>CM053580.1:416367519-416394823 GCA_028627135.1 Pseudochirops cupreus | reverse complement strand
GGGATAGGAAGGAGGGACATACAATCAGTCTCTCATAATATGTCTGTTGTGGAGATGCTCTGTGTAACTACACATGTACAGCCTGTTTTGAATTGCTTGTCTTTCCATATATATATATATATATATATATATATATTTATTTATTTATTTATTTATTTATTTATTTATTATTAACTACATGCAACAGGGAATTAAGAAATATGGGCACTGGGGTAGGGCGATCCATCTTGCCCTACTGGAAAGTCAGAGGGCCGATGGAGGAGGACATAGATAGGAGAGAACAGATTGGGGGAGGGGTTATACAGCAGAATGGCTGTTTTGGGGTGGTGGGGGGGAAGATGGGGAGAAAATTTGTAATTCAAAATTTTGTGGAAATGAATGCTGTGAACAAGAAAATAAATTAATGAATTAAAAAAAAAACTACCTATACCCTTTGACCTAGAAATACCACTACTTGGTCTATTTCCAAAGATGATCATGGAAAAAGAAAAGAAAAGAAAAGAACCCATATGTTCTAAAATATTTATAGCAGCTGTCTTTGTGGTAGCAAATAACTGAAAATTGCAGGGATGCCCATCAACAGGGGAATGGCTGAACAAATTGTGGTATGTGATTGTGACGGAATACTTCTGTGCTATAAGAAATGATGAGTTCAATGATTTTAGAAAAACATGGAAAAACTTTCACAAAATAATGAAGAGCAAAATAGGCAGAACCAAGATTACATTATATACAGTAACAGCACTATGGTTTTAAAAATGACTGAGCAAATGAGTTATTTTATTATCAATACTCAAATTAACTATAAAGGACATATGAAGAAAGACACTACATGCATCCAGAGAAAAACTGATAAGTGGCATGTACAGAATAATTTCACTTATATGTACTTATTTGTGTCTAATGGTAGTCATCTCTAAGGTGGGCGGGTTAGGGAAGAAAAGAAAGGAAAAAAGATTTACACGAAAATTTTGTTGTATATTTGAAAGGAATAGCAAGTTGTACATAGTAGATTTGCAGTTTCATGTACAATCACCTTTTTTTTTACTGTACTATGTTATGGAAATGTTTGTTTTACTCCATAAATTAAAAACAAAATAAAATACCAGACAAATAATCAGTCACCTGCTACTGAAAGACATCAAAGAAATGAGAACCTATAATTCTACTAATTGTTAGGAAGTTTTCCTGACATCAGCTATAAATTTCCTCTTTGGGTAAGCTGTCTTACCTCATTGTCTCATTTATCACTTAATATATGCTAGTCACTGTGCTAAGGTCAAGAGATATGAAGATAAAACTGAAACATTCCTTGCTCTCTAGGACCTTACATTCTAAATGTATGTTTACAATTATATATTGAATGCATACAAGGTAGTTTGGGGAGGTAGAACATTGACAAGAACGGTGGGTGTGAGGAGGGTGGGATGAGAAGAACCAGGAAAAGACTCATGCAAAAAGTTGTCCTTAGACTGAGCCTTGAAGATAAACTGAGGATTTCAAAAGGTGAGCATTTCAGGCATAGAGGATAGCCAGTACAAAGGCTTAGAGATGGGAGATGGAGGTTGTCTTTTGTGCAGAACAACAAAGTAGGTAAATATGGAAGGATTATAGAGTAAGGAGAATAATGAATAACTCAGGTGTTCTTAATACTTTATGTGTCATGATCTTTTTGACAGTCTGTTGAAGTCTTTGGGCTCCTTAGAATAATGTTTTTAAATGCATAAAATAATAGGATTACAAAGGAAACTAATTATATTGAAATATTATCATACACTCACATATTTTATTGGAGGGGGAAATGCAAGGCAATTGGGGTTAAGTGACTTTCCCAAAGTCATACAACTAGTAAGTGTTTCAGGTGTCTGAGGCTAGATTTGAACTCAGGTCCTCCTGACTCCAGAGCTGGTGCTCTATTTACTGCACCACCTAGCTACCTCATTATATATATATATTTTTAAAAGTTCAGTGACTCCACGTTAAGAATGGCTGGAACAATGATACTGAAAAGTTAGAGTCAGGACACTGAGAAATTTAAATGTCAAACTGAGGGGTTACATTTGATCCTGGAGGGAGTCAGGAGCCACCGGAGTTTATCTGGGTAGAGGTGTCACGATCAAACTTGTACTTTAGGAAAATCACTTTGACAACTATGAGAGGGATGTATTAGAGTGTAGAGACACTTGAAACAGGAAGATGAAATAAGAGGGTAGTGTAATACAGTCCAGGCAACTGACATGAAAGGAATGGGATTACACATTAGAGAATATTCCCAATAACTGAAGCTTAATCATACAATTATCAAAACTTAAAAAAGAACCACTGGGGAAGGGAAATCTTTTTCTAATCCCTAAATCTTCAAGTCTCCTTGTCACCTGGGTTTCAATTTACCCAGTGTAACAGAAAAAACAGACCTAGAATCTAAATACTTGCTGTTCCTTTCTTCCTACCATCTACTTGTTCTTAAACATACGACTCTGGTCATTTAGTATATATACATACATACATATATATATATACACACACACACACACACACACACATATAAGTAAAGTATATGGAAGGAATGCATAAAGTGTAAAAGTTTATTAAAAACACATAATCAGTAGGAAACTTTTCTTCAAAGTCTTCCCTAGCTGACATTCTTTTAAAAATTGTTTTGTTGATGCTTTTTTTTTCCCTTCCTCTCTCAATGGAACTTTCCCTTATAACAAAGTAGAGCGAAACACATTGACCCTGTCTGGTGATATGTGTCACTCGGTTCCCATATTCTACCACCTATCTGATGAGGAACACTTTATTAGGAATTATATGATTATATATCATATTATATTATGTTATGTTATGTTATATTGTATTATATTATGTTATATTATACATTATATGACAGGAATCAGTCCTATGCATTCCTAATTGGGCACTGCATCTATCAGAGTTCATGTATCTTTCAACATTTTTTTTACATTATTTTAGTCAATGTGATCATTTTTCTTTTGATTCTGCTTACTCCAATCTGCATCCTGATTGATAACCTCTCACTCTGCAACAGATGAGGCAGACTTTCTTTTCTCACCCCTTAAATCACTACTTTTTTGCATTCCTCTTGGCAAATGACCTTACTTCCAACTTCACTGAGAAAACAGAGGGCACTGATAAAAAAAAATCCCTCCTCCCCAACCTTACATTTCAAAACTCCTCCATACTGTCCCTTTTCTCTCCTCCTTTGCTCCAGTCTCAGAGGAATAGGGGGCCATTCTCCTTGCCAAGACTAACCCTTGATTTCATCTCTTCTTATCTTTTCCAACAATTTGTGAACTCTTTGACACCCTCTCTTCCTCATGTTGAATTTCTACCTACTGCCTCCAACTGTAACTAGGTTCCTCCTACCCTTAAGAAATCTTTTACTTGACCTTGTTATTCCCTCAAGATATCATCCCAGCTAAAATGTTGTCCCAGATCTCCTTTCCCTTTCACAGCCAAAGTGCTAGGAAAAAAAAAAACTACACTCAGCTAAAATGTCGTCCCAGATCTCCTTTCCCTTTCACAGCCAAACTGCTAGAAGAAAAAAATCATCTACATTCAACTACCTCCCTCTACTTCATCATCTCCCACTTACTTCTAAGCCCTTTGAAATCTGGCTTCTGACTGTATTGCTCAACTGAAATTACTTTCTCAAAAATTACAAATGATCTCTTAACTGTTGAAGTCAAATGGGCTATTCTCATTCCTCATCTGATTTGACCTCTCTGGAGCTTTTGACACTGTAAACCTCTCTTCCTGGGTAACTATCACCCCTCCCATACACTGAAACTTCTGATTCTGATCCCACATACCTGACTGCTCTTTCTTAGTCTCCTTTTTCTGGATTACAATTCATCTTCAACTCTTACGGCATGGCTCTCTCTACCAAGGTATTGTCTTGGTCCCTTTTCTCCTATAACGCTTTCTCTGTTAATAATCTCATTTGCAATTAATATATTTATACAAATGATTTCCAAATCCAGTGCCCATTATCAACTGAATTCCCCTACAAGGATCTCAAAATCAATATATCTAAAATAAAACTCAATATTTTCCCCTCTTAACTTGCCCTTCCTCCAAAATTTCCTATTTCTGTTGCAGGAAGCACTACCCCCTCAATCACCCAGTTTTACATCCTTGGAGTCACACTTAAATTCTACCTCTTCCTTAACTCTTGTCTTCAGTCAGTTGCAAATTCCTGCCAACTCTAACTCTATAACATTTCACATCCGTCCCCTTCTCTCCAATAGCATGGCTAATATCCTAGGTCATAACCTTATCATTTTTTACCTGGTCAATTAAAAGAGCTTCCTAATTGGTCTCCTTGATTCCAATTCATTGTCTCTTTAGTGAATACTACACTATAGGTGACAAAATAACCTTCCAAAGGGACAAGTATAACTATTTCACTCTTTTGGTCTAATAACTTTAGTGATTCCCTGTTGTTTCTAAGATAAAATATAAACCTATTACCCTACCATTTCAAGCCCTTTCAATCTGGTTCCAACTTACCTTTTCAGACTTGATTCACATTATTCTCTTTTACACACTCTACATTCTAGCCATACTGGCCTACCTCCTGAAAACAACTCACCATACCAGCATGGATCTTCATGCCATCTCACTAGCCATCTCCTTTGTCTGGAATGTACTTTTGCTTCTTCACTTTCACTTCTCAGAAACCTCATCTTCAAGGCTCAACTCAGTTTATTACCACTGGAATGATTTTCTTGATCTCTGAGTTGGTAATGCTCTCTCCCTCTTTAATTTACCTTGTGTTATATCTATTGTTTATATTAGTTAATCAATCAAGCATTTATGATGCACCCACTAGGTGCTAGGCACCGTGTTATGTACTGGGCATACAAGGTAAAACAAAGAGCTTGCATTCTATTAAGGGAAAAACACACACACACACATATACACACACGTATCATATGAAAATATATACAAAAGAAATACAAAATGATTTGCTGGAGGGAGGAACAAGTAATGACTTCATCTAGGAAATGGTGCTGGGGCTGAGTTCTGAAGGAAGCTAGGGATTCTAAGAGGTGGAGGGGTGAAGAGGAAGTGCCTTCAAGCATGGGGACTGTGCTGTCCTGAGAATATAAAAACAACCCAAAAAAGCAGAAACAGTTCCTATCAATAATGATAACTTCAAGTTTATAATCTACTTTCATTACAATAATTGTATTATCTCTGTTTTAGAGCTGAGGAAACTGAGGCTCAGAAACGTTTAATGAATTTCTTGGGGTCATATTGCTTATGAGTCAGAAACACTGGGCTTAAGCCAAACTTGAATCTAAGTCTCCTGATTTCTAGTTGAATGTCATAGATTAAAACACCCATTGCTACAAGACAACTCTTATTAACATTTGATCACAAAACCATTATTTACATTGTATAGAGCACCTGAGTTCCATGGAATACAGTTTGGGAAATGTGGGACTGAGGTACCTTCCAATGACCTGTGACTCACAGAATCAATAACCTTGACCCTATGGATCACTCTTCTGGTTAACTTCAACTCTGGCCCCCTCCTCTGAGTTGCTTAACTTTATCTTCATCTCCTGATCCTTCATGAGAGATGACAGTAGTCTTCTTCACCAGGTAGTTTTATTTGTTACTTTCTTCTTTCTTTTCAATAGAGAGCTCAGATATGCATCCTTGGTTCTTTTTTTCCTAAGTTAACATATGCTGTTAGAATACATTTTCTCTTTTACTCAAGTTTCTCCATAGATAAGAGGTATTAACAAAATCAGTCTATCTCTGACTTTAGTGAAAAACACACTTTACCCAAAAAATGACAACAACAACACTTACCAAATGTGCTCCTAGCATCTTCCATGGGGCTACAAATTCAGCTCTGTGCCAAGAGTTTAACAGTCTTACTGTATTATCCCCTATCCAGGGTTTGCTTTCCTCAACTGTATGCACTCTCCCAATCTGAGGAATGAAGACAGCTGTTTTCATTATGGCTTTACCCTAAACAAAACTCCAACTTCTTATTAAGAATGTTTAATAAAATCAACAGGGCGTTAAAAACAGCCAGCAGGGAGCATAGCAAATTAGATGCTTGCCTGGTGCCTCCCTCTGTGTCAACATGCAAATATTCTTCATCTTTATACAGCTTTTCTGAAACATCATAATATTATCCCAAACAGGCAAATCCTCTTTCCTCTCTTTTCCCCAGTATGAGACTAAGTCATTGGGAAGAGCAGAGCAGCACTAATTGATGGAATAAGGTGAAATGAAACTCCCTGCTAAAACCTTCCAGGTTTTGAAGCCAAATTCTTTTTGGATGTAGGGAATTTGTGGTGGTGGTGTTTTTTTTATCAGGGTATTATTGAAGTGATTAAGACATCCCCATCTTAATATATTAAATTGGAAATGCTCAGCTTCAAGGTTATTATGCACCTGCTGTGGTCCCAAACCCTGGTGGGGTTCAAAAGAAGCTGTTCTTGCTCTCTAGAAATATGTACAGGAAGTTCAATTTTAGACCCTGTTTAGCTCTCAGGGGAACCTGTACTAGATTTAGTGTGAGATGCTGACTTTAGATTAAATGTGTGAGGAGAAATATGCTCTGGGTTCATGGTGTTTAAGAAAAATACGAATCCTACCAACTTTGCCTCCTTTTAATAGCAAGTGGTGAATTAGCTGAAGCAAAGATGGTAAAAGAAACCATAACAAAAAACAAAGGGGAAAAGTACAAGAACTGTAGAGGGCGAGCAGCTGGTCTGGTTATAGTGTCATCTGGGCATAACTAAATTCTAGGTGAAAAATTGGTAATAACAGCTGTATGAACCTACATCATTGACTTGACAGTTTTAAAAGTACTTTAAAAAACAGAAATATAGAAGTATTTTATAAAATGAAGGAGGTATGTCTAGAGTAGCAGTTTCCAAAGTGAGAAGCGGTCTGACTTCAAAGACTATTTGATCAGCCAATCAGAGAACAGAAAGATGGGTTACATCAAATCCTGGATTTGTCCCAACACAAGCACAATACCCCCTTCACTAGGACCCCCTACTCTGCCCCCACCCAACACTGGCCTTCCATTCCTGTCCTGGGGTTGGTTCCTCAGGTTCATTATAACCTAGTTGTGACCCAGGAACCCACCGCAGCTATAGTCCAAATTCCCTGGATGATATATCTTTTTCAGTTATGATGGTATTTAAACCAAATATCAAAATAAACTTATTTTAGAGCCAGAGTCAGATCTTCAAATCATTATATCACAAAGTGTTAAAAACCAAGTTTTTAAATATTATACAAGTTCAATCACATTACTCTTACTAAAATATAACTAATATTACTTTGAGAACAAAAAATGTTTTCCACTATCAATCAATAAAATATTACTTTAAAATATCATTTCATCTTTACTTCATCCTTTTAGTTTCTATGTTTCTGTGCATTTTATAAAATACTGTAGCATATGTATATAATTTTGACATGAGTAAACAGACATATATTTGGAGTGTGTGCTCAAAATCTTTTACTGATAGGGTACACAGTTTAAAAAGTTTGTAAATCAGGGGGAGGAGAGGAAAGGGAAGAAAATTTGGAACTCAAGGGATTATGGAACTGAATGTTGTAAACTAAAAGTAAATTAATAAATTAATTTTTTTAAAGTTTGTAAATCACTATTTTAGACAGCAGAAGTGTGACCATAGAACCTCCTCATAGACCAGAGGTTCTTGGTCATTTTTTTTTTGTCATGGTCACCTTGGGCAGTCTGGTGAAGTCTATGGAGCCCTTTTCAGAACAATGTTTTTAAATTCATAAAACAAAATCATAGGAATGCAGAGGGAACCACTTAAATTGAAATATAAGTATTAAGAGGAAAAAATTAAGTTCATGGAAGCTAGGGTAAGAAATTCATCCACAAATCCTCTTCAGCTTTGTTCTACCATACAAAGGTTGTTGTTGTTGTTTTCAACTCTTCTAATAAGTAAGTCTTTAAAATTAAAATTACCTTATCATTCTATATATCTGCTGACAAACAAGTGATGCAGGAGAAACCAGACTCTAGCATTTCATTTATTAAATCAGGGAAGTCAGACAGAAAGGACATCTGTTTACTACCAACAGCATCATTCCTTATTACTGGGCTTTGGGTGTCCACTACACTGTCCTGCAGACCACAACTAGGAAGTGCCCTCTTCAGGCATGTTAGCAATGCATCATTCTTGCTCTCTCTGCTGATTATACTTCCACTATAATAATTCAGCTCTGTCAAACTGTGGTGGGTTTTGTGGTATAAGAAAACAATCACCATCTTCAACCATTTGCTGTTAAGTGGCTTCACTGTTTTCAGAATTACTCTCTGGAACCACATGTATGGAACTGCTATGGAAGAGCATGAACATAATACTTCTCTCTGGAGTTTCATTCACTTCCTCCCTTTTTCCTCAACCAACCTTCTCCCCAAGACTTTCCATCTAATGAACTCTATGCTAAATAATCAAAGGATGGCTACTTCTCTAAACAACATGCCTTTTATAAAAAAGGAAGCAGAGGAGAGTGCCGGAAATATATGAACATCTGCTATTTAATTTTTAAAGGTAATCCTCGAACTCCTTAGAGGAAGAGAAACTAGAATCTTTGTACTCTGCTTGGAAAGGTTGCTGACCCTGAAAGGGATAATGATAAGAGCATAGTGTTTTAGAATTAGAAGAATATCTTAGAAATCATCTAATCCAACATCTCTATTTTACAGATGAGAAAACTGAGGCCCAGAGTGGTGAAGCTATTTGTCAAAGTCAAAGGGCAGGTTATAAGTAAAGGTGGTAGAAGTAGAGCCCAGGTTGTGTGATTGATACCAATGAACAACTGAAAGACAGAATTCTAAAATCTTTACCTTTCATTGCCTTGAACACTTAGATATTTCAATAGATTTGTGCTGACACTAATGTAAGCTGTCCACCACTCTATGCATTTCCTACCCAAGTCCTTCTATATGTCTTCCAGGGTGTAAAGCTAAGCATGAGAAGCTTTCCAGAAGAATGCTGCTGTGAACAGCTTTCAAGGTTCTGTTTACACAGTATAGTGAACACTCTATTCAATAACAAATCCGAGCAAAACATTCACAGAAAATCAAGGTACAGCATTCACATTTTACAATTTATCACAGAAAATCAAAATACAGCATTTATAACAACTTATCACTAATATGGCCACATAGTTTTCACCACAGTGGTCACATGGTTTTCAACAAAGAACAATCATTTAGTAACTCAATCATTCAATCATCCTTAAGGAGGTTTGCCTCCTTAAGGGACACAAAGTACAATAGTCAAAATTCTCTACCCATGGGGTACACCAAGTTACAAATCAGTTGCTATTCAGTCATCATTCACTATTCAATCATCAGAAAATACACAAGCCCTCCACCCCTAGGTCACTAGTAAATTACAATTTCTCAGTCAGTACATAGTATCCAAGTAAAGTCTTCTTTCAGCTTGACTCAGGGTGGTCTCTCAGATTCCCTGGATCCCCTTCCATGGTCCTAAGTCCTGCCTGGATTCACCAAACTGTCACCTGAGTTCAAAGGCAGACAGCTCCCAGGTCCTTGTCCAGCTCTCCATGCACTTCCTGTTCTACACTGAAGCTCACAGCATCCAGTCCACCTTAAATCCTTCACAGTCTCTGTTCCTGGGACATTAAGGCTTAATAAAGCCACAAACAAGTTCATACAGAGTACCAGCATCACAGTCTTGTTTCCTCAGTCTTTGGCAGCTCCAGCTGGCCTTCGGACTCAGCAGCTCCTCAGCAGAAGCTCCAGCTGGTTCCCAGAATCAAAATCATTTCACCCAGGTTCCCAAAATCAAAATCATTCTCTCCAGCCTGGGGGGGCCTTTCCTCTTTAGCCTCCCCGGCAGCAGCAGCTTCTGCCTCCATAACTCTTGCTCCAAGAAGATCTGTCTGACCCAGCAGGGACATCTCCTTATATACACACAGCATTAGTTCCTTCCTATTTCAGCCAACCCCTTCCTGTTATATCAGCAATAGAGGCATATACCTTCTGTTTCTTTAACAGAGGCTTGATTAATTACTAAGTGATAAGTATTTCTCAGCTTAGCAATAGAAAAGGAACTTCAAATTTCATTACTATTACACAGGGGTAGGGTAGAGGAGCAGGAAGGAGAGGGAAATGTCAGCCTTGAAAGTGCTAACTAGAGTCTTTCCTCTAAGTCTCTTACCACTGGCTCTCGTCTAACTCTTCAGACTTCTTTCCCATTACTCCTCTTCACATACTTAGTGTCCCAGCCAAACTGATCCACTCATCTTTTTCTGTATATGACATTCTGTCCCCTTTCTCTATGCCTTTGCAGGGTTGGCCTCTTCTCACCCCTGTCTTGTCAAATCCCTAGTTCCACTGAAGGCTAGGCTCAAGTGCTAATTCCCACCCCAACCCCACTATTTAGCACCTGCCACTCAGAAATTATTTTGTGTTTCTTCTGTATCTATCTTGCATTTACTTATCTGTGTACCTGTAGTTTTCTCTCAGTAGGAGGTAAACTCCTTGAAGGCAGGGTCTTGTATCCCCAGCACTTGGCACAGTGCCTAGCAGATAGGTGTTTCATAGGTGTTTCATAAATGTTAATTGATCAGCTGATTTTTGTCTTTGTATGCCCAGAACCTCACATAATGCCTGACACATGGTAGACACTTAATAAATGCTTATTAAATTCATGGATATCTGTTGGGCAGGTAAGCTTTCCATCTATCACCCCTTATTCTCACTAAATGATAAGCTCACTTCCTTTTCCAGCTATGCATTCCCCTGAGGACACCCTTTTGTGATACAATTCTTCATTGGGAATATGTAGCAGCTTCCTCATGCCCAGTGAGATCCTCTCCACTGCCCCCTGTATGACCTGAAGCCTCAATTCTTTGGTGTATTTTGTGATTCACAACTATATAGCATTACTCAAAGAATATTGATTTGTAAAAGCTAGACCCTTGTTTCAGAAAGAAGCTTGGAGTCCTTAAAAGTCCCATTGAATTTCCCTGTAGCTTTCTCTTACCTTCATGTTAATTCTACACCCTGTTTACTGCCCATCCTTAATGTCTGTTCAAGATATCTGTGTACCAATGGACTTAGATTATGGGTCACCCACCTAATTGTATATCAAGGTATATTGCCTTAAATCATCATCATCATCACCATCACCATTGCCATCACCATCACCATCACATCATCATCACCATCATTACTGTAATTGATAGAATGCTTTAAAATGAAAATTTTATGTGTTGAGTCTCACAACAATGCTGCTAGGTCAGATATCTCTAAAATAAGAGATTTGGGTCACATGATCTCTAATGTTCATTCACGCTCCAACAGTTTGTGATTCTGTGACTTTGGCATTCATACCCAACAAAAGAAGTCCATTTGTTAGCTCTCTTTGTACTTCACGTACTTAGTACTTCAAGATTCATCCTTCTAAGTTCAAATCTGGCCTCAGACACTTATTAGGTGTGTGACCCTGGGCAAGCTACTTAACCCTGTTTGCCTCAGCTTCCTCACATATAAAATGTGCTGGGGCAGGAAATGTCAAACTACTCCAGCATCTTTGTCAAGAAAACCCAAAATGGGGTCACTCAGTCAGACACAACTGAAAAATGACCAAACAACAATTGTATTTCATATCTTCAATATTACTTGTTGAGTCTTTCTTGCTCTGAACACAGCAGATTCCCAATTAATGTTTGATGCATAAATTAAGTTTCTTGGTTCCACAAAACCTCCCTGTTCCCTAATATCCCATCCCCTTTCTTCCACTATGATTATATGACTTATTTCAACAGCCCACAATCACCATTGCCAATGGTCTCTCAGTAGAAGACTATGTAAAGGGACAGTTAAAGTCACTTCTCTTGGTAGCTAAGTACCTATTCAAAAAGGGATCATAAAAAAAGAAAGTCTTTGAAAAAGCTGAAATAGGCAGCTGGTATCATAGGGCATAACTCTTCATCAACAGGGGGATATATAAGGTGACTGAACAGGTTTTTGCATCATCAGTTAATATTTAATAAGATGTATTCATATTCAGTTTGCACACTGGAACTTCTGCCAAAAGGACTCTGTGAGCATGTGATCTGCTTATTACCAGAGAGAGAATCATAGATCCCTTTCCCTTCAATATTTACAAGCTTCTGCCTCCTAGCTCCATACACCTGGTTTGAACTTGTCTGAGAGTGGGTTGCTCCAATGGTATGTGCTTAAGGAGCTAATCATTGTATTTTTGGAAAACATTGATAAAGGTCAGGTGCATATAAAGCATGACTCCACAAGGGAAAGCTTGCACTTTGTTATTTTTAATAGTTATGTTATAGCATTTATACAAGGTTCACTATGTCTGCATACAATCAATTAAAAAGCATTTATGAAATGTTAACTGTGTGCCAGACACTTGGGGATACAAAGATATTCAGAAAAAAACATGGGTTATATACACATAGAGCAAGAGTAAAGTAAAAACTGTGCTCAATGATATGTTTTATTGATAGCTACACAATGTCAAGATAACCTAAGAAAGGTCCCTGGCAAATTGGGAGGAACTGCTGTGGTTTATGGGAGTGCATGGAAAACATTCCATGGGTAGGTACAGACAGGCTGTCTCTTGCATTGTAAAAGGGAATATCCACATTAGTGAGATCACAGATCCACTGCTATACTGACTACTGAGATAGGGGAGGGCTCGATGTAACAATATCCTGGCTGATCTTTGTTTTTGCTTAAGGCATCCATAGACAGATTGGAATCTCACTATATAGCACCACTGATATAAAAATGATACTTGTCCCCTGAATAACAAGTCAATGTGTACTTGCAATCATAGATTTGTGGCAGTTTTTAAATTAGTTTTAATATGATAGGTTTTATTTTCTGGAAGCTGAACAGAATCATAGGATTATAAATATAGAACAGGAAGGGATCTTGGTGGTCATCTAATCCAATGCCTTCATTTTACAGAAGAGGAAAATGAGGCTCAGAAAGGTGAACTGATTTGCTCAAGGTCACATAGATAGTAAACAGCAGAATCCAAATTCAAACCCAGATCCTTTAACTGCTAAACCACTGTTCTTTCCACTTCACTGAGTGTATCACACAATAGAAAATAAAATTAGGGAGTGTTTATGTTAATTAGTTTGTGACTACACATGAGTTCCACTTTCATATTCCCCCATGTAACATTGCCTTCATCATCAACTATGCCTGGCTCTGTGCCTGGTCCTGTACTGGTTCTACAATCCTTTGCTTCTCTAGAAAGCACTCTTCTCCAGGGATTTGTACATAACTTTCTGTCATGGTCTATAATTGTATTAATCCAATGCCTTGTTCCTTCCAGTTTCAAATACCTTCCCTGCTTAGGAGTTGGGAGGAAAGCGGAGCTTCTGCTATTTATGGTGTCAAAGAAGGTCTGTTTACCCTATTAACAAAATCAACACAGTTGTTACTGCATGGCACCCTCAATGAAGTCCCTGGCTCATTATAGGACCCTGGTTGAGAAATAACACTCTAGGAAAACAGCTCTGGGATAGAACAGGACCTACAGCAATAAGCACATTTTTAATGAAGTTTCCTAACACTCTGTGTAGTCACAGACTGTTAGGAAACTTTCTCTTTCTGTCTTTCTTCCTCCCTCCCTCCCTTCCTTCCTTTTTTCCTCCCTCCCTTCCTTCCTTCCTCCCTCCCTTCCTTCCTTCTTTCCTTCCTTCCTTCCTTCCTTCCTTCCTTCCTTCCTTCCTTCCTTTCTTCCTTCCTTCCTTCCTTCCTTCATATCAGATGGTACAGTCAAGTCAAATGCCCAGCAAGCTCAACAATATTCTAAATGCTAAATGTTTCAGAAAATTCACTCTGCCTCCACAAGTGACTTTAGATGGGGCAAGAACAAATGAGTTGGGGCATCAACAAAGCTTTTTGTGCCTTAGTTCATTCCCCTCTCACATCACATCACCAATCCATGACTGCAATCTGATATTACTGATAAAGAGGTAGAAGAATGCTGTATTTTGAGTGAGGAAGACAAACTTAGATCTTGCCTCATTTACTAACTGTGTGACCCTAGATAAGTCACTTTATCTTTGTCTGACTCAGTTTTTTCATCCAGAGATATGAAATGGGGAAAATAATAGTGGCTACACCACAATTTTATTGTGAAGATGCAGTGAAGCACCATCTATATAATACTTTATAAACCTTAAATGCCATCTAAATGCTAGTTATCATTGCTATGTGGTCAGCACAAGTAAGCATAAGCATAAAACACTTTGCAGGTGTGAAACACCACACTGGATCACTGTAGTTAAACAAGACATTGGTTATTTTCATGATAAACTTTCTAGTAGAAGAAAGGTCCCTCACTCAATCTGCTTATACGTTGACCATACTGTAAGATTTTTAAAACTTAAGCAATTCTGAGGGGTTTGGGGAGGTGCTTTTGAACATGAGAAATCATTTTCCCATGTCATATGTGAATCTGGGTAGTGCAGTGTATACAGAGTCTAGTCTGGAGTCAGGAAGACCTGAGTTCAAATTTGACCTCAGACACCTGTTAGCAGTGTAACCCTGGGCAAGTCATTAAACCTCTGTTTGCCTCTATTTTTTAAATCTCTATAATGGGGATAATAATATCCTGGGGTGGGTGTGAAGATCAAATGAGATAATAATTGTAAAGTGCTTAGCAGAGTGCTTGACACATAAGAGGTATATAAATGTTAACCATAATGATGATAATAATTAATAGCAATCATCATCATCACCATCATCATCATCATCATCATCATATAGTCCTGTATCACAAGACAGTAAAATAATGGGGCAAATCCTAATTCTCTCTTTAACGGGGCTTGGGGGACTTCAAGGAAAAAAGAGAGGAATACTCTCCAAACTGAAGTGATGAGGCCAGGAGAATCTCAGTGTGGACAGTGATCATACTGGCATGACAACTACCACTGATACAAGACGCAGATTATGCTCAGATCAGGATCGAAGTAATGTGTTCCAGCCCAATTTAGATCCTGTGGTAGTCCCGGGAATGAACCGAAGGACACAAAAAACTGATTGCTCATCTGTGCACTTTGTTATCAGCATCTGACAGTTTTCAAGGGAGGGTTTAGATTTAATTGGCTGCATTCAATGAGGAAAAGCATATTTTTAAAATCTTCAAGGAATTTAAAGAGGTGATCCTTAAATTACCCTTCAATAGGCTATGCTTCCTTTCTTTGCCTTAACATACTGCTATCCCTACACAAAAAGGGGACTTTGCTCAAGATGTAAAATCACAAAATAGAAAATGCCTTCTAAAACACAAGAAGTATAAGCCATGTTTGCCACATTTATCCAGAGACCAAATTCTCCCTTAGCAACTGGGCATCCAAGCAACAGACAGATGGAAAGAAAGAACATTAAGCAAGACTTTAAAGGTGAAAAAGTGAAAAGGAGGAGGGTGGGCAACTTTTCCCCACTGCTATCTCCAGCTGTACTGGGTAGTCCTGGGTAGTTGGTCCTCCAGCTTTCCCATCCCCTCTGCCGCTACAAAAAAGAAGTTACGGAGCCCAAGATCCGGTTCATCTCTACCCAAGATAAGCCCTGGCAATCAAGCAAACAGAGAAAAAAGGACCTTAGGCTTGAGAGATTGATAGGAAAGGCTAATAAAGTTCAAGAGGAAAGGAAAAAAAAGGATTTTACAGAACTACCCCCTTAATGATAATCCTCAAGATCCTACATCAGGCAAATATTTACTGACTCGAAAGAGGAAACTCAATAACCTCTCCATGAAATACACCAGCCTCCCCTTGGTTTGGAAATATGAATTCTTAACAACTATTGGCTGATTTCCCAATGTAAGCTATAAAACCACTACCCCCAGATAGCTTTTATTGGTGTTAGGTGTCAATGAAATCCATCATTAGCGTCTCAAGTTAAGGCATTTGACATTATATTTATTCTAGGAAATTTCTGGGGAGAAGAAGCCATGATCTGAGAATGAAAAACACACCAGAATATAATGGAAAACATTTAACTTTTGTGACATATCTTAGTCTGGAGAAGGAAAATGTCATAAAAAAAAAAAGACCCCCAGAGTTCTAAAATTGGAAGAAGTAGCACTTACTTTAATGCTAACTATTTCTTGTAATGTACCAATACAAGTTATGTCTCAAAAGGACAAACTGAGGAAGAATATATATTAAACCACCTAAAATATTCTATAGCTAGCTGGAATTTTTGTTTTCTTTTCTTTAGTTCAGTTTAGGGGGAATGAAAATGGCCTTAATCCCATTCCTACCAGGCCTTTGTCTACCAGGACTACGGCTAGAGACACTGTTCTAAGACAGGGTAGATAGTGAAGACTTTCATTAGTCTAAACAATTCAAGTTTTCTATCTTTTCCTTACTGACAAGTGGCAATCCATGGACCAGTGGGGAATGCCAGAAAACAGATTTATACTATCCTCAATGTAAGATGTCAATAGAATCACAAAGGGCATTCAGGGATCAGAACATGAGAACCAGGGAACTTGGTTCAATTTCCAAGAGAAAAGATACTGTTAAGTCACCAAGAGCACCTTACATCATAAAAACTATTATCTGCTGACACTGATTATCTGTGTATTTCACACCAGATATTCTTCTTGACATACTGTAACTAACAACATGTGTTGAGGTTCTCTCAAATTACTTTCCCTATTGCTCATTATAATCTGAAGCGATTTATAATGTTCTTGCAAATCACACTGGATAGATTATATTCTTTAATTTCAGCCAGTAGCTGTTGATGTAGACTAATAAATAATCACAGCAGAACCCCCACTGAATCTTCAGAAAAGGCTGTAAATATATTTAACAACTTGCAGCATAAACACATCTCAAGCTCTCACCTTTTGGAAAACCACATTGATCATGAACAAATTTAAAAAGAAGAAAAGTTCTAAAATACATGTTTGAAATGCCTTTTCTTTCTAGAAGAAAATACGTGTCCCAATGCTTCCTACTCCCTACCCTTACCTCTGACGATTAGCAACTGTAGTCATCTTCAAATACTAGCAACTTTTCAAACAGTATTATTATCTTGCCTTTAACTTTATTTCACGTTCATTTAATTTTAGATGCAAATCCACTTTGCCTTGGAGAGTATACAAAGATTTATGAAGGACTACCATTCTCCCCCCACGTAATTTACCAGTTTCTGAGGCAGTTCGTATCTTCTAATATTACAATTTATTTTTAACAAAAGTTGTATAGTAGGGAAAATAAAAAAGACACATTCATGAGGTGTTAAGAGGCTGACATTCTCACCACAATATCAGTGTCTTTCTTGATAACTCATTGGCTTGGTTATTTGCTTTTCTTACAGGGAGACTCTACAGTTACACACTAGGACCTTCCTCTCTGATTGCCCAACCCCCACCTAATTTGTTCTACACTCCCTGAGAGATTTGAACACCATTCCCTCCCACCCCCAACTCCCCCAAGCAGTCCCAGGTGACCTACCCATGGTTGCCAAGTGCCTAGTCTGCCTACAGCTACCCTAGAGTACAGCCAATTGGCCACATGCCAAGAAGTTTCAGTGCCTGCTGAGGAGCCCCTGTCATACTTCCTCTTTTTCAACCAGTGCTTACAGTACAGACTGTGTTTTTTTTCTTTTCTTTTTAAGAAGAATTTTATTCATGTAGTAAAATTCCTATCCAGGTTATATATTTAATTCAGTATGCAATTGAGCAAATATGCAAATATTGAGTCTTATAATAGTTTCAAAAGTTTCTGATGATTTTTTCCCCTTAAACCAAGAAACAATCACCATAATACTTATCTCCTCTATTCTACCAATTGCATACTATTAAAAAAGAAAAAACAACCCAAAAGAACACAATCACAAGCTGCAAAAATGAGGAATAAAGAAACCTGCTAGGAAATATTTTAAATTAAATTATCTTTCTGGAAGTGGAAAGGAGGCAGGAAGCAGTTCAGGCTTATTAAGTCTCTCTCAAGGCAAACACAAAAACCCCTCTAAAGGATACAAAATCACGAAGACCTCTCCTATGTTTTTCCTGTTGCCAAAACTGACATGTTAGTCTGTTAAAGTTCTGGTTCCCCCCATCCCTTTGGAATAGTTCTATTTCTATGCAAATAAAACAAAATAAAATTAAACCTCTTTCAGTGACCAAAAAAATTACCATAATCTATTCATCTTCCAGAAAGTCAGTCTTCCAACAAACATATAGCCATTGGGTCAATTAAACAGTCCATTAAGATGATCTCCTGAACGCCTCTGCAATATGTCCAGGATAAAATTTGTCTGACACAAAGGTATAAAAATGATTTCATGAAAAGATCTCATTACTTTGGCTAATACGAACAATGCTAAACCAAAAAGATCAAAAAACATATACACAACCTGGAGAAGAGCACACTTTCAAAAAGCCACTTATCTGTCTTGCTACAGTTTTGTTTGTTTTTTTCTTTTTCTTTCTCCTTTTTTTTAAAGAAAAAGTCAGAGGTCAATTGAATTCTCCACTCAGAACAACCTTGGTGCAACACCACAGGCATCATCTCTTTCCTGGGGGACAAATAGAAAAAAAAGAAGATCAATCCTCATCACAACCTTAAATCCCCAAACTCAGGGTTAACGTAGGCCAGGATGACTTTATTAAGTAGACATGCCCTTAGAGTAAAGCCTTTAGCATTAGCACTAACTGTGGCCAAACTTCCCAAGAGAAGAGCTAGCTCTTCACAGCAACAGTCACGTAGCAACAGAAGCAAATATCTTGAAATGACAGGCTGAAATGTACTGAGTCAGGAAAACAAGATAAGCCATGGTTGATGACTCCTTGTCCTTCCACACTCACACTAACCCATCTATACTCTCCCTCATACATCCCACTGTAACTCCAAAAAGTATGTGGCTACATTCGGCAAGCTTATCTACCTGTGGCAGAATACATCGATAAAAAGGGAGCTTGAATGAGAGTTTTGGAAGCCAAAACTCCTTTTCTCCCTACCCTCTGCCTCCTAATAGGCCTCCTCAAGGAAGCAACTGTCCTACTGTCCTACTGTTCCAGGGGCTGAATTACATTGACTACAAGAAGGTAGGGGAGGTAGAATTGTCAGCAGCTTTGTCTCATTAATTCTGCCACTGTCATTCTGCCTATAAAAGTGGCAAGGAAAGCAGGTAATCTATTTCACTAAGGCTTGGTCTGTATTGGAAAATGCTCACATACATATGAGAAAACTTCTCAATTCTAAGTTTTCTCTCTTCCTCTTCAAATCCAGGTTGTAGAAGGCCTTAAGTGACATGTTAAGGAGTTTGTGCTTAACTTGTGAGCAAAGGAGACTCACTGAAGATTTTGGAGGAGGAAAATTATGGGTAATCTTCAGTTTCATTATGAGGAGAAAAAGGTCTGCCTTGCACGGACCACATTTAGAATGATTCTCTATTCAATTCTGGGTACATCTTTTGAAGGACACAGATTTACTGGAGAGTATCCAGAAAGGAGTATGGTCAGGTTACTGAAGGGCCTTGAGATTATGTTATAGGAGAGTTGCCCAAAGGAATTACAGATGCTGGAAGAAAAGACCTGAGGGAATAGGATTGCTGCTTTCAAGTATCTGAAGGGTTGTGATGAAGAAAAGGAACCAGATGTGTTTTGCTTGTCTTTAGAGGACAGAACTAAGAGCAGTGGATGGAAGTTGCCAGAAGGTAGATTCAGGGTCAATACAATGAAAAACATTCTTACAATTGGAGCTATTCTAAATGGAATAGGCTGCTTCAGGAGGTCATGGGCTGCCCCTCAATCTATGTCTTCTATACAAACTTGAAAGACTACTTGTAGAGTGTGCTATAAAGTGGCTTCTTATTCAGACATGCCCTATGGCCTCTAAAGTCCCTTCTGACTCTGAAATTCTATCACAAAATTATCACCTTATGAAATATGGATTTTATTATCCACATTTTATAAATGAGTTAACTGAGGTCCAGACAGGTTCAATCACTTGGTCAAATAGCTAGGAAGAATCAAGGTCAGGATTCCAACCCAAATCTCCTTACTCTAAGACTAGCCCTTCTTCTACTATATAATGCCAATTGAGGAAATAATCAATTTTTCCAAACAGAGACAAAAACTAAGTGCCATATAAAGTTCTTGCTAGATTTTGCAGTGCAAAAGTATGATGGTGGAGAACCAGGGTTATTTGCAACTGGTTTCAATTCCATAAAATCAATCCCCATCCTTCAGACTCCTCTCAATTCCCCCTTTCCTTTTTTTTTAAGGTTTTTCTCTTTTTTTGCTTTTTTTTTTGGAGGGCAATTGGGGTTAAGTGACCTGCCCAAAGTCACATGACTAGTAAGTGTCAAGTGTCGGAGGCCGAATTTGAACTCAGGTCCTCCTGACTCCAGAGCCAGTGCTCTACTCACTGCGGCACCTAGCCACCCCTATTAGGGTTTTTCTTACCAAGCAATGAACACACAGGAATAAGAAAGAAATCTAAACATCAGAGAAGTGTACTACCACCTTTTCCATGTTAATATAAAGAAAGTGTGGGATGACTTATTTTGGATGTTCTGCAAGTCAAAGAAAGGAAGAAAATGCAAAACAAGCAGCTAGACACACAATATGATCCTACATGACTGGAAGGGAAATTGTAGGCCAGTGAATGACAGTAATATTAGGTAAACAGCACTACATGAATCCTTCCAAACTTAAAACAAAAAGAAAAACCAGAACACCTTTGTTCAAACCACACTGATCTACTCATTATCCTCCCGTTCCTGTCTCCAAGTTTTGTGCCTGCTTCACAGAATGCCTTTTTTTTTCTGTCACATAAGCAGAAAGCTTTTATCTGTCATTAAAGGACCAAAAGCCCCTCTCCAATGGAGTCTTCTCTGAGTCCAAAATGATAATTTTCTCCTGAGGACTAAAGCATTAATTTAGTTCTTTCTGACTAGCTAATTGAGGGGCATACAATAGGAAACATAGTTTCTGCTCTTAAGGAGAGGCCAATCCAGTAGGGTAGATAAGACATGTAAATACTTATAGAATGAAGTAGGATGTGTTAAGTCATAAGAAAGCTATGAAGTCCGCAGGCAGTATGTGTGTGTTTATACATATACACACATATGGATACATTTTATATGTGTGTGTGTGTATATATATATATATATGTATGTATGTATGTATATCTCTGTGTATACATGTATATCCACATACACATATTGTTGTTCAGTCATGTCCAACTCTGTGACCTTTTGGGGGGTTTTCTTGGTAAAGGTATTAGAGTGGTTTGTCATTTCCCTCTTCAGCTCATTGTATAGATGAGGAAACTGAGGCAAACAGGGTTAAATGATGCTCCCAGGGTCACACAGTTAGTAAGTGTCTGAGGCCAGATGTGAACTCAGGAAGATGAGTCTTCCTGACTCCAGGTCTGACACTCCATCTACTGCACAACCTACTGCCTCTTTCTCTTTCTCTCTTTCTGTGTTTCTGTCTCACTCTCTCCCATATATGCATATCACTCACACACACACACACACACACACACACACACACACATACACACACTTTCTCTCATCTCACTCATCCCAAATTTTTCCCCCTCTTTTTAAAGCAGCCAATTTATAAATAACAAAAAGGACTGAGAAAAAAAGCCCACTTTTCCTTCTCTGTCTATGGTGACATTCTCAAAAAGAAAATTCTTAAAGTCCTCCCTAGTAGATCTTTCTTCCTGCTGTCCTCATATTCCTTGGTTGACCAAAAACAACTGTACAAGGCTGAGGATGAAAACATGGAAAATTGTACAACTAAAGAACAGACAGATTTGTTGTTATTATTTAGAAAAGGAATTAAAAAGCTGACTATGAAGCTGGATATTGCAGGAGCCTCAATTCCCCCATGGCGTGTTTCCCAAACTGCAAGAGCATACATGCAAGTCTTCTCACTCATTTAGGGTAAAAAAAAAATCGAAAACATCCTGTACACACTAAAAAAAAAGGTTTCTGTTTACAGGTTGATTTAAATAAGGGTTTCATTAAAAATTTAACAAGCTTTCTGAAAATAAAATTTGACACATGTGGTGCATCACCATGGAGCTTAAACACCAAACATATCCAGGCTGTGCATTTAGTTAATTACCCACTAATTTTAAAAGTGTTGATACATTCAAGGAGATGCTAAAATCTTTAATGGAAATTATAAGGTACAGATGAAAACTACCCCCTAAAAATGGCCTATGAAATCTAAAGAATAGTTCTTAGAGGAATTAGTAAAAAATTGTGAAATTCAGGGCGAAAACCATCAGGTATTTTGGTGATAGAAACTGGAGAAATACGACAAGATCCACCCATCCCCAGGAAACATAAGAAAGACGACAGCTCAGGGAGCTAGCGCTAGGAAACGTTTGAAAATTATTCCAGAGAATTTAACAGAAATGCAAACACAACCGCTCAGGCTTAGTGCTTCATTGAAATGAAATGCATTTAGAAATAGTACTTCACATTAGTGTATTTCATACACTTTTCACAGCATCATCCCATTTTGTCTCTTGTCATTTAAGAGAAATGTGAAAGCCTCAGGGGTATGCAGCAGCTCTATCATAGGTAAATCATTTGCAAGTAAGAGAGTTGGTAGCCCTTTTAATACAGGAGAATCTGGATATTTGAGTTAATAATAATAGATATAATTTACAAAGAGCTACTATGTGTCAGGCATTTGCCAAGCATTTTACAAATATTATCTCATTTGATCCTCACAACAACTCTGGAAAGTAGGTGCTATTATTATCCCCATTTTACAGGTAGAAGGTATCTCTTAGCTCACTGAGTCAGGAAAGCATCTCTCCCCACTCAACCAAACCATTAAACTTCTATCAACTGTTTCTATCATAATGTAATGCAATCCCTCTCACAGAGAACTGAGACTTCCCATATTCTTTCTTACAGCCAAAACTTCAGTGCACCCAGTAACAGGCATGTGGAACTTTTATAAAAACTCATACTCAAACTCAACACCTACTTACTGAGCACTACCATATTTAAAGTCTATGGGGTGCATAAAAAGTAAAAGGTACATATCCTGCCCTTAAATGAGTTTTCAATTAGTTGCAAAGCCTGAATTTATAGTTCCAACCCTCTTTACCTCAAATTTCTTGACATGGACATGCTCTCCAGTCATCCAATTTACTGATTTCAGTTTCACCTCATTTCCCTTTGGTAGAAATGCTAAAAGAGAGTCAAACAGTCAATTGTTGGACAGCAGCAGAGACACAGAGGTGAGTCATCAGGCTCTGAATAATGGAGTAGTGATTCTATCAGAGACAAAACTGCTACACTGTGCTGATAGACAGGGAAAGCAATCATAGTCAGAGGGTTCTGACTCATTCCTAAAGGCAGGGAATGAATTATATAACCATGCGGTTATCTATGATTCTGAAGAAATGAATGACTGAATGAGGTCTACTTTATTCTACAGCTCGGCCTTTCACATTCATCAGATCAAGAATGTTGTTGCTTAAAGCAACTTTAGAATAACATTCTGACCTCTCTATTTTACACAGGAAATCTGGAGTGGTTAGTGTTCAGGTTGACAGAGGTAATAAAAGTGGCAGAGCCAGGACTTCAGAACGTAGGTCTCCTGATTTCTCAACTGAATTCTCCCTGTTACCTCATGCCAATTCCTTGCTGTTATTTTTCCCACCATAATTTCTAAAGAGTTGACTCATTTTGAACAAAATTTTTATACTAATGAAAGGGATCAAAGGATACTTTAATTTCAATTTCTGGTTCAGGTCATCAACTGGAATGAATGGTAGGTAATAAAAATTTTCTCTAATGGGCATCTACTCTGTAATTTTTCATGGGTTTTAATCCAATGACAGTATGAAGATAGAGGTTATCAGAGAGATGCAATTACTCTTTACAAAACTACTAGTAATTGCTAGGAATGAAAAGTCCCTTCCAACCTAGGGAAGACTTCTACTACCCTATGTGCCCTGTCTTTCCCCTGTGCTTGATTATCAGTCAGGTGGGTATTTCTGCAGGTATTTGGACTCAGGAAAAGCCAGGAAGGAATCCTGGCTCAGGCATTTATCAGTCTTGTGACCTTAGAAAGTCGTTTAGTTTTTTTGACTTTCAGCTTCCTTATCTGTCCTATGAAGTAGGGTATGGCTTATGTCACAGGGTTATTGTGAAGAAAGCACTTTGCATAAATGTTAAAACACCGTGTAAATGTATTACTGATATTTAATTATTCTTTTTAACCATACATACATGTAAGCCTTGGTTGATGTGGTTAGTTTGCTGAATTTTTTTCCTTTTAAAATTCTTTGTTGTAAAGGATGGCTCTGTGGAAGTATGTTAGGCAGGAAGAGTTATATTGGAAAATTTGCTCTGTAATCACCAGAAAGGCAGTGGTTTGTTCACCACATAATAATACCAATGAAATCAATTGATGAATATAAATGAGTAGATAAAATACTTTTTAAACATGCTCCTAAATGTTCATCTCTATTTTTTTGATTAAAGTGAATTGGCTCATTAAGAACCCCTGACTCCTCTATTCCATTCTCTCCTCCAACACACATGTACATGTATATACACATGCACTCACATATATTCTCACCACCAAATTATTCCTTGGAAAATCTTATTACTAATAGGAAGTTTCCACATATAACACTTTCTAATGGTGCCCTGGTAGAGAATACAGACTCAAGATGTGTAGATATTTCTCTTCATAAGTATACAGCCGAAAGGATCAGTACCTTGGCTAAATCTATTTAGGATAAATGAATTTAGATCACCAAAGGTTAGTCCCTGGCAAGCCTTTTTTTACAATCATTAGGTTAAGTTAGCAATAGGCTCAATCATTTTAGTTAGCTTAGCTTATTTTGAGTTGCTGGAGATTCAGGGCATATAGTAAACCTGATCTGTGTTAAACTACAACTTACTGGGAGAGTCTAGGAGGAAGAAAACAGCTCTTCCCATTACCTTCAGAAGTTATGTATGATTATTTTTAAGTAAACAGACTAATTTCACAAGTTGAAAAAAACCAAGGTCTCATCATCACACCTTGTGTCCTCAAATGATGAAACACAAAGAACAAAACACTCAACACTGTTATATTCAAATGGTGAAGCCTCAGACTCTAGGCATGTGTAACCAAATAGTTCTAGGGGGCCCAATGGCCATGTATATCCCAATCCCCCACACCTTGTTCACTGACTCCACTCTTCACTCTTAGGTTCAGACTGTCTAATAACCCAAGGCAAGGCCTGGGTTCAAGATATAACAATTTTCAAGATTTTTTTTTTAGTTCCAGGTGCTTATAAGTGGGACAGGACTAGGTGTGGAGCAAGCATGTAAAGCTTGATGGGTGATATATATAAGCAGAGGAAGCTAAACTTTCACTCCCAAGAAAAAAGTAACTTTCTGATACGGGAGTGTTAGGAATTCAGGCATTTTCTTCAGGACTTGGTTGAAGTTCAACTTCTGTTAAGTCTTCCCTGATGACCCCAACCTGCATTGATCTCTACTAAGTCTTCAAGCAGTTATCGTCAATACCACTCATTAAGTATTTCTCATATGTTGCCTTATTTAGTTAACTTTTCATGCATGTAATTTTTTTTTTTCTGAACCTGACTATAAGTTCCTTGAGGGCAGGGATGAATATACGTTTTTGTTTCACATAGCCTCTAGTATAGCATCTTCCACAAACCAAATTGTGAATGAACAGTCAGGTAGTGGAAAAAGTCTTGGACTTGGAGTCAGGAAGATCTGAATTCATATCTGGCCTCAGACCCTTACTCGGTAGGTGACTCTGGGCATACTCTTTCTCAGTTTCCTTATTTGTAAAATGGAGATAATAATAGCACTTTCTTCCCAGGATTGTCATGAGGACAAAAAGAGGTATGTTTGTAAAGCACTCAGCATAGCAAGTAGGATACAAGCAGATACATTTAATAAATGATTGTTAAAAACAAGCAAATATGTAATTCCTTGCTAATTTATTCTCTGAATCATGCTAGTCAAGACTGTCCCTATAATAAATAGCACTTTAGAAAAAAAGCAGAAAGGACCCTTCTTCTGACAGGAATACAGGGACTGCCATATTAGGCCAGATCCATTACCTATCTAAATCTATTATTTAATTTCCTAAAGCCCCTAGAGAACAACTGGGATTGGTGTGTGGTAAAGAGAGTATGATTATCTTTCCTGACTTCAATATTACATATATGCCAGAATTTCTTGGCCATCTATGACTTCTCTTCTTTCCACTGAGGTTAGGGATAAGAGTATAGGGACTGAGTAATTAAGTCTACACTAAACAAATCAGGACTCATTCGCCAGCCAACCAAAGTTGCTCAAGTTCCTCTCTATCCCTTGCTTCTTACTTAGATTGTCCCCATACCAATCTACTTGAATTGTAAGTGTTGCTAAAACAGAGTCCCAAGTGCTTCTCCCCACACAGAGTTTTTTGAGCTGTGATGGAAATTTGACAAAGAATATGCCAATTGCTTGTATGACCTATACTAATTCACTTCCACACAAAGCATTAGAGGTACATTCACTGTTTTGTAGCTAGTTTTCCATAAAGAATTGTGGTGGTGATAATGCTTATAAGGCTGCCACATCAACAAAGAATTGCTAGATATTCTGATTCCTAGTCTGAAGAATGAGGCAAGCTCTGAGCAAATATAAGGAATGCTATGGCTGAGATTTATATATTGGAGAAGGATTGAACTAGAACAGAAGTATCATGTATGTGACCCTGGAGCCACATGTGGCCCACGACACTCCTTAGTGAGTCTAGGACCAGATTAAAATGGAATTGGGAAATATTTAGCAAAATAAATAAAAATACAATAAAACATAGATAATACTACATTTTTAAAACTAAGTCGATATGTAGCCCACAGAGATTCTTAGGGATGGATTAGTGATTCCCATTTCTATTTGAGTTTGACACCACCAGTTCGACTAGACTGCCTCCAAGGTCCTTGTCGACTGCACAAGTTAATGACTCCAGGTATACCATTCTATGATGCAGGAACAATTTTTCTATGAGAGGATCAAGCAGAGATGGAGACATTCCTCATCCTCTTCATTTACAGTACATGGCTGCAGACCATATCTCAATAGAGTTATATTGATTTTTCTATCTTTTTTATTGCTAGGATTTTGGTAGCTCCACAAATTATCCTCCAAGGAGGATGAACTAAAGTCATGATGTCAAAAGTGCAGAAGGGGGAGCCAAGATGGCGGCGTAGAAGCAGCAAC
>CM053580.1:416343960-416367019 GCA_028627135.1 Pseudochirops cupreus | reverse complement strand
CAAAAAGTGACATGGGAGAGAATAGACTGGGGGAGGGGGGAAATACTGGGATGGCTGTTTTGGGGTGGTGGGCGGGGGAAAGACGGGGAGAAAAGATGTAACTCAAAAAAATTTAATAAAGAATTTAATAAAAAAAAAAGTGCAGAAGGAAATATTCTCATTCTTTTGACTTAAATATGAACTCCAGCATCAGCTCAGTTTTTATTCAATTTCTGCAACTAAAGATTCAAGTCTGCATATCAGAACCACCCTAAAAATCTCACCAAACTACCTTAAAAATCATCTGAAGTGTTTCCAAATGAACAGTTTCCTACTAAAGAGATAAACATACCATTTTCATGAAATAAAACATCATCTGGGCATGATAATACTTCAAAATAGAATCCTTTCATCTCTGTGGGATAATTCAACTATTTGTCTATAAAGAACTATAATAATATAATAAAATGGGGTATAATGCATGTGCATGATATACAATTTTAATCACATCAGCAGGCTGCCTACTGTACACATGCATATTCAAACATCTTGCCAATATTTAGAGAAAAAAATCTTTATTGATCCAGAGGTTAATTTCTCTCTCTCAGTGTTTTTTTTTAATATTCGAAGGGTTGGCAGCTCAATCTCTGTTTCTTGGCATATCCACACTGAATATGAAAAACACACTTCACAAAGCAACTTGATAGATTCCATCATAAAAGCATGTATTATTTACTTGGGTCTCATGAGCCCCACTCTGCAGCAGTCCAACTTCCGACAGGGCTTCTTAAAAGTACTATACTGCATCTAGCCTGTCTTTTTGGCCGTCAAAGCCTCAATTATGCATTTTATCATTTTCCACATGTGGATGACCTCTTTTAAAATAGAACTGAAATCTCAGGTAGCTGGCAGGCATCATCTCCCATTTGTATCTGGAAATGCAGCCTTCCGAATTTCTTTCTGTGGTTACATTCTGTTTGGAATGTGCAAGAAATAAATCAGGGAGAGTCTGAAATCTCTCTTGAGTTGTGAGCTCTTACTGAAAGGTCACCGCTGCTACATACTAGGCATCCTGTCAGAATTGTGTTTCTCTGCAAGGCTGTAGAGGATAAGCTCTGGTTGCCACCTGCCACTCTGCCTTCTATACATTAGACAGTAAGATCTAGATTAATTTCTTCAATCAGCTATCAATTTTATATTTTATTCTATACCAATATGGTGTACTGGATAGAGAGCTGGCCTTCAAGTCAGGAAAATACGGCTTCAGATTCTGCCTCTGGAACTGTACTGGCTGTGTGATCCTGGCCAAATCACTTAACCTCTTTGTACCCACTGCTGAAAAAGGATAAGCCAACATAATCTTAATTATACTGACTCATGACTCTTTCTTATAGGAAAGGAGAGAAGGGAAAATCATATTCTATTGTAAATGATTGATCTAGGAACCCTGAACATCTTACATCCAAGGTGAAAAGGAAGTCCTTGTAATGGTCAGCACACAGGATAATCACTTAGAATTGAACCCTGAACTAAAACAGGGAGAAAAAGCTCACATGTCATTCTTCTCCAAAGATTTCTCTGAGTTCTTGCTGGCTGGGACAGATGGGAAGATGGAGAGGGTCAAATAGATAGGTAGGGTCTGAAAGCCTTCAACTGAGTTCGGAAGAAATAGTCCAGGAATATTTTTTTTTTCAAAATTTCCTAGTTACCCTGTGAGGCATGACCCTTACTGAAGCCATATCCATTGAGTCTCACTAAAAAGCTTTGTGAGAATTCTAAACAGTGTGATAGAATCACAATTGTGGTACTTACTATGGTTTGTTGTGAGTGCTGACAGTGATGATTCAATTTTATCTTTGGAGTGCCCAAGATATGGATATGGGGAGAGAAATGCAAAGCTAGATGCATCTTAGTCTCTATTCCAATAAGCAGGTAGTCTATATCAGGCTATAGTGATTTCAATCCTTTTTGTTTAGCTGTCCTTCTAACCCAAGAGAGGGCAGTTAGGTGGCACCCTGGAGTTAAGAAGACTCATCTTTCTGAGTTCAAATCTGGCCTCAGACATTTACTTACTATCTGTGTGACCCTGCACAAGGTACTTAGTCTTGTTTGCCTCAGTTTCCTCATCTGTAAAATGATCTCAAGGAGGAAATAGCAAACCATTCCAGTATCTTTGCCAAGAAGACCCCAAATGGGGTCATGAAGAGTTAGACATGACTGAACTGAATGAACAACAGTAACAACTGGAGAGATGATTATGGAAAATCAATCAATAGTTTACCTGAGCTATAGAAAGACTGTTTTGGTATTTGGGTAAGGAATGGATTGGAGAGAGGTCAGACAATTCCTACCCTCAAAGAGTTTGCATTATAATTAGAGAGAAACAACACCTATACATATAAGTAAATAAATATACACACATTTGTTTATACACGTGGATACATAGATATGTGTGTGTGAGTGCATGTGTAAAAATTTCGGAAGGAGAGCACAGATCCAAATTAAGATTTCACTCTGTGAAGAAGACTAAACTCGACACTGGGATACAACGAAAGATATGATGTGGAAACTGCTCTCATCCATTTACATCTAATGGAGGGTTGTTATGTGTACATAACTCAGTTTTTTGGTTGGGTTTTTTGGTTTTTTTTTTTGCTTTTTTGGAGGAGGGAAGGTAGGGCAATTGGGATTAAGTGACTTGCCCAAGGTCACACGGCTAGTTTTTTTTTGTGTTAAGTGTCTGAGGTCGGATTTGAATTCAGGTCCTCCTGACTCCAGGGCCGGTGCTCTATTCACTGTGCCATCTAGCCACTCCTTATAACTCAGATTTCTGAGTGAGTGTGATAAGAACAAAGAATAGATCCAAATAAAGTGACCTGAGAAATGTGAGAATAGAGAGATCACTTCTAGCAAGGAAAAGACTTTGTCCTTAGTATCCACTCCTTTTTATCAGAGTTTTAAAAACTGAAAATAGAACTCAATCCTTGATTTCACTCCCTTTCTTCTCAGTTCCTGCCTCTGCTCTGTCTGTTTCCTCCTATGCATCTTCTGTAATCCCAAACTGTAACGCTGCAGGGTCACCTAATTAACCCTGACGTCTGCCTAAGCTTCCCAAGCAGGCAGAGTAGCTTCAAGTGAGGATCTGGGGGGCCAGATCGAGGCTGGGAGGGAGAGAGAACCTTGGGAGAGGTGCTCTGTGGCAGGGAACTGCCAACTGTGTGCACCGTGAGTAATAACAGGAATCCTTAGAGCACAGTTTAGAGTGACTCTCTTGTAAAGCTTCCTCTATTGCAGGGCTTAACCCTTTTTGAGCCATGTCAATGTGAGGTCCATGAGCCCCTTTCCTGAATAAGGTTTTTAAATTCTTGAAATAAAATACAAAGAAATACAAAGAAAATCAATTACATTAAAATACAGTCATCTAAATATTGTTTAAAACATGTTCACAGACTGCAGATGAAAAATCCTACTCTATAGAAAAGTGCTATCTATAGAAAAGATGGGAGGCAGGAAATACCTCTCTAATATGTTCTCTTCCCCATCGTAATATAATAAGCTCCTTGTGGACAGGAACTATCTTTCCTGAGTTTGTATGTGTATTCCCAGGGCTTATGGCACAATGCCTGCACATAGTAAATGTTTAAGAAAGGCTTTCATGCTTGCTGTCTCATACTTGCCTGCTCTTTCCTTCTTCTCTCTTTCTCCCCCCCATTCTCTACTTTTCCCCCTCATTTCCTCCATTTCTCTCCCTCATTGGATTTTTTTTTTTAAATCAGAGGACCTGGCTTTGAATACCAGCTCTGGCACTTACTGCTATGTGTGAGCCTGGCCAACTCAATCTCACTTCTCCGGGTGTCAGTTTCCTTAACTATAAAGTGAGAATTTTGTACTAAGTTGTCTGTGAGGTCCCTCCTAGCTCGAACTCCTATGTTGCTAAGGACTTACTATATATAAAGGGAACAGAATATTCATCACATAAAGTAAACATTCTTCTGCAAAACTGCCAGCTGCTCATTAAAGGCTGCAGACAAATCTGGAGGCAAGATTGAAGACCCCACTGTGAACTGTTTCTAATGCTGATTTGTAAGGAGAGTCATAAAGTATTATGTGGAATTAGCATTTTTTGCATAGCTTCACATATACTGATTCCTAGCTGTCTAAAACCTCCACAGTATTGAGGGGAAAGGCACTATCAACAAATGTAATGACACGTTAGGAAGGTAGTATTCCATGAGGGTCTTCTGGTACCATAAATACACCATGCTAGCAGCAGTCAGCAGGAAGTCATGAGATTCACCTCCCTGGAATTCATTGGGTCAAGGTCTAGTGGCCGCTTATCAAGGAGGTTGTAAAGGGAATGTTGAGGGAGAAGCTGGATTTCATGACCTCCAGACTAGACTATGACTCTGTGAAGGAAGTTAATGGCTTTTCTTTTCTTTCTTTTGCTTTCTCTGCGCTGATTCAGAAAGTCAAGACATCAAGTACCCTTTCAAATATCAATATTCCAGGTCAGCAAGAGTTTATCCATTTGCCAATACAGGAATAGGAATAGGCTGATACCATAATTATGTACTCTATATCAATTTAATTCACTGAGATAATATAACTGTTCTTATCCATCCATTCCCCCAAACTCACCAAGGGTCTGGAGGTTGGTTATACTCAATCTGCTTTAGTCTATGTGCCTAGACCTGGGATGTGGCTGTTGCTCATACTACAGCTTCTTGGAGTCACAGGTGAGAGCTGAGTGACAGGTAGACACCAAAGGTGGATGAGCAGCCCTACACCAGAGGTGCTAGTCCTCCCTGGACACCTGACTTTTGTCCTGCCACGGGACTTGGATGACTCTGGAAGAGAAAGTGAGGCTGACCACTTTGTGCAATTCTGCCTCACTTAAATCCAATTCATGTACAAGTCAAGGCATCACCCCATGATGTTATTGGTTCTCTTCTAAAATGAAGGATGAAGAAGATGATATAAATATGCTATCACAAGAATAATAGTAATGTGAAAATTAAGAAAATCAAGCTTCCAAATTATATATTATGTGTCACTGTGACTCAGAATGAACTAGAAATCTAGGGAGAAAAACTATGGCTCATAAAACAACCTTGAAGGAATAGTTTCTTGTACTGTTAAATCACATACAATCTCACACGATATTAAATGTGCTAGCCAACATTTTTATTACACACATATATCTGATTTTGATACTTTGAACATCATTCTATACCTTCCTCACCACTACCACCACTCACACATACATGCTACATACAAACACACATACATATACATATACTACTCACACACACTACATACATATTGTTCTTTCTGCTTGTTTTTTTTAATGAAAATCAAACACACACAAATTTTATACCATATCCCACCTTACTGAGGGACATTTATTCTCTATGTGCAGATTAAGGGATCCTGAAGAGCTCATTGATAAGAAAAGCCTAATATGTTTCTACCAAAGTCCTGAAAGCTCCAAAGGAGCTATTAATCCAAATTGAGGAAGGGAAAAAATATGTGCACAAAGTGTATTTCACACATGTTCAATGGGCTCATTTGCTCTATGATATTACTATAAAAATCCCACAGGAAATTAAGGGGAAAAAAGCTTAAGTTGCAATAGAAATATCATCCTTTCCCAAACTTGGATCCCATCCTACATACTAGAAGACTTAAATTTTTTCATTTTCACAATATATGCAACACAGTTACACACATACACATAATGGCTAATCTTTAGAGACTATCTAGTAATGTGATGAAGATTTTAAGATTAGGTATGAAAGGCTATAGTGGGATATTGCCAATCAGTAAAGACCACCAGCCATCCAGCACTCCTTCTCACCCTCCCCAACTGTCACCCTATCTCTTGCATGTTCATGCTAGGCGTCTCATTGAGGTGATCAGGGTCAGTATTAAAGATAGAGGAAGGGGCAAATAGGATATTTCTTGACAAAACTAGTCCAGGCCCCTTCCCTCTGATTCAAGTATTTACCAATATAAACTCTGCCCATTTATACACATACACACACACACACAACACACACACACACACATATACATATATTTCACACTCTAAATGGGAATTATTGACTCTGGAATCTTTGAAAGGAAAGCTCTGGGTCAGTATGTAGAAATTACATGTAGTTGTAATTACTGAGTTGTGCACATTTTTTCAGATGAACAAAATAAATGCAGTTAAGTGTATTATGATCATTTGTCTAAGTCAAAAAATTGTTTAAAACTAATATAAACAAAAACAGGTATCATTCTTCATGAGAGACTTTGGCTGAGTTCTCATATGGCAAGCCAGGATTATGGAGACATTCAAATCTTATAAAAAGACAGAAAAGGTTTGGTTTTTCTTATTTAAACTAGTTATCCTCATGACCTTCTAGGATTGCCAAGACCTACAGCTTGGTTCATAATCTCAAAGACAGAGGTTAATTCTATGATATTTAGATACATAATTTCTGAAGTACATTGTCAAAGGAATCTCATCCCATTAATCCAAAGAGCACATACACATTCATTCCCCAATCACAGAGATTTTAATTAAGACCCTCTAATACTCAGGCACAGTTGGGGATAAGTAGCTTTAACAAAGACAACCTTAATTTAGGACTGAAGAGGAATGGACAGTGACACGAGCTAATTTAAATGGTATTTTAAACCACTTAATTTTTTTAAAGAGCATATCATACTTATAGATTCAAAAATTGAGAGAAAAGGCACGGTCTTGGTCCTGTCAAGAAGCAGAAAGCAGTTTTGCTGCAGAGGTACATGCACTGAGCATACGTTGACATTTGTCCTGGGGATATTCATTTAACACCAGGAGAGCCTGGCTCTCACAACCTCTGTTAAACTGAGCAGATTTAAGAAGAGAGATGGCTGGGGAGCTAAGGCTAGGGCTCTTGGGATCCAATGTTTGGTACAGATAGTATTAACTTTCTTTTCTAGTGATCAATGGTCCAGATGACTGCAAGGGTTGAGACCTCCCTCAAAGCAAGAATACACTGCCTGCCAACAGAACAACCATTCCACTCATGAAATTTTTAACAACCAATTTCTTTCTCAGTCCCAGAGTTAAAGAATTAAATGAAGGAATTTTGATGATGACCTCCCAGGCCTTCCTATGTGGCTATCTCACGGGGTTTTCAATTATCTAAAGAAATATTTTGAAATTCTCAAAACAAATTTAGCTTTAATTTTTGAAATGAATGTATGCCGCACAATTCTTTTTTGAAGGAAGTATCTGGGGGGGGGTGAGGCTTAGAGAGAGTACAGTACACTGGGGTTATGTGAGGCAGGTTTGTGAAAGTAAACAATAGGCTTTTAAAACTCCAAAAAGTCTGAGAATCATCACTTGACTGTGATGGACTTCAAGATTCTGGCTCAACTAAAGGAGAAAAAAATGCACCTATGCCATGAAAGAAGATAGCAAATGGAAACACCTAGTATATAGAAATATAGGATGTAAGATACAGAAATGTATGATATAGAAGTATAGCATATAGGATATAGAAATATAGGATATAGAGATACAGGATATAGGATACAGGAATATAGGCTACAAGATAAAGAAATATAGGATATAGAATATAAAAATATAAGATATAGAATACAGAAATATAGGATATAAGATAAATAAATATAGGATATAGGATATAGAAATATAGGATAGAAGATAAATAAATATAGGATATAAGATATAGAAATATAGGATATAGGATACAGAAACACCTAGGCAGCACAGGTTCAGTTCTACATCTCTTTGGTTTATATATCATCAGTCTAGTAGTGTGGCTAGAGACTATTGTAGGTAGAGGTACCTAGTTAGCACAGTAGACAGAGTGGTAAGCTTGCAGCTAGGAAGACCTGAGTTCAAATCCAGCCCCAGACAGTAAATATGTTAACTGGGCAAATCACTTGCCTTTGCCCATCTTAATTTCTTCAACTGTAAAATGAGGGTACTCATAAATTAAATAATATTTGTAAAAGCACTTGGCAGAGTGCTGACATAGTAAATGCTTAATAAATACTCATTCCTTTCCCCTTCTCTTCTTAGGGCAGCTGCTAAGATCCAAGACCATGAAACTTACAATTAGGCAAATCACATCACATAAAAACAGATTTCCTTTTTATATCACTTTTTAAATACTAACCACTTAAAAACCTTAGAACCACTCAACAAACACATGCAAAGGGGCCTCTGAGAAGAATTGAGAGAAAAAGGTAAAGAGAAAAAGTGAAAGGTGGCAAAAAGATTATCAACTAGGTTGCTCCAAAAATAGCACTGGATTTCTTTAAAACACATAAAACTTAGCTTGATTCAGTTCTCATTACCAACAGGCAAAATAGCAGAAAGCTAATAGTCATTTTAGCAAAGAAGACTAGAAACCATCCTAATGTTTGAAAAATAGGATCTGTAATTATAGAATTTTATAGCTGAAAGGAGACTTGGAGATCAGCTAGGCCATTTCCCTCATTTGTTTTTTAAGCCAGTCCTATGATTTCATTAGTATAGGAGAACTTTTGGTCTAGAGGGTCTGGAGGCATCTCCTTCTGCCAGGGCCAGTCTGCATCTGCTGTGAAATCTATGAACTCTGAGTATGGCCCCTTTTTACAGATGAGGAAACGGAGGCCCCAAGAAGTGAAATGACTTATCGTGTAACTAGCAAGAGGCAGAGCCTTGTCTCAAATTCAACTCTTCTAAGTCCACTGCCTCTTTCCACACAGAATGATAGCCAGTTATTCAAAATAAAGCTACCTTAGGATCAAACTCAGGTGATCTACCAGTCCTACTTTAAAAAAAAAACACAACAAAACCCCAACACCATGATAGCCTAGTTTTCTGGAGGGCAAAAACTCGGCAACTACCGTTCCTCCCAACATCTTCAAAATCAGAGTATGTGAAATCATCAATAATTATGGATGACTGAGATCATTAGGATTCTACTGCCTGTGATATCTTACCTTCCCACTACTATATACATTGCATCAGATAAAGATAACAGTAAAAATAATCCATCATGGGGTGGCTAGGTGGTGTGGTGAATAGAGCACCGGCCTTGGAGTCAGGAGGACCTGAGTTCAAATCTGGCCTCAGACACTTGACACACTTACCAGCTGTGCAACTTTGCCACTTAACCACAATTGCCCTGCCTTCCCCCATCCAAAAGGAAAAAAAAAGTAAAAAAAAAATAATCCATCATAATTTAGGGTTTCTGGGATTTGCTGTCTCAAGACTCCACTGAGAGGAAACAGAAAATGTCAACCAGTCAATTAGCATTTATTAAGCAACTACTATGTTCCAAACACTATGCTAAATGCTGGGGGATACAAAAAAAAAAAGACAAAACAACAGTCCCTGCTCTCAAAGCACTCATAGTCTAATGGGAGATGCAACATTCAAACAACGAGGCACAAACAACATGCATGCAGGATCCATTGCAAGCAGTCTTGGAGAAAAGACATTAAGATTAGGGAAGCTTTCCTGCAGGAAGTGGGACTTACACTCTGACCAGAAGGAAGATGAGGAGGACGAGCATTCTAGGCACAGGTGAGAGCCAGTGAAAAGGCTTGAAGTAGGATGTAAAAATGTTGTGTTTGAGGAACTAAAAGAAGGCCAGTGTCACTGGATCACAAAGAGAATAAAGTGCAAAAAGATTAGAAAGGTAGGGGAGGGACCACACTGGATCACAAAGAGAATAAAGTGTAAAAAAAACTGGAAAGGTAGGCAAGGGACCAGGATATGAAGGGTTTTTAAAACTAACTGAAGGATTTTATATTTGATTCTGAAGGGATTATGGAACCACTGGAATTTTTTGACTAAGAGTACTAGAGTCAGACCTGCATTTTAGGAAGATCGATTAGACAGCTGAGTTGAGGATTTACTGGAATGGAAAGAGGCAGGAAGACCAGTTAGAAGACAACTGCAACAGTCCAAGTGTGAGGTTGTGAGGACCTGCATCCAAGCAATAGCAGTGTCAGAAGAGAGATATTGTGGAGGTAGAAATGGCAGGACTCGACAACTCATTGAATATGGGAGATCAGAAAAAGTGGAGAATAGGTAACAGCTACGCTCTGAGCTGCAATGATTGGGAGGATGATGGTGGTACTCTGAAAAGCAACAGGGAAGGCAGGAAAAGATGAGGAAAGATAATAAGCTCAGTTTTGAACATCTGAGTTTAAGATATCTAGGAGACATCTAATCAGAGGTATCAAATGGTCAGCTGGAGATGTGAGACAAGCTGGGAGATAGGTTAGGGCTGGATAAGCAGATTGAAGTATCATGTACATAGAGATGATCATTAAAATGATGGGAGCTGATGAGATCATCAAGTGAAATAGTATATAGAGAAAAAAGAAGAGGTGCTAGGAGAGAGCCTTGGTCAATTAGTGGCCATGACTTAGATGAAGAATCAACAAAGGTGGCAGAGCAGAAGCAGTCCACTGGGCAGGAACAGAACCAGGAGAGAGCAGCGTCACAAAAACCTAGAGAGAAGAGAGCGATTGGCAGTGTCATAGGCTTCAATGAGGACTGAGAAAAGATAATATTTGGCAATTAAGAGATCATCAGTAACTTTGAAGAGAGTGATTTAGGGCAAAGCTGAAGTTTGGAAACCAGATTGCAAAGAATTAAGAAAAGAGCGAGAGCAGACAAAGTGAAGGTACCTGTTGTAGACAGCCTTATCAAAAAACTTAGCCATAAATGGGAGGAGAGAAGGGCGATAACTAGAAGTAATGGATGGTTCAACTGAGGGTTTTTTGAGGATAGGGGGGACATGGGAATATTTGTAGGGAAACAGCCATGTGACATGAAGTAATTGCAGATTAGTGAGAAAACAAGAATGATAGAGAGGGAAATCTGCTAGAGAAGATGGAACAGAATGGGATGGATTGTGCAGATAGAGGGATATGCCTTGGCAAAGAGGAAGGCCACTTCTTCATATGAAATAGAGACAAAAGAGGAGATAGGGTTCAAAAGCATCTGAGTTTTGTGAGATGAGAAATAAGGGAGAAAAGAGAGAGCTCTTGGAGAAAGGCCTGCATTTTTTCTGTGAAATATGAGGCAAGGTTCACAGCTTAAGAGAGTGAGGGGAGGGAGGACAATGGAAGGCCTGAGGAGATCTGGAAGAGCCATTGGGGCAAGCAGGATAGTGAATCTATTGTTGAGTAATTTCAGTCATGTCTGACTCTTTGTGAACACATTTGGGGTTTTCTTGGAAAAGATACTGGAGTGGTTTGTCATATTCTTCTCCAGCTCATTTTACAGATGAGGAACTAAGGCAAACAGGGTTAAGTGACTTGCCCAGGATCACACAGCTAGTAAGTGTCTGAGTATGAATGGAATTCATGTCTTCCTGACTCCACACCCAGCACTCTAGCCACTGTATCACCTAGTTGCCCCGGTGCATCCACTAGAGATATGTAAAAGGATTGCCTTGTTGCAGTGAAAGCCCAGTTGTGATTATGTATCCAGTCAGCATACTTCCATGATTTTTCTGCAACTTTATTCAGCAGCATGTTAGTAGAACTGAAAGCAAGAGACTGTGCGAATGAATACAAGACTGAAGTTTGGCAAGGCAAGATCAGTGATGGGATAAGTAGTCAAGGGATTTGAGAGAACAGGACAGTGTAGAATCAACGTGGTTCACCAAGAAGTCAAGATGAGGAAGGATGGAGTATAACCTATGCAGGGGTAATGGCCTGGGAGAGAACTAGGGGGCAGAGATTGGAGGTTTTAGTGAGGACAAGGAAGAGGGTTTGGAGTTACCAAGCAGAGGAAGAGGTAGAATGATCACAACTAGATAAAGGAATTTCAGAATTTATGAACATGGATATGGAACATTTGCGAGCGATGGCAAGATCAAGGGTATGGCCATTTCTATGGGTAGCTGTAAGGGGGTAAGCTGGGGGTAGGTAAGCTGTAAACTGTAAGCTGGAAGGGAATAGTTCACAGGAATGAGTCAATTGAGAAACTGGGAAATTAGGGTATTTGAGGGGGTATAAAGATGTATGCTGAAGTCTACTCATATGAGGACAAGAACTGAGAGGAGAGAAAGACTGTGACCCAGGTACTGAACTCATTGAAAAAGGAAGACGTGTCCTGGAGGTCTGTAGACAACTGCTACCATAATCTTTTTATTTATTTATCCGTTTGCTTTTCGTTCACAATATTCAGTTCCACAAGCTTTTGTGTTTTAAATTTTCTCCCCCTCCCTCTTCACCCCCTTCCCCAATCTGTAGTACACAATCTGACAGAGGTGCTACATATACATTTACATTAACCATATTTTCACAGAAGAATTCTAACCAATGGAACTACAAGAAAGAAGAAACAAAACAAAGCAAAAAAGAGAGCAAATAGTATGCTTCAATATACATTCAGACTCCATAATTCTTTCTCTGAAAGTGGATGGCATTTTCCATCATGAGCTTTTGGAATTGTCTTAGATCCTTGCACTGCTGAGAAGAGCCAAGTCTATCAAAGTTAGCCATCGCACAATGTGGCCATAACTGTGTACAATGCTCTCCTGGTTCTGTTCACTTCGCTCAGCATAAGTTCATATAGGTCTTTCCAGGTTTCTCTAAAGTCTGTCTGCTCATTATTTCTTATAGCACTATACTATTCCATTATATCCATATACCATAACTTGTTAAGTCATTCCCCAGTTGATGAGTATACCCTCAATTTCCATTTCTTGGCCTCCATACACACAAAAAAAACTGTTATAAATATTTCGTACATGTGGGTCCTTTTTTCATTTGCATGATGTCTTTGGGATACAGACATAGAAGTAGCATTGCTGTGTCAAAGGGTATGCGCATTTTTATAGTCCCTTTGAGCATAGTTCCAAATTGCTTTCCATAATGCTTGGATCAGTTCACAACTCCACCAACCATGCATTAGTGTTCCAATTTTCTCATCTCTTCTCCAGCATTTATAATTTCCCTATGTAATGTCTGACAGATGTGATATGGTACTTAAGAGTTGTTTTGATTTGCATTTCTCTAATCAATAAGTGATTTAGAGCATTTTTTTCATACGACTATAGATGTCTTTAATTTCATCCTTTGAAAACTGCCTGTTCATATCCTTTGACCATTTATCAGTTGGGGAATGATCTGAATTCTTATAAATTTGACTCTGTTCTCTATATATTTTAGAAATGAGTCCTTTATCAGAGACACTGGCTGTAAAAATTCTTTCCCGGTTTTCTGCTTCCCTCCTAATCTGCTACCATATTCTTGATTGGGTGGATAGAATATAGATTGAAAGAACCTCAAAGGAAGAGAGGTTACTGAGAGATGGTGTTAGAGAGAGAGCCTAAAAGTGGCAACGGGGGATAATCTAAGTCCCTCATCATGACCAATGAGTCAGAAGTATGAGTAAAAGTGCTACCAGTGCTCATAAGGGTAACCAGAGAAGCTGTGTTATCAGAGAGAAGTCAGTTCTCAGTGAGTACAAGAAGATGGAAGGAGAAATAAAGGAAAAGATTTAAAATAAAATCTAGTTTGTCGCCTATGAGCAGGTGTTACAGAGAGCACAGTGGAAGTAGCTTTAGAATAGGAGGTTTAGGGGCTGGTTGAGGGCAGATAGAAATAAGGGAGTTGGTGGTGGGGTAAGGTAGAGAATAGAGTTTGCAAGTTTCTGATACTAGAACAAACTTCCATAACAGATCAATTTTCACATCTGAACATGATTACAAAATGGACTGATCATGTAAATATGCCTAATGAAAAAGCTAATTAATCTCTTCTGCCAAAATTCTCAAACAAATATTCATAGCTAAAATGCAGAACAATTCTCTGTATTTAGGAGGTTTACAGTACAAACATACTTGTTATTGACTGAAGCAGTCACAGCATAACCTGAAAATCACAACAGGAGACAAAGGACTTCCAATTCTATAAAGGGGGTTTTGGTTTGCTCCTGGTAGCTTACATAAGATCAAACAGGCTAATGTGTGTGAAACATTTCGCAAGCCTTAAAGTGCTATATAAATGTGAGCTATTATTTTTATTAAGGAAAAGGAAGACAATGATGAATTAGTACATTTTTGAGAGGAAGAATTAGAGCTATGGCCAGATATGGAATGACCATTCCACTCCTGAGCATATGTACACAATCCCAGGACACAGGAAGTTCTCTATTTTAGGATTTTTTTCCCAAAGAGAAGGTTACTAGTGACCCTTACAAGGCAGAGTGAGGACAGTTGAAACATAATTCCTCATAACTTATTTAATGGAATCATAGATTCTCATAGTGGGAAAGGATTTCAGAGGTCATCTAGTCCAACCAAGCCCTCTAAAAAATCTTTAATAAGTTATCATTTATCCTCTACTTAAAGAAAGGGTTCTCAGCTTAGGGACAGTGGACTTTAAAAAATTATAACTATATCTCAATATAATTGGCTTCTTTTGTAATCTTACATATTTTATTTTATTCATTTAAAAACATTATTCACAGAAAGGGTCCATAGGCTTCACCAGACTGCCCAAGGGATACATGACATACGAAAAGATTAAGAACTCTTGGTTTAAAGACTTCCAGTGCCAAAGAGTGCATTACCTCCTAGGCAGCCCATTCTACTTTTAGATAGCTCTGTTATGAACATTTTCTTGTACCGGGTTGAAATCTGCTTCTCTGAACATTCTAGTCATTGCTCCCAGTTCTGACTTCTGGGATCCATTAGGAGGACAATAAACATTTTTTAAGGTCACTAAACATTAAGTGCCTAGGATGCACTAAGGCAAAAGACAGGACCTAACTTTCATGGAGCTCACAGTCTGATGGAGACAATAAGCAAACAACTGTGTATAAACAGATTATATATAGGATAAATCGGAAATAATCAACAGAGCGAAGGCATTAGAAACAAACAGAACTTTTCTACGTGACAACCCTTCAAATATTTGAAGATAACTATCATGACCTCACTAAGCCTTTTCTTCCCTAAGCTAAACACTTTAATACTTTCAACCAACCCTTCCATTGAAAGGCTTTGAATAACCTTATCATTGTCAAGGTTTAGAATACTGGGGGTGGGAAGACTAATGCATAAGGAAGACACAGCTGTCTATAATGGCTAATTATTGCCCTAGGCTGTCTAAAGAACACCCAAGCTTCCTTTAGCTATACTGATGAGTTTTGTTAAGGCAAAGGAGATTCAGCCCTTGGCATACGTGTGATAGAGTAGGGGCAGTTATTAAGTAAGTGAAGTAAGTGAAATGAAGTAGAAGTAGAGAAATAAAAGAGAAAGATTGGAGAAAAGAACAAGGATCAGTGGAAAGCTTGTAGTGTCTGAATGTGGCTCCTTGAGGCTGATTCCCTGTCCAGAAAGAGTGAAAGGAAGTGTATCTGAGTGCCAATCTGTGAAGTCAGCTCCAAGCAGGGTATGCAAGGAATAGGTTCTAAGGACCATGTAGAAGCAAGCAACCCTTTCCAATATGATTGACAGGGAAATTTAGGGCCTGATGGATATCTATATCCAGACCTTTGGTGACAGAATAGTGATGACTACATATGTGTGTATCAGCGTGTGTATACACATATACATGAATCTCTAGTAATATGTAAACCTATATATATATATATACATATATGGATACACACATGAACATGGTCATCACTACTATTTTCACTTATATATAATCATCAGAACACTAAATATAACATATGCACATACACATAGATATATAGACACATAGATACATAGACATAGATGTAGTTATGTATCTGTAAATGGTGTGTGTGTGTGTGTGTGCATGCGCGTGCATGCATGCACATGAAACACAATTTTAATCCTCCAGAAATCTCTCCTTGAAAAAAAGAGAATACTGGGAAGAAGCCACGAAACCCAAGGTCTAGTGTGGTGGCGATTAGTGCCATGTGGGGAGATGTTTGTGAACGGGAGTGGCTTAGTGCCACACCTAGAAATGAATATGACAGCAGAGTGCCTGGAACTTTTTTATGTTCACGGTTCTATAATACAGCTAAGCTATACACTATTTTTAGGAGGACTTTTCTGTTTTGTCCTAATGAAAAATCTCTTTATCAGCTAATTTCAAGAACTGAGCCTGTCCATAGTTCTACTAAAGCCATTTGTTCATGCCTTTTATCATTTTTCAAAAATGTATTTTATTTTGATTGAAATCTTTTGTTTTTATATTTGTTTCCAATCTTCCTTCCTTCCCCAGAAGCATTTCTTGCAACATAGATTGTTTTTAAAAAGGAAGAAAAAAGCAGTTCAGCGAAACCAACCAAAAAACTAACAAATTATGTGATAAGGTATACCCATAGATTCTACCCCCCACGCCCCTCACCCTCAGCACGGAATGGACAAAAACACATTTTCTAAACCACTTCCAGGGCCGCGCTTGTCCATTTTAATCATGTTTGATTTCTTTTCTTTCCTTCCTTTCTTCCTCCCTTCCTCCCTCCCTTCTTTCCTTGCTTTCCATTTACATGGTTATACTTATGGTTATATGCTATTTTCCTGGTTCTGTTTATTTCTTTCCATACCTTTCATATAAGTCTTCTGATGTTTCTGTGAATTATTCATATTCAGCATTTCTCATACTACACAAATGAGCTATAGCTTTGAGAGGGATGTGGATGCACAGATTATTTGGAACCTGGGGTAGATTTTTGGGAGGAACACATGTGTGATCTGTGTGGTTGCCCCCAAGTACTAAGTATAGAAGTTACTATTTCTGTTCATCTTTGGAAGTCTTACTTCTTATTTCCAATGTGTTAATTTTTAAAGATTGAATATTTAAGAGGTTTAATCAAAAGAAGGAAAATCCAGGGGGAAAAACTAAAATTCTAAATCCTTTGGCGCACCTGATTGAATATTATCAAATCAACTCTAAATGTTTCTGACACCAGAGAAATGGTACAAAATTGCCTGAGGAACCCAAAGGCACTCCTGAAGATGTCAGAACACATAGTTTAAAAAAAAAAAAAGGTAAGCTTCGCTAATAACCAAAAGTCTCCTTATCCCATTGATATGTTCTATTCCCTCTATAGAAAATGAAATTTGGGTTCATGAAATAAGTTCATTTCTTAAACATGAATACATTCTAAGTGACCCTAATAAAACTCTGTAGGACCTTCCAAAAGGAAATATATTCAGCCCATGAGAAAGTGGTCTTATGTCAAGGTCCTAAATATGTCCATTGAGGAGTTCTGCCTTGTTGAGTTTCAGGAAGACATAGAATCTGAAATCCTATCCCTGGTAAATGCCTAAGTAAGGAGAAAGCCTTGGTGCTTCCAGGACAGCACAGGTTTTAACACTGTCCCAACAAAACAGCCTTCCTTGATGCACTACAAGTGAAGATGAAGCCATTTTCCCTGGTTCACTACATGGTCCTGAGATGATAAGTAAATAGAAGTGGGAAAGCTCTCAGCATTATAGAGGTCTGTGACTTGCTTTTAAAATAAAACCTATTCCTTCTTAAGGTAAAGTGTGAATTCACGTTCTTACTGGGTTTGGCAGTTATAAACAGTAAATTGTATAACACCTTAGTCAAGGTAACATATCCTTTGCAGCATCTTGACACTGAGAGTTTAGAAGCCTTTCCTTTCTATTCCCCTCCCTTTTGGAGAAACAAGGTGTGAATTAAATCTGTGAAAGAAGCAAACCTTCCTTCTCTTTCCCCACCCTGTACTCCCTTATTCTCTTCTCTTCAAAAAACCAAAATATTTTCAACTGGCTTAGGAAAATCCCTCACAAAATGCAAATACTACAAGCAGTGGTGATCTAAATGTAATTTAGAAAGGTTGTAGGGCCAGAAGGCTTGTATATGCCCTGTGATTGCAGAATAAAATTACTTCTATTCACAGAGATAACCGCCAGCTTTTCAAAAGAATTCTCAAGGTAAAAAAGAGAGAGATAACATCCACAAATTGTAGGAATTAAATAACCAAGTTGTTAAGCCTAAGTATGAATGCCATAATAAGATAATAAAATGTAGGGAGATCTTTTGTTGGTCACGTTTAAATTTAACAAACTGAAACTTAAAGAACATGTACTGAGAAGTAGCTAGTTGGTACAGTGGATAAAAGCACTGGGCCTGAAGTCAGGAAGACCTGAGTTCAAATATGGCCTCAGACACTAAGCTGTATATCCCTGGGCAAGTCACTTAACCTCAGTTTCCTGAACTGTAAAATGGGTTTAGTAACAGCAGTTACCCCTCAGGTTTGTTGTGAGGATGAAAGAGATCATATTTGTTCTCATTTGCACTTAGGCATATACTGGTGCCTGGCGTATACTGCTGCTATATCAGAGTTTATTCTCTTCCCTTCCCCTATTGAACACTCACTGTGTAAGGTTACCAGCTCTAGATGCTATCAACATCAGATTCCCTAAAGTGTAAGACTAATCTACTGTGCATCTCCCAAAGTAGGTGACATGTGCTGTTAATGATAGGGCCAGCCCACATGAGAATTGGTTTGCCTAGGTTTTCTTTGCTTTCTTAGAATTTTAAGTCCTCCCTCTTACTTTGCAAACCTTCAGGGACAAACTTAACTCTCAGGGTTGGAAATCAATGCCCAGGAATCAGAATGACACCAAACAGGTCTATAATCCAATTCTAATTTGTCTGCCTTACCCTTCTACATATTAAAGGCAGCTATATCAAGTACAGCAAATCAGAACTATTCATCTTTTCTTCTTTAAGGGAAGCTGCTCAGCAAGAACTCTATTTTATTTAAAACAGGTATAATCACAGAGGCTGGCATCCCTAAAAATAGGAGAAAAAATAAGTGTCAATGTTATCCACCAGGAATGCATGTTGCCTAATGTGTTTCTACAATTTAAGCCTATTTACAGTTTCTTCCTTTATTTTCTTCCTCTCTAACAACAGCTGACCCCCTTAACATTTCTGAGATTTAATTTCTTCTTAATTGTTTGAAAATAGAGAATGTCAAGGAACAATAACATTCACCATCCTAAACAACAAACATGTTAAGTGACAAGTACACGAACAACTTAGAAGAGGAGGTTCAAAAATCTGGGTGAACTTGATTAACACTCACAAGGATTAAAAGATACTTTTATCTTCCATTGATGGGGAAATTTTATAATTTTTTTTTGTTTTTCTACAGATGGCCAATGATGAGTATGTAAATAAGGACAGGGTGCCAAACATTTTGGAAAGCTTAGTCTGGCAAAGTTCAACAGTTGCAAATTGCTCATTGATGGGGTATCACCCACGGATCCCCTAATAGGATTGATAACAATAGAAATAGTCATAACAATACTGTTAGCATTTATAGAGCACTTTAAGGTTTGCCAAACACTTTGCAAATATTATCTTATTTTATCCTCACAGCAACTTTGGGAAGTAGATGCTATTTTACAGATGAGGAAACTGAGGCTGACGAAGGTTATGTCTTGCCTGGTCAGGGTCAAACAGTCTTTAAGTGCCTGAGAGCAGATTTGCTTGCTGGTCTTTCTGACTCCAGGTCCAATCCTCTAGCCACTAAACCACTTGGCTGCCCCATTTTATAGATGAGGAAACTAAGGTTGAAAGGGATTAAGTGACTTGTTTAGCGTTATACAGCTGACTAAGGTTGAACTTTCCTCAGGTCCTTCTGACTATAAGCCTAACATTCTGTCTGTCACGCTAACTAAGCCACACACCTGGACCGAACAACTCTTTGTTGTCAAAGTCATGCTTCAGAAATGAAGCCAACATTATAGCTGATTTGGGAGCCAAAGGCACATCTGAAGACCAACTACATATACAGGCTTAGCCAATTAATTCTGGGACATATCCACACACAAGTATAGAAAGAGATACATACAGCCAGACAAAAGTTCATGTGAAAAAGATTTGGAAGTTTCAGCAGAATGTGAATCAATAATGTGATATCATAGCCAAAAAAGCTAATGATATCTTAGATATCGTTATGTCTAATGATCTAGAATATATATAATCTATAATGACTAATAATCTGCATTATTAGAAATGCAGTGTCCAGAATGAGGGAGATCAGTCTTTTAAGGACTATAATGAGAATTTCTGATTTCTGACCATGTCACGCCCTATTCAATAAACTCCAATGACTCCCTTTTGGCTTTACAATAAAATATAAATGCCTCTGTGTGGCATTTAAAGCCCTTCATAACCAGGCTTCTGTCTAACTTTACAGTCTTGTTATAGATCAATCTCCTTCCTATACTCTGGAGTCCAGCTTATTCCATCTTCTTGCTGTTCCTCACAAATATACTCCATCTCCCATCTCCAGTGCAAAGGCCCTGCATGGCCACAGGCCTGGAATACAAACCTTCCTCCCTCAAAATTTAGCTCAAATGCTATCTTCTATAAGGAGCTGCTGCTGATTTCCTCAGTTGCTAATGCTCCCCTTAATTATGTTAAATTTCTTTAGTCTATATTTTATATACTGTATACATGTCATCTCTCCCAGTAGAATATAAGCTTCTCAATGTATCACCAGAACCTGGCAATGTGCCTGGTACATAGTAGGCAATTGATTGATTCATATTTAGTCTGGAAAAGAAAAGACTTGGAAGGTAAGCAAGTTGGTCTTCAAGAACTTTAAAGGCTGTAATGTGGAAAAGTGATTTGTTTTGCTTTGCTTAATGTAAGTAAATAAAACTAGGAATAGGGGGAGGAAGTTGCAAGGGAACAGATTTCAGCTCAATAGAAGGAAAAACTTCCCAGTGATTAGAGCTGTCCACAGGTTGAATGGGTTCCAACAGGTTCCCAATAACTGGAAATCTCAATAATAATAGGTGTCAAATTTATTCTAGTGCTTTATGTTTGTTAAGCACTTTACATAAATATATGTGTATATGTGTGTGCGTGTGTGTGTGTGTGTGTGTGTGTGTATGTATATATATAAATATATATCTTTTTGGAGGGCAATTGGAGTTAAGTGACTCACCCAAGGTCACAGGCTAGTAAGTGTTGAGTGTCTGAGGCCACATTTGAACTCAAGTCCTCCTGATTCCAGGGCTGGTGTTCTGTTTACTGTGCTGTCTAGCCATTCCACTTTACATATATTTTCTAATTTGATCCTTACAATTTTGTGAGGTAAATGCTATTAATATCTACATTTTACAGATGAGGAAGCTGAGGCTTGGAGAGGTTCAATGATTCTTCCCAGATAACACAGCTAGTAAGTGAGGCAAGAACAGAGGCTGGATAGCCATTTATCAGGAATGTCCTAGAGTGGATACCTGTTCAAGGACATGTTAGGCTAGATGAAATCTGAGTTCTCTTTCAAGTCTGAGATCTGATGATCCTAAACACACACCCACACAATTTCTCTCTGAGAGAAAGAGGGGAGAAAGGGGGAGATAGGCTTTCTGTTAAAATATGTGAAAAGTAGCCAGAGTTAAGGTTAGTTTAACAGAACAGATCTACATATGCCTATGTCTGCATTATTAATTTTCATTTCAAGATCTCTAGTCTAAAGAATACTTCTTTACATGTGTCCCATTACATGTTAAAAGTAAGAAACAGATTCCCTTGCTTATAAATTATTGACTTTCTGATGGATGATATATCACTGTAGCTAAATGGAACAGTGGATAGATCACCAGATCCAACAAAGTTAGGAAGACCTGAGTTCAAATCTAATCTCAGACACTTACTAGCTTTCTGACTCTGGGCAAACCATTTAACCTCTGTCTGACTAAGTTTCTTCATCTGTAAAATGGGGATAAAAGTAGCATCTACGTCCCAGAGCTGTTGTGAAGACAAAATAAGATATTTATAAAGCACTCTGAAAATCTTAAACCTCTATATAAATGCTAGTTATTATTATTATCATTATCATTATTAGAAGGAGGAAGATGAAGATGCTGAGGAAAAAGAGAAGTGAGGAAGACATGACAGCATATTACCTTGGCTTTAACACTATAGATATTAAAGTAAACATTAATTTTGCCATGTTTGATAGGATCCATATGAAATTTTCCCAATTTTAAGGTTAATTCTGAAAAGATATGATTATTATTTTAAGATATTATTAAGACAGTAAAAGAAGTCTAAGCACAGGAGTCTGTATATAGGATTAGAAGTCTTTCTTAAATCAGTAATGTGAATCTAGGCTAAGTAGACAGAGGTCATTTAGACCAAAAGTTTACCTTTTAAAAACAAAAACAAAGGGAAAAAGTGGCTAAACAGCTTGTAGTATGTTGGGACTATCTGGAATCAGACCTCATAACTTACAGTGGCCTCATTCTACTTAGTCTAAAGTACATCCACAAGACTTCTAGGCTATGTGACCAACAAGATGGAGAGGTAGACTTTTTTTTTTCTGATCCTCACAAGCCTCTTCAAAATAGTAATTAAAGGCAAAAGATAAAGCATTTACAGCTGCCTCTATTGTCTAGGACACCAAGAACTCTAATGAGGTAAAAACCCAAGGCACTAACGCAGAGAAATGTAATCTCTAACCCTCAGCACCCTACAACCAACAAGGCAAGGCTGCACAAGCCAAATACAACTTACAACAGAATTCAATTCTATTCCCTCCCTTCCATCCCTGCCTACACTTTATTCTCCCAGTGCCTCAGAAACCAAAATACAGAAGCTTGTTCTGACCAGGAATATAATACTCAGAGAACTAAGGAACCGAGGGAACTAAGGCAGAATACCAAAGTTGGTGTGGATCCAGCAGGCATTTCTGAAGCATAGGGCTCCATATCCAGCTAAGGCTAGCTCTGTCCCACCTCCCTTCCTCCCACCATGCTCACTCTCAGAAGTCTACTTGGGATAGAAACCAAGGCCTGTGAATCATGAACTGCCCAGTATATCAGGAGTCTGAGAAAGTCCCCAGAAAAACCACCATCAAAGGAGAAGAAAGTGTATAATATGGGGATATAAGGAAAAAGATTAAAATAACCAAATATCTGAGGAGGAAGAAAACTCAGTTAAAGACTTTGAACATACACAATTATAAGACGACTCTAAAGTCTCAGGATGGAAGGAGATGTCTACATTCAGAGAAAGATCTAGAAAGACCAGAGTTTAAATGGAGACTGAAGCAACCAACACGCTCTCGTTCTTTTTCACGTTTGGT
>CM053580.1:416322725-416343860 GCA_028627135.1 Pseudochirops cupreus | reverse complement strand
TTTCCGAATGGTTCAACAGGCAAATAAGAATTAGTAAAACAGAATTTATGGTCTGCAGAGTAAAAATAATTGACAAAAAATTTTAATACCACAGTGGCGGTGTCACCAAAGAAACAAAAGAGGGAATTACTGATTGAGAATGGAAGTATAAAAAAGTGAAGGACAATCAGGAAGAAGAGAAGTAAAAAAGCTATAATGTTAAAATAAAACAATTTCCCTAAAAGCAAGACATTTAGACCTTAAAGACAGAATGTGAAGTGAAACTTAAAGATCACAGATCTCTTAGAAGAATACGAGTTATAAGAAAATTTCCCAGAAATTCTCAACACAGAAAACAAAGCGCCCTTCAAAAGAACCCATAGATCACCTCCCAAAAAATGAAACAAAAACAAAAATGAAACGTATGCAGCAAATTCTAAGACAAATGGTGGTTAAATTTAATAGTTCTGAAGACAAACAATAAATTCTACAAGTGAATGGGATAAAGACCTTCAAACACTAAGGACAAATATATTCAAACAATACAAGACTATTCTACATCCACCTGATTCAGCAATAACGAATGAAATAATGTGTTCCAAGGAGAAAGAGAATTCAACATGCAACACAGCAAACCTGAATCTGGCAATTAATTTTAAAAGATAGATGTTCAATAAAGTACATTCTTGAGTACTGATTGGGTTAAAAAGATTTGGACTGTAGTCAAAAGGGCCAAGGTATACCGGTCTTACCAGAGTTTCAAATTTTTAGGCATATGCTAGACTGGTCCAAATTTTTATCCAGCTTGCACTCTTATCATTAATCTGATAAAAGGATTTGTTGTTTTTGGACCAGACAGAAGACTGAAGAATTATGGAAGATTTCATGACCCATAAAGGAAAAATGGAAGACCTCTTTGTTGCCAGAGAATAGGTTAATCTTTGAGTATCAGAGGAGCAACAATGAGTGAGGGGAGTAGTGTGACTAGTGAGTAAGGAAATCAGAAACAGATCAAGCCAGGGGATCACTCTCATTTCTCTTCCCAATTTTTCCTCTACTTTTCTTTTATGATTTTCAGAATCCTTTTTGAACTCTTCTATGCCTGAGACTAATTCATATTTTTCTTGGAGGCTTTGAATGTAGGAGCTTTGACTTTGTTATCTTCTTCTGAGTGTGTGTTTTTATCTTCCTTGTCACCAAAGTAAGTTTCTATAGTCAAGCATTTTTTCCTCTACTTTTTGCTCATTTTCCCGACCTATTACTTGACTTTTAACTCTTTGTCAAAGTAGGACTCTGCTTCCAGAGTGGAGGGTGCACTGTTCCAAGCTTCATGATTTTGTGCAACTGTTTTCAGAATATACTTCTAGGGACCTGTAAGTGTTCAGTTCATCCAACGTAGTACAATCTAAGGAGAGGTGTTTACTTCCCTCCCAGTCTGTGCTCTGGTCTGTAAACCACCACAAGTACTCTTCTGCTCTGGAACTATGAGGAGGGTCCCCCCCTCCACTATGACCACATGCTCTGCTATGCTAGTGCTCCTCCTCACCTTGGGACTGCCATCCAGGACTGTGATCTGGATCCATGTATGGGCAAAGCAACAGAGTTCTGCCTTAGTGTTAGTAAAGAGAGACCTGTAATCTCCTTCTGACTAGTTTTTAGTCTCCCTTATCTTCTGTGGACTGAGAGTTCCAGAAGCAGCCTCTGCTGCTGCTGATTCAGTCACTCCCAAGGTTTGCTAGGGTTGGGGGTGTGCCAACATGGCCTGCATTGAACTGCACTCTACTCTCACCCAGGTACAACGGACCTTTCCTGCTGACTTTCTAAGTTGTCTTTGGCATCTGTGGGCTGAGAGACCTGGAGACCACCACTGCTGCCAGTTGCCCCAACACTTGCTCCGAGTTTGCTGAGCCCAATCTGCACCGGCATGGCCTGTGCAGGATGGTGTTTCTCTCTTACCCTGGTGCAACAGTTCTTTCCTGCTGACTTTCAAGTTGTTTGGGGCTGGAAATTTGTTCCACTTCACCTTTTTGTGGGTTTTTCTGCTCTAGAATTTGTTTAGAATAATTTTTAAAGCTATTTGGAGGGGTTTGAGGGACTCCAATCCAGGGAATCTGAATAAAGAATCAGGGATAGCCAGGTGTGGTGGCACAGAGGTGGGTTGGGAGGCAGGCAAAGTGGCATATGCAGAAGATGTTATTTCCTGAGCTCAGAAGTTTTCTTTTAAGTTTTTATTTCAACTTGATAATGTTTTCCCCTTCTTGGTTCTTAAGGTATAGGGAGAAAGGGAAATGGACTGCATAGGCAGGTAAATTATGATGGAAGAATATGAGAGATGATTTACATCAGAATCCAACTGAGGACTAGCTCAGTTTACTGTATCTTTCCCTGAAGCAAGGCACAATCAGTGCAGTTTCACTACCACAAAACATGGAAAGATGAAACACAATGGACCTATGAATAAGAACAGAAAAATAGGGAGTAGGGAAAGCCCATTATAACCCATCAGCTGAGAGGATGATATAGGCTCCAAGCCCTCTCCCTTCCGCATACACAGAAAAGTACTAACAGCTCCTGATTATCCACCCCCCCCCACGCCCATCTGTTTTCTGATGACATATCATAGTGCCATTTTAGGGTGGTAAAGGGCCAGATGTGATTGTCTAGCCAGGCCAGATTTATCTGCACATTTAGCTACTCCACTAGTCCCCTAGTGAACTAGATGGCTGCCTGGCTATTAAGCATTCAGAAAAAAAATGTTTGAGCCCTGGCTAGCATGACTGTTTATCAATTATCCAATAAATATTTATTGAGCTCATTTGATGCCAAGGTACCATGCTAGACATTTACAATCTCCTTATTAGTTTAAAAGGATTGCTGTTAGACAACTATTGCCCATAGTCAGATCTGATACATAACTCCAACCATCAGATAATATAACACACAATCACTAATGTTTTAAAGTTTTCCTGGGAGTAATATGTAAAAGCAAGTGAGGGATATTTGAACTCTAGGTGTTTTTAGCACACCATTTTCAAATAGAATTTGATACCCCCCCCCAAAAAAAAACCCTACAAGAATATCAGATTAATCTGATGAAAATCAGATTAATAACACCCAGGGTGGCATTGAACCTAAAGACTGACAGATGCACAGACAAATGAAGATGATAAAATTAAATGTGAATCCAGTTACGGTTAACTGGAGGCAGGAAGGAGGGAAAACACTAAGTAAAATCAATCCTCAATTTACTCTAATTGAATTTGATAGTCATTAATTTCTAACACCATTCAAGGAGGAATCACTCAAGTACTCCATTTAGCAAGGGGACTATGAGTTACACAAAATTAGTCAATGAAACTGAGAAAGTATGAATGTGCAGCACTAACTACAAAGGCAATTAAGCTATTTTATACAAAACATGAAAACAAAAGTATCTAAATTGCATTCAAAAAGAGTCCAATTCCCCATCTTTTGTTTTAACTTGGGCATCTAAATTTACCCACTCCAGAGATTCCAAGTTACTAATATCCAAGAGCCCTGGAAGTCATTCTCATCTGAGTAACAAGAAGCATCTTCTAGCCAAGCTGCTTACCCCACTCATGGATAGAGAATTAGAGTGCTGCCCTATGTGAAAGGTCTGACAAAGAAAATTATCTAAGTTGGAGACTCGAATTACACACATCCAACCTCTGACAGGGATGCTTTCTTCAGTCAGGTACTTTATCCTTCATGTGGGTCAAAGTGAAAACTCAGAAAGACCTTAGCTGAAAAAGGCCAAGATCTCTCACTGCATCCAGAGCCATCTCCAGTCATCCTAATACATACATCCTTGCCACTGGAGCCAGATGACTCTGGAGGAGAAAGTGAGGCTGGTGACTTTGCCCAGTGCTGCCATCCTTAAATCCAATTCACTTACAAGTCATGGCATCTTGATGTCATTCATGGTCCTCTTCAAGAATGCAGAACAGACAACAACAACATCAAAGACGTTAGCACTGCGCATGTGAGTGAGAAAGAAATGAAATGACCAAAAATTCAGGGACATTTAGTTTAATTGGATGTAATCATTGAGTGCTAGAATAAGAAGACTAGGGATTTTTAGTAGAGAAGCATATGAACAAGATATGCTGATAAAGGTTTAATAATTATCTCTTCAAAAAAACCCCACAGGTCACATTTTGAAGTTTAGTCTTCATTGTTAACATTTTCCCTACCACTTTCTTAAGTCTAAATAAACAGAACAATAAATCAAACCCTAATTTGTAGCTTTTGCTGACTTCTGAGGTATAAATGCTCATGCTGAAAATTTAACAATTGGTTCTCAAGATCTAGCTCCAGTGCATTCATATAATGAGGGTATCTCTTGTTATGAAGAAATTCAATATAAACACATTTAACAGCTTTTTTTTATATAGAAAGAACATAGTGGATAAAGAGGAAGCTTCAGGGCAAGGAAGACCCCAGTTTAAATTCTGCTTCTGATCCGTACTCAAGCCATTGGAGAGTTCCCAAGAATTTTACACTACTCTAAGCAACTCACAACAATCCTAATTTGTGAGAAGGCACCAACCTCTGTGGAGAGAGAAGGAGAGAGAGTTTCTTTACTTGGGAATTCCCTATACAATGAAATCACACGTCCAGTTCCTATCCCTATAAGGTAGGAAATTACAAACGCTATCTGCAGCCGAGCCATCATACATTTCTCTGGTACCTACTCTGCTTAACTCCCTTACTATGGTTATCCCTTTAAAGCTGGTTGCTGGAACAGCAGCAAGATTCTGCCTTTTTGTTCTTAGGATTAAGTTACTAAGTATAATCTGGTAGTGATATAAATCATACTTAAATTATATTTAAACTTATGTTATTATACTTAAATTCAATTATATACTTATGATTAATTTCATCATTAAACCTTTAATTTCATCATCTTCAATTGTCTATGCATCTGTCGGTCATTAGGTTCAAAGTCACACTGGGTGTTATTACTCTGATTTCCATCAGATTAATATGATTTCTTTGTAGTTTGGGGAGTATCAAATTCTGTTTGAAAATAAAGTCTTCTTAATAACACAGTCCTATAACTACTCAGAGATTATATTTAAAATAAATAAAGCACTGAAGGAGAAAGTCAAAACTTAGTCCCAGTGTCCTAGAAGGTTTTGTGGGTGAAGGTGATTTTTAAAGAGACAGTGCAGCTTTATTACTAGCATACTTAACTGTTCTTTAAGGAAGACAGGAAGACTTAAGTTCAAATCCTGCTTCAGACATAAATTATGTGACCTTGGACAAGTCACTTAAACCTCTTTCTCACCCAGTCAATTAGCATTTGTTAAATGTCTCCTACATGCCAGGCACTGTGTTAAGCACTAGGGATACAAAGAAGGAAAAAAATAGGCCCTGCTCTAAAGGAGCTCAATAATAGGACCTACCTTGTTGGGTTGTTGTGGGGATCAAAAAAAGTTAACAACGGTAAAGCTCTCTGCAAAACCTTAAGTGTTAGTTAATATTATTGTTATGGTGAAAATAGTATTATTTTAGTTTTCTATGACTCAAAGAGGCTTAAGTGACTTGTTTAAGGTCACAAATATACTAAGTGGTAGAACTGGGTGTTTCCTGGTTCTAAATCCAGCTCTCTGGTCACTACTGCACTAATTATATTGAAATGTTGGAAAGTGAAGTCCTAGGGATGAAAACAACTGGGACAAAGACCCCATGAAAACCCTTTCCTCATCAAAACTTTCCAACTCAGTTTACTTTTTTATTACATTGAAAAAAAGATTCCATAACTTTAGTTAAAAAGAAAATAGAATTCAATGTTCTTACACTGAAGTGTATTAAGTTACATAAATGTACAGTAAATGTATATATATATATATATATATATATATATATATAAGCATTTTATTAAGCACATGATCGTGTATTTAGAGCTAGAAGAATCTCAGAAGTCATTTAGTCCAGATGTGTCCAATGTCCAGACCACAGTCCTAAGTTTGAGCCTGAACCAGCTCCAAATGTAATTGGGACATATTTATCAAAACAAATTTTAAAAATACAATATAAATAATGTCAATTGGTGGTTTTCTAAGTCAATTTGCTGCCTGTAAGGATCCCTTTCTATCTGAGTTTGACACCATTGAATTCCAACTCCTTCCTTTTACCAAAGAGGTTCTGTGATGGGGCAGAGTGTGGCAAAGTGGTGCAATCAGGATTGAAACCAAGAAATTCTAACACCAATTCTGTGTTCTTTCCACCACAGCACACTGTCTCTTTATGTAATGGGCACTGTGCTCAGTACTGGAGGTACAATGACAAAACAAAATAGCCCCGTGCCACTAAGTAGATCGTTAACACTCTATATGAAAATAGAACATGTATACATATGAGTAAATATAAAAGAAATATTCAGATATATCTGCGACTTCCTACTTTTCGAAGATGTAGACCCAACCCATTCATTCCCACAAGCCCAAGCTGTGTGTGACTCTTGTTCATATATTCCCTTAAATTCATTATGAGCAGTCTACCCAACAGGCAGCAAACTGGTTTTCTTCACTGTGTCCTGACATGGCAAAGATACTGGTGAAATAATCAAAGTGTCATCTCCTGACCTGCCCTTGCCATGACCCTGCCCTTACCAGCTGTTGATGCTTTTCCCGCCCAAGGTTGCGTCTGGCTTGTATGCATTTTATGTATAATTATATTTGCATGTTGTCTCCTTCATTAGAATATAAGTTTCTTGACAGCAGGTACAGTTTTGTTTTTGTCCTTTTCCTTCCTGGATCTTAGTACAGTGTCTGGGACAAAGTAGGCACTTAATGAATGCTTGTTGGTCAACTGACCTACTTTTTATCCCTTGCCCCCCAATAAGTGACTATTTCATATCATGCATTTCTGCAATTACAGCTTTCTTCCAGGTTCCTGATTGGCTCCATGTTGTACCCTATTCCTACCTGTCTATTCCTCTCCACTGTCCCTGAGAGATCATCTATTCCATGTCTTGCTGCTATAATGATGGTATTAAAAGGTTGTTTCTCTGGGAGATGAAATGTGAAGTAAATACAAAGTGATTTTGGAGTAGGGGGCATTAGCACTTTTTCCTCCTTATATTCAGTGACTGCATTTTTAGCAGCTGAAGGAAGACTAAGCAAAACTCTCTGCAGAACTGTATAACAAATGGAAAACTTGAAGACCGTCAGGAAGATGTATTAGAGTATTATTAATTATTAGAGTATGTATTAGAGTATTAGAGTAATTAGAGTAAAGTATTAGAGTAATATAATTAATTAGAGTATGTATTAAGTCTCTCATGTGAAAAAGACAGGCAATAAACAGATTGCCTGACAAACAGATCTGATCCCATGGGATTATAAAGGACCAATCAGGAGACCAAAAACTCAAGAGAGTGTTCTACTTGAAGAGAGATGGAGACAGCCCAGGATAAGCAAGCTGACCAATGAGTGGTTCCGTCCTCTTATCACGGAAAGTGAGGGAAAACACATCCACATGTGAATTATGTAAATACCTGTTTCTGAAACAACATTTCTGAGAATAATGCTTCCTTTTTCTCCCTTAGAAATGAAATCACAAAATCATAGCATGGAAGAATTTTTTCAAGTTGTTTTTTATTCTTTACCTTCTAACACCATTTCCATTTCAAACATTTCAAGAGGAAAAGGAATATGAATCAATATATCAATCAACAAGTATTTACTAAGCATCTCCTACATACTAGGTACTATTTACAGCTGAAAGACCACAGAACACAAAGCTAGCAGACCTGGTGGGGAGCTCTGCTTCTCCTTCTTAATAGCCCTGTGACTCAGTATCCTCATATATAAAAGGGGTCTGCTTGTATGACTTACTTTACAGTTTTGATAGGAGAAAATTGTAAGCATTAAAAAACTACATATATGTGAGTTCTTGCTATGACAATCTACTTTTTGTGTTTCAGAACTGAAGAGAAGCAGATTCCATAATCCCCTGTGATAATGTATTCCAAAATTTTTGACTCTTGCTATCAGAAACTTTCCCTTTTAGCCATTTTCATTGGGGTGCAATCATATACCTTACCTTTAGAGAGAGCTAAATTCCTTTCTTTTGGACAAGATCTAGAGTCATTCCATAAAATCAAGCATAGCAATTCCTCCACTCCTTCACCTTCTTAGAGTTTCTCACCTGCTCCTTCCTTTTCTACCAGGGAGGTGGTAAGGAATGGAAGGAGGAACAACAGAACCTTTCTGTTCTGCTCCCAGATATCCCTCACAAACCTTTCCTCATCCTATAATTTCTTCAATCCTGCATTCCCTTCATATTACAGATTAATAAGCTCCTTTGTTCTCATTCTCTCCTTAACAGAGAGTTGGTCACCAGCCTCCAGGTGAAAACCTTATATGGACTTGAAAACAGTTATTAAATTGCCTTTTAGACTTCACCTCTCCAGGATGACTAATTCCAGTTTTCTTATCCTTTCCTCATAGGTCTCTATTTTTTAATCCTTTAATCACTTTCATGGTGCCCCCTCCCCCTTCTGAACCAACGAATTAATAAATAAAACTAGAAGGTGGTTTTTAAATATACATACACATACATTTGTCTGTTGATCTATCATCTATCTATCTAAAATAATTAGCTAATTAGAAAATAAAAAGGGAAACCAAATAGCCAGTCTCAAAAATGGAAAAGGAGAATTAAAAACTAGGGGAAGGGAAGGGAGTGCGCATTTCTATAGCACCAGTATGTGCCAGGCATGGTGCTAAGGGCTTTACAGACATAATTTCATTTGCTGCTCACAACAACCCTGGAGATAGGCGTAATGTTATCCCCATTTTACAACTGTTCAGGATTACACAGTTAGTAAGGTTCTGAGGTCACACTTGAACTCAGGTATCTTCCTGACTCCAGGCCCAGAACTCTACTCACTGTAGCCCATAGCCGCCTCCCAAATGAAGAACAAAATGAAGAAATAAAGGACATTATTAGAAACTCTGTTACCTAATTACATGCCAACAAAACTGATGATTTAAATGAAATAAACGAAAATTTACAAAAATACGAAAAAAGTAAATTAATAGAAAAAGAAATAGAGAATTTTTCAGAGGAAGAAATTGAGTAAGCCATAAATGACCTTCCAAAGGTGAGGAGGAACCCCAAACTCTAGAACCAGAAGGACAAGAGAATTGTATCAAACTTTCAAAGGACATTTAATTCTGTTGCAGAAACTGTTTGCAAAAATAGCAAAATAAGTGATCCTACCAAATTCCTTCTATCAGTTAGATATGGTCTTGAGGCTTAAATCCAGGAGAGTAAAGACAGAATAAGTAAACTATAAACCAATATCCCCAGTGAACATTAATACAAAAATTTTTACATAAAATACTACCAAAGAAACTAAAACAACATATCACAAAATAAAACACTATGGCCAGATTGGATTTATACCAGGAATACAAGGTTGATTTAATATTAGGAAAACTATAAGCATAATCAACCATATTCATAAAGAAATCAACAAAAACATGATTATATCAATATATGCAGAAAAAGCTTTTGACAAACAAGAATACTCATTTTTATTAATAACACTAGGAAATATAGGAATAAATGAACTTTTTATCAAAATGATAAACAGTATATATCTAAAAATCAGGCTACCATTATATATAACTGAGATAAAATAGAATCCTTTCCAGTAAAACTGGAGATGGAATAAGGATGTTCATTATCATCATTCCTATTTAATATGGTACAAGAAATTTTGGCAATATTAAAAAACAAGAGAAATTGAGAGAATAAAAAGGGAAAAAGGGAAAAAATATCATTTTTGCAGATGATATGATGATGATGTTCTTAAAGAACCCTAATGCATCAATTAAACTAGCAGGATATAAAATAAATCCACACAAATTGTCAGCATTTGTATAAATGTTAATTGTGGATGAGTCAATATAATAAAAATGGAAATTTTATGTAAAATAATTTATATATTCAATGCCATAACAATCGAAGTACCAAAAGATTACTTATAAAAGTAGAAAAATAATAAAATTAATATACAGGCAAAAAAGGTCAAGAATCTCAGAGGAAATAATGAAAATAAGTGGGAACGAAGGGGGTCTAACAGCATCAGATTTAATTCTCAAAACAACTTGGTATTGGTTAAATAAATCAATCAATGTAACAGAAGCAAATATATCTAGTCCCCTAGTATTCAACAAACACAAAAACTTCATATCCTGGGTTAGAGGACTCACTACTGCTAGAAAAAACTGGATGGTAATATGAAAAAATTAAATTTACAGCAAAACCTCAGATCTTAATTTTTTTTTTTTAAAAGTTCAAAACAGATATGTGGCCTAGATAGAAAAGACTGCAACAGTAACAAATTAGAAAAACACAGGGGGAAAATTACCCGTCAGATCTATGGAGACAGGGGAGGTGGAATTCATGACAAACAAAGGATCAGGAGAATCACAGAAGATAAAATGAGGTAATTTTTATTAAATAAAATTAAAGGGGCAGCTAATTGGTACAGTGGATAGAGTGCTAGTCCTGGAGTCAATAAGACACATCTTCCTAGGTTGAAATCTGACCTCAGACACTTATTAGATGTGTGACCCTGGGCAAGTCACTTCACCCTGTTGGCATAAGTTTCCCCATATGTAAAATGAACTGGAAAGGGAAATGGTAAACCACTCCAGTATCTTTGCCAAAAAACCCTCAAATGATGTCAAAAAGAGTTGAACACAACTGAAACAACTGAACCACAATAAAATTATTGTCATTATTATTTTTTACAAAACCTAATATAGCTAAAGTTAAAATGCAAACAATTAACTGGGGAAAAATCTTTGCAATAAGTTTCTCTGATAAAAGTTTTATTTCCAAGATATATAAGGAATTGATTCAAACTTGTAAGAATTAACACATGGTCTAATAGACATGAACAGGCTATTTTCAAGGGAAGTAATACCGACTGTCTATAAACATGAAAAAAATGCTCTGAATCACTAGAGAAATGTAAGTTAAAGCAACTCTGAGATTCCATGTCACACTCATCAGATTGTCGGAGATGACAGAAAAGGAAAATGATAAATGTTGGAGGGTTGTGAGAAAACAGATACATTGATGGACTGTGAATAGGTACAACATTCTGGAAAGTAAATTGGAATTATACAAAAGTTACTGAACAATGCATGTCCTTTGATCTAAATATACCACTGCTAGGATTATACTTCATAGAGTTCAAAGAAATAGGAAAAAATATTATATGTACAAAAATATTTACAGTAACTCGTTGTGGTAACAAAAAACCTGGAAACTAATGGGAGGCCAGTCAATTGAGAAATGGCTAAATAAGTCCATGAAAGTGATGGAATACTATTATGCTGTAAGAAATGAGGCAATAGAGAATTTCAAAAACACACAGAAAGACTTGTATGATCTAATATGGAGTGAAATAAGCAGAACAAGATCAATTTATTCTATAAAACCAAAATTATAAAAAAGAACAACTTTGCAACTTTTATAAACAGATGAAGAATGAAGTGAGCAGAACCAGGAAAACAATTTATACAATAATAGCATTACAGCAAAAACAAACAACTTGGAAAGCTGTAATAACTATGATAAATAAACCTGTTGCCCTTATCTGACATTTACAATGCCCATCCATCATTCTAAAGAGCCAACAGAACTCTCATTCAATTATGTTTGGGAAGTTCCAGTATCTCATTCTAATAGCATATAAGCTCCCTGAGGACAGAAATGGTTTGACTTTTTTTACTTTATCTCACCAGTGGATAGCATACTGCCCAGCACTTAGTAGGCACACAGTTAACTGCTGCTAATACGTTTCATCATGAACATATTATCTACCACCTGACAAGAGGTAACAGACAGATTTAGGGTGTTAGATTTTTTTTTTTTAACAGAATTGAGGCAGGAATTAATTTTGCTTGACTGCATATTTGTTAAAGGAATTTATTTTCTTTTCTCTTTTTTTGAGGCTAGGGGGTGCTATGGATGTGGAATGGTGCATTACTTTCATATGAGGTCACTATATTCTTAGTTTTGCTTGTTTTACTTTGTTCTAAAATACTGCTCACAAACAAAAAAACAGGATGTAATTTGTAAATGTTTGTGACATAAAGCAAAACTTTTTTTTAAAGTACCTCCTCTCTCTCCTTTAGTTAGCAGAATTATAAAATCTTATATCTGGAGAGAACCTTGGAGAGTGTCCAGCTAAATGTCTCATTTAACTGATAAGGAAACTGAGGCCCAAAGAGATTATGTCTTGTGCATGGGAAACCAACTAGAAGCAAGTTAGGGCCACTAGAATTCTGACCTCCTGACTTCTAGTTCAGTGAACTTCTTATACCACATTGCCTTGGTTCTAACACGTGAATGTACCCTCTCCCAACCTTCATCAAACCTACACAAACTAGTGACTAACCAGTGTCTCTGCTAACGACTGTAAGCTAGACAGAGTGCCAGGGGAATTGATAAGCCTCTTTTATAACTTTATTTCAACTCTCATTCAGCTGTGTTTGGAAGTTCTAGTATCTTAAACAAATAGAATGTAATCTCCTTGAGGAGAGGAACTGTTTTGTTTTGTTTTTTGTCTTTTTCACACCAGTGTCAAGTACAGTGCCCAATAATTAGTAGGCACTTGGCAACTGTTTGTTGAATTAATAATAATTGCTATGCACAAAAAAAATTCCATTCCAAACAACCATAATACAAGCAAAGGAGAGTTTTGCAAGAAAAGTTAGCAAAACATGAAAATAACCTAGATCTAGGCCAACTGCAAGATGATTGGTTGGAAAATAAATATGTATTCTGGAGATATGGGAAGCATATTCTCATTCTCATTCTCAATCTCTCCCTCTCTCTTTCTCTCTCTGTCTCTGTCTCTGTCTCTCTGTCTGTCTGTCTCTCTCTCTGTTGTATTGTGTATTCAGTGGTTCATGCTACAGTCTTCATATCCACTTTTCATTTAGTACAATCTGCTAACCTAACAATCTGTGAAGCTTCCAGATGTTTAAAAAGCAAAAAACAAAAAAATCATAAAAGAACACAATTCAGTTCAGGGATTGCCTCACAGAAAATGAAAATGAACCTGTTCACTGATTCCTTTCTTAGCCCTTCGTGCCTCTACATACCTCCACCCTCACTGTACAATGACCAGCTGTAGCAGACAACTTTGAACTTTGTGTAGATCTCATTCATAGTGGGAAGATTCACTATGGCTCTAGTTTCTTGTTTGCTTTTAGCATCTGTTCCCTTTATGTGACTTTTATAGTGAAAAAAGTACAAAAGATTAAAAAAAATAGCTACTGAGGTACTTAAAAATATTTTCACTTAGATGGACCAGGTACAGAAAGAGATACAAAAATTTTATTATAATTTTACTTTAAAATAACATTTTCATCCTATCTCTATTTTCTTTGCCTTATAGATTTAGAAAAAGGACACTGGATCCATTGACTCAGCTTGTTCCTTTGAGGTATTCCTAAACTCAGGTCCTTGTAGTGGTAATGGAAAACTATTACCATTTGTTCCATTATCTGAGAGTAGAGAAACATTCCTCCTGTTGGAAATAGTGGCAGATTGCCAACTGTTTGTATGGAATGATTTTCACAGGCTAGAAATACCATATAGAAATATCTCCAAAGTACAAAAGGCAGCATTTTTTAGTGATTGCATTTGTCATTGTGAATACTTCTTCCCTGCTACAGAAGAAAAAGTGATGCAACCAGAACAACTAAAATACTTTACACAATCTAGATACATTTGAAAAACCCATCATTTTTAGATATTTAAAACACGTAAGGTCATTAAAAGTAACCCCAGGCATCAGAAATGGCAGATTTACCCTGAATTTAGAGTTAAGAGACCTGGGGTCAAAATATGGCTCTGCCCTTACTACCTGTATGACCCTGGGCAAGTCATTTCATCTCTAAAGGCCTCAGTTTCCTTATCTGTGAAATGAAGGGATTGGACTAGATGACTTAAAAGGTCCTTTAAAAACTTTAAATCTATGATCCTATAATTTTTAAAGAATTCTATGATTCAGCCTAAAGGTATGTGCACTTCAAGGTCATGTCACTGCAAGCAAATACTCCAGAGTTGTAATAGTCTCCTCCTTACCTACCTTCCTTCTTTCTCTGTTTTCCCTGTATGCTCACAGCATACATCTGTTCCACACTCTCAAGACTGTTTCTACATTAGCAGAGATTTTTGGTAGCCAGTGACTCACTGTAAATGCCATCAGTGGCAAAGCTTGGTTGAATTCTGCCCATTGTTCCATGGTAAGTAATTTATTTTTTAAAAGTTCATTAGGATAACTGATTGTAGTATTACAACAATCAGGCCAGACTTACTTTTTTGAGTTAGCATATGCCCAGAAGAATACAAAGGGAAGAATGAGGAAGAAGAGTATAAATCCACACCCAACAACTGAGATGATTTACTAATGGTGTCATGGTAACAGGCACCAATCACTAGTATATATGCCCTGTTTGAGATTAGGCTCTGTTAAGAGTGATTAGATAATGACATAAACCGTCTTAGTACCAATGTTAAAAAAGCCTAAGTCTTATACTCTGACTTATTTTGGCACCTTTGATAAGCCAGTGGATTTTTTTTGTTCTTTTCCCTTCTAAAAAAACACTAACCAGTTAATAAATATATACAGAATACCCATATGACACACAATTATGAACCTGACACTTGGAGGCTGTAATTATATGAACAATGAATTTTTTAAAACGATTAATAATAATGGCTAACTAGGTGGCCCAGTTGCTAGAATGCCAGGCCTGAAGTCAGGAAGACATCTTCCTGAGTTCAAATCTGGCCTCAAACACTTACTAGCTGTGTGATCTTAGACAAGTCACTTAACCTTATTTGCCAGTTTGAAATGAACTAGAGAAGGAAATGGCAAACCACTGCAGTATTTTTGCCAAGAAAATTCCAAATGGGATCATGAAGAGTCAGACATGACTGAAAAATTACTAAACAACTACAGTAATAACAACATTTGCATTACAAGCTGTGAGCTATACTAACAGTAATAATAATTTTGCTAAGACTACGCATACCAGCAATTAGCCTTCCCATATTGGTAGAAAAGGGATTTAACATAGTTCCAAGAGCACAAATCTGACACTATGTTAGCAAATAACCACAAGATATAATTTTCCATTTGATATTACTAAAACAATGTATGGAGCTTATTGATAAAGCTGTAGATTAGTAGGAACATTACAAAAACTTACAGAGGAAAACAAGTTAATATCCAGAGGCACAAAGGAAAAAGTGAAAATAAGCATCAAGGTCAAGCATTAATCTCCACAATTGGGGTGGTTTCCTTATATATGAACTGGACATTTGGAACTGGTAGATGAACATAGTTTGCTACTGAAAAAATAAAGCGCCATTGATAATGGCACCAGGAAATTTGTAACACGGCAACATATTATTGTTTTATCTTTATCCAAAAGAGTTCAGGTTGCTAAAGTGAATACCTACTCTATGGCCATGGACACAATAACTGATGAAAAAAATGAATGAATGGTATCATTACCCAACCCAGCTGAATAATAATAACAACTGAGAGTCTATAGTACCTTGAGATCAGTGGAAGAAAAGGATTTTAAGATTTATGTTTGACAAGATTACAAGGATCACAAACCAAATCCACAAAAATGCTAAAAATGAGTTTCTTTCCTGGGCTGCCAATTTAAGTCTTCAAAAAGGAATATTTGGTTGTATTTGAAATCAAAATCTTTTAGCCAAATCATTTTTGTATTTATTTCCCTTCTTAAAATCCAGTTTCACATAAAGGTCTCTGACTCTTATAGGGAGTGAAAGAGAAACACACATACTCAACAACACTTTTCATCCCATAAATTTTGACCTTTCTGATTTCAATGTGTATTAATACTAGCCCACCTGTCTGGCAGACCTTTGTGTACACACTGTGCCCTTTAACACGAAAAAGCATAGTTGGATGATACATGGTGACAAATCCTACAGAGAGAGAGAAAGAGAAAGTGTAAGACTCAGACAGCCAGCCCGCTAGCCAGCCAGTCAGACAGACAGACTTTAAAGGAAATAGCTTCCAACCAGGATCTGCTGCAGCCCAACTAATCAGGTAGGTATTCAGTCGTTCACTCCTGCAGACTTGCTTAGCATAGAAATAGGCTGTCTGCCCAGGAAGATGAGGTAATGTCTAGGTTTGATGCCAAAATCTCTCTAACTGGCAGGACACATCGGGTAAATATTTCTACTGCAGGAGACCCCATTCATTTGATGCTGCTGCCAGTTTTATTATTGTTATTATGCTCATTAATATTAATACTTAGCTATCATACCTGTTTAAGATTGAAGATGGAAAAATAGCTTTCTTTTTTTTTTTTAAAATGAAATCCTATTCGTAGGAACATGGGAGGACATCATCCCAGTTCTTCAATTCTCTCCCAACAATTACTATTGCAGTGCTGGTCTTTCCCTGCAATTCTTAAACACATACACACGTTACTGCAGCACCAAAGCCCCTCCACAACCTCTCTGGCTGCTGTAAGTTTGGAAAACCCCAAGGCAATTTCTTCTTATTCCATCATTTTAATGAGAATTGAGGTGAGGGCTTGAAGCCAGCTTCAAGCTTCCTTTTCTAGTTTATCCTATTTGTAAATCTGGTAGAATTTGCCAGTCAGGTTGCCAACAGCTCTTTCTCCCCTCCAAAAAAAAATTTTCTAAATTTGTTACATCATCTATTTTTGATGATCTGTTTTATAGTCTTACAAATTACTGGCAATGTGATGATAATACCTACCAAGGACTTGTAACTTACTCACTTGATGATTTTGTCTCTGTGGTTACTGTCAACAATACACATTGGTTGCACAGCATATTATCTTACAAAAACAAACACTGAAAGGAATGCTTGGTGTTTCATTTCTTCAATTTTAAGTGACCCCATTTTTGTTGGGTGAAGTCTAGATCATCAGCCTCCATCTGATTTAGGAAAGAAGTCACATTTGCAGGGGAATCATAAGTCAGAGTCTTCTTTTTAGTTTCATATCCATTTATTGGAGAGCTTTCTATAAATTAAAGCTAAGTCAACCTCTTACTACCTCCATTCCATCACCTGTAAACTCGACACCATTTATCTTCTGAGGCAGGACAGGAAAGAATGGTGGCAAAGTAGTGTTTCCAAGGGGGGAAAAAGGCAATATAAAAATAGGACCAGGAATACCACAGAAAAACCACCCAAGACTCAATATCATCCTCTACAAGCAAAGGATCAAAACAGAACTTTTCAGTTAGGTAATCAAATATATTTGTTAAATTTGGAGGTCGTTACTCAATGTTGTCCCAAATGGAAAGAAGGCAGTCAGAAAGGCAATCACTTATGCCAAAAATGGAAAGTGGGTTGTATAAAAGCTTGGACCACTTGGTTACTAGGTACAATGGCCGAAATAAGCCTCATTAAGTTTTCCTATTGCTAAGATTACAAAATCTTGGGCCCAACATGGTGAGTTGATTTGAAAAACTTCCCAAATTTTGAGTCTAGGATAATCTATCCAAATTAGAATAGAGAGAGAATTCATGTGAATGAGTAGGGATAACACTTCAGAGGCAGGACTAAAGTGGGGCAAAAGGGAGGAAATGGGAACACGGAGATATCTTCTGTTGTTTATAAAATGGAGACTAGGATTCCAAGTTGTTTTGAACCGAGAATCATGTGAAAGCAGGGCATAAGTGAGAAAGAGAAAAAAGAAAGGAGTGTTAGCCATCAAGGAAGGTGTAAGGATCGAAAGTATTTCTTCTCTGGTTTCCCCATCCAGATTTCCTAGTATTGTTAGATGTAATAAAAATTGTCCTGCCTTCCAGCTGACAAAATAATCCTCAGTTAAGGTACCCTCAGTTCTCTGATGTGATATCCTTCCTCTTTCCCACCTATCTCCCCTTGTCTGTTTATTCTTTCTTCTAACAGAAATCTTAATTGAGAAAGAGGAGACATTAACAGAAGAAAAAAAAGATAAAGCACACCTACCTGAATTTTAGTTACAGAAAAGGCTAAAATAAAGTCTAGTAGGTTAATAGTCAGAAATGGCAATGATTAAGAAGGTACAATAAACTACTATAATAGTCCCATCTTTAAAAAATAAAAAACAGTTTAATCAAATTTCTAAAACTAAGCAGACTAATCTTTATTTAGACTACAGCATTCTTGTTATAAGTTAGGCAGCAGGCTGGGTGGAAATTACTAATTAATTGAACATTTCAGTTTTTAAACTCATTAATTCATCTTACTATTTGCTGATTACATTTCCTGAACTTATGTATATTTCTCACATAATGTTAGGAAAACTAATAAAAACAAAAAAATTTTTTCAAACAGAAGGTTATGGTGAATGCTGAGGGTTCAAATCCTTGCAAAGCTTAGTTCATAATCTTTAAATCAGCTGAACTGCCTTGCCAATATCTTGGAGCCAGACTGCATCAGATTTGAGAGTGCAAAGAAAAATATAAGGATGACATTTCATACTGTGTGGTTTTTGTTTTTGGTTTAATTTAATTTTGTGGTTTAGTGGTAATTACCACAAATCCTGCAATTCACACCCCCCAACCCCTCCATCCCCCAGCTCTTTGATTAACTTGGAGGTGGGGAGGAAGGGATGAGAGCAGCTTCGACTCAGCTGAAAGCAAGAGTGTCAAATTTCTTTTCAACTGTTGTCTTTTCAAACCATAAAAATACTCTGGCCCAGATCAATGCCCATTTTTGGTTTTCCTTAACCCCTAAAGTCTTTGATTTAATTCTAGATTTAAGAGCTTAATGCTGATCTCCCCAAGCTGTTCTTTATTCTTACTAGGTAGGTATATGGTTTAAACTTCAGGGAGAATTATTACAGTTGGATGTAAAGATTGTATTAATATCTCCATAATAGGATCTCATAAGTATTACAAAGAGCTAGTGAGAAAGAAGCTATGAACTTCTTCACTAAAGGTCTTTTTAAAAAGACCAAAAGGGACCATGACTGTAATCTAGTTCATTCCTTTGACTTTCAGCAAAATACCACCGAGATACTCTTGGACAAGAGTTACATCTATCCCATGTTAAATACACGCAGAGAAGAATGTGCCATAACTTTCTCAACATCACAGCCCCATGCCCAATAATCTTCATGCTCAAGATAAGTTTCCTCGTGATCAGCTTGAATCTTTAAAACTGTATGCCATCTCTGAGCTCATTTCCTCCTGTGTCCTCATCTTGAATAACCCTTCTTAAAGATTTATCCAGTAGTGCCAGGTAGGCAGCTAGACTGCCAGCCCTGGTATGAGGAAGACTTGAGTTCAAATCTGATCTCAGACATGTATCAGTATGTGTGGCCCTGGGCAAGTCACTTAATCCTGTTTGCCTCAGTCTCCTCATCTGTATGATGAGCTGAAGAAGGAAATGGTAAGCCAGTCCAGTATCTCTGCCAAGAAAATCCCAAAAGCTGGTCACAGGGAGCAAGACTTGACTGAAATGACTAAACAACAACAAAGTGGTGCCAGAGCCTTTTCTTCTCTAGGTGGGGAGGTCTGAGTGATAGAAGGAGAAGGAAAATATTTCAGGGCCTCGGAAATCAAGGGACAAGAAGAATTTAAAAAGAACAAAGCAGACAACTATCAAAAGCCACAAAAATGTCAAAAGCAGGAGGAGAACTAAACAAAAGTCATCCATCAGCGATAACTAAAAAGAGGAGACTGGTGATCTTTGAGAGGGCGTAATTTCTGTTAAAGAACAATATTTATGACTTCTATATGTGAGTTATAGTCATTTTACTTCTCTAGACTTCAACTTGCTCTATCTGTAAAATGGACATCACAGAACTTAACTACTTGAGGGCAAGGGATTAGACCAGGAGACTTCTTAAGTGATCACTCTGGTGTAGGACCTATGAACTCACTCTCTACCTAGCTTGACTATTACCAAGGTCACCATCCTAACTCTGAGAACATGTCTAGAAACCATCTAAAAGGATGCCTTTCCCTTTTTTCTTTAAGCCACATTCTTCTGAGCCCCTCCTCTCAGGTACAGGTTGGCTTATATATGACATCATTACACTGCCTGTTGTACCGCCTCATACCTCAGCAAAGGAGAGAAAAAACACAGGCTTTGTATTTCTTCTCAAAGACAAATACGTGAACTCATTGCAAGTGACAGCGCTAAAGTTGTTTCACAGGCTGATGAATAGAAAACATTTGTTGACTGAAGACAAGCTTAGAGAAACAGATGAGGTACATTTAAAATTTCATCTGTCAGTAGAAATTTTTAACTGTGGGTCCTGTCAACGGAGCCACAAAAGGTATCATTAGTCTGATTCTTTTCTCTCAAACTTTTTCTCTTAACAAACTCATGTGTTTGACACAGGGTCTGAAGGCATTTCCTTGCCTCTAAAATGAAAGGGTTGGCCTAGATTACTCTAAGGCCCCCTCCTGTTCTAATATTTTGGTGGTACTTAAGAACAATATTTCAAAATTTTACTGTTTCATTCTTCAGAATTCCACCATTATGTTCAGCAGAGCCCTTCTGAATAATCTCCTACACCTGTACTCATAGGTTACCACAGGCAATGATTTCCTCATCGTAGAAACTTGGTAGACTGGTAATTTGTACTTGGTGTGATACTCGGCATGAAATAACACTCAGAAAACTGTCCCAACTACTGAGCTGAGAGGCAGGAATCATACCCTTGCCTCACTAGGGCCAAACTTCACAAGGCTAAGTTGTAATTTGGACTAGAATCTCTGGAGACATCAGGTCAGCAATAAACAAAACCTCTGCAACTTTTAGCTACAGTAAGGAGATCTGTCAAAGGCAGTGTGGACAATGAGGAAAAGAATACTCTGCCTTTAAATAACTACATTATTATAAATATTATCCTGGGGAAATAGAATTCCTAACTAGGTCTCTATAGGTGGAAAGTATTCTTCAAATTCCCTTTTAAAAATACATTTTATTTAATGTATATATTTAGTAAAAACTATTTGATATTTTATTTAATATAAATGTAGAAAATATTATTTGATATTTTATTGATACATAATTAGTAAATATAATTTTATTTACATTTATTTATTAAATATTTGCTATTTTAT
>CM053580.1:416306527-416322625 GCA_028627135.1 Pseudochirops cupreus | reverse complement strand
TTACAATTAATTGTGGTATCTAACACACTTTATGGGGTATACTATACTGTGATACGATTAAGAAAAAGTCTTTGTAGAGATGAAAGCTATATTTCTAGGCTTTTGCACTCAGGTCATACTAAATAATAAATCATTAAACCTTTTCACTTTAGCTACTTCCAACAGAACTTAGGTGAAGATTTTATTTCCCCTCTTTTATTGAATATATACTTTTGTGTCAGACAAGCCAAAAGGTAACGCAGTTGGAATATAGTAAATGTCAATATTTAATCTGGCTTTTCCTTCTCCATTTTTAAACCACAATGCATCATCTCAGCATGATAAATAACAACTGTCCTGCTTCTTCCCCCAACTGACTCAAGCTATTTTTGTTGCTAGGTAATGTCTGTAGCGAGCTGTCCTCCAAACACAGAAAAGATTAAGAGATATCAGATGGCATGGAAGACGGCATCCTACTAATCACTCCTGAAAAGCCCTCACACTTGACATTCTAGGGCAATATGGGCCCATCTATTGTTTGAAGCTATCAGTCATCTGTGGCAATACGTTACAGATACCACCTCCTGCCTTCTCCAAACACAGGAACTCTATCATGTAGCCATTTGTACTGCTCAGTTGGAGACCAAAAGCACCTGGAGGAGTGAAGGTAGACACAAATGTTAACAAACATACTGTATTCAGGTTTCACATGGCAGGAGAAAAAGCCTCTCCTGCTTCTGCTACAGGCATTCCTTTGCCTACTCAGTATAGTCTGAGAGGCAGAAGGACACACACTACACGAAATGTGGAGTTAAAGAAATTGGGTTCCATTCCCAGCACTTCCCAATGGGATTTACTGTATGACAGCAAAGAGTTTAATCTCCTTATCATTAATTTTTTTCCCTTTAAGTGAGAATACCTATGATTGTGGGGATCAGGCAGAATATTATCTGGGTGAATGAAAGAATCAATCAATGTGCGTTGATTATATGCCTATCAACCACTGTCATTCAGTAAATAAACACTTATTAGGCAGCTACTACATGCCAATTTCCATGCTATACATACTGCTAGGATATACAAAGAAAAAATGTGGGGGATACAAAAGCATAACAGTCCCTGCCCTCAAGGAGCTTACAGTCTAACCAGAGAGACAATGTACACATGTAAAGTATATAAAAAACACATCCAAAATGATACAAGATAATATGGGGTAGAGTGGGGAGAGTGAGATTAGAAACTGGATGGAAAGATGGAGCTTGAAGTGAGTCTTGAAGAAGACAAAAGAACTTCAGAAGACAAGGGTAAGGAAGGAGAGCCTTCTAGGCACAGGCTATTGAGGGGAGAAGGAATGGCCAGTGCCAAGGGACGGGAGATGGAATGTCCTGTGTGAGGAACAGCAAGAAAGCCAGTAAGGCTAGACTATAGAAGATGTGGAAATGATGGTGTATAATAGGGCTAGAAAGATAGGATAGGGTAAGGTTGTGAAGAGCTTCAAATGCGAAAGAGGTTTATACAGGGCAGTCTAAAACCCTTATTACAATTTTAAACTATTAAAACTTAAAACTGCACTATGACTTTGGGGACACCTTGTATTTGAGCATAAAGTGATAAAAAGTCACCAGAGTTTTTTGGGTGCATAGGGCTGAGGGGAAGGGTGGAGAAGGTTTGACATGGTTATATCTGTGCTTTGGTAAAATCACTTTAGGAATAACATAAATACGCCAAGATATTTAGACATCTCTCAAATGATTGGGGAAAAACATCTCTTTTTTAGGAGTGAAGGAGGGAGAGACAAGGTATAGGAGGGAAGGAGGAGGAAAAGGAGAGAGAAAGAGAGAGAGGGAAAGAAAGAATTTCATTCATTTTGTACAACTGTTTTTGATGATGATGAGGTTTGATTATAATGACTGAGGATGAATGAGATGTTTTCTTTCTTGGGGTGTTTTCCTCCCTTTGTTAATTCCTCCAAACTCACAAAAGACAATGTAAAAATCTTTTGTAGCCTTATTTTATACATAGAACCACATACATCAACTATAATCAGTTTTTGGGAAAACGAAAATCCAATAGCCAATTTAAGAGGAAAAAAATCAGAGGTGATGGAATGCTCTTTGGTCTGAAGATTTATTCCTTTCTATTATCCTTGGAATTTCACAAAACTATTCATCTGTTCCAAAACAAGAGCTTAGAAGGAAAGGAAATAAGGAAAAAGATTGTTGACATATTTAGAAGTCACAAAGATTAGTTTAAATCCCCAAACCATCTGTAGTACTGTCCCCAGTATCCTATTCTTAAAAGAAGAAAACAATCCACAGCTTAGACTCATAGGAAGTACTGTATTAGAAGGGAAAACACACTGAAAAGGGATTTATGAGCCACGGCCTCTAGTCCCAGCCCCAGAAAGCTGCTTCAACCAATCAGGCAATAAGCACGTAGCAAGTGTTTACTATGTGCCAGGCAATGCGCTAAGCACTAGTGATCCAAAAAAATAAAAAGGCAAAAAATAGTCCCTGCTCTCAAGAAATTCCCACTCTAATAAAGAGACAACATGCAATGAAATATGTAAAAACAAGTTTCATATCGGATAATTAGAAAACAATTGACAGAGAAGGTACTATAATTTAGAGGGGTTGGGAAAGGCTTCCTGTAAAAGATGGGATTTCACTTGGAACTTAAAGGAAGCCGAGGAAATCAGTAAGTAGAATTAAGGAGAAAGAATATTTGAAACATAGGGAATAACCAACTAAAATGCCTAGAGCTGCGAGATGGAATGTCTCATTTTCAGAACAACAACAGGGAGATCTGTGTCACTGAATCATAGGGTGTTTGTCAGACATCCAAAAGGCAGTTGGAAGTATGAGGTTGGGAGTCAGCAAAGACTTGAAAAGGATAGATAGATTTGAGAATTATTGAACATAGAGGTGGTAAGTACATCTATGGGAGCTAATGAGATCACCAAGTAAAGTAACAGGGAGAGAAGAGAAGAGGGCTGAAATCAGAATCCTCAGGGATACCAGTGGTGGGAGAGTGTGATTTGAATGAGAATCCAGGAAAGGAGACTGAGAAGGAGGGGGTTAAATAGGTAGATGGAGCAATAGGAAGGAGTAGTGTCCCAAAAATGTAGATAGAATAGAGTATTAAGGAGAAGAGGGCAATTAAATGGCATCAAAAGCTACAGAGAGGTCAAGTGGAACGAGAAATGAGAAAAGGCCATTGGAAAAGGCCATTTGGCAACTGAAAGATGACTACAACTTTGGAGAGGGCAGTCAGAAGGCAGCATGAAAAAGCTGGTTTAAGAAGACAAAGAGAGAGAGAGAGCGAGAGAAAGAGAGAGAGAGAGAGAGAGAGAGAGAGAGAGAAAAGAGACAAAGCGAGAGAGAGAAAAAATAGAGGTACCTATTGTAAAAGGCCTTTTCAAGGAATTTAGCTACAAAGAGCAGAAGAGATACAGGATGATAGTGGGGATGGAATGATCCAGTGATGGTTTTTTAAGGATGGGGAAAACGTGGGCATATTTGTAGGTAGCAGGGAATGAGCCACTGGACAGGGAGAGATTGAAAATAAGTGACAGAGATGATAAAGAGGCAATCTCTTGGAGGAGACAGCATGGAATGAGATTAGTTGAACAGGTAGAGGGATAAGCCTTGGTCAAAAGTAAAGCCACTTCACCATGTGAGACAATAGCAAAAGAAAAGGTAGAAGTAGAAGACACTTAAGTTATAGGAGATGAAGAAGAGAAGAGAGAAGCAAGCCCAAGGCTTCCATTTTGTTTGTAAAATATGAAGCAAGAATCTCTGATGAGAGAGTAGGAGCAGATGGAGCAACAGGAGATTGGAGGAGAGATGAAAAGGTTTGGAAGAGCCACTGTGGTGAGTGGGATAGTGAGTTGATAAGGCAAATACAGAAGGACTACCTACTAGCAGAGAGGGACCAGTTGAGGTTGTATAAGAAACGTGTTTGACCTCTGGTAAGTCATGACTTGTTTGTGCCTATGCTTCCCCATCTATAAAATAAATGAGTTAGATCTGATGATCTCTAAGGCCCCTTTAAGTAAGGTCAGTTAAGTCAAGAAACATTTATTAAGCACCTATTTGACTTTCTGTGTTAAATTGCTAGGGATAGGAAGAAAGCCAAAATCCGGTCCCTACTCTCAAGGGGCTCATATTGGGTGAGAAAATATGCAAACAATTATGTACAAGCAAAATATATACAGGACACATTGAAGATAATCTCAGAGAAAAGGCACTGAGAGTAAAGAGGTCCAGGAAAGGCTTATTTCCAATGCCCAAATCTTCTATTTACAGGAAGCAGGCAGAAGGGAGATAAAAAGGAAGAGACAAAAAGAAGAAAGGTCAACAGATACTTGCATCATATTTTTACCCCTGAGAGTCCTGAAGACTTTGAGAGAATATCCCCATTTCACTGAACTGAGACAAGTTGGGTCAGTTCTTGAAGTAACAGGTGGTAAAATCCCACACTCACATAAGCCTGAGCATCTGGTACAACCTAGTAGACCCAGGATCAATTAAGAGTAGATCTAAAATAATCTAGAGCGAGGCCTAAAATTTATATCAATTTCTATCAGACTAGTCTGCATTAAAAGAGTCAAAGCTTTCAGGTCTAGGAAGGTGCAGCCTACCACCACATCTAGAGAACTGAGTTCATTTCTAGGCCCTACATTTCAGAAAGGATGAAGGCAAATTGAAGAGCATTCAGAGGAAAGAGACAAGGTTGGTGAGGCACATTTGAGAGCATGCCATAATAGCACTGGTTGAAGGAACTAGGAATGACTACCCAAGAGAAGATTTGGGGATTATGATAGTTGTCTTCAAGTATTTTTCTAAGCTAAAATTTTCTTTTGATAAGTATTTGTAGAAACAGGTAGAAAATGCAAAGACGCAGATTCAGGCATACAATCAGGAGAAATCATTTAACAACTGGAGCTTTCCCAAAATGGAATGGGCTGCCTTTGAAGGCAGTGGATCCTTCTTTATTGGAGGCTCCTAACTGGCAGTTGGCTACTATATCAGGTATGCTGTGGAAGAGGTTCTTGTTCAGGTATGAGTTGAATTGAATAACAACCAAGATCCCTTACAATTGAGTAATCCCTTACAATGGTGTCAGACCACAGTGTGAAACAGTGTACCGATATATAAGCAATGTGCTTTACCTGCGTTTCTTCAATATAATGGGCTATGCTGCTATTGTCATCTACGGCTAGGCAAGAAGAAGGTCAACTGCTGAAAACTCTCCATTTCCTTTGCTACAAAGTGAGGAAGGTAGGGAAGGGAATGGTTAATAAGTTATGTTTAGATTCAACTCAACATTTATTGTTTATTATGTGCAGAGCACTATGCTGGGAACTGGGAAAATATAACTTTTATATTTGATGCCTTGCCCTCAAGAAGCTTACAATCTGGCTAATATGACAGAAAATGAAAAATGTTGGAGGGTATGTGGAAAAACTGGGTCATTAATGTACTGTTGGTGGAGTTGTGAACTGATCTAACCATTCTGGATCACAATTTGGAAATATGCCCAGAGGGCTCTAAAACTGTGTATACATTTTGACCCAGAAATATCACTAGTAGGTTGGTATCCCAAAGAGACCAAAGAATATACAAAAATATTTACAGAAGCTCTTTTTGTGGTGGCAAAGAATTGGAAACTGAGGGATGGTCATCAATTGGCAAATGGCTGAACAAGTTATGGTATATGACTGTGATGGAATAGTTTTATGCTATAAGAAATGTTAAGAAGGATGCTTTTGGAAAAACCTGGGAAGACTTCTATGAATGGATGCAAAGTGAAATGAGCAGAACCAGGATAACACAGTAACAGCAATATTGTACGATGAACAACTGTGAATGACGTAGTTATTCTCAGCAATACAATAATCTAAGACATTTCCAAAGGATTTATGATATAAAATGCTATCCATCTCCAGAGAAAGAACTGATGGAGTCTGAATGCAGATCAAAGCATGCCTTTTGTTTAAAAAAAAGAAAAACAACTTTCTTTTTCTTATTTGTTTATTTTTGGTATGTGTTTTCTTTTACAACATGGCTAATATGGAAATACGTTTGGCATGAATGCACATGTATAATTTATATAAAATCACTTGCCTTCTAAAGAAGGGGGGGATAGGGAGAGAGGAAGAGAATTTGGAACTCGAAATTTAAAAAAACAATAAATGTTAAGAATTGTTTTTACATGTAATTGGAAAAAATAAAATATAAAAATTTTCAAAAAAGAATTTGTTCGAATGGTTTATATTTGTATTCTAAATAGTTGCAGATAATGTAGATTCAGATAATAACCTATTGCAAATTTAATGTTTCCTAATGAGATATCCAAGAGGTAGATTTTATAGCAATGCCTAAATAAGTCTCCCTCTCTCTCTTCTCTCTTTATCTATCTATCTATCTATCTATCTATCTATCTATCTATCTATCTATCTATCTACACACACACACCCACATACACACACACAGTCTTGCAAAGTTGCCTAAAACTCAAAGAGGTTATATAAACTTGTTCATGGTCACCCAGCTACTAGGTCAAAGGCAAGATTTCAAACTAGGTCTTCCTAACTCCATGCCATCCAGTGTCATATGGCAAGCACAAAATGTTATCCAAATTTTCAGAGACAGAAAATGAGGCATACAGAATTTTTTCTTGGCCAATACAGTGAGCCAGTGGACAAAAAGAAAATTCAGACTTTTTTTCCCCTGGGTTGACTGAGTTCTTTATCTCACAAGCTAGACAACTTTGCTCAGCTCTGCTTCACTTAAATTCAATTCACATGCAAGTCAAGACATCACCCTCATGATGTCATTGGTCCCTTTAGGAACGAAGGAAAAACAACAACATTAGACAGCTTGTATCATGTAGTAGCATTAGTGGCCTATGCTATTAAGTTCTTCTTGCTACTGAACTTTACACAGAGGTCTGCATTAATTACAATACAGAAAATTAATAGGCATTTTAATTATCAAATTTATAGATGGCTATTAAGTTTGTTTTAATGTATCTTGCACCATGATGCTATATTTTACAGATATAATTAATATAATATGAATAATTTATTTAGCTCTCCTACAGCTTCTGCCCTTCTGTTCCCTTTTGGTCTATAGTAGAGCTTAGTAAAGGGAGACAGGCTATTTCAGGCAAGGGCTGAAAAATGCTACTGGAGTAAGGAGCATTGTGAGGTTATTCTGTACTCCCACCTTTGTTTATATCTGGGTTACAAATGAGCAAAGAAACAGCTCTATCAAGGGTAAGTTGAATTCAACCAGGGAAAAAAGATCCTCTTAAAAGAATATCAAAAAAGATCTCAAAACCTCAAAAAGATGCTATTAATACTTTCAAAATGTATGAATAAAAGTGAGTACTTTGCTGGATGCTCCAAAAAACCCCAGCACTTTAAAGATATTCAGGCATTAGCAGAGCTCTGCCGGCTTCCCTATGGCGCACTCTTCACCCAATCCCACACTCCCTGTCCACATTTCCCAAGTTACTGATTCCTGCCCTTCTAAGTGGCCATTTTACTATGTATTCATCAAACATGTCCATGATTTCACTGTTATTTTAAGGTAAAAATAAATCATGATGAAGATCTTTTATTTAATAAGATTTCATGTAATTCGTTCTTTTCTTCCTTCTCTCATTCCTATCTCCAGGTACCAATGGTAGCATATATCTGGTCATAATAATAATGCAAGTACTCTGAGCCAGATTAACACACTCACATCTCTGTGAGGTAGGTTCTACAGGAGTTAGTCCCCTCCTTTTATAGATAAGGAAATGAAGGCTTGGGAAGGAGGGTAAGTGACTTGCTCAGGGTCACATACACGACCAATGAGAAGCAGAGTCGGGATTTTAACCCAATCTCCCAACTTCAAACCCAGCATTCTTCTTACTTTTACTCCCAACTCCTCTGATAAAAATTTTCAGTGGTTCCCCATTGTCTACCAACTAAAATTTAAACTCTTTTTTATCTAGCCTTCAAGGTCTTCTGTGGTCTTCCACAGTCTGTTGTAGCATCTAGTACAGTGACCAGCACACAGTAGGAACTTAATAGATGTTTATCTACTGTTTCCACTCTTTTTTTCCAGTCTTCTCTCATATTACTGTGTTACAGCCAAAAAGTACTCATCTACACACGTTCTACACTTTCCCTCTTTCAAGCCATTGCTTATACTATTCTTTTGTCCTGCAATGGTTTTTTTCTTCTTTTCCTCTCCCCTTCTCAAAATCATCTTATATTTACTTACTAATTTCCTTGGTATAGCTCCCAGCATATTATAAGTTCAAGGGCATGGACCATTTTTCTGTTTTGTCTTTGTAGCCCCAGGTCCCTGTACAGTGTTTTACAAATTAAAAGTAATTGATAAATCCTTATTGAATTGAGTTGTTTAATTTTAATTCCCATTCATCATTCATGAGAAGCAGTTTGGCTACATAGAGTGTAGCATTTAGAGTCGGAAGAAGAGCAGGGTTCACAACCTGTCTCTAACATTCACTAGTTGTGTGTCCATGGAAAAGTCACTTAATCAATTTACAGATATTCATTAAGTGCCTATTATGTGCTTAGCACTGAGCGCAGTGCCTACAATAGAGGAAGCATTTCATCAATGGTTCTCCATGATGGTACTGATGATGCTAGGTGCTGGGTTGCAAGTACAAACAATGACACAATTTCTGCTCACATTGAGATTGCAGTCTAATAGGGAAGATAACAAGAACATATAAATACCTACAGTATAAATACGAACTCATTAACTACAAATATAGTCAAAGTAGTTGAATGACTTCCTTACTGTTGCCTCCCCTGCCTCGATATCTTTGCTCAGTCTGGACCCCAATATTACAATATGCTCCCTCCTCACTTCTGTCTCTTCAAATACAAAACGTTCTTCGAGGCTCGGGTTGGTAGGTAGGGTCCTTGCCACCAAGGCTGCAATGTATTTATTTTGCATTAGTTTTATATTTAATTGGGTCCATGATGTTTCCCTCAGTAGGATATAAACTCCTCAAGGGCAGGAACCATTTTGTTTTGCATGCCTAGCAACTAACACAGAGGCAAGAACACGGTAGGCTCTTATTATTAAGTACCAACTTAAAACCAACAAGATATTCCAAAAAGCTGTGCATCATTTCTAATGTCTCTCAGTTGTAAGAGAGCTGGACTGATACGTCCCACTAAAAGCTCTTTATTTTTCAGGAATTTAAAGTAAGGAGTCTAAGAACATGACGTATCCCCAAAGGAAGTTCAGATGATTACCACGTGACAATGGATTTGGAGTTGGAGGACCTGCACTCAAATCCTGGTTCTCTCACATCCTACCAATGCAACTTGGTATGGGCCACTTTACCTATCCTGACCTCAGTTGCTGCCTCTGGAAAAGAAAAAAGAAGTGTAGTAAGACCTATCCCATACTGGGTCCCAGCCCATTAACTTTACATTCTACAAGAACCACCCTGGCATGTTAAAAATGAAGGGAGTAAGGAGGAACGACTGACAAAGAGATCTTGTGGGACACAGGAGTCTCGTGATCTGTAAAAAATAATCATCTCACCTTCTGGGAACAGGTTTTAGAGTCAAGATTTGCTTTGATTTTGGTGGTGAAGGATTTAGAGAAAGAATAACACAGGAGTATTATTTTGTTGGATTTTTAAAAGTTATTGTTGTTTTTTGCTCTTGGCGTTTGTTCCCCTCACAGGCTCACTTTCCCCTTTGCTTTCTTTCCCACCATCCTAATAAGGCGCTGTTGTAAAAAGAATATCATTGTGGTATTTTTGATGCAGCAAAGGTCTTCATCTGCTGGAGACGTGAATCAAACTCACATGTTGGTAGAGTGGTGGTTGCTATGGCACAATTACAGGCCTGTTTATGTTATGAGCACTCAGCAAGGAAGCCTGCATGCAGTCTCCTCTATTCTGGGAGTGCAAGTACTTTGACTTACGAGTTATGACAAACATTTTTAAACTGTATATCTGTTATTGCTGTAACAGCGAGTGCGTGTGTGGGGAGGGAGGGGGCAGGGAAGGATGGATGGTCAAGCACACGTCAAATTGTCCTAAAATGATGAAAGATAAGTGTGATTCTGTGAGAACTAAAAATATCAAATGGCACGTAACAGTCAGCAACACTCAACTCTGCTCTAGGACTCTAGGGATTGCTACAGGAGACTCAACTCCTCCCCTCACCCCAAGTCAACAAAAGAATCAGGGGCTTGTATTTCTCAGCATCTACACAGTCTTTAAGCATCTGGTTGTCAGGATCCCTGCACCAAAACCACCCCTCTCTTTCTACTATAAGGAGACACCATGTTTTCCATAGCTCAGGTCCAGAAAGCAAGCTGTGTCCTGAGCTTGGCATAACAACAGTCCTTTGCGACTCACACTCTGGATGAACTCAGCCACGGCAAAATCCCAGAATTGTTTCGCACTAGCATCAGGTGGTCTCTGAGCTTGGACAAACACCTGTAATATCCAGGTTCTAGTCATGAAGTCCTGCTTTGAACAAAACTTGTGTCATTGTTGCTATTACCCTTCATGATCAGGACTACAGCTCCCTGTATAGCCATGGTATAAGTACTGATATTTGTCCACACTAAAGCTGGTCTCCTACTGGGAGGGGGGGAAATGGAGAAGGGGGTCCCAGCATATATATGTATAGTTTTCCTCCTCCAATAGAATGAAAGTTTTTTGCCTTCAATTACTGTTAGCTCTTTGGTTTTATTTTATTGTTAGAGTTAACTGTGGCTTTGATAGCCTGTGAGAGCTCTCTGGCTTTTTTTTAGATTTAATAACAGTTGTAGAGCTATGGCTCTTTGGTCATTTGGTCATGGCTGAAATGGCATAATATAGACACACCATTAAGGAGAGACAGTAAAAGAGAAAACACAATAGTTAAGTCTCACTTTTGCTTTTCTTCTTTCCAAGGCTGATGGAAACCTAATTATATTCAAAGATGATCCTTGATATGGGAGAAACAACCATTACCTGATTTTCCTTTCCACCTCTGTATCCTTCAATTAAGCTTCCTGTAAAGACTACTGATATGGTAGAGTAAATGACATCTTGCTTGTATCAGACCAGTTCAGTTCCAACTCCGTCCAAGGATGGTTACTGCCAGACTATGGGCAAAAAGGGGGCTCTTGGACACAGGGCAGAGTCTATATGAGAAGATAAATAAGGTGAAGAGGGCAGGCATGGGAGTGAGCGCCAGGACCCAAACAAGCCCAAGTGTAGAGTCCTTTAAATTTCTTAATACCCACCACACATTAAAAATATGAAAATAAGACAGAGAGTCCAAAAAAATTGAGGAGTCCAAAAATTGACACCTAAAACACTTGGTTACTCGTAACCTTTATCTGGACCTAGTGGCTTCAGACCTGGTTCTGATACTCATACTTCAGCATCACTACCTCCTGGCTTCGGGGAATTCCTCCAATTCCCAGCCAAGACCCTGTCTTCTACAGGAAGCCTTACCCAATCCCGCTTATTTCTAGTGCTTTCCCTCTATTGATTATTTCCTATTTATCCCAGATAGAGGTTGTTTGTGCATAGTTGTCTGCATGTTGTCTCCCCCACTGGACTGCAAGGTCCTTGAGGGCAGGGACTGTCTTTATCTTTCTTTGTATCACCAATGTTTAACAGTACTTGTTACATAGTAGTAGGCACTTGATAAATGCTTGTTGACTGAATGACTGACTGACAGACATTGGCTCCTCATAACTCTAGTCCAATGGTGTCAAACTCAGACGAAACACATTAAAATAAAATATTTAACAAAATAAATAATAAAATATAGATAATGTTAGTTTGTGGTTTTCTAAGTCAATATATAACCCGGAGAGATCCATTTCTCTATGAGTTTGATAGCACTGCAGTTCTAGCTTCTATCCTTTATTTGTTTGGTTGCCATGGGAGATTATCAACAAGCCAACGAGTGATCCATCGACCTTTGTATTTCCCTGTATCTCCCCTTTTAAAAAATTAGTTGTATTGCAACCATTTCTAGATATATAACACCCATCCAGCTAGTGAGCCTTCTAGAACTTACAGTTAAGTATATCACCTGACAAAGAAGCTAGGTGTAGTATCGTATGCAACCTTCTGTACCAATTATTCTCTACCTCTTTAAGGGAAGTAAGGAGGTACATTCTTCTCTTCTCTGGAGTCAAAACTGTGCACCTCTACCATTTTTAAAAGAAATAAGAAGGTAACTGTTTTTGTTCCTATGCACAAAACTAAACCAAATTGAGATTCCACAAGACCCCTGCCCACTGCCAGCTATTCCATAAAGATTTGGAGTAGGGTGCTAAGAGAAAGGAGTAACCTGGTCCAACCACCAAGGCTCTTTATTGCTTACATGAAATTGTCTTTCAGAGATTAGCAAGATTATGTGATTTTCTGGAATTTAAAAGTGTTTTATATGCAAGAAGAGGGAGGAGGCATTAGCCCTATGCCACAGATCAGAGGATAAGAATAAGGTCACTACCTTACAAATTTTAGATGAGTGAAAATGATTTTTTAACATGCAAATGGGGTCTAGTCATTCCTTTTTACTCTATGTAGAAGAGCCTCTTCTTGTAAACAAAGAAAGAACAGGACCCAGGTGACCCAGGATGGAATAAGCTTTGCTTTTAACTGTTGACGCTTTTATTTCATTGCTTTTAAAGGGCACCCTGTATAGTGTTTGGTTTCTATATTTTTCTCTATCCTGTCTCAGATGATTTGTGTGTTGCCTGTGTACGTGACAAAATCCATCAGTAACATTTCCAGATGGCTTTAAATCAGTGACATGCTATTTGTTTTCCCAATTAGTCAAGGCAGGTACATTTTCAACTCTTTGGAGAATGGAAGTCATTTCATTTGGGGAGACAGAAAAAGTCATAAAGAAATAATAATAACCCTAAATAAATATGTAAAGTTATCATCTTGACACATGAAAATCATCTAAAATGTCACATGTCCCAGGGAACTGAGTAAAGCAGTGGTTAAGTGCTTTTCATATTCAGTATTCACAATCCTCACAGTGTTAGGGGTTCTTAGAGGAATAATGGTAGAGGTTTAGGCATTGCTTTCTCTTAAGTTTTTCAGACTCCCATCATATTAGCTGTGCAAACAATGGATAAAAGGTTGGATAAAATGCAGTTTATGGAGCCACATCTCATGTTTGATGATATTTCCAAGTGGCTGATATGTCCCAGAACCACAGTCAATTATCAGTTTTCCATAGCTACTTCTACAAAGAAGATAAAGGCAGTTTCTAGATCTCTACAGAATATGAAGAAGGAAGGGAAGATGAACCACTTTTTTCTTTTTAAAACTCATTAGCAAGCCTCCTTAGCATCATCTTCAACCCCCAGCCCCTAAAAAAAATAAAAGGTTTTCCTATTCTGGATGTTGATGTGGTGACATTACTGATTCAAGCAGTGGTTCTAATGAAAGAAAATAATCACACTGCACAGATGGGAAGGAGCTGGGGTGCTATCAGGCATATTGACAGGATTTGTTAAAATATTTTTCATAATAGTTCAAAAAGACACTGGTACCCAGTTCACAAAAACTCCTAAAGACAATAAGGCAAATGAACCCATTATTTACAAAGGTCACCATGGTTTGGTAACTTCTTTTTCTAGTCATTTATTCATTCTCTTATCGTTTACTCTGTACACTCACTAAAATTTCTCTCTGCCCTTAAAAAATCCTCCAATCAATGGTATTTGTTTCTGGTACATGTTTAGAAAACACAAATGAGAACCAAAAAAAAAAAACCCATTCAAGTGACTCTTCAATGTTGATTTCTGAACACAATAGAAAAGGTATAAAAATAGCTATGAAGACCTCAGTTTTAGTCATGACAGAAGAGTTGAAAAGTGAACTGAGTCAAATCTATGGGCCACATCCCTGCAGTACTTTTTAACAATGGTAATTAATCTGGGGTTAACTATTTGAATACCTGTATTTCAATATAATTCATTAAATTCTATGTGTTTTATCTTATTCATTTAAATACATTATTCTGAGACAACAACCATAGGCTTTGGCCAGCTGTCAAAAAGGTCCACTAAAAGTAAGTCTCCCTAGATTAGAATATTCTTATTTTTAAAATATAAATGGTATCCCAATAGATTACTACCATTTTAAAAAGGAATCCTACCAAAGTAAATAAAAGAGTAAACTTAGTTCTTTGGAGGGTCATGTTAAAGTGATCGTCATTTGAAGGGGGAAGGAAGGGAACTGGAAGAGAAAGATGGTTGCCAAAGGAGGTGGAAACAGGTCCAAATTTTTTTTTAAAGGAGCAGATGAAGGCTTTCAGGTCAATCAATGGTGGATCAAGGCTGTGGGTGGCTACTATACTTCCATCCTAGGCAAAACAGGGAAACTCAGTTTGCACACAAACACACACACACACACACACACACACACACACACACACACACACACACTGCATGGCTGTCCAAAATGGGATTGTATATACTCTTACTCATACTCAGCAGCAAACAGAAGTATGGGATACAGAAGAGCACCAACACAAGTTACTTCTTAGAAAGGAAGCAAATTTGTGCCATCAGAGCAACCAGAAAAAAATTCCTGGATCAAGCATCACAAACCACTCCCAGGTCAAAAGGCCCTGGACAGGAGTAGTGTAGATACTGCCACCAAGGCAGAGACTTGGATACTATTGCAGCCTCGAGGCCACATGTGGGCCTCTAGATCCTTGGATGGGACCTTTTGACTGAGTCCAAGTTTTGCAGAACAACTTCTTTTACTAAGGAGATTTGTTCTGTGAAGTCTGGATTCAGTCAAAGGGCCACACGTTAGGACCTAAGGCAGTAGTTCTCAACCTGTGTGTTGCGACCCCTTTGAGGGTGGAATGACCCTTTCACAGGAGTCACAGGGGTCGCCTAAGACCATTGGAAAACACACATTTCTTATGGTTTCAGGAACCGAGACACCGCTCCTCTATCCATCTCCAGGAGGGTCCGCCCACATGCAGACAGACCCACATATGATTATTAAAGGGTCACAGCATTAGGAAGGTTGAGAACCACTGACCTAAAGGGTCCTGATCTATCATAACTCCTTCCTTTTACAGAGGAGGAAATTGAGGGCATAATGGAGAAGTGATTTGCCCAAGGTCACAGAAGAAGGCTTGCTCAACTCATTGAAACTGAGACTGAGTTGAGAGAAAATAAAAGGAAGGTCAAATCACACACATTCACAGAATGTTAAATCAAGAGGAAACCTTAGAGATCATCCCAGTCAATCCTTTCATTTTACAAAGAAAGAAGCTGAGGCCCGGAATCAATGTCAGAGCAGAGACTAGAACTTGGGTGTCTTGATTAGCAGCCCAGAGCTTTTTCATTCAGGTTGCTGAAATTTGTTCTTCTGAATTATGATTAAAGTTTACCCAAGACACTGGTCCTTGCTGGGCTCAGCACATGAGACTGGGCAGAAAGGTGTATCGGGATGAGGTGGGGGGGGATGTCTTTTTCAGGAGCATTCTGGCCACCCAGGCAACCTGGAGGACTAAAAACCTGGGGCTGCCCAGCCCCAACCTGTATTACTGTGGAATGGGATGTAGAGAGAAGGTGATTCACACCATTCACACCTATTCTCCCATTTGCATTGCTTGGGAGACCAGGCCTTAGTCATGAGCCCTGAGGAGACTGGTTCCTTGGAGCATCCTATTAATGCAGTTTCTTTCCTCTCTCCTTCCCTTCTTTCTCTCATCTCCCAAAAAACCCTTGAATATGGAGCAGGAGCCAAATCTGAGCTATTTGTCCCAAAAAACTTTCACAATCTGTTATAGGAATCTGAAGATCATCCCTGCCCCTAGGCCCTTTGCTAAAGTGGCTACGTGACTCTGAGGACCCTTGGATATTTGAAAGTATACTCTGTTCCCTAATAGGCTGAATGTGGTCACGTGGAGCCTGTGGCGCCCGGTTTGTTTTCCAGGAATGCCCCGTGCCTTGTAGCTTTGTGATTGGGCAGTGGGTCTAGAGGGCTGTGACATTCTCCAAGCCAGGAGAAGGCTATATATATGCCCTGATGTGAGGTTTTGGTTTGGGGCTCACTTTGAGAAGAGTTGTGTGA
>CM053580.1:416282032-416306027 GCA_028627135.1 Pseudochirops cupreus | reverse complement strand
GCTGACTTTTCCCCCTGAACTAGGTAAACGATATTTGATCGATTAAAGTAAGATTGTTATCCCATTTTGAGTTGCTTTCCTTTAGAAAAGCAGATCTAAGAACCTGTGCTAGCAGCCCCCCTGGGTGTGCTGGGGTGCTTGCTGATACACAATCTCATCACAAGGGTTTGCCCTGCCATAGCTCCACAGATGTACAATTTTTTCCTCTAAATTTTCCTGCACTGGGTAAATTTTCTGCCCTGAGACAAAGCCCCAGTCTTCCACTCCAGTGTTGGCTCTTTGACAGACATATTTCCTAGGCAAATTACCTAAAATGGTTAAATAAATACTTTCCTTCAAGTCACCTTTATGAAAAATAATGAATTTTGTCAATGCAATGATATATGTAACCTTCTGAGAGCCCTTATAGAGGTGAAATTTAAGCTAGAGGTTTATTTTTAGGAAAACATTATTCTATAAGTATTAACATAAGTACTTAATTTTATAGCAATAAAAAGCTAGCTTCTGGAGTCAGGAAGATGTCAGTTTTTGAGGGGAAAAATGCAAATCACTTGTGATCACATGAAAAGCCATTCAAATTTTCTAATAATCTGAAAGATGCTTATCAAAACACTTAAAATAACACTTTAAACTTATCTAATTGTCAAAATTCGTTAGAAAAGATAAAATTCAACATTAGTGGGGCTGCCAGGAAATAACCATTTATTATATTGTTAGTGTGAGAAAAGATTGATTTAAGACTTTGAGAGGCTAGTTAGGCAATATACCACAATAGTCACAAAATTGGTCTTACCCTTTGATCCAAAAACCCCACTGCTAAAAAATGCAATTGAAAATTGTTATTAAAAGGAAAACAAACCACTCTAGGACAAATTATCCACCTTTGGCGTATTTGTAATAGAAAAAATGGAAAAAAAAACATATCCAGAAACTGGGGAATAGCTAACTAAATTATTATATACTAAGATAACAAAACTATTGAATTGTTGAAAGAGAGGAAGAGAGAGAGACAGAGAGAGACAGAGACAGAGAGAGAGAGAGAGAACACAAAGCAATAAACTTAAGATTTTTACTAAGTGACCTAAGGAAGAGAGCACAGAATAAGAACAATATGAAAACAATGAGAGGCATAGTGGTTTTCTGCCCCTTTGCAGAATGTGGCCTTGACATGGAGTCAGAAGACCAGGGTTTGAACCTTAGATGTGTTGCTACTTGTGTCAACCTTGGAAAGCTATTTATTTTCTCTGGGTCTCAATTTCCTCATCTATAAAATGACAGGGTTTAACTACATGGCTATGGAAATCACTTTCTGCTCTAAATCCACAATCCTATGAACATGCACTTTAGTGCTGGTATAATTTTTAAAAATTGGTCAAAATGTTTAAATGAAACCCAGGTGTGCAATGGATAAGAACACTGTCTCTGAAGTTGGAAAGATGTGAGTTCAAATCTATCTTCAGACCCTTACTACCTATGTGACTCTTGGCAAGTTATTAAACCTCTGTCTGCCTCAGTCCTCTCAGCTGTAAAATGGGGATAATAATAGCACCTACTTCACCTACAGGGTTATGGAAAGAATCAAATGAGATAATATTTATAAAATGTTTTAGTGTAGTGCCTGCCTGGCACATAATAGTATTTAATAAATGCTTGTTCTCCTCCCTTTCCCTATCTTATACCCCCCAACCTCCCTATAATGTAATTGTTATAAGATTTATATATTTTAAATTAGGCAAACAAAATGTAAGTAACTAATCTAAATGAAGAACACTTTAACTTAAAGAAATGTCACATCTTTCTACTCATGGTTGTTGGAGAAGGATGAATTCCTTGAGAAGAGTCATACATGAGATAGAAAATACTTGTAGGTGCTGTTTTTGTTTTTTGAGACTGGGTCTCCCTAGCTCACCAAGGCTGGAAGCTCACCCCCACCCCACCCCCCACTCCTGATGGTTTACCACATTGGCTGGTGTAAGGCTTCATGTGGACACCCAACTGGTTTAGGCATTTGCCACTCAGAATTCTTGAGTTCAAGATGGCCATAAGATTCAGCCTCCCCTGAGTTAGGGATTAAAGGTGTGTACCATACCTGACTAGAAAGCATTTTAAATACTTTCTAAAAGATACAAACATACAAAAAGCAATGACTTTCAAAGGGCTTTCAAAAATCATTTCCTGAAAAAAATAATATTTTACCTTCATAGAATGTTATTTCCTTGGATCTTAGATCCCATTTCACTTTGGATTCTTAATATAATTCATATTCCCTTACACAGAGTAGTAGGCACTTAATAATAAAATAAAATTAGCCTGTATTTATCCTCTAGCTTTGTGGTCATTCTTAGCCTTCAGTGCCTACAGATCACTATAAAACCCAAGCATCTTTCTGCAGCAAACAGACAACTTATGGGAATAACCATGGAGCCCAAGTAAAATTAAAAATGGAATAGAAAGGAGAGACACACTGCCTGATTCTGGTTAGGCCCACTGCCTACTTCTCATTAGGCCTATCCTAATTTCTTTTAGGCCTTGGGCATGTGGACCTGGTTGGCTCAAAGCCTGGTCACTCATCACCTGACCAGGCTGGGCAGGGGTCCAAGAGGAACAGGAGTTCAATATGAATAATGGATATGAGAGACAACCATCTGTCCTGAATGGTTTAGACTCAGTCCTAAGAGACAGAAGGGATGGAACTGAATGAAGTCCGAAGGGTTCTCCAAGCCCAATGAGTTTGTGACTATGTAGGGGTTGACTCTGAGACAGAACATGGTGAACCGATTAATTTCACCATATTAGAATATACCTACATTTTTAAACTGTCTTCAATTTCCAATCTTACCTGCTAAGTTCAGTGGTAAAAACCATTTCTAACTAGGACTGAAGTAGGACACAAGATATTTCAGTGATTGGTTTTGGGGTTGCAAAATGGTGGAATGATCCAAATGTAAGAGTTGTTTAGCAGTAACCAAAATTAGCTAGGTTGTACCAAAGACTACTCTCTAATGACGATAAGAATAGCAATGGAGATGGGACTGTAAGGGGGCCTAGTTCTCCTTTCCAGAGGAGTCAAACAGGTGGGATGAAGAGCGCAGATCATTTGCTAAAAACAGGGCTGGTTAGAAGGAAGAACAGACTAATATGTGGTCAATAAACCAGGCAAGATCCAGAGAAACTGAAAAGTCTGGGCTGAGGTGACTCTCCAGAAAGGCAATCCATTATAACAGAGGCCTTTCATTGTATCAGTTTCCCAACCAGTATTTTGACTTTATTATATAATTTTTAAAAATTTTTCAACCTTTAGAATTTCTTACTATGGACAAATTCTTGAACTAGTGGCTCTTATTCATTAATTCTTTTATTTTCATTATTTTTTTTATCCCCAAATGGCTTTTCAGAGCCACCACTTTCACCATGAAGTTACATTAGTTTGCCTAGTTCAAAATTGGGCTTCTCGAGCATCTTAACTTTTTGAACAAATACATCATGGAAATGATTAATGGAATGGTGGTAGCCCAGTATATAGAGTGCTGAACCTGAATTCAGCAAGACTCATCTTCCTGACTTCAAATCCAGCAAAACTTATCTTCTTGAGCTCAAATCCAACCGTAGACACTTACTAGCTGTATAGGTTTGCCTCAGTTTCCTCATCTGTAAAATAAGCTAGAGAAAGAAATGGTGAACCACTCCAATATCTTTGCCAAGAAAACTCTAAATAGGGTCACAAAGAGTAGGAGATGAATAAATTGACTCAACAACAACAAATGTTTTAAATGTGCATTTTCCATCACTCTCTGGCATCAGCTTACCGATGACTTCTTTCAAATAATTTGTAGGTACCTCCTGGGTCATGATTTCCATGACCTTCTTGCAAATTTAATAGGACTGTGGATCTCAGGTATAAAAGGTCACACAGATCTTCTTGCTGTACTTCTTGGTAAAAACAGAAGAGCCGGAACAAATAGCCATGGATAGCTTTGACATCAATGTGGACTTCAATTAATAACTTTTTTTTAAAAAAATCATGAAGCACTTGTCCTGGATAAGACCCATTCCATGGAAATTAGTGAAACAGATTTTACCCTGAATAATTTAAGTAATTAACTTGAATTTACAAAAAGCAACCTCATTATTCTGCAGATTAGCAAAACTCACTTTAAAACATGACCCTTGAGACCATCAGAGGTAAATTTCATTCCTCGAATCCTTGTGACCAGTCAAGTGCTTATCCTTTTGATGGCCATGAATCCTCTCAGAAAGTCAAAAGCTCCAGTCAATCTCACCTTGGAAACAGGTAGTATATTCTAGGCTTAACAGGACCCCTTCACGCCAGGGAAATCTGGTTCCTCTAGACAAGAATTTACTTTTTCTCATGGGTAGGAGCCATGGGAAGTAATGCTACATTTTCAAGGCAAACTCACGACTCTTACAGGGTCATCCCTGAAACATCATTTGTTTCCTAGTATTAGGACCAATAATAAGGCACTGACCTAGGCCCTCAACGATCTTTGCTTAAATTATTGCAATGGCCTGTTAATTACTTTTGCTATCTCTCCCCATTTCAGTACATTTTCCATACTGTTGCCAAAATAATTTTCCTTGATCTTACCATGCTCCCCTACTCAATAAACTCCAATGGCTCCTTACTGCCTTAAGGATGAAATATAATTTCCTCTCTTTGGCTTATAAATCTCTTGATAGGGGTGGCTAGATAGCGCAGTGAATAGAACACTGGCCCTGAAGTCAGAAGGACCTGAATTCAAATCCAACCTCAGACACTTGATACACTTACTAGCCATGTGACCTTTGGCAAGTCACTTAACCCCAATGCTCTGTCTTCCCCCTCCAAAAAGCAAGAAAATAATAAATGAATCCCTTGGTAACCTAACAGCAACCTACCTTTCTGGCCTCACTGCACTTGATCCAGACAAATTGGCCATCTCTCTGTTCCCCACATGGAGAACTCCATCTTCCATCTCCTCTTTCTCTCCCTTCTCCTGAGTTGTTTCCCACACCAGGAAGACACATTTGCTTCACCTCTGCCTTTGAGAATTCCTCCAGATAAAGCTCAAGCACCACCTTTTACATGAAACTCTTTCTGACTGTCTCAATTACTAGCACCCTTCCTCTGAAACTACCTTGTATCTAATCACTCAGTATTTATTTACGTATTCTCTTTGTATTTATTCTAAATACATGTTCTTACGTGCCTGTTATTCCCTCCATTCAATCTCAAAGATCATTTCTGTCATTGTATTGATCTTTCTAACACCTAGCATAGTGCCTGCTACAAAGGAGCTACTTAATAAAATGCCTGTTGATTGACTGATAACAGTTATGAAATATATATGCACATATATGTATGTAAGATGCCTTGTAGAGCATGATAAGGGCAAAGGAACAAATGTAGATGACACGACTTGTAAAGTGAAAGAGAGGTCCATTTCAGACAAGGGTAGGCAAAAACCAGTGGAGGAGGTGGTCAAGGAAGATCTTGTAGAGGAAAGACAGTACCTTAATTGAGTCTTGAAGGAAGGTTTCAATGGCCAAAGATATAAACAAAGTCCATTTCAGGCACAAGGCAGATTGTGAAGACTGACAGAGGCAGAAGAAGAGAACAAAATCAATGATTTAGAGATGGAAGAGACCTTGGATCATCTCGTACAGTCCCTTCATTTTACAAAAGAAGAAACTGAGACCTAGAGAGGTTTATGTAACTTGCTCAAGGTAACGCAGGTGGTGACTGATTTGAACTCAGGTCTTCTGATTACAAACCCAGAACTTTTTCTACTGTGTATGTGATGTGTATGTGAAAGGATTTATGATGTGTATGTGAAAGGATTTATGAACATATGTGAAAGGATTTATGAACGTCAACAAAGCCTAAAAGGGAGGTTGGAGTCAGATAGTGGAGGGCCTCAAATACCAGTTTGTATAATACACTAGAGGCAACTGAGAAGTACTGATGATGGTTTGTGAGCAAGGGAGTGGCATGACTGTTCAAAGTAGTATAATAGGAAGATTCCTTGAGGAGCAGTGTGAAAGACAGACTGGCAATGGGAGAGACTGGAGACAACTTTTGTTAAGTCCCAATTTTGGTTGTTGAGGGGAGAAATAATAAGTTAAGGAAATGACAGAAGGAATGGAAAGGACAGAGAGGGCCATATGATCAAGAGATGTCCAGGTGGGTAAACTTTTAGGCATTGAGCATGAATTCAATAGGCTCAGATGCATGAACCCATTTACTCAGCATCTGGATTAAAGTCAGTCCAACTATAAGGCAGTCTCAGTGCTAAAATAATAAGCCATTGAACTAGGGTTTCTTATATTCAAATTGCTTAGGGAAAAGATTAATTCTAGAATCTGAGGTGAAATTGAGCCTAGATGAAGCTCAGATATGAGTAATAAGTGAAAGAAAACACTATCCAAATTTTTAGCCTTTAGATTGATTTTCATGAAATCCTAATTGATGGACTACTGGAAACACAAGGGACTTCTGCCTGTCTGCTAGTTATGTATGCTAGGCAGCAAATCTCAGATGTTTTCTGGATTTACTGCTATCCTTAGGACAAGGGATGAAGCACACAGACAGGCAAGACATATACTGAATAATAAGCGAGGTTTCAAAAAATGATTTTGGTGAGTAGGGGGCAGGCCTTATATACTATAAAAGCATTAGGGAGAAGGCTGGCCTTTCTTTTTCTTCTGGAAAAGGATTGTTCCTTATCAAATACTGGGACCCTCTAGGGAAAAGGGAGAGGAAGTGGGAAAGAAATGACCAAGAACTTTAATGTGTTTTAGTGTTGTTGCTGTATGATCTTCCATCCATCCGTGACATACTCACATAAAAGTAGAATTAGCTCAATAAAACAGACAAAAAGAAAACAGAAGGAAAAAACTGAATCTATCCTGAAAACAAAACATTGGCTGTTTTCATTTTAATGCTGCAGAAATCAATAATAACCCCAATGATATACAGCTCTGTTCAGCTTCTGTCCCAGCTCTCTTCACCTTTCTGTCACCAGATTCATCTTAAAGTGTCTTAAAGCCAGACACCAAGTGACTTTTTCAGCTGAGTTGTCCAAATGGAAAGATCATTTGCTCACATAACCTAAGTGCAAGCTTGCAGATCACTCTCCCACTCTACCTTTCAACTCAGAGGAAAAATCTTTGGTCCAGAATTTCTCATCCTTTCATGTTGATATATGGCTGGTTTTCTTCTTACTAGACTCTCTTCCTTCTATCTCATACGAATAAAACCAATAAACTACTTTCCTTCTCTTCTCAATTCTTTTTCTATTATGATTTTTGTCTTTCAGTGTGGTGGAAAGTATGTTGATTTGGACTCAGAGGATAAGGGTCAAAATACTGACTCTGCCACTTAGAACCTAGGTGACCTTGGATGAATCACTGAGCCTTGGTTTCTGTAAAATGAGAGGGTTGGACTAAATGCCCTCCTTAGGTTCCCTTCAAGCTCTAAATTGTGATCAGACCAAATATGTATCTCCCAAGGTAAACATGATTTACTGCAACAATTAGATTCGTATTATCATCATTAAAAAAATAAACATTTCAGAGACCAGATATCATAAAAACAAAACAAGAAACTTCAAAATAATCTTCACTTATATCTGCTACATTGTGACAACAGTCTTGTTTGTCCACCTGGAGACTGACGTCACAATTGTGGAAAAACGTTTTTTTTAAAGCAAATGGAACGTGAACACGTTTTGAAAGAGGGCTCATTAGTAAGACACACTCAAGTTATTTCTCATCGTCAGAAACAGAAGAAATAAAACCACCAGGCCCCTGAGAAGGTACCTGGGAGACAAGACTCGGAACCTCCTCTTAATGACTTGGAAAGATCTCAGAACGAATTACCACTGGGTGATGGAAAGCACGTTTGCCAGTGGGCAAATTCCTGAATACAAGCAACTGCAAAGTAAGTTTTACTTAAGAGACAAAACTTCTTTCTCTTCTAATTGTCCTCATTCACACAACACCTTGCACTCAGTAGTACTCTGCTACCTATAACATAAAACAGACTCTCTACCTTTATTCCCAAGGACATAAAAATCTTAATTCATCGGACATATCTCAGACTGTTTAAATTCTTCCAAAACATCATCCAAAACTGGCTGGGGATTCCCGCCCCCCCCCCCCCCCCAAGTCTTATTCTGGGTTTATCATCTTTTTCTTCCTTTATGTTCCCTTCCGTCATTTGATCTCTCAGTAATTGTTTTCCCAATCTCATTAGGTTGTATATTTACTCTTCTGAGCTTCAGGGCTCAACTCTCCACACCACAGGAGACAGGAGCTGCTGGTGATTTATCCCTCTGTGATTCCTCACAGCACGGATAGACTGCTTCCACCAGGAAATAGGAAGAGTCAATAGCAGCCAGCTGTAACCCAGGCTAATTATCACTGCCCCCACAGGGAGATTGTACTGGGTAAGCACTTCATCACTGGGAGCCACAGATCAAGGGGAGCAGACACTGACTAACTCCCTGGCACTGACCCTGTCACCAGCCACCTGTTGATACCATCGACTCCACTCCAGGGAAGATCCACTAAGACATACTAATTTACTGGCCTTGATAGTGTTATCACCATTTAGTCGATAACAGACTCTGAGTCCATCATGAGACATCTTTTGAGTATCCACCACTATCCAGTCTCTTCACCTTATTGCCCTTGACCTTCTCTGCACTTCATTTCTGATTCTTTTGTCCAAATGCTTACATTCCTTAGTGAATGGTAAACTTGCAAACTGCCTTCTGCCTTCTCATCCAACAAGTATGACAATTTATGCTGGGCAAAAAGCCAAATTTTATTCATTTTTTCTATCAAAGTTGCTTCCCTTGGGAAGGAGTGAGGGTGTAAAAAAAAAAGGTAACCACTTGTGATGCATTTTTTTCTTTTTACATAATCCATATGCAAGGTTGAGACAGGCTAAAAGCTCTTTGGCTACGTCAAACAGCTACTTAAGTAAGTCAGAGTTTTATCTTGCATACAACTTTACTACTTATATGCAAAGATGTGCTGGAACTAGCTCCTAACAGCTGATAAATTTTCAACAGGAACAGCTAGAAGATATGCTACAAAGTGGGGCTTCATTTATTGGTTTATACATTTTCTACACTTACATGATAAAGGAAAAGTTAATAATGAAGATTTACATTTAAAGTGCATTGTGCTTTTTGTGGAGAGCCAATTATTAAATGTTTACCAGCATGCCCCTGCCTATGTGCATCACAAATGTCTTATTCTTTCACATAAAAGGGCAAGAAAGGACTGCCCAGTAACCAAGGACTTACCAGTCAAGTCTCCACTGAAGGGTACTTTTGGTCTGATGACCCCACTGGACTCAACATGATTGAAAGTTGAGCCAACAAATATTTATCATGTACTCTGTAGGTGGGATAGACAGCAAGGCATTGTGGGGAGAATAGTAGACTCAGAGCCACAGAATCTTGCACTGAAGTTCCAGCTCAGACATTCACTAGCTCTGTAACAATGGCAAGGGACTCAGATTCTGCATGAGTAACGTGGGGCTAACAACACCTGAACTGCCTTGCCTTACAGGAGTATCGTGAGGAGCAAATGAAAAAATGATGTGAAGTGTTACAGCACTGTAAGCTATATGCTGCTATATGCTGGAAACTGACAGAATGCACAAGACAGTATTCTTGCCCTCAAAGAGTTTATAGTTAAGTTGATAAGGCAAAATATAAACATACAGGAGAAGAGAGGGCACAAGATTATAAATTCTACAAGAAATCAGAAGCATGGCAAGTAACAGACTGGCATTTTCGGCGAAAATTTTGTAGAGGAAATGCAACCTGAGCTGAGATTCGAATTGTGTTAAGATTTGGATAGGCAGAAGGGAGAGGACAATTTGTACAAAGTCACAGCAATAAGAGATAGAGTGCTAAGTTCAAGGAACAGTAAGTAGACCAGTTTGGCTGGAATGCAGAGTGTGTGAAAGGGTTTAATGTGTAATAAGTACAAAAGACAGGCTGGAGCCAGACTGTGAAGTGCTTTAAATGCCAGGCCAAAGAATTTGTATTTTAGTTTAAAGGCAATGAGGAGCCAGGGAAGAAGGTTCTTAAACAGGTCATGCTCATGCCAATCAAAGATTATTTTAGCAGTTTTGTGGAAGATAGATTGAAGAGGGTAGAGCCTGGATGCTAAGAGTCCCACTAGGAGGCTATTGTAATAGATCAGAAAAGAGGTAAATGGTGACTTCAGCCTCTCAATCCTATGGTCATAGGAAATACACCCCAAGAATAGGGGTTTTGAGATTGGAATATGAGTTGAGTGACCAGAATGGGATGCTCGGGGAGATGAAGGCACAACTCACTTTTTTTCTTTTACTCCACCATCCTAGCTCTGCCTCAACCTGAGTTTTTGTTTGTTTGTTTGTTTGTTTTCTGGAGAGATAGGATGGCATAGTAAAAAATGTACTGGATGTGAGTCTGAAGACCTGACTGGCTAAGTGAACTTGGACAAATCACTTAACCATGCTGACTGAGCCTCAGTTCTCTCATCAATAAATTGGGATAATAAGATTTATACTCCCTACTTCAAAGTGTTACTGTGAGGATCAAATAGAATTCATGTCAAACACCTGTAAAGTGTAAAGCTTCAGATATGAGAGTTATTATTTCTATCCTTCCCCTACTTCCTTTCCAAGAATGTCTTTCTTATGACCTTTCTCACTAGTACAATATTCCTTTAACCATCTACTCTGTATTGTTACTTTAAAAACCAGACTGGAGAATTCATTCCATGTAGAAGATGTAGTCAAAGAAAAGTTCTTACCTATGTAGTATTGCTCTGATTCAGGAATTAAAGCCTATTTTTCATCCTAAATTTGTCTGTCTGTCTTTCTCTCTGTGTGTATATGTGTGAAACACATACACACACACACACACACACACACACACACACATAGTGTACTTACAAAATATTTTGAAAAGGAAACAATTCTACAGTCATTTTGAATAGTTGATCTTAGATATCGACATTAGTTAAACATCTAAGACTAACATCAGTGTTGACCAGTATTCACTCTCTGTGTGTATGTGTGTGTGTTATTTACCCATTTTTCTCTTCTTAGGTTATTATTTCTGACATTCTTCATGTATGTTATCTGATATTCCTCAAATGTGAATTAGATCTTACTTTAAAAGCATTCATCTATGGTGAGACAAATTTAGTTCAAAAGGTTTTAAAGGGAAAAAAGGAACTTTTAGAAATACTGGATCTTCATAATGCTGTGTATTTTAGAAACCCTATTTTTTAGTAATTTTATATAAATTGTTCTTCTACAATTTTCTTCATCTCAGGAAGAAATCAAATAATTGGCCTGTGAGAGTAAGAAAGGTCTATGTGACCTGTAATTACTATTATGTACTTAGCTTGCTATCAGAATCATTTGAAATAATCATCAATTCATCACAGCAAGAAAACTAGACTTGGTAATCTAACCCTGAATGCAGACTCTAACCAAATAGCATCTTGTAAGATCCTGGCAAACTCCAGACCTCTGTTACAATTTATTGCACCCAGAAGATTCAGTGGCTGTAGTGATGAAGTTAATGCTTATGTGGTTTAACATTTAACTTAATGTCTTACTTACCATGATAGTTACTCTAATGGGAACACATCGCCATATTATTACAGATCATTCTCCCTAAAAGTGAAGCAGGCGGAAACACTTAACAATGCTTTATGGAACTGGTTTATAGTTTCTGGTTGAGAATTGTTGAGGCTTTATAAAGAAGTAAAAACTGATGTACTAGAGACTCATTAGTTTAATAAAATAATTCAATATAACACCCACACATTGCCTTTTCTTGTATCATTACACATCAACTCATCTACCCCAACCATTTCTGTCATTCTTCCTGTATTTTAAAAAATCTCATCTATAGTGACACCTATACCAGTCTCCAAACACACCCTGTAAACTAGGCCTCCTTTGCTCTTACTTTTCTTTAAATAAAGTGTTTTGTCCAAAGAAATCAAACACGGTTTTGAATTCCCATCAACCAACCAGTTTCTGGTGAATAAATTTTTAAATTCCTTTTCACTAAGAAGTAATAGCAACCCTTTCCCCATATAGAGTCAATTCAGGAAAGTCCTTGCCTGGGCTTCAGATCTTCTAAGGCCTGGGGGTGCCAGTTTCTATTTCCCCCAAGGACAACATAAAAAGGATAAGGTTTAAAAATAGTGGGAAGTTTGACATTAGAAAGAACTTTCAAACTATTGGAATTGTGAAGCACTAGAATATGTTAGTAAGGAAGACTAAAAAAAGTCTTCCCAGAAAGTTTTCCTTTTTAATTTTCTAAAGGATGGACTAGTTGGTATGGGTATAAACTAGGTCAACGGTCCCCAACCTTTTCTTGCTGTAGCTCTAAAATGGAAAGCACCAAAACTTGCTGCCCTACAGCCTGGAAAGAAACTAAAATGGGTAATATTTATGTTAAGAAAGAGTAAAACTCACACAAAACAACTATGACCAAAATACAAAAGAAATCCAACGTTCAAGTCTCCAATTTTGCTAAATTAGTGATAAACTGACCTGTGTCAGATTATTTTTGCTCATAAGAAGAGTTGTTACCATCAGGGCTACATTAACAAAAAGAAGGGATTCTAGAATGTCTCTGCTTAACAAAAAAAGAAAAGACTATCCAGAAACCTCTGTCAGTCATAGAATTCCATGATTCTTCCCAATACAATATAGCAGAAAAAGCACTGCATTTGAATCCAGAAGACCCAGGTTCAAGTGCTGACTTGGCCGCTTATCAGCTGCGTGATGCTGGACAAATAATGACAGTAATAATGATAGTGACGGTGACAGCACTTTAAGGTTTGCAAAATGTTTTACAAATATCATGTTATTTGATTCTCACAACAACCCAGCAAAGTAGCTAAAATTATTATCTCGATCTTATAAAAGGGGAAACTGAGGTTCAGGATAAAATGACTTACACAGGGCCACAAGCTAGTAAATGACTAAGGCAGCATCTGAACCAAGATCTCCCTGATGCCAAGTCCTTTCCTGGTGCCAAAGATCATCTGAATGCAAGTCCTATAATAATATCACCTATAATAAAACCTCAGCTTTCCTCACCTGCTCACTGTCTGTTTATCTTAAATTTACAGCAACATTATATTTGTACTAAAACTACATAAATCTCATGGAAGTTTTTGTCATGAAAACCTGTCATTCTGATTATTCATTAGTGAAAAAAAAATGGGACCACTTCATAGTATATCTTGATGAGCTGAGGGAGAGGACTTTCGTACAACCCAATGCCATGAACCATTGGCTTGGAGATCTTTATTCTAGAGCACCAGGTGGTAGAAGAAAATGCATTACTGGGGTAGGGAGAGCCATCCTGCCCTACCCGAAAGTCAGAGGGGTGATGGGAGAGGATATAGGAGAGAGCAGATTGGGGGAGGGGGTATACAGTGGGATCACTGTTTTGGGGTGGTGAGTAGGGGAAAGACGGGGAGAAAATTTGTAACTCAAAATCTTGTGGAAATGAATGATGTAAACTAAAAATAAACAAAAGTTAATTTAGGGAAAAAGAGAAGAAAATGCATCTTAAATCCAACGTCTTTACTATTTTACCCATGTCAGGGTAAGTGTAAGTAACTCAGAAGAGAACAGTAGTTAAGCTTTCAAATAGTGTTTTACATATGAGATATAAATCTCTTCCCTGGATTGCGTGGAGAGCAGAGTTAAACAGCAGGGAGGTAGAATGGAAAAACTGTTTAACTCATTAACTTTTTCTGGGTCTGATCTTTTCAACACATTCATTTTGCAGTCTGAAGTATGTGAGCTAGTAGGACAGCATGAATTCATTGAACATGAAACATGTTCACATTTGAATATAAATGTTAATATATTTTTAAAAACAAGTATAAATGTTTTGGATAATTTGCTCTTGTGAATAATCTGTGCTCTTGCTCTCCTCTACCAGTATAATTAATTAGAAATATTTAGATGTAGATCCTATTTTTCCACCAGTCACTTAAAACACAGTCATGAATGTCCTTAATGAGTAGAAAGTTAAACTCCTATCAGAAACATGGAATAATTTCACGGCCTTTCATTTTGGAGAAAGAATATCATTGTTCTTTTAAATAAGGCAACAGTTTTCATACAATGAACTAGCACTTTTTAAAGCATCCACTGTATGTAAGGAATGGTGTTATAAACTAGAGACATAGAGACAAAAGTCCCCGAATTTATGGGAGATTCCAGACTTTAGTGTGTCGCACTCAATCTCAGTTTCCAAATCTACAGTCTGAACAGAGAAGGTTGGGCTATATAATCTCTAAGAGTAATTACAGTGATAATTCTATAATTCTACCATATTAATCTGAACCAATCTACACCCGCTTAATCACTGGTCCATGGAAATTTCCAAGTCTATCTTACTGCTAGGTCTCTTCTTTCTTCTTAAACTTTATTAAGGGCATTTTTCTCAAAGACTTGCTCTACCCTATTTACTCTACCCCTACAAGTTCATGTCCCTAATTTACAAAATTACCATCAGAAGGGAGGAGGACTTTCCCTTTTGCCCAGCTGTGCTATAGTAAATATTGAGAATGTGTGAACTTGCTTCAATTCTAAGTCAGGAGATCTTTAGTTGCCATTTTTCACTTAAGTTTTTATTGATAACTTTGGTTTTCACATTAGTTAACATTTCCTACCATATCTGTCTCTCACATCTCTCCCCCCCAAATTCATCCTTTAGAATAAAGAGGAAAAAAGAAGGAAAAAAAAAAACCAAAAAAATCTGGTTAGCAAGACTAACCAACACATTAAAAAAGAATTCCGTATTGGTGGTGCCCCGTCTCGAAAAGAGCAGGGTATGTGGGGTTCTAAGGGAGGAAGGGTCAGGAGTATATCTCAATGGACTTTTTCTACTACTCCAACATGCGCCCTTCATTCTCATCAGATCACTTTCATAGAGACCACTGTTTGTGACTCCTACTTAGTGACTAGTGCTTGATGCCATCTCCAAACTTCTATATCATTTATAGTCCAGCCTCCCCAATTTGGCATAAATTATATATTGTCCAATATTGTATTGTAATTGGTTTTGCATGCCATTTTTTTTGCCATTCCAACTAAATTATAATCTAGAAAGGGTTGTATCTAGTTAACCAGATATTTATTATGTTTAAATTTGCCAGAGAAATATGTATAACCAGACTGAATTAAATTATATATTTATTAAGTCTCTCCATGTAAAACACACTGTGCTAGTACCCTAATACAGTAGATGAGAGGAAAAAGTCCAGCATTCTTGCCATCTAGACATCTGCATCAAAATACATTAATCCACGTAAAAAGTAACAACTATCACTAAGTTAGACATTTAGCTTAAAAGGTGGAATACTTGCCTAATCTAAAATAAAAAGTCTAGTTAAGAAACAGTACCTGGCACAGAATCTCAGCTTCACTTGTCTAGTCTATTTCTGTTTGTATTCAAATCAGCACTAAATTGGCCTAGAGCCCTACGGGGGGGTATTAGAGCCCTCTTCCTTAGCAGTGTGGAATGTTGGGATGAATTCCAGGTTAACACTGGGCTTTAAAATTCAATGTATCTGGGGACTGACCACTGCTTTGTGAATTAACTTAGCCTTGGACAAATACAAATTCCTAAGTCTGCCAAATAATTATCTGACCCCAAGAGAAACCCAGAACCAGCTCTTATCACCTGGGTGTACTTAAGACTGAGTATTATCCTGGGTCAGCCTGGCTCTCCTCAAGTTCCCATGAAGCAATGGGATGGCTTGGCACTAAACCTGAGGGTCAGACCAATCTAGGCTGGTCTCCAGAAGGCTAAAAGCCAAATACTCATAAGCTCTACTGAATCTCTTTGTGACATAATAATTAAAAACACCCCCTAGGAAAACTGCCTAAAACAAACAGTATAAACAGTATAAGACAGAAATGTACTTAAGATTTGAAAAAGAAAAATAATCACTGAATTTCTCTCCCTATAGAAGCTGAATTGAGCAAAACTTCTATGTTTCCATTTCTAAGGTCTCCATTTCAGAGTAAATATGACTTATCTAGTACATAATTACTATGCTATCTTTCAATTTTCCCTCATGGTGAGTGAACTATTCTCTGCTTTCAAATATTTTATCCTATCTGATGCTATATAGGGTTTGGGGTTTTTTTTCCTCCTGTAGGTATTTTCATTTGGTTTGAGAAACTTAATTAATGTTGACTTTGAAACATAAATATTGTTTAGAGAATGCTAACAGCATGTGAGATGATGAGTAAAAGAATCACAAATTAATGCTGTTATCATTGAAAGCATATGAGAAAAGCACATAGTATGCCCACACATAAAGTTCTCTTTTCATATTATCAGAGGAATACAGATGCACATTTTCTTCCTGATATCCAATGAGAATTATAAAATCTCATGTTCCTTTCCTCCATCAGAAATAAATTTTAATGTGTTTTAAAGGAGAGAGTGTATTTGTTAGAGGACACAGTATATAAAAGCATATTAAGTTAGAGGGCAGGTAAGACCTACTATGGTCTATTTAACCAACTTTAACCTGATACTGGCTTTCCATAACCTTTTCTCAGCAATAAGACAGGTTCAGTCCAAATTAAGGCAGAAGAGACAGCAAGGGAAGCGGAAGAGACAATGTCAGGTGGACCGCCATTTGCTTAGGGGATACCCAAATCCTCCAACTTGGCTCAAAATACACAGCAGGGGTCAGAGATCTAGCAGGCCCCACACTGACCATTCTTTTGTTCATATTCTAATATATTTTGCAGCCCAGAACAGAAGCTACATTGTTACACTGGAACATTTCATGAACCTCTAGTCTTTTATCTGAAACCTGGGTCTAAATGACTTCTTTTATCTGCCTTGCTTGTTGGCCATCTCCTTCAAGTGGCTGAAAGGAAATGAGGAAGGCCAAAGCTGTCAAATTTCCAGGTTTCAATGAACTCCCCAGCACTGACATCTCAGAGGGTAATGAATTGATTTGGCTAACAGGACTTGAGAAGGCCACACTTCAAAAGCCTGCAAGGGTGCAGGAGAAAGGGAGGCAGACCACCAGCTCGTTATGGCCTCAACACTGTTTTGCTGGACTAGAGAGTAGACCTCATTTAACAAGTTCTTTTCACTATTTCCCCCAGCAGCATGCTACAGAAGTGGCACTTAGGTTTCAGTGACAAAAATCCAATTTACTGAAGTCGAGACCCTTCTGCCTAAAAAGGATCTGGCTCCTCTGAATGAACACAGTAATATTCCATTCACTTTCTGTACTTTGAGTTTTTTCTCCTTCTACGTGCCTTAGGAAATCCCTCTGGGTAGCAGGTTGTTTAGGGAGGTACATTTAGTCTCTCAGGACTGTAAGGAAATTCTCAATGCATTTCTGTTAGAGTTTCATGGGAAAGGATACAAACATTTATTAAGTGCCTTCTATGTGCCAGGCATTGGGCTAAGTGTTTTGATCTTCACAACAATCCTGAGAGGTAGGTGCTATTATCTCCATTTTACAGATGGAGAAACCAAGGCAGACAGAGGTTAAGTGATCTGTCCAGGGTCCCACATCTAGGACATGTCTAAGGATGATCTTGAACTCAGATCTTTCATTCTCCCACCCCAGTGCTCATCCTCTGTACCACCTAGCTACTATGGGTAACAGGTACTGAAACAGTAGCTACACATCTCCCTAAAAATCCCACGTATTACTAGGAATGACTGAACGAGCACAGCTTGTGACACAAGCACTAGCTCAGCTCCAAGCATAATGCTCTGAACACAGTAAGCACTTTAAAGTTTGTTGAATTGAATATAACTATTGCAAAACCCCATCTTACTCAACTGTATTTGGGGCCAGAACCTGAGGCAGTTTATGAAAATGTCAAAATAGGACACTCTTTTTGCCCATTTCCCTTATTACTCCTCTATGCATACTTTCATTCCCTTTGGAGCCATCAACTTTCCACCCTGCCCAGGTATCCTGAATCAGGGCACCAGTCATTATACCAATCATACCTTCTTCCCCTCCATATGACTCATTCCTTTAAAGCCCCTTTTCTTTTCTAAGGAACTGACAAACTAAATTCAAGCTAGAGTATTTGTCCTTAACATGATCTCACTTGCAGAAAAACTGACATTTGAACATCCAGAAAAACATGATCACAGGGAATGATGAAAATTGCAGGAACCTGCAACAGAAACTGGCCAACAAAGAACATGTTTTGGGTTGAAGAAGCCTTTGCTAGGGTCCCTCTGATCTCCATGCCAGTAGCTGCCTATTCCATTTACATGTATGTCCAGTTCTGGTTACACTTATTAGCAGAGGTTACCATATTTCCTCATACTAATTTCTTGATTCCAGAGACAGGTGGTGGCCTGGAGTCAGGAGGACCTGAGTTCAAATACAGACTCAAACACTTCTTAGCAGAGTGACCCTGGACAAGTCACTTAACCTCTCTCTGTATGCCTTAGTAGTCTTAACTATTAAATGCAGTAGCACCAATCCTGCAGTGCTGTTGTGAGGACTAAATAAGACAATGTTTGTAAAAGCACTTAGCACAGCCCCTGGCACATAGTAGGCATTGTATTAATGTTTATTCCCTTCCCCTTTCCCTGATGAATACCATTTCAGGTGAACATCCTCATTCCACTAACATATTTCTTAACCTGTGAAGTACCTCACCTGACTATGTAACCACTAAACCTAACAGCCTCTCTTTAGGTAACCAGTTCAGTTATTTGGGCAAAACTCTATGAAGGTCCAGCTCAAAGATTTGATCCCCATATGTAGCGGCTGACTGAATGTCATTCTCTGCTCACAAACTGCATTCCTAACTCTGGAATTCTTAACACGAAGCCTATACTGATACTCATATTAACAAAACCTCTGCAATCCAAACTCCTTTTAATAAAAACAATCTATGTACTAATGAGGTTGGAAGAAGATCCAATCTCATCTGCACTGGATCAGTATTGTCAGAGGCTGAGGATGGAAGAGGAGGAGACTTCAGTAGCAAGAAAACCATCACAGGCATAGCTGGGCCTGGCCAGGTGAGGACAAACTCCTGGGGTTCTCACAGTGGCCACTTGTCAATGAAGTCTCACCTAGGTTGTGGGCCAATATTAGCTCCATGATATTGTCCCTGGGAGAAATGGAGCAACTAAGAGGGTCACTGAGCCATAGCTTGACTTTCTTAGATAGAAGGGAAGGAAGAAGTGCCCTTTTGTGGAATAGTGAGAAAGAATCTAAGTCCTGGAATGTATCTCTAGATTGGGAGATTGTTATTGCTATTTCTGGTGACAAAATTTCTAACATGGAAATAGGTCATTGGAACGCATACTCTTCTCATTTATAGAAATATTACACCACGCTCATTTTTTATGAATTATAACCACTTATTTTTTTTTACTGGACATGTGATTTCATCAGGGTAGGGAGTCCTCAGGGAGGAACTTCCTCTACCAATGAGCAGATCAGCACTTTCTCTGCACCTCAGAGACTTAAATTATTAAGAATTACCAGGGCGATGGGATGACCATCAATCCTGAGAGGCTACTTGACTTGCCCAGAGCCAGTTATGTTGTCAAAAATGAGCCCTGAGCATAGATCTCCCTACATCTGAGGGCAGCTATCTATCCACTCACTGTAGCACACCACTTTTCATAGCCACATCAGAGAGAATTTAGTTTCAATATGTTGTTAGTTCTGATCCCTTGATTTGTGGCTCCCAGTGATACAGTTGATCCCATCAACGTGTGGACAAAAATAGATAATTAACTACAAATGGATGTAATGCTAAATAAATATTTTGCCTCGGGAACCCTTCTAGGATTGAAAGATCAGTTGGATGACCGAGCAACTTTCAACATAAAAATGACAATAGATAATATGTGCATAGCACCTACCATGTGCAAGGCATTGTTCAAAGCATCTCATTTATTCCTAACAACAAGTCTGACAGGAAAGTGCTATTATTATTTCCACTTTACAAGGTCAAAGTCACACAGCTAGTGTCGGAGGCCACATTTGAATTCAGGTCTTCCTGATTCCCGGATCAGCACTTTATCTACTGGAGCCACCTAGCTGCCTCCCCAACCCCCAAAAAGCTTTAGGGAAAAAAATCCATACCTTTGTTTCAAGTTTAAATGGGTTTTAGGAGAAGGTAAGTCATAAATGAAAATACAGAGAGCTTTCCCAAACCTCAAAAGTAACAAGGACATTTAGGCTTCCAACTTTCTTACAAGTTATACCTTGTGGCAGATTCGGGGATTCTGGGCAGTTTTTTGGTGACACAAGCAAGTGATAGATTAGCTGAGACTCAAACTTGCCCTTATAACCAGGACAGGATACTGAAAAAACACTCAGCATGCAAGAGACCTGGGTCCTAGTGCTAGCCTTGCCATTAACTAGTTCTGTAACCTTGGGTATGTCACTCATCTAGAAAATGAGGGTACCCATTTCTACAATCCCTCCAATATCCAATAATCTATCATTCCATGAAATAAGACACTTTGGTATGCCAATCATTGCTGATCCCCTTTGTGATTGAATCACATAGCTTAATATTCATAAAAATCAAGATCATAAATGTCTATGTCTCTTAGATGAGGGCCAAATTGGTGACAATCTATAAATTGAGGGGGTTAGACTAGACTACCTCAAAAGTCCCTGACAGGCCTAAATCTATAATTTCATGATCCTATGATCACTTGTGAATCTTTGTGAAGTCAAATGGGGTTATATTACTTTGTTATCCTTTCTTAGATATGTTAAATGTATTTGACTATATGTGCCTGACCTTTAAAAAGGCAGCACAAGGATAAACAGAGGACAAATCATTTCTTAAACCTCCTAAAAATCTTAGTAGTAATGGGGCTGAATTCTGCCGCATCACACCATAAAAATGAAAACAAAATATCAAGGTTTTCAAACCAGAATAGACCTTGTATAAGTAAAATGTGATCTCATTTGAATTCTAAAAACGGAACAATTTAACTAGTGGCAATTCACATTTTAATAGGACAGTTCCTATAGAAGACCAGAGACCTGAATGTATACCCAAGAATCTGCCACTTGGGGTTCAGCAACTTTCTTGCTAGTCTCCCCCATCTCATGTGTTTGATCTACTCCCAGAAGACAGGAAGCACTTGTTTGGGCGACAGGAAAACTGTGCTTCCTAATCCTGTGCATCCGCCAACGAATTAACATGTCATTGATGAGGTGCAGATGCCCATGAATATGGAGTGCAGAGTCCTATTTTTCTGTTCAGTCTATGGAGCCATGAATCACTAATCCTGTTTTGTCTCCAAACCTGAAGAAGAAAAAGAGGGTGAGACCAACAGGAAAGTCTGGAGAGTTCCAAAGATCTATGGATCCATTATTTCCTAACACCCAAACAAACTTTAGGTTAAAGATGCTGTATAAACATTTACTTCTTAGATTATTCACACTGATGGATGGTTCTGACATTAAATCTTCCAATTATCATACTCTAATAAGAGGACAATAGTGAAAAGGAAAACCTTCCAGCAAAAACAAAAGAATTGTAAACCAACACTAGGTAAGAGAATCAACACATTTCAATAAAGCCCTTGGTTCAGATAAATGGAGAGGAAAGGGAAGAGGAAGAGTACCTAATGTTATTTAGCAGCAGTGATCAGATTCTATAGAAAGCTACCATTCTTTGCTCATCAGTACAGTTTGAGGCTTTGGAAACACTCTCTACTGGCGGCTGCTAGGCCCAGATACTTTTCTACTGAGCTATTAGCCATAGTTTCATTTTATAAAAACCATAATAGAAAATGTGGCCAAACAGCTAGATGGAGTGTTCCCAGCAATATGGAGAAACAGTTGTGTTTATGCAGAGATTAGTCTTTCAAATTGAGAGATCTCCAAAGCTCCATTTGTACTTGAAAGGCTTGTCTTTTTGTTACCCAGTAAATAGCTCATTCATATTCTACAAAGAAAACCTTCCAAATTGGGAGAAATGGCCATATTTAACATTAGGTAGGGAAAGGGGCTGAAAAGCACAAAGTCTACTTCCCCCTAGTACTTTGGGCAAAGATTAAAGCATGTCTTCGTAATTCAAAAAGGCTTTCATTTTTCTTACATAAGAGATAGGCATTTCATGAAAGTCTGAGGAGGAGGTTTCATAAATGAAGAAATCATGCCAAATAACAAGTATTTTAAAAGCCATTTTTTTAAGAAGAAATCTCTGATCCTCTCTTTCATACTTGAGCACATGACTTTTAACTGCTGTATTCCACCCCACCTCCATCTGAATGGAAGGGTGTTTGTCAAGACAGTAAACTGTAAAATAAACTATATTTCTACCACCCTTCCTGTTTCTAGATTGGCCTGGCCCAGATTCAAAGTGACCCAAGAACAGTTTTTTTTTTTAAATAAATGAAACTATTCCTTGCAGTTGATGTCCAAACACCCCTCTTCCCTCTTCCCCGCTCTCCCACATAAATTAAATAAAAGAAGAGTAGAAGAGTGTGTTTAGTCTGGATTGTGGCATAGTGAAAAGAGCACTGGACTTCAACTCAGGAAAAAAATGTACGATCAAATCTTACCTTAGGCACCTATCTCACAGGGCTGTGCAGATCAAATGATATAATACGTACACATTTTGTGACCCTCGAAAGCACTCTATAAATGCTAGCTATTAGCATTATTATATAAACTGTAATAATAAAAGTATCTCAGAGGATAAACTCACATAGGTAATATCCTAACAGTGGCAATTTAGGACCTAATAATACTCTAATAGAATCCCATTCAAATCTGTCTGATAACCCCACCCCATTCCACAAAAAAAGTCAATGGAGCTAATTTCCAGGGCAATCAGTAGTTTGCAACTTGCTCAATTCTTGATTTACTGGGCCCAGCCAGAACTTCTTTGGAAGTTGAACCAGTTATGACTTTCCTAGATATCAGAACCATTGAATTTGTGGAATTAGAATACTGGTCTCACTAAGAAAGGTAAATAAACTATAAGATCAGAGATCTAAGCTGGGAAGGGATAATCTAGTCCAATCCAGGTCCAAAGTGACTTGCCCAAGGACCAAGAGCACACAGTCAGTCACCACCAGAGGCAGTATTTGAACCCAGTAACTTGGACTTAAGAGACAGTGAGTGATCTTTCAAATTGGACCACTTTCTGTATGACTTGGGTCCTGTGCTTCAGAACCGCCCATCAGAAATTTCCACACAGAATCCCTACAGCCACCTCAAACCATAATGAAACTCATCTAAATGAAACTCATGCTCTTCTCTCCAAATAGAGCTTCCCCTCCTGACTGCCTTCATGTCTGCTAAAGGCACCCAGACTAGAAACTTAAGTAATCTTTTATTCTTCTTTCCTCCCTTCCCCTCCCCATCCTCTCCCTCCAATCCTCTTGTCAAATCCCCTAGCTTGTTACTTAGCAATGCCCTTGCTTTCCTTTCTACATCCATGTAATGGTAATGGGAATCTGAAGATCTTCCCTGCCTCTCAATAGGCTTAAGTGAATCTGAGAACCTTCCCTGATTTGAAAATATACTCTGACCCCTAATAGGCTAGATATGGTCACATGGAGCCTGCGGTGGGAGGCTGGTTTTTTCAGGAATGCCCACGCCTTGTTACTTTGTGATTGGGCAGTGGGTCAAGAGGGTTGTGACATTCTCTGACCCAGGAGGTTTACACACACACACACACACACACATACACACACACACACCCCTGATGTGAGGTTTTGCTTTGGGGCTCACTTTGGAAAGAGTTGTATGATTTGGCCAGATGAGACTCTGGGCAGCCCTTGAGCCCCCTGGCTTTGAAAACCCAGATGTCGGTGCTTCCCTCTCTGGTAACTAACTAGGTATGGATGTAATGGTCAGACAGCTAGAAGCCCTGTCTGCTGACTTGTTTCTCTGTCTGTATTTTTTTTTTGTCTGCTTGTAACTTCTGTTC
>CM053580.1:416228009-416281532 GCA_028627135.1 Pseudochirops cupreus | reverse complement strand
TCCAATTCAAAACCCAATTCTTCTGTGAATCTATCCCTCAATACTCCTACTAGAAGCCATGTCTCCCACTTCAGTTTTGCTATTGTACTTAATATCTGTACCACTAATCATGTACTTCTTTGTATTATTAATGTACAGGGATAGTGTCCTTTGTCATAGCAGCAGTTATGTTATTGTACAGCATGTAACTAAGTGTCAACTTAAAGCTAAATGCTTAATTCTAGTTTTCAGGATCATGATGGGAGTTGGAGGGAAAAATAATCTCTCATCTTAACCTATCAAAGAGGTCTGGTTGACTTACCATGATAGGGAGGGATGAAAAAAATAAAATAAAACAAAATAAAATAAAGGTCAACAGCCACCTGAGGGCCCATTTGGCTGGGTGTTTGGCTAAAAAAAAAGGTTTAGCATATTTTCAGGGGGCAATCTTAAAGAAAACTAGTAACAATTTTGAAGGAGGAGGAGGAAGAGAAAAGAAAGGAGGAGGAGGAAAAGAAATAGGAGGAAGAAGAGGAAGAGGAGGAGAAGCCTTAGATGAAGACAGCAATACATAGCTCAGTGGACCTCTACCAGTTGGTTGGGTTTGGATTTTGTTTTTTTAAAGCGAAAAGTCTTAGGATCACATGAATAAGACTGATAAGAGAATATGCATTTATGAAGTGCCAAGAACTGTGTTAAGTGCTTTTAAAAATATTATCTCATTGATCCTCACAACAACTCCATGAGATAGGTGCTGTTATTATCTCCATTTTGCAGTTAAGGAAACTGAAGCAAATAGAGGTTAAGTGACTTGCCTAGGGTCAATAAAGCTAGTATCTGAGGTCAGTTTGAAGAAATATCCCTCATTTTACAGGTGAGAAAAATTGGGACCTGGACTATAAGCTTTTTAAGGGAAAGGATTTCTTTATAAAGCACCAAACACTCTCCTTATTTATAGAAAGCATTTAATAATGTAATGACTCTAACAAATAACTGATATTTATATCAATCTTCAACTCAAAACATAGTTAAGAATAAATCAGTCTTTCACCTTTATTCTATTTAAACAACAATGCTGTCTCCTCTCCTCAGGGACTAAGACAAAGTATGGCATATTGCCCTCTGCCCAATCCTGTCCCTGTTCTATTGTATCAAACTTGTTCCCCAGTTCAAGTAATCTTGTCTCTACCACCCTCCATCCACATAGGATAAAGTTTCTAATTCCACCTGAATTGCTTACTGCTCTTAATGACTGTGCAACTCCCTTGATATTTCTGGGCCTTGGTTTCTTCATAAATTGTTGTACTAGGTAACCTGAGGTCCTTTCAGGCTTTGGCTGTAATCCTAATGGCAAATCTGGAGAGGTTAAACTAGTAACCCTATCTTCCTCTTTTTTTGTACCCACTGGATAAAAATTCTTAGACTGATAGAAATTAGAAGTAGAAGAGACTTTAGAAATAATCTACTCCAATATCCTCATCTTTCAGATAGAGAAACTGAGTCCTGGAGAAGCAAAATAATTTAGGTCACAGCTATGGAGTAACAAAGCCAAACCTGAAACTCATGCTTCCTAACTCCAAATCCACTGTCCTTTCCACTATACTTTCTTTAACTCAGAGCCAAAATTGGTACATTTCTAAGTGGAGTGATACCTAGGGTATACAAAACTCAGGATCAGTGGGTAAGGTTTATGGCCCACCGAAGAAATAGATGTCTTTAAAAGACAACTGATGAATATATATGGTACCTGTTAAATATGAGTATTAGATGTACCCTTTTTGTGGGCATTCTTTCAGAACCCCTCCTTCGTGCTCACTGGAAACAGTAGCAGTGTGGTATGGGGATAGTGGCACTGGAATCAGAAGACCTGGGTCTTTTTTCTAGGTCTTCTAATAGCTCTTACCTTCTTCAGGAGGCCCTTCCAGCTGTATTACTTTGCACCCCCAAGATCACCTTCCATTTTCACTGTATATATCTGGCATGTACCTAGTTAATGATTTTCCCCCATTAGAATGTGAGCTCCTTGAGGGCAGGGAATTTTTCTTGTTGAATGACTAACTGACTGAAACCACCCTGGGCAATCATTTTGCCTCTCTATGTCTTAGTTTCCTCCTCACCAGAAAAGTAAAATGGTTGTTCTCCAGTACATAAAGTCAGATCAAATGAGACTAGCCTTTTTAAATTATTCTTACTATAATTAATGAACTATGGAAGTCACCTGTTGGGGAAAAATATGAAACTGGGATCCCCTTCTTCCTTAAAAGAGGGTACATTTATATAATAATAGCAAGCATTTATAGAATGCTTTAAGGTTTGCAAAATGTCTTACATACATTATCTCAGTTGATCCTCATAGCAACTCTGTGAAGTACTATTATTATCATCATCCCCATTTTACAGATAAGGAAACTGAGACTGAGGAAAGGTGTAATGATTATAGCACAGTCACACAGCTACTAAGTGTCTGAGGTATAATTCAAATTCAGGTCTTCCTGACTCCAAGTCCAGTGCTCTATCCACTGTGCCATCCAATTGCTTCTAGCTAGATAATATCATATGAGCAAATGGATCAGTAAATCAAGTCAGCAATCAATGATTAAATACTTTCTATGTGCAGGGCACTATAAAGTCACAAGAAAACAAAAATAAGCAGAAAGTCTGTCCTCAAGGAGCTTGTATTCTAATGGGGAAAGACAACATAAAAAAAAAGAAGCTGAAATAGCAGGGAGGCATAGTAGAGAAAGTCCAATGTCAGGAGTAGAGCCTGGAGGCAACAAAGATTTAATTGGCCTGGGTGTTTCCCTTTAAATGGAGGTTTTGGGAGGAACTAGCCAATGAGAGTAAGGAGCCACAGGGGCAGAGATCACTTTCAGTGCTAGAAATCCAGGGGGAGATTGAACTTCTAGGGTGAGGAGGCTTCTATCATATGGTAGAGGAAGTCCAGCAGGTCGGAGTAGAGCCTGGGTGTCTTTACAAGTATCTGAAGAAACATTTTTTTCCAGGCATTCATACATGCTGTATTTTCTACTAGGACAAGGTTTCTTATTTCACTTCGGGTAAATGGACGAGGAATCCATGGAGAGATTTCAGGAGATCTATGAACTTGGATGGGGGAAAAAGTACATCTTTATTTTCACTAACATCTAACTGGAATTTCGCATTTCCTTCAATTAAAAAAATGTTTTTAAAACACGATTGATTCTGTGAAAGGGTCCATCCATTAACTTCACCAGTTTGCCAAAGAGGTCCAAGACACAACAAAAATTAAGAACTCCTGAGCTAGAGTATATAGTGCCAAAATGTACCTGGGTCACCTTCTTCCTTGAATCTTACTCCAACCCTAGGCTCCAACCAGGAAGCCTAGAAAGATTATTATATAAACAAACTATCCACAAGAGAGAGAGATGTTTTTTTCTTCCTCAGCCAATAAAGTACAGCAAAAGCTCAGAGAACATATTATTCTTTTGCACTGTTGATATGGCACAGGTTTTCATCTTAGTTACTAAATTTATTTTGAATATACACTATTTTGAAATTGCTTGATGAATCGGCTCATTTAACTCAATCTGTCCACTTGTATACCAAAATTTATATTAAGATTATTTCCTTGGCTTCCACTTCAACCTAAATACATTAAAACTTTTGGCCTTTTATGCTGATTCTTTTCAGCTTTCATCATCACTATTACATATGAATAGATATCTATATATATGTACATATATGTATATAATGAAACCTACTTGGTTGCCAATGGAGTAAGAATGACTCTGAAATTCTCACAATTTTAAGAAGTGAAGAATTTATTGTTTTAATCTTATAATTAATAGAAATTATTAATGCATGTATATTTTTCATATCTGTTGTTTGATTTATAGAAAGTGGTTCTTTTTTTAAAAAATGATTATTTCTTAAGAATGCAAATTTCAATTTCATCTTATTTCTTCTTAGTTTTCTTTTGTTCATTACTCTTGCTACCCCATCCACAGTTCCCCACCTCGAGTCACCTTTCCAGACACCTTTATAATATTTTTCTTTTTCTCCAACAGATGGCATATTTTCCATGTACCTTCTAGAATATCTTCCTGCCATAGCCCTCTCATCTCTATAGCTCTCACTACCTAGGTATCAGTGACAAGACTAAGACTATTGATTTTTATAAAATATGTTCTTTACCACATCTCTGAAATATGCAGATCTCACTACATCACTGAGAAAAAAATAAAAAAGTTTTATGAAATGGAAAAAAACGATGTTATAACAGTTATTCATGTAAGTGTGCTCTGTTGAGAGATGCAGAGAGAGGGGGGAAAAACAAACTCTAAGCATCAACTTGCCAAAGATTCTGAATGAAAATAAATTTACAGATATACTTACTTCAAAATGCAATTGCTTTCTACATTCTGGTGAATTTGAAAAACAAAAGAGCCAACTTGTGATTTGTCCATTTTGGCTCTATACAAATATGCTCAATTATACCATATGCTATTAGAAGATGAAGTCAAAAGAGATAAAAGCACACTGTTGAGGGAAAGAAATAGTAGTTCTCCCCCTCCCCCCCCAATAGATGTATGATGTACAATTGTGGCACTTTATTGCTATTGATGAACTTCGGGGGAGTATTTTTTAAACTGTTCATTATCTATCTATCTATCTGTCTATCTGTCTGTCTACCCATCCATCCATCCATCCATTTACATATTCATCTATCTTTTCTATCTATAGACAAAAAGAGTGACCTTTTAAAAGTGATTACTACACAAATTTTTTACCTTTGTGTTATTGTAGTTAAACCACCGGTACCTTTCCCAGTCCTGTCCCCCACTTCTCCCCAGTTCTTCCCCCAGAGATTATCTGTTTATATCTTAAGTATCTATAGTTTGGAGGGTGTTTTTTGTATGTTGTATTTTGCATTAGGAATGTAAGCTCCTTGAGAGCAGGTGCTGGTTTTACTTTTCTTTGAATGCTCCAAGCTTTACAGAGTGCCTAGCACAGAGTAAGTGGTTAATAAATTATTACTGACTGATACAATAAATTATGTGATTACAAAAATTCTTTATAGTATTTGTTTTATTTTTGCCCTCATTATTGCCAACAAAATAATTTTAAAATTACCAGGATTTTATTTTTGGCATAGCAAAGGGCATTTTCATTAGGAAATGATCATTTATATTGCCAAAAACACTTGTTAAGTCAGAAATATGAAGGAAATACTTACCATTAAGGGAATAGAGGATTAGGGAAAGGGGGGGGGAAGAATATATGAATTGACGAAGATTCAATTTTTATGATTTATTTCTTAGTTCTTTTTCTTGCACACCTATTACATTCTGTAGGAATTTTTGTGATACATGGAACTGGTCTACAGTGCATCTTCTATAATAGGTGATATTTTCCATTATGAGGAGAGAAGCTGTTTCACTCCCTCATTCAGAGTTAGGGCAAGGGTAGTCATTGGATTCTTTATATAGGGCCATTACAGTTGAGATTTTTTGTTAAGAGAGAAAGGAAAAAGAATTAGTTCCTTGTACTGAGATCTGATAAACAGTTTCCAGGAAGGAATGACTCAAGTTTTGAATTTTTGCTCAAAGATGACTTAGGGTCCTTTGGAGAGAAAGATAGTTACCACTGGGTTACAAGTAAGGCAGGGCAGTTATTGAGCAGTTCCATCTCCAGAATTCTGAGTGATCTGTTAATCTCACTAAATAGAATGTCAAAATAGTGTTTTTATCAATAAAAATTAGAAGTATATCCATTCAAACAGGCAGTTCCTGTTTAACTGACCTGCATTTCCCTGCTCATTTCTGATTGTCTAATGCAAAGCCTGGGTCTTGCTTCTTGGCTCCTTGACTTGCTCATTTATTCGGCAGTTTTTACTAGGTCCAAAGAGACAAAGGCCCCAGTGACACATGTGCAGACAGGATTCTGCTTGCCAGTGATGTGCTTTAAGATATTGGCTCCAGGAATGCAATGTGGGACTATCCATATGTATTTGTGAATATTTAATCTGATATGTCTGAGATTTCCCCTTAGACAAAGTCTGATGTCCTTTGCTTTAAACCTCAGCTGAAATCTTTATTCTTCCCTTCACTTACAACAGTCCAAAGCACAAGGGGGAGAGAGACAGACAGAGAGAGCAAGAAAGAGAGAGAGAGAGAGACAGACAGACAGACAGACAGACAGAGGGAATAAGAGAGAGAGGGAGGGAGAAAGAAAAGCAAGAAGGAATCAGACAAATAAGACACCTTTGGAAATCACATGTTGAGTTTATCATGTATTTTAAAAAGAAAACTCTATCAACTCAGTTTCACATATAATCCTTTCCTTCTGATCTGCAGTGTCTGTGGAGGTACTCTGTCTATAAAATTAGTAGAGTCGAAACATAAGGGGCCTTCTTCCTCCCAGGACACTTTAGCTAGGTCTATGGGAAAGAGGTAAAAGGGATCCTCAGATTTCCTGGCTTCAACTTCCTTCCAGGTTATCCAGATTGGTTAAAAATAATAAGAAAAATTTCAGAGATTCAAGGTACACATTCTGTCCTGAAAGAAAGACTGTGCCCTTTTGATCATCGTCCCAAGTACTAGTTCTCTCAGATATCTGTGCACAGTGGATGTAGACAGGAGGATGAAGAACTACAACAAAATGCTGTGTGACTGTGACGTCAAGTCAAGTGGGATTTCTTTGCTGTTTTTCTTTTGGAGTTCAGCTTCCCAAACTCAGGCTAAATTGTAAACATCTGAAGTAATCCATAACTGTAGCACCCTGGGTGCTGAGGCACCCCTTTCACGTCCTTGGGCACTAAGCCTGTCAGGTGCTGAGTTCCATGCACTTGGCTACCCATGTGAGTTGAGCCAATCACATGTCAAGCAAAACCATATATAAGCTGGAAGTTTGATATCACTTTGGGACTCACTCCTGAGAAGAATACTTTGCCTGAGAACTCTTGAGAAGAAAAGGACAAGTTGTTATTCAAGGGCCCCCCCACTATGAATGTGAATTCAGAGGAAGAGAAGAGAAAATGAAGATGAAGAAGAAAATGAGTGTTGAGCATGAAGCATTTAGGAGGCTAGTGGTGGCAGCAGCAGCAGAGACTCTCAGAGAGAAAGAGTCTCTTGGTTGTGAAAGTGAATTGAGCTGAAGGTTGAAGACCCTCCCAAGAGAAGGAGGCTTAGCTTAGGCCCCCTTTTAAAAGCTGTTAAAGTAAATTGAGATAGCAGTGCTGGTAATGTGTGTAAATATTGTTATTGTCCTGTTAAGCTTTGTTTTCCCAGAGACAGAAGGGGGGGCAGGAGCCCCTGGAGCCTGCTGTCAGGCAGGAGCAGGGAGAGCTTAGAATGGAGCAGTCCCTTACCCCACAAGCTGAGGCAAGGAGCATGACCAGAGAGCTGCCTGCATCAGGACCCAGGCAGAAGCCAGGAGCGGTCAGCCCACAGACCTAGAGGAGGAGCCACGGGGCTTGGAATTCAGCCCCAAGTCAAGATGAAAACTTTCCAGCAAGGCAGGAGCAGTGAGAGTGCCAGACAGGAACCTGCAACAGCAGCATGAGGAGAGGGACACAACCCCAAGAAAACTTTACATGGACACTTTGTTTGGACTGAGGGGATTGTAACCTATTGTGACCTAGGAGTGGGGTGTGATTGTGATATTTTCTGCTACCTGTGGTATTTCCTCAAGGATGTGTTGTGCTAAGGAAGACCCTGGCCTGGGACCCTCTGACTGTATAAAGAATGTATAAGATAGGGTATATATGCTATGGGATGCACTGAATGCAATGATAGATGCTGTGTAACATACTGAGTGTTACATATATACCAAATGACGTGGTTTAAGTCCATGTGGCCACCTTAGTAATAAGCTGTTACATTGTTATGAATGTTATGCCGTGGTTTCTTGAATAAAGTTCAGTCCTGAATAGAGTGTTCATGATACCTTGCAATTAGACCCTTAAAATTATTCATAGCAGCAACCCTCAGGTGGCTGCTTTGATTGGCTTTACAAGCGATCTAGCACTGTCCTAGGTGCATAGTGGATGGAATGCTGAACCTAAGTACCTAAGTTCCAATCAGGCTTCAGATACTTAAGTTCGACAGCAAACTTAACTTCACCTAGGTCTGGCTCAGTTTCCTCAGCTTCAAAATAGAGGTAACAACAACACATATCTCACTTGGTTATTATGAGGATCAAAGGAGATATATATGTAAAGCATTTTGCAAACCTTAACATGGTTATACTAATATTATTATTATCATTGTCATATCACTCATTTATCATCTACTATCTGTATTGCTAGTTATCTTTTAACATAGTATATTGAATTTTAATACTTTATTTTCCCCGTTATATGTAAAAATAATTAACTTTCACTTTTTATAATTTTGAGTTCCAAATTCTCTCCCATTCTCTCTCCCCTCCCCTATCACTGAGAAGGCAAACAATTTGATAAATGTTATATGTTAAGAGGGTATATTGATAAGAATGCTGATCCATAACCACAGGACCTGGGTTTGAACGCTTGCTCTGACAATGGCTGCTTGTGGAATTCTGGGAAGTCATTTATCCTGAATATACCTCAGTCTCCTCATCTATATAGGGATGAGGATAGATCAGAGGATCTCTGAGGTCTCTTTCAAATCTAAATCTATAATCTTATCATTCTATAGATATGTGTACACACACACACACACACACACACACACACACACACACACACACACACGCACACCCTTATCTCCACAACTCAACTGCATCCTTTTTAAGTAAGAGGCGCCTTGGAATACTGGAAAGGGCACTGGACTTGGAGTCAGGAAGACCTGAGTCTACTCCCTCTTCTCTCTAGACACTGCTACCACTCTAGTGCAGGTCCTCATCACCTCATACCTTGATTACTATTAATTTCCTGCTGGTGGGTCTGCCTGCATCAAGTCTCTCCACTCTCATCCCTCCTCCATTCAGCCACCGAAGTGACTTTCCTGAAGCATAGGTCCTATCACGTCACACACAACCTCCTGTTAAATAAATTTCAGTGGCTTCTTATTGCCTCTAGGATCAAATACAAAATGTTCTGTTTGACATTCAAAGCCCTTTATAACCTAGTCCTCTTCTACCTTTCTGTCGTCCTCCAATGACACTGTCTTCTTGGCTATTCCATGAACAGGATATTCCATCTCTTGGCTACGGGCATTTTCTTTGGCTGTCCTCCGTGCCTTGAATTCCTCCTCCTCCTTGGCTTCCTTTAGGTCTCAACTAAAATCCCAGCTGCTACAAGAAACCCCTCTTAATTCCAGGGCCCTCCCTCTGTTAATGATCTCCTATTTATCCAGTACATAGCTTGCTTTGCCTCTCTGTTTGCATGTTGTCTCCCTCTTTAGAGTGTAAGCTCCTTGAGGTCAAGAATTATCTTGCCTCTTTCTGTGTCACCAGCACTTACCACAGTGCCTAGCACATTGTATATATAATACACATAGCACATACAATAAATGTTTACTGATTGATTGAGTTTGAATCTTGTCTCAGGCACTTACTAGCAGCATGACCCTGGGCAAGTCACTTACTTATCCTCCCCTAGTTCAGTTTCCTCATACGTAAATTCAGGATAACAATAGCACCTATTTTACAGAGACAATATATAAAGCACTTTGAAAATTTTAAAGCACTATATAAATGTAAGTTATTATTATTGAGGACACAGGCTATTTGCTTTGCAACTTTAAAAGTACTATCGAAATGCCAGTTATTAATATTATTATAATGATCCTCTGAGCACCTACCACCCAGCCTCATACATATGTAACACGCAAAAAAACTGTCAGGATTCCCCATTCCTCTTTCTTACTAATTCAGTCTAGGGTTATAATGTCCTTGCTGACATCATGGACCTGGCTGTTGCTGTGCCCTTACTTTCCTGTCATACGTACTAAGTTTATGACTGGGGAAAGGGGAGGGACCAACTTCTCTAATCTACCACTGCCCCCCAAACTCCCATAGTAAGTAAAGTCACCTTACCTTTCACTTATATAGCGTATAAATAAATAAGGAGATAGTCTTTAAAAAATCTGTCCTGACTATTCAGAAGCACAGAACAACAGGACCATTTATTTCAAACCCTACTTGAAGAATAATTCCCTCAACATTACAGGAATCCTTAACCTGAGGTTTAAAAACAAAAAAAAATTCTAACTATATAACTATTTTGATGTAATGGTCTTCTTTTGTGGTCTCATGTTTTTCATTTCATGCACTTATACCATTAAGTATGTTGTAGAGCAGGAGTTCTTCCCTTTTTTGTGTTATGGATCTCTTAGGTAATCTGTGGACCTCTTCTCATAATAACATTTTTAAGTGCATGAAATGAAAAATGTGAAACTGGCTGTTCCATGAAAAAGACACTTCATCTCTCTACCCCAGGCATTTTTTCTGGCTTTGTCCCAAGGCCTGGAATGCTCCCTCTCCTCATTTCCATCTACTCCCTTATTGGACTTCCTTTAAATGCCAACAAAAATCTCATCTCCTAGAAGCTCCTAACCTCTTAATTATGTCCTATTTATCCTGTATATAGCTTGTTTGTACATATTACTTGCTTGTTGTCTCCCCTATTAGATTGTAAGTTGCTTGAGGAAAGGGAATATCTTTTGTCTCTTTTTTGTATCCCCAGCACTTAAAGATTTACTGCCTAATGTACTGTTTCTAAACTGAAGGGAGAAGCAAGGATAAAAGTTACAGAGTGGCAGATTTTGGTTTGATATAAAGAAAAAAACTTTCTAACAATCAAATGTCTCCAAATGTGGAAAGTGATGCTTTGTTATGTACCAAGTTCTCTATCACAGGAGGTCTACAAGCAATGGCTTGGATGATAACTTATTCATGTGTCCCTAATAGGTTGGCAGGGCAGTTAGGTGGAGAAATGGATAGAATGCTAGGCTTGGAGTCAGAAGGACCTAAGTTCAAATATGCTCTTAGAAACTTACTAGCTATGTGATCCTAGGCAAGTCACTTCACACTGTTTGCCTTTTCCTCATCTATAAAATGAGCTAGAGAAAGCAACAGCAAACCACTTCAATATTTTTGCCAAGGAAACCCCAAATGGTGTCATGAAGAGTCAGACACAAATGAAACCAATGAACAACAAAAAAAATAGGTTGGCCTCTTAGATGGCCACTGTGTTCCCTTATAGTGCTAAGATCTTATGATATTACTTTTTATCTTATTCTACTACCCAAACCAGAGAACTGGGGCATCAGAGAAGAGGTCCCAACCAAACTACTCATGATTCCCTGAATATACCCTCTCTACAATACCTACCCCCATGCCTTTCTTCACACTCATCCCAATACCTGGCATTCCAGGGCTCCTCCTCCACTATACACATTTTCACATGATAAAATTCTACTGGTCCTTTGGGCTTAAATGGTGCATCCTCCCTGAATTTTTTCTAATTTCTTTCCCTCTATCAAAAGTAATCTTTCAGGCCTTATACAACTTCATAGGTCCAGAGCCATTTAAATTCTGGGTATCTATGGTAGTTGCCTACTGCCACCTCTTCAAAAAAGTAGGCAAAGACAGCTTCACTCTTTATGAAGCAATCTAATCAATCCACTACTCTGAACCTGGATTCTAACTGATATTTAAACCTCTAGTTAACATTCCAACCCTAGCCCTTACTTTTCCTGATTCTGACTTTGGCCAACTCCCCCTCCCACCCCTCTCATCCAAACCCTCCCTCTAAGCACAGTGTTTTCACTGACCTACGACTAGGCATTCATGAATATTCCCTGTTGATCAGGTCTTCTTCTCTCACTGCCCTTGCTCTTTCTCAGTGTGTACTCCTCAATTGTTTAATGGCCTGCTGCCTTCTGGACTCTACATTTCACTGCGGCCTAGGCTAACAGAATCTTTTCCCTTGTCTTAGCATCCTTTGGCATCCAATAGCTGTCACTCAAATGTCTTTAGCTGTACTACACCTGCCCCAGGTTTTCCATGGATCCCACTGGCTGCTTAGAATATTTTGTCACCTCGATGTAAATATCATTTTTATTATCTAGTCACATGCTTGAGCTGCTTGATGCCTCCTCACCACACCCAACTACAAGGTTGTATCTCTCTTATGCACTCCTATTTTACCTTTATTGAAACTGTGTACATGCCTTATGCACAGAAAGAAATTATAAACACCTTAAAGGTAATGTTTATATCTTGTTTACCTTTGTATCTCTGTTAGTATCTAGCACGGTATCTTGAACATGGGATATTCTTCTTAAATATTCTCTAGGTGGAAATATAAATCATTATTCATTGATCATAATTCATTATTCATGAGAAGTCTGTCTAGACTCTAGACTGACAAGTAACTGGGAAGCCATCCTCATATAACTCTCCGCCTTGATCAGGCACATGATTCCCTTATAGACCTTTCACCCCTTTATGGCTACAATCACTAACTATGGACCCGGAGCTCCCTAATCCCAGAAAACAAGATAAAAATAAGATAAGGCATTTGGGGCTAGGATCCAATCTGATTCTGCTCACTAGTGTTACTCTTGCCGACTTGGTGACCTCCCAGGTTGTTGACCCAATTTGCTTGCCTGGACCCAGTGTGACTTGCCTACTGCACTGAACTGACATCTTTGGACTTGAGTCCTTGCCTATTTGAAACTATAATATCAGACATTCATCCTGCTTAGTTAAACTCCTTGGCCTGGGCTGGCCACTCCCTGTCATATTGCTGCTTTATGCCCCAGAGTGAAGGTAAGACTTCAAATAGTTTCAAACGACTCTTTGCCCTTTAGAGTCAGATAGCACCTAATCACTTTCTCTTTGGCTGTGACTTGTCTTTTATTGTTTGACCAATTTCTGAGAGACTAGCTAGCAGAAGAAAAAGGTTAGGGAGGTATAATGAATATTAGCCAAGGAGACACAGAGGCAAACACAACATTTGCAATCAGTTAGAATTTAATCCAATAGATACTACTGATTTGGGGTCCTCTACTGAAGTCCTACTCAAGATGTGTTAACTCTCTGCTAAATTCCTTAGAGCTGGAAAGTCTTTAAATCTCAGATTGGGACTGTTAACTAAAGCTGGTTCATAGTAGCTCAACCTGAAAACTAGCCAGCAGTGATTTTTAAACTTTTTTTTTAATTTTTGGAAATAACTCATGAAACTGCCTACTGAAGGCTTGGAATCTGCACAGTATTGGAGGAGGGTATACTCACATTGATGAAATCTTGGGTGTTTTTTTAAGGGTAAAAATATTGAGGGATATAATTTAAATCAAGAGTCTGATTTACAGATTACATCAAAGTGAAATTCTTTATATTGTTATACTTGAAAACAAGCAGTTTCAACTAACAAACTTTATCTACATAATTTTGTTTTTTTCAGTCATTTCAGTCATGTTGGACTCTCCATGACGCCATTTCAGGGTTTTCTTCAAAAAGATACTAGAGTGGTTTGCCATTTCCTTCTTTAACTCATTTTACATATGAGAAACTGAGGTAAATAGGGTTAAGTGACTTTCCCAGAGTGACACAACTAGTAAGCTTTTAAGGCCACATTTGAAGTCAGGACCTCCTGACTCCAAGCCCAGCATTCCATCTACTTTACCACCTAGTTGCCCTTTCATCTACATAATCCAGAGCCCCCTAAAAGGGAAAATCTACAATTAAAGCATAGATATGACCATGCCACTCCCCTTGTCAAGAACCTTCAGTGGCTCCCTGTTGTCTTTAGGATATTACAAACTCCTCATTCTGGCATTTAGAAGCCTACCCCTTCTGGTGTAGTACAGAGGGGAATTATAAGACATGTCATTTCATCTCTTTGTGGCTCACTTTGCTCATTTGTAAAATGAGGGGACTGACCTAGATGATACCTGAGGTCCCTTTCAGCTCTAGATCAATGATTCTCTGAGACTGCCTTTCTAGACTTATTTCACACTATTCCCCTTTACATACAATTTGCTCTAGCCAAAGAGGTCTTTTTGCTATTCTCTAAACTATATATTCCCTTCCTACCACCTACATCTATGCAAGGAGTGAACACTCCTGGAACATACTTCTTTTCCCCCTGCCCTCTTAGAATCCTTAGCTTACCTCAAGGTTCACATCAAGTCACCTGGCACAGAGTAAGTACTTAATAAATAGTTGCTTATCACAGACATCTTATTACCACAGGAAATCCTTCCCAAAACCCCGAGCCCTCCAACTGCTCAAATTATCCTGTGTATTTATTTGCTCATCCATTAATATCTGGTATTCCCTATTCCCCTTAGAATGTAAGCTCCTCGAGGGCAGAGAGATCTTGTTGCTTTTGTCTCCGTGCCCCCAGTGCCTTGCATATAGTAGGTTCTTCATAAATACTTGAAAATGAAATGAACTCAGATTTCCCCATCCCAAACTACAAAAGGGGTAGCTGTGAGAGGGCTCAGTTCATACTGGGAGGGAGAGGGAGCCAAAAACTGAGCTCCAGTGTAACAAGTGAGCAGGGTACCTCTAGAGGCAAATGAGGAGTCAAGGTAAGTTTATCAAGGAATCTGACCAAAACTTCCAGCCTATGCATGAAGTGAGGGTGGGGGTGGGGATCCTATCCAAAGTGCAATCAGAAAGGACAACTTAGAGCAGATCAAAAAGCAAAGTCCAATTACTCAGAGTCTGAGTGACCAGGGTGAGCTAATCAATAGAAGAATAATAAGAACAATAACTTGCATTTGTATAGCAATTTAAGGTTTACAAAGCACTTTACAAATATCTCATTTTTATCCTCACAACAACCTTGGGAGGTGGATGCTATTATTACCCCCTTTTACATATGTGGAAACTGAGGCAGACAGAGATTAAATGACTTGCCTAGACTTGCACAGTTAGTAAGGATCTGAGGCCAGATTTGAAGTTATGCCTTCAAGTCTGACCCTCTAACTAGTAAGCCACCTAACTGCTTCCAGCAAACTAAGCCAAGCCGCAATGAAATGATTCAAAAGCCGGTATTAGTCATGTGCTCCGACTCAGCTCTTTGCTAATTAGGCCTAGAGAATGTCCATCAGACACACTTTTCCCCATCATTCTCTCACATGCAGCAACTAGTTATCAATAACTCTCCAAGACAAGGGAAAATAAAGGCAATAGACATTTATATGGTACCTACTGTGCTAAGTCCTTTTTGTGTTTGTTTTTGTTATGGAGGGAGGAAGGTAGGGCAATTGGAGTTAAGTGACCTGCCCAAGGTCACATGGCTAGTTTTTTTGTGTTAAGTGTCTGAGGTCGAATTAGAACTCAGGTCCTGCTGACTGCAGTGCTGGTGCTCTATTCACTGCACCACCTAGCCACCCCATGCTAAGTCCTTTTTACCAATATTATCTCATTTGATGCCCACAACAACCCTGTGAAGTAGGCATTATTACTGTGCCCATTTTACAGTTCAAGAAACTAAGGCAAGCAGGGATTAAATGATTTACCTAGGGTCACACAGCTAGTAAATGTCTGGGATTGGATCTGAATTAAAGTCTTTCTGACTATGACAAGCACATCAGATTTTGGTGTGGGAATTTCTTCCATGGATGCAGACTGCATTTGTACATAGCACAATGTTAAAGCTGCCTGAGTCCTGTAATCAAGCAACAAATTGATGAGCATTTATTAAGTCCCTGCTGTGTGCCAGACACTCTGCTAGGCTCTATGGCAAGGGTGGGGAACCTGTGGCTTCAAGGCCACATGTGGCCCTCTAGGTCCTCAAGCACAGCCCTTTGAATCCAAACTTCACAGAACAAATCCCCTCAATAAAAGGACTTGTTCTGTAAAACTTGGATTCAGTCAAGGGGCTGCACCCAAGGACCTAGAACAGTGGTTCTCAACCTTCCTAATGCTGCGACCTTTTAAAACGCGTATGTGGGTGTATCTGCATGTGGGCGGACCTGCCTGGAGACGTATAGAGGAGCCGTGTCTTGGTTCCTAAGACCATCAGAAATATGTGCTTTCCGATGGTCTTAAGGGACCCCTGTGAACCTCAAAGGGGTCGCGACCAACAAGTTGAGAGCTGCTGACCTAGAAGAATGCCATAGGTTCTCCACCTCAAAGAAAATACAAAGACAAAAACAAAATACTCCCTGATGTCCACACTTTATATTCTGATGGTGGAGAGAGATGTATGACAACATAGAAAGAATACTAGATCTGGAATCTGTAACGGCAACCACACTGGCATACCCAGGATGGCTGCTCGCCCAAGTTCTTAGATCTGCTTTACTAGGAAAGATAGCTATTTAAGGGGTCAACAATCTTTTTAAATTATATTCACTAGTTCAGCGCAAAAGTTAGCACCCTGAACTTCAGAGAAAATACAAACAGAAAATACAAGCAGAGAAATAAAGACCAACAGACAGACAGGGCTCTGATTGTCTGAATCAACTATACACTTTACATACATCCCTGGATGGAGAGAACCTTTACATTTGAGCAGTCAGGGACCTCTGAACATATGGACACTCAGAATCTGGACCAGGGAATCACAGGATCCTTCTCATAAGTGAGCTGCCAAAGCAAAATGCCAACTCAGAGTATATATACACTTCTCAGAGCTGGAAGGCATCACAACCCTCATGACTCAGTGCCTGACCAGAAATTAGCAAAAGGTGAGAAAGCCTTCTTACAAGCAAGCCTCCCCTAAGCGAGCTTCTTTAATGGCTTCATCCATGTGAGGCCCATTAATGGATGGGGAAGATCTTAAATCCCATTAATATTGCAGAGTCAGGTGACCTGGCTTCAAGTCCTGACTCCAGTACCTACTAGTCCTGTGACTTTGGGAAAGTCAAGTAACCTTGCAAACATCAGCTCCTTTACGTGTTAAGTTGTGTCAGTAATACTTGTGCTACCTGAGTCAGAGGGTTCTTACCGAGGAAAGTTCTTTGTAAACTACGTGATAAAAATGTTTGTGATTATTTGTCTGTTAGTATTGTCATTTCGTCAATCTGCCCACTATTTTCAACCGACTCTACACACACACACACACACACACACACACACACACACACACACACATACAAACACACACACTCACACTCACACGCGCACACACACACACACATTGGCAGGCATACCACTGCCTGAAGCCCTCAGATCACTGTAGCTCAAAAAAGGAAACATGAAGAATGTTGCCTTTTTGGAGAACAATGCTGCAAAACCCAAAACCAAATGAAACACCCCACCTAAAATATGAGCAGGGTGCCCTCCAATTTTGTCACTGTGTTCGGCACAAGTGCTGGAATGAACATCTGTGGTGTAAAAATTGAACCCATTAGTCCCTGCTGCTTGTTAGCGTATTTTAATGCTGTGATCACAGCTTTCTATTTCCATCAAGGTGCTACTAGGTGCCAGACTCTGGATTCACACACCGCGTCATTATTGTCCCCAGTGAACAGAATACACAGAAAACTGGGGACTGGGGTTACCAGGTAATTAGGGAGGGGAAATAGGGAAACAGGAAGAATGAAGGGATTGACATTAAAATGATGAATAGACAGATTACTTCTACAAGGAAAGCTTCTAATTTCAGCATGCATGAGTCAATATACTATTCCTTAATGAACACCTTTCTCCAGTCTGCAAAATAACCACATTGTACACAAAGAAACACCTTTCCTGGATAAGTGCTTCATTCAACATTTGTCTCCTAAAAGCTCATGATGGTGGTGAAACAGCATCATAGAATCACACAGATTGATACATCTGACCACAGAAATGCAAAACTAAAAGGGACCTAAGGGGTCATCTAGTCCCCTAGAGTAGACAATACAAGAATTCTGTACCAACATTTCTTAATGGTGTAGTCAGGGAACATCTCATTTTACAAATGCAGAAGTGGAGTTCTAGAGTTTGCTCTGTAGCTACTCAGGCCGACTCTCCATCTTATTTCATTTTCTTGATGCAAGGAAACAACCTGATTCATTGGGTCAATGATGTGTTTGAATTTTCAGTCTGTATGTATAATTGTGTAGTTGTATACTCTCCCACTTTTAGATGACTTTCAAGAAGATTAAATCATATACTCAGGGAGCCTTCTCTTTTGATGAAAACTCAAATATGGCGGGAGTTTCCTAAGCAGTAGTTATAGCTATGTGTACAACATTAGTTTAAATACTATAAAGTTTTGAATAACCTTGTAAATAAGAAAAAAAATTTTACCAGTACTTTTTTCCTACTTTTATGACCAGCCTGCTCATTTCTAGAGAGATTCACAAAAAATAAAACAAATGAAATCAGCTCAAGTCAACCTTCTTTCCTGTTTGCTTGGTACAAATTATTCCACATCCAGGGTGAGCAATACCTCCTTTTGAGGGAAATTTTGGAATCTGAGCTTTCCATTCAATACTCTAATAAGTTCTAGCTCTTCTATTTTCCAGTCCTGATAAATAAACAAATATCTTCATTATCTATGAATACCATTCATTCAATAAATGTGTATTAATTGCCTGTAGTTTCAAGACATTCTGTTAGAAGCTGCAAAATAGGATGAAAAATGATAGTTTATTCCCTCAAGGAGCTTATTATCTAATAGAGGAGATATGTATACACTTATGACAAGATATGACAACGCAATAAGAGCAAAGGAGAGATATGTTTAAGTATTAAAAGAAAAATTGGAAGAGGAAGAGATTATTTTAAGCTAGGAGGAGGGGTAGAACCAGAGAATACTTCATGGAGGAGGTGGTACCTGAGCTAGGATTTAAAGAGAAAGATTTCATAGGATCTTTCCTTTACTAAAAGGGAAGGCAATTGGGCATGTACATCCATCTTGTCCAGCTCAAAGTTGATTTCTGTATCTATACTTTTTCCTTCCCTCCAATATCAAAGGAAAGGTCTTCCTTTGACTACTTCAATCCAGGATCACAATTTCATTTCAGACCTTGCTCTTTCAATTAATTATTGGCCTTTTTTCTAGTATCTTCATCCTGCTTTTAAATATATGAGATCACAGTATTCTCTATCTGGGAAAATCCTTTGCCAGAACCCACTCCATCCCCTGGCTACTTTTCCAATTCTGTCTGTTTCAATGCCAAGTTTGTCAAGTGATAGAACAGAAACAGAAAGACTACTAGACCAGGAGATAAGAGACCTGGGTTCTTTCCCCAGGTTTGCTACTGATGATCTGTGTGACTTGTAAAAAGGAAATATTATGGGATTTAGAGACAGAAGACCTGAGTTCGAGATGCAACTCTATCACTTACTATTACCAGTTGTGACTTTGATGAATCCTTTACCTCTCTGGGCCTCAGTTTCCATATGTATTAAATCGAAGAATTGAAAAAAATCATTTCTATGGTTGTTTCAAGCTCTAAAACACCACTCTGCCCTTAAACATTATTACCCCTAAAAACTTTCAGTGGCTCCCCTGATACCCACAGGAGAAAGACCAAACTACTTTGCCTGGCATTTGACGTTTTTCATAATCTCACTCAATATACCATTCTCCTCTCTTATCTCCCTACTCTTCAACATAATCCTTCCATTCCTTATAGATTAATCCATTAGATGACGGCGAAGGACATTATCTATACCTTAATCTATAGAAGAATAAAGGGAAGAAAAGAGAGGAAGAAGAGGAGGGGAAGGAAGAGGAAGAGACATTGATGTAGCATTTTAAAGTTTGCAAAGCAATTTACCTGCATAATTATCTCATTTGATAATAAAGTGGCCTTTAGTCTGGCCACGCCCCCATCTAAAATGTCCTTTCCCCTCATTTCTGCCGTTGAAATTGTATCTATCCCTTGAGGTCCACCTTTAATCCAACCTCCTCCCTGACCTATCATTCCCTGAAATGATCTTTCTTTCCCTTTTCTAAACTCCTACAGCATTTATGGTCTGGCATTTCCACGCTGTCATATATTGCTAATTATCTTTTCATATATATCCTAGTTTTCCCACAACTAGATTGTTAGCTCCCAGAGGGCAGAGATGACATCTTATTTGTTTTTCTAGCCCCCATCGCGCCTAGCATAGTGTCTTACAACAAAGCAGTTATTTATTAAATATCTGAATGACACAATGGGTAACAACATATTCCCATAGGAAGTGACTTACTTACAAAATACACTTGTGGGTGGCATTTTAAAAGATGAAATTCACTGATATTTATCGTATAGGTTTCTGCAAATAGCTACACCAACTATAATTTCCCTGCACTCCCCTCACCCCCAGCACACACACTCACTCAACCCTTTTCTTCTAGTCTTAAGAATATAAGTCATTTGCAAGGAAAAAGCCTTTTGAAATTTTCTGTAAAATAAATAAAGACTAAAATGCTATTTCTCAGAAGAGACTGAATGCACTGCTTACCAGCTCCTGTGAGTTTCAGATTAAAAATGCCATAATATGAAAAGCAGACGCTGAACAGAAAGAGGACGTGTGAGTAAGCAGCCGCTGGCTCATGAAAGCCTTGCCAGGGGAATTTTTAGTATTATGCGCTAGTAGATTTGGGCAAGTGAGAGACCATCTTGGCTTCACTTTCAGCCTTTTCAGTAGGGATTGGCATTTGACAATTTTGGTTCATTTCAGTCACTTTCTCTGTGCTATAGATAACCTAAGATGTTTTTATATTCTAAGCATACATCAAAGAAACAAAAAGAAATGGGGAGGGGGGTGTCTCAGTTGGGCATTTTTTCTTGCTCCCCTTTCTTAGAATATTTAGAGCTTTAAGCTAAATTATAAAATGCAAACAACTGTGCTTGATTGACTCAAATACCCCCACTCAGCTAGCAGTGACAGCCGAGCCTTAGCCTCAAGCTGTCACGATGCTTTTTACCAAATTTCTACTTTAGAAAAAGGGTTTGGGTCTTACCATAGGAGCCAGAGGAAAGGTATTAGTGGCTTGGTCCTGGAGTTGCTGCCAAATTTCTCAGAACCAACTGGATGCACAGGACTAAAAGAAACCCCTCTAATTCCCTTTAATATCCAATCATTTAGTCCTGTGTATGCCAGAAGGGGCTTTAATGGTGGACTTCTCCTTGACATAGACTGGGATTAAGTGGACCACTAGAAACAGGGGGTGGATAAGAAAAACTTGGCAAGAGGGGAGTAGAACCTCCCATTTCCCTATGATAATAACACACTGAGGCAGGGACCATGTTCTACTTGAATTTTTCTCCCAAGCATCTAGTGTGGTCTTCAGTTAACACCAGGAGCATCGTAAAAACCTACCAATTCATAATAATAACAACAATAATAACCAGCATTTATATAGTGCCTTAATATTTATAAAGAGCTCTACATCTGTAATCTCCTTTGACCTTTATAACAACCCTGTGAGATGGGTGCCATTATTATCCCTTTTGTATAGATGAAAGACAAATGACTTGTCCAGGATCACACAGCTATTAAGTGTCTGAGGCAGGATTAGAATTTGGTTCTTCTGGACTGCAAGGTCAACATCCTATCCATTATACCACAAAGTAATTATACTACTATATACTTTATGGTTTACAAAATGCTTTCTTCACAAGAGTCCTCCAATATACAGAGCAAAAGTATCCTAACCCCACCGAGGCAGCTAGGTAGTACTACGTAGAGTACTAGATAGAGAGCTGAGCCTAGAACTAGAGTCCTGAGTTCAAATGTGGCCTCAGACACTTACTAGCCGTATGACCCTGGGCAAGTGATGTAAGCCTCTCTTTGCCTCAGTTTTGTCAACTGTAAATTAGAAATAATAATAGCAACTACCTTGCAGAACTGTGATGAAGATCAAATGGGATATTGGTTTAAAATGACTTGCTCATGGGACTTGAACTCAGGTCCATCCACTTTGCTAAGGTGCCTGTCGCCCTCTGTCACACTGCCTCTCCCCATACATGGATCTTATCTGTACTATGAACAAGGATATGTTCACATTTTCAAGGACATTTGGAAAATTCTCTTTTATTAAAAATATTTTTCCAGTTTGATAACCATCACACATTTATGTGAAATATTCCTCTCTTTTCTAACTTCTATTTCTGCTTTATTTTGGGGGGGGGAAGGGGGTTGGGGGATGGGGGATGGGGGATAGAGGAGAGAAGGAGGTAAGAAAATCGAAAGCAACAGTTTAGTAGGTACCTGAGCCAAAATTTATTTGTGAAACAGTTCTGTGCATTTGTTTGCTCCACAATATATTCAAATCTCAGTACTGGTGAGTGATTTAATCTGTGAGTTCAAAGATCCTTCTTCTTAGAAAACTACAGGAAGATATGTCTACAGTAATCATTCTGTTGATTTCCAGCTTCTCTTTGAAAAGCTCTCCTGGAAGAAATTGCCTTTGCAAAAACCATCATTTAAAGTAACTCCAGTGAGTGTATGTTATATTTAGTAGTGATCCTGTGATATACAAGAAAAGTACGTATAGAGAATACACAATGTACACACACATTTTTTCTCTCCATAGGCAACAAACAGACTTCATAGCAATCTTAAAAGAGTACTGGTTTACAAGGACTGTTTCCAGAGCAACAACTACTTGGGGGTGGGGGTGGGGAAAAGGCTGTTCATTTTATCAAGTGTAGGGTGAATACTCTAGGGACAAGGGTCAGACACACACCTTCTGCAAGGAGAGTGTTCCCAATATGGAAAATGTTTACAACACCCTCATTAGAAAAAAGCTTTCTGGCAAAAAATGCTTTCTGGACAACTACAATGCCCTGAAGATAGGAGAGCATACCTTACACACACAAAAAAACATATATTACATGGTTGAGGCAGTGCAGAAGGAATCATGATGCAGTGGAAAACATGCCAAATGAGGAATCAAAAGAACTGCATTCTAGACCTGATTCTGCTGCTATGTCACTATAATCTCATCTTTCTGGGTCTCAGTTTCATTATTTGTAAAATGAGAAATCTGAATGAGATGACCTATAAGACCCTTTCCAACTTTAAGATTCTATCATGCCAGTAATGCTATTTTGGCATATAAGGGTTAACTAAGAAATAACAGAGAAAACATGTAGACCTCGAAAGTGGTGAAGGACTAATGTTTAGCTTAGTTAGATATACCTCCTTGAGTCCCAGTGCTCTATGAATTCACAGGATACCATGTTATAAGGCTTCACTGAGGACTCTAACCCAAAGCATTCTAGACTCAAGAAGTCTTCCCCTCACATATCTGTGTTCCTCTAGAACAGCAGTTCTCAACCTGTGGGTCATGACCCCTTTGGGGGTCGAATGACCCTTCACAGCGGTCACAGGGGTCACCTAAGACCATCAGAAAACACATATTTCCGATGGTCTTAGGAACCAAGACACCACTCTTCTATCCATCTCCAGATGGGTCCACCCACATGCAGATATGCCCACATATGAGTATTGAAGGGTCAGGGCATTAGGAAGGTTGAGAACCACTGCTCTAGAATGAACCTGCCCTTGGGGGATGATAGGGAGCCAGACATGTAATTACAGATCAGAACACTAAAAATGATCTATCCATCACACAGTGGATAAACTAAACCTCCCAAAGCACAGGTTTGACCACATGACTCCCCTATGAAAAAAAAAAACTACAGTGGCTGCCTAGAATAAAATACAATTTCTAATACTTGGCATTCAAAATTCTCTATTGTCTGGCTCTAGCCTAGCTTCCCAGGCTTATTTCACATCATCTCTATTCATCTACTCTACATTCTAGTGAAACTTTTCCTCAAATGCAGCATACCATCCCCCCTCTCTAGGTATTAGCAAGAGATGTCCTGCACGCCTGAAATGCACTCCATCCTCATTTCTGCCATTTGGAATCCTCAACTTAATTCAAGGCTCAGCTTGGATAAATTAACCTAAAGAACAATTTTCCTGACCCACTCAGTTCCCTCTCCTTCCTCAAATTATATTGTCTTTATTTGTCTGCGTAAATGATGTATTCACCACCACCACCACCACCAATGTAAGTTCTTTGAGGTTCATAACTTAGGCTTTTTATTTTGTCTTTGTGCCCTCAGTACCCAGCAAAGTGCCTTCCACTTTTTTATTTTGTCTTTGTGTCCTCAGTACCCAGCAAAGTGCCTTCCACTTAACGTATGAATTAATTCTTTCCAAATCTCCTGATGCTTCTGCAGTCATTGACAGACAGTAGTTTGCCCCAAGAGTCTGACAGGTACCATAATGTTTTAGGAAAAAGAGGCACAGTCCAGAGATTTCTGAAATCATCTTTGTACTCTGCTATTATGTAGTAGGCATTTATGATCAGAAAACATGTAGGAAGAGAAATTGCATCAGAAAGACGTTTTCCCCCTGAAATAAGGAAACAGCATAAGATCTTCCCAGTAAGGTCCATGGGAGGTGTATGACATAATCTTTGGAGGAGATGAAGCAGATAGTATTGTGCTAATTTGATTTTTTGATTTAAGGAGAGAGAGAGTGAGAGAGAGAGAGAGAGAGAAGGAAGGGAGGGAGGGAGGGAGGAAGGAAGGAAGGGAGGGAAGGAGAGAGGGAGGGAAAGAGGGAGTGAGGGAAGGAGGAAGGAAGAGATTATAACACATGAAAAAATAGAACAGAAAATATAGAATATAATGATTCACTTCAAAACGTCCAGAGTCCTTGATATAAGAAATGGTCCTCCTCAGATCTAATCTTTCCTCACTCACTATACAATGCTCTCAGCTACAAAATAAATGTTTCCTGAAGTCTAAGGAGCAAGCTGTTCTATGCCCTACATTAAAGAAAGAGCTATGGCTACCACAAAAGGTAAGGGTAGGGGCTTTGGTGGAGAGCTTGAGGAAAAGTTGATACATTTTGCTAAGACTTGCTGCTCTTTCAGAACTAATAACGGCAGTGTCAGGAAGACAATCACTTAAAACAAGGCTCGACACAATACCTGTAGTGAAAACCTCTAAGAATATAGTATTGTTTCTTCTAACAGTGCTATGGTCTCTTAAAAAATGATAGCAATACCTGACCTTACCTTATACCCTTCTCAGTCTGGGAGGGCAAAGAGACAAAGATCATTGATTTTTTTCCCCTCTATTGGTAGCTCCTGGGACATAATGGAAATATACAGAGGACTGAAACAAAAAAATTTTGTTTAATTCTTGATTTAAAAAAATCAAATGAATAGTTCAGTGTCTCATTTCAGATATAAATAATAAAAGCTTCAAGCACAAGAGATTATTTCAGTAGTACAAGCCCCACGGGAGTCAACCCTCCCTTTGCAATGATTATACAATGACTTTAAAACCCAGCTTCAGTTTAGCTGTTATTTAATGATAGGTATTTCCCAGCAATACTGCATGCAGTTGGAATATCACTTTTAAATAAAAGCAAAATAGAATGACACAATTAATGACCATTCAGTCAAACAAAGAAGTCTCTCTATTTTTTTTTTGGCAGTCATAAAAGCATTCATCTCAGACTTGCTGAACACATTTACAAGCATCCCAGCTCATTATATTCTTTCTCTTCAGTGTGTTCCCAAGTTTCCTCCACATTCTGATGGTGAGGATCACATCCTTTTCCTCTAACTGTTGGTTAAATTTAGGTTGTGAGTCCAATAAATAAAGGCTCATCCTGAGTTCTGTGTCTTACTGTTATTGGCTCCTAGTAAACAACGACCTTTAAGCATGGTAGCCATGGTCTTCAGGCCCCAACATGCAAGGACCCCACAGAACTTGTATCCAATCACTGCAGTGACTGCTGTCAAAAGAAAGATATGGGCAGGGAGGGCTGAGACAGAAGCCTGACTTATGAAAATTTTCAAAAGGAGAAAATAAAGCAATCCAAGTGAATCTTCCCAAAGTGGGGGGTCAAGGGGACATCCAAGAAATGAGGACCCCAGGAAAGGCATTTTCCACCTGACATTGCTGCTGTGCTCATCACTATGCAGACTGTATTCAGGTCATTCAATAGGTTTACATTCTCATTTAAATGCCACATGACAATTTCCTTCCCATCCCTTCCAAGCACCATAATCTTGAATTAAATCATTCTGCAGTCTGTAGAAGTGTACAGCTGAAATCAATAGTGTTATCATACTACAACCATCTTCTTTTCACTTTCTCTAATGCCTAATAATAGTCAAGTTTTAGCTGAAATTGATATTGACCTATTATCAGTAACAGAGGTCTTTTTTTTTCTCTTAACAGTCCCCTCCCTATACAATCTCTCCAATCCACCCCCTGTGCCTCCCCCAGGAAGCAGGATCTGCATTGATTGCTATCTGATTAGAGGAGAGCTTGCCCTGACTTTTCCCAGTTACTTAAGCCAGCGTCTCATTGCTTGTCCTTAGAGACCACAGCTTCATTCAGGCAGAGAGCGTCTAGACAGTATTCATGATCCATCTGTCTGGCACAGCCTGGCTGATGGCAAACTCTATTAGAACTGAAACAATTTTTCCCTCCTCCTCCTCCCGTCCTCTTTCCCTTTGCGAAGCAGTAATCTGACACTGAAAATTACTATCATTGTTGCAATTCTCAAAATAGCAGTGCCAGACTTTCATTAACATCCACGCTAGACTACTAAATATTTAAAGAACGGGATAAATTTCACCTGAAGTGGGACAGCCCAGCACACATGAAAGCAGAAACAGAATCAAAATGTAAATCGACGACGTTGTTTTTATCTGCTTAAATGTAGTATCACGGTAGGTGGAAGCAATGCCTAAGGTTTATTGAAACTTTCTGCAATTTGTTCTTTTTCTTTGTTCATTTCTAAAGGCAGAATTCCTGTCCGAGACCCTACAGCTTCTAATTTACCAGAAAAACACTTTGAAGCAACAAACAAAAGAAGAAAAAGTAAAACAATCTTTCACCTCAAAGTGAAAAGAAAGAAAGGAAAAAAAAAAGCCAGACCAAGCTGCAAACTCTCCTTGTCATCAACCTACCCACACAAAAGTGTCAACCCTGTCGCCACTGACAATTTGCAACCTGATTAAGGACATGTTTCCTGAGACAAGAAAGATGCATGTCTTTACCATGTTCTAAATACCATCTTGGATCATTTTCACACAAGCCAATAATGGTTCTGCTCTGATTTCCCCCATTCCTCCGTTAATATTTTTTTCATACTTTATCCGGAGCATGTATCAAGCACTGAGAAGTGTTTTAGTTCATTGTTAGCTGTCTACACTGTAAGTCTTCATCAGGCAAAAATTAAATAATTGAAACCATTAGAAAGGGTAAGACTCCTCAAAGGCATTCTGGGGCAATATCACCTGTGTGCCGCCATTGTTTCTGTGTGGACAGCAACACTCTCTAACAGAAGTTTGGAAATTTCCTGATGCCATGGACTCCCTGGGCAGTCTGGTGAAGCCTAGGGACCCCTCCTCAGAACAGGATTACAAAGGAAATCAATTATATTGAAATGCAGTTATCAAAATACTTTTTTTTTTAAGTTCACAGAACTTGGGCTAAAAACTCCCGCCAATCTGTATGGCAGCTAGGCAGCACATAGGATAGAGCACGGGTATTAGAATCAGGAATACCGAAGTTCAAACAGCCTCAGACATTTAGTAGCTGTGGGACCCTGGATAAGTCACTTAACTTTTGTGTGTCTCAGTTTCCTCATCTATATCACAGGGTTATTGTGACAATCAGCTGAGACAGCATATGTAATGTGGTCCACAACTCTTCAAGAATTACATAAATGTTAGCTATTATTATAATATTATTATGATTATTCACATAGAGTGCTCTGAAATACCGCTGCAAAAGCCAGGAGAGCACACTCTACTAGGAACAAGCAAGAAGTTTCTAAAAACCGAAAGGAAATTAGAAGGCTCCATTACACGGAAGACCAAAGACTAAAAATCCGACTCGGACCCTCCAAGATACAGAAGGCCATCTGAGGTGACTTTGGATCTATACTGGAAAGAAGAACTAGCCGACTAGCAGAAAAAAAAAAACCTCAGGGAACCAATCAGTATAACTCTACACTAGATGCCCAAGCCTAGGATCCAAGAATCATTTTTCAATGTCCAGTTTACAAGGCAGGAGAAAACCAAGATTATCACTTTCCATGCACCTCTGAGGAAATAGTGTGTGATAAAGGAAATATACCTTACACAGTATACACTTGTTTTCTAGGTCGCCATTCTAGCATACTGTTGTATCTTTTCTCCATGTATCCTTATAAACATTAAGATGCAAACTTTTAAAACTATGAATTTCCATTATGGATAATAAATAACATTCCCCCCACCCACTCAAAATAAAACCAAAAAACTCCACTAAATTGTTTCTATGGGAGGAAATGCATTATAAGTTCCAACTTGCTGCTCAGGACACTGGGAACACATCTTCCCACCACCAGCTTTGTCTCCATTTCAGCTGGGGCAGCCACTGGCCATCCAGAGAAATAGTAAAGTGGTACTTGTGAAATATTTCTTAATTTCTGAGGCTCTTGGGCAGTGGTTCTCAACCTTCCTAATGCTGCAACGCTTTAATACTTGTTTCTGGGTGTATCTGCATGTGGGCGGACCTGCCTGGAGACGGATAGAGGAGCAGTGTCTCAGTTCCTAGGACCATCAGAAATATGTGTTTTCCTATGGTCTTAGGTGACCCCTGTGAAAGAGTCATTCAATACTCAAAGGGGTTGCAACCCACAGGTTGAGAACCACTGGTCTTGGGGGTATTTCATCCCTCCACTATATGGTGCTAACTAGCTACTCATAATTACATATGTCTGTATGTGCATACACACACACACAAATTAAGTGTATATATATATATATATGTGTATGTATGTATTATTATTGTATATATGTATGTATGTATGTATGTATGTATTATTACTCAGAGAATACCTATTTTAAGTTCATTTAAAATTGGGTACTGGGCTAGTATACAGAGCTGGTTAACACTTGTATAATCAACTAACTTCTTTGCTATGGTTTGTACAGTCTATCCCTTTAAAACATAATTATAATATTTTTAAAGGCACGGCATCCAAATTTACATCATAACTGACATGCACTTCTTTGGCTTTGGTTTCCTCAACTCTATTATGTTTGAGTTTTACTAGATGACCTCTAAATCTTATTCCTAGCTTTTAATCCCCTGATCCTAAACTGACAGATAAAATATACGTTTTATTTTTCTCACGTAGGAGCATTCAATGGTTTGCCGTCCAGGTTGCCAGTATTAGAATATATACCTTTATCATCCGATTCTTGAACAGAACCATATGAAGAAATTATTCTGCAGCCACTTGTAGACCTAAATTTTCCCAGTGACTAGGGTGTATAAATAGGTAACCCTTATATGGGGTAAGGGAAGGGTGGAAAAGGATCTAGGAGTTTATCGATCAAATAATATTGGGGCAAAAGAGTTTTCTTTAAAAAAAAAGTATTAACCAGTTGACTTAATTAGTAGTGTCATCACTAGGCACAGGACATTTGATGTTTTAGTTTTATGGAGTCAGATACTGGGTAAGGAGAAGTTCTCCACTACACAGTAAGGATCTGCCCAACTCCTACTGTTTCTGCAAAGATTAACTCTTTTAGTTAACTGAAGACGCCGCTGAAGTTGAAAGTGAAAAGTCATTCCAAGTGACTGTTGGCTTATTTTCAACTTCTGGGTTACTTGTAAGGCCAAGTAGTATGAATTCCTTAGTAATGATTGCTTAACAAAGATCTATTCCTGCCAAGCTTTTCAAAGTACATAGTTCTAGAGTGTCGTATGAACTACTAAATTGTTTTTTTGGAAAAATCAGAGGAACTGTGCTCTCTTCCCAAAGAGATCTAACAAAAGGCCTTAGAAATAACAGGATACTAGGGAAGACTTCAGCTTAACAGTAATGGCAAGGAAACAAGAGCATTAAATGAAAGATGGCTAGCTCTGCTAGCAGAATCAGAGTCAGACAAAATACAAGAGAGGAACTGTGCCTATTTTCCAACACAACATACCCCATATCATTTTATTTTATCTTAGTATTTAAGAGATGGACAATAACTGTGACATTCCATCACTGGCCAACTATTCCGACCTACTTTTTAAGCCTATATAATTTTGATCCAAACAGGCTTATTATTTATTCACTTTCTCTAATTTTTATCTGTTGTTCATTATACCCACTGTTGTTCATGATACCTTCACTCCCTCGATGTTCTTCCTCTACCTCTCTTCCTATCCAAGTCCTAATGTGACTTCAATAGGTCAAGCTCACCTTACCTGCTCCAAGGAGTTGTTTCTTCCCTTCTCACTGCAGTCTACAGAAATCCCTTCCCTTGAAATCCAGAAAAAAATGGGTACTTGCCTGTACCACTCATTTTGTTACACTGCCAATACCCTCTTATATTATTTATTTCCTTATATCTATATGTCTTATATACATGAGAACTAATGTTGCTTTGTATCTGTCCATGGTGCCTACTACTGAACAATGCATACAATATGGACTCGATATCAACTCAAGAAAGAGCTCAACAGGAAACATCTAAATCAGGCAGTCAAGGGGGCATGGAGGGAGATTTATAAAGAGCTGTCATCTGAACCTGATGGAATTCTTCTTCCACAGAGACATGCATAAAATAAGACTCCTTTCTAATGAAACCAGTTCAAAGCCAGGTTAGTCCAAAGTCATCCATCCATACAAATAAGCCTTCTGGTCCAATAGCATATTAAATCAGCATCAGTGAACTAAAGAAAAACATGAGATTTTCCTAATTAGAAGTAGACAAACCTGAACATTTTTAGTAAAAAAAAAAAAAAGAAAGAAAGAAAGAAAGAAACAGGTGAGAGAATGCAGGAGCTCTGTCAGTAAAGATGGGATTCCTAAGGGGGGGGGGGGGGAAGAGAATGGCAACATCAGGAATAAACTCTTTTATTATCTACTGTAATTCATGTTAAACTTTAGCAAATAACAAATGAAAGAATAAGATGTAGTTGAAAAATATATCTGAGCCATAGTGCATATATAAAGGCAACAATACAGAGAAAATGGACTCTAGCTCATCTGGAAAGCTAGAAAATTTCTACTTTGGTTTGTACTAAGTAAAATCAAATAACATAGAGATGGATGTTCTCTCTAGTTAGTAATAAAATGGACAAAGCTGACTAATCAGTCATCTCTCTTTTTCCAAAAGGAAAGGAGAATTCTTTCACTTAGTGTGATGGGAGTAAGAGTGAAACATAGGTCTTCCTCTAAAAAGTGTGACACTTACACTTAATAATTTCTATGATGTTTAAGACTTAATGTAGTTAGCCAAGATGGCAGAGTAAAGGTAGGGACCACCTGAACTCTCCCAAATTCCCCTCCAGACAACTTTAAAATAATACCTCAAGTAGAATTCTGAAGTGGCAGAATCAACAAAAGGTTGGGGGAAAACAAAGTCTGTCTTACTGAACTTGTGGTCGAGCCTGGAATGCTGTGCAGCACAGACCATATCCCAGAAAGCCAGCAGCAGGCTTTGGAGGTAGCTGCAGCAGCAGCCACAGCAGCAGCTTCAAGAATTCTTAGTCCACAGACAGTAAGGGGGTCAGATAACTGATGAGATTACAGTGGACTGTTTGCTGCCACTGGGTACAAGCCCCTGGTGCACTGCCCACATACAGCTCTGGGTCTCAGTCTCAGGGTAAAGAGGAACACAAGCATGCCTGCACATTTCCAGGGTGGAGAAGAGTGTTTGTGGTTGCTCACAAGGGAATAGGGTCTTATAAGTAAGGGAACAGGGTCCAGGAATCATATTTCTAGGGACATGCACTTGTTGCTGCAGGTGACCAGGGGCCGTGGTCACAGCTCTGGGGTAGAAAAGAGGGTTTATGGACAGACCAGAGCACAGTCCAGGAGAACTGTGAAAACTTCTCTGTAGAGCATACCACCTTAGAAGAATCAAAAACCTATAGACTCCCAGAACTAGCTCTGTAAAAAGCAGCACAAAAAACCTGATCATTGGGTCAGTTCTCCCTCTACCATGGGAACAGAGCCCAACTTTAACATAAGATTAAAAGTCAAGAAATAAGTTAGAAAAATAAGTAAACAAAGAAGAGACCATAGAAAGTTATTATCGTGATAGAGAAGATTGAGATGCAAACTTAGAAGGCAATGAAGTCAAAGAAAAAGTATGAGTTGGACACAAGTCCAAAAAGAACTAGTGGAAGAGCTCAAAAAGCATTTTAAAAAATCAAATAAGAATAATAAAGGAGAAATTGGGGAGAAAATGAGAGTGATATAAGAAAATAATGAAAAAGAATCAACAGCTTGGTAAGAGGCACAAAAAAAAATAAAGAAAATAACACCTTAAAAACAGAATTGGCTAAATGGTAAAAGCAGAACAAAAATCCACTGAGGAGAATTCCTTAAAAGGCAGAATTGGTCAAATGGAAAAAGAGGTACAAAAATTCACTGAAAAAAAATTCCTTAAAAATTAGAATTGGGCAAGTGGAAGTTAATCACCCCATGAGACATCAATAAACAATAAGACAAAGTAAAAAGAATGAAAAAAAATAGAAGAAAATGTGAACTATCTCACTGAAAAAAATGACTGATCTGGAAAATAGAGCCAGAAGAAATAATTTAAGAATTGTTGGACTACCTGAAAGCCGTGATTTTTTTTTTAAAAGAGCCTAGATAAACATTTCAAGAAATTGTCAAGGAAAACTGTCCTGATATCCTAGAACAAGAGGGTAAAATAGAAATTAAAAGATTCTACCAATCATCTCCTGAAAGAGATCCCAAAATGAAAACTCCCAAGAATATTAAAGGAAAATTCCAGAATTCCCAGGTCAAGTGAGAATATTTCAAGCAACCAGAAAGAAACAATTCACACATCACAAAGCCACAGTCAGGATAACACAAGATTTAGCCATTCTACATTGAATTGACAATGAAGAAATATGAATACTAAATACATATGGACAAATGTTATAGCATCCAAATTCTTAAAGAAGTTAAAAGAGTTATAGGTAAATGGAAATAGATGGTAAAAGTAGACTAGTAGAAAACCTCAACTTTTCCCTCTCAGAACTAGATAAATCTAACCAAAAAATAAATAAGAAAGAAATTAAAGAGGTGAATAGAATTTTAGAAAATTTAGATATGATAAACCTCTGGAGAAAATTAATGAAAATAGAAAGGAGTATACCTTTTTTTCCAGCTATATATGGCATTTTGACAAAAATGGACTATGTATCAGGTCAAAAAACCACAAAACCAAATGGAGAAAATCAGAAATATTAAATGCATCCTTTTCAGATCTTAATGCATAAAAATTACATTAAAAAGAGTCCAAGAAATAGAGATTAAAAATTAATTAGAAACTGATTAATCTAATCCTAAAGAATGAATAGGTCAAAGAATAAATCACAGAAACAATCAATACTTAAGAGAATGACACCAATGAGACAACATACCTAAATTTGTGAGAGACAGCCAAAGCAATATTTAGGAAGAAAATTTTGTCTCTACATGTTTATATCAATAAAACAGAGAAAGAACAGATCAATGAATTGAGCATGCAACTAAAAAAAAAAACTAGAAAAAGAATAAATTTAAAATCCCTAATTAAATACCAAATTAGAAATCCTGAAAATCAAAGGAGAGATTAATAAAACAAAAGAGAACCATTAAACAAATAAATAAAACTCATAGCTAATTTTATGGAAAAAAAAAAACCACAATAAAATAGAGAAACCATTGACTAATCTGATTTACAAAAAAGAAAGAAGAAAACCAAATTACTGGTATCAAAAATGAAAAGAGTCAATTTACTAGCAAGGATGATGAAATTAAAGCAATCATTAAGAGTTATTTTGCTCAATTATATGTCAGTAAAACTGACAATCTAAATGAAAGAGACGAATATTTACAAAATATAAACTTCCCAGATTAACAGAAGAGGAAATAAAATACTTAAGTAACCTTATCATTGAAAAAGAAATTCAGTAAGACATTCATGAGCTCCCCAAGAAAAAATCACCAGGACCAAATATATTCACAAATGAATTTTACCAAACATTTTAAAGAATAATTAATTTCACTGCTATGTGAATTATTTGAAAAAATAGGTAAAAAAAAAAGGAGTCCTACCAAATTCCCTTCATGACACAATTATGGTGCTGATACTTGAACCAGGAAGAGCAAAAACAGAGAAAGAAAACTATGGACAATTTCTCTAGTGAATGTTGATGCAAAAATTTTAAATAAAATACCAACAAGGAGATCATAATAATGTATCACAAAGAGCATATACTATGACCAGGTGGGGTTTGTACCCGGAATGTAGGTCTGGTTCATTATTACCGAAACTATCAGCTTAATTGGCCACATCAATAACAAAAACAATTTCCCTCTCCAACTCTTCACTTTTCCGCTTCTCTCCCCTTCCTCTTCCCTCTCCTCTCCCTTCCCCTCCCTACCTCTCCCCCCACCGCCCATTTCCATCCTTCCTTCCATCTTTTCTCCTTTTCCCCTTCCCCAGCCTAGATGCTCCTGTGGTGAAGACAGCAGAGGAGGCCATGAAGTCCCTCGAGGCAGACATCACAGGGTCGTGCCAGGACATGTTCTCCAAAACGGACAGGTACCTGACGGGTGAGCTGACAGCAACAAGTGAAGACTATAAACTTCTGGAAAATATGAATAAACTGACTAGCTTGAAGTATCTAGAAATGAAAGATACTGCAGTAAACATAAGTAGGATCCTAAAGGACTTAAACCAGAAATATGCAGCACTTCAGCCTTATCTGGATCAGATCACTTTAATTGAGGAGCAAGTAGCAGCTCTTGTACTGGAGGCTTACAAGTTGGATGCATATTCAAAGTAACTGGAAGCAAAGTACAAGAAGTTAGAAAGGGGATGAAAGACTTCTTTAGCACAAAGTCTTGAACTGCAAGAATGTTTTGTAAGAGCTGAAATAAGTGGGATAGAGCTTATCACTGTGCTTCAATTTCATAAAGGGAAGCAATACTGAGGATCCAAGGAGAATCCCAGCCCCCACCTCTGGTTGGATGTGTAACTCTGGCCACTCCCGATGTTTCCTGTACCCTTGGAACCTCATCTCATAGTCTGCTTCATTGTGTGCCCTGGAACAAGGCTCAGATATCAGGATCAACCCCATCTAGAACAGACACAGATGAGAGGCTCTCATTTCATCTCCCTGTCTCCTCCCTTCTTCCCTCTCCCCTAGGCCTCTCCCCCAACCCCCTTCATAACCTGTTCTTGAACTTAAATAATAAATGCCGACTTACAACTCTCAAAAACAAACAAAAAAACAACAAAAATCAAATGATTTATGATTATCTCTATAAAGTCAGAAAAAGATTTTGACAAAATATAACACTCATGTCTATTAATAAACAATAGAAAGCATAGGAATAAATGGAGCATTCTTTAAAATAATAAGTAGTATCTATTTAAAATCATCAGCAAGCACTATCTACAATGAGGATAAATTAGAAGCCTTCCCAATAAGAGCAGGGGTGAAGCAAGGATACCCATTCACTATTTAATAATGTACTAGAAATGCTAGTTATAGCACTAAGACAAGAAAAAGAAATTGAAGGAACAAAAATAGGCAGTCAGGAAACAAACTCATTCTTTACAGACAATAGAACAGTATGCATAGAGAATCCTAGGGAATCAACTAAAAAAAACTAGTTAAAATAGTTAACAACTTAAGCAGCACATAAAATAAATCCATATAAATCATCAGCATTTCTATGTATTATGAACAAAGCCCAACAGATAGAAAGATAAATTTCATTTAAAATAACTACAGACAATGTGAAATACTTGGGAATCTACCTGCCAAGACAAACCCAGAAAATATATGAACACAATTACACATACTTTTTACACAAATAAAGTCAGATCTAAACAACTGGAGAAATATTCATTGCTCATGAGTAGGCCGAACTAATGTGATAAAAATGACAATTTCACCTAAATTAATCTACCTAATTCAGTGTCATAACAACCAAACTACCAAAAAAGTTATTTTATAGAGCTAGAAAAATAACCAAATTCATCTGGAAGAACAAAAAATCAAGAATACCAAGGGAATCAATAAAAAAAAGTCAAAGAAAATGGTCTAGTAGCGCTAGTTCTCAAAATGTATCACAGAGTGGTGATCATCAAAATAATCTGATATTGGCTAAGAAACAGAATGGAGGATCAGTGGAATAAATTAGGTATACAGTACAAGTTAGTAAAGGATCACAGAAATCTAGTATTTGATACATGCAAAGATCCCAGCTTTTGGGACAAGAACTCACTATTTGAGAAAACTGGAAAGCAGGTTGGTAGAAACAAAGTGTAGACCAACATTCATAGCATGTACCAAGATAAAGTCAAAATGGGGACATGATTTAGACATAAAGGCTCATACCATAAGCAAATTAGGGGAGCATGGGATATTTTAATTGTGAGATTTATGAATAAGGGAAGAATTTATGATAAAAAAAATGAGACAAACATATTATGGGATGCAAAATGGATAATTTTGATTACATGAAACTTTAAGAGTTTTGCACACACAAAACTAATGCCAACAAGATTAGAAGGAAAGCAGGAAAATAGGGAAAAGTTTCTCTGACAAAGGCTTCATTTCTCAAATATGCAGAAAATTGAGTCAACTTTACAATATGAGTCATCCCCCTATTGAAAATAGCGAAAAGAAATGAATAGTAAGTTTTCTGAAGAATTCAAAACTATCCATAGTCATATGAAAAAAATGCTCTAAATCATTATTGATTAGAGAAATGCAAAATAAAACAACTCTGAGGAACCATCTCAGACCTATCAGATTGGCTAATATGACAGAAAAGACAAATAACAGATGTTGGAAAGGATGGGGGAAAATTGGGACACTAATGCATAGCTAAAGTGGTGAACTGATCCAACCATTCTGCAGACCAATTTGGAACTATGCCCAAAGGGCTATAAAACTGTGCATACCCTTTGGCCCAGAAATGTTACTACTAGGTCTATATCACAAAATGATGAAAGGAAAAGGAAAACGACCTATATTACAGAAATATTTAAAGCTACTCTTTTTGTTGTGGCAAAGAATTGGAAATTGAGGGGATGCCCATCAATTGGGGAATGGCTGAACGAGTTGGCAGTATATAATTGTGAAGGAATATTATTGTACTATAAGAAATGACAAGCAGGATGCTTTCAGAACAATCTGGGAAGACTTATGTGAACTGATGCAAAGTGACATGATTGGAACCAGGAGGACATTGTATATAGTAATGGCAGTACTGTATGATGATCAATTGTTAACGACTTAGCTATTCTCAACAATACAATGTTCTAAGACAATTCCAAAGGACTTAATGATTTTTAAAAATGCTATCCATCTCCAGAGAAAGAACTGATGGCATCTTAACAAAGATCAAAGCATACTTTTTTTTTACTTTATTTTTCTTGGGTTTTTTTGCTCTGTTTTCTTTTGCAACATGGCTAATATGGAAATATGTTTTGCATGGTTGCACATGTGTAACCTATAGCAAATTGCTTGCCTTCTCAAGATGAAAGTAGTGGAGTGAGGATAGGAAGGAGGGAGAGAATTCGGAGCTCACTTTTTTTAAAAGAACTCTAAAATTTGTTAGAAGACTTAGTGGGGAGAAAAAAGGAATATTGTTATTCTAACTAATCCACCATGAAATACATACTGTCCATCTGTTACCCCAAATGAGTTTGTACATTCATTCAAAATGCCATGTTATTTTATTAAAGCAGCCGTGTTTGCTACAAATGCATACGGCTTGTGACACAGACACAGCTTGTTAAATGACTCTTGCTCTGTTCTGTAACCTTACCTGGTGGAGTTCATGGGGAGAGGGCACAGAAGGGAAAGGATGGAACAGAATATTCATCTCCTATTAAATCAATGCCAAAGCTTAATTTCCAGTTCTTGGCCATGCACATTTTCACAAAACTGAAATGACTGATCCACCTATTTATCAACAAGTAGGCGCAGTTGCAAGCAGGCTAAATCCTCAACCTAAGCAGGATTGATACTTTTAAATGGTCTCATAGCTCAAAGAGCAAATCAGTTATAAGAAATTCAGAAATTAAAGTGACCCTCAAGTAAGACTCTGCCCCTGTGTGGAGTCCATGGTTGCTATGGAAAATAATGAGAGTGGTAGCATCAGCACCAACAGCTCTCCAGTAGAAGGGTATTCAGAGGTAGCTGGATTAGGGGGCCTGGCCAGGCTTAATGCTACATAAATCCAAAGAACAGCTAATGTCACAAACTCTAACTCTCAACATATAGTACAATATATCTCAAATTTGAATGCTCCCTGTATATAAAAATACTGTGTTGCCTAAAGAACCTGGTCTTTGACTCCTGAGCCCTCAACCATGCCTCCCACAGACCTTGATGGTTTTTGGTCTGGCTTCTTTTCTGAACAATTCCATTGCCTCTGATTCATTCAGATTCTATTCTAGCTACTGACTTTGAGGTTTTGACATTGCAACCTCATGGCCCTTTTTAGCTCATAGGATCATAAATCTAGAGCAGAAAGAGACATCAGGTGACAGCTAATCCAACCCTTGCATTTTTACAGATGAGGAAGCTGAGGCCTAGGGAGAGTAAGCAACACCCCTGCTCAATAACTCCTCAGATTGCTCAAATTACCATTCTTTCCCCACCCTCACTCCATAGCCTGTCCAAGAATATCCCAGCTGAAACCTCTTCCTTGCTCTGCAAGGCATTGGTAAGGACCACAGAACTCACCAGACCACAGTTTCTATTGATTACTAGCCCTGGGAGGAACCAAACATGCTGAAAGTCAATGAATACGGGAAGGCTAACCAACTGGCTTAGAGATGACTGGCTTCAAATGACAAGCAACTGACTAATTTTAATTACATCCCATTAAAACACACACAGGAAAAAAGTAGGAAGAATATAATAAAAAATCTCCAGGTCAATTCATTTTTAGATATGTTTGTTTTAGAAAATTCTTGTTCTACTAAAAGCAGCCCTAAAATTTAGTCATACCAAAAAATTAGTTTCCAAAACAATAATTCAACTACCAAGCAAAGTTTCAAACTGGAACACCATAAATTGCTACCAATAAAATGTTGGTTTTAAAGGGTTTTCCTAAAATCCCAGAATCTTAAAGTTGGGAGGGTCTTTAGAAGTCATTTTGTACAATCTACTAAAAGAAAGTAAGCCACAATCAATGTTTTCTCTTGGTTTCACAAGCATTCAGCAAACATTTGTTACAGTGCCAACTATTACTCTAGGTCCTAGGAATACAAGGACAAAACCTGAAGGAACTGTTGCCCTCATTCCACTTCACGACCATACATAGATAAATACAAAGAATTAATTTCCAGGAATGTAGGGAGAACACTAATTGCCAGAGTATTGAGGAGGAAGAATCTGAAAAGAAACTTGAAGGGAGTTAGTAGGGCAGGTGAGGGGAACACATTCCAGATACGGGGGAACCACATGGATGAAGGCTTGGAGAATGACACTGGATTGGAATGAATGTTCAGCGCCCGTTCAGTTGGAATATAGAATGCAAAGAGGGAAGGAACAGGAAATAAATCTGGAAAGGTAGGCAGAAGACATCCTGTGAAAGGCTAGAAATGCCACACAACACAGCTTATATGTTTTAGTCTTGAGGAAATATAGTGGCCTAAAATATAGAGGGAATTCTGGTTAGCACTGGAATAGCAAGGTCAATATCTGCCAAATTTTGAATAAAATTCTTCAAATGAAGCAATTTGGCCATCAGGTCTGTACTACTAGGGAAAAAAATTCACTTGTCATTTAAAGACCACAACAGTCTCATTTACTCACTAAAATGAAATTTAAATTTTGAACTTTTGAAAATTGACTATGGATGTAGCCTAAGAATGGAGAAAGACAACTGATTCGGGGGGAAGAAAAGGAAGAAAACAGAGGATAAATACTAATAAAGAGATTGTAGTTTGATAACAATGAGATTATAACTTTAATTATACATTAATCTAAAATACAACATACTTTAAATGTAATTTTAAATAACAGATAGCCAGCATACTTTTAATTCTGGATTAGTTATGATAATGTTCTCATTCCTCCCCATTAATAAAGCAGAATACGACCTATGCATGGTACAAGTCACATTGATCCTCTGAACATTTCAAAACCTCCACAGTGAAATCCATACCAATTGCAAAAGAAATTATTCTGAACATCCACATGGGGAGTGGAGGTTGTTGGGGTTACTGCTGAGCAAAGAAGACCTGAATTCATATCCCACCTCTCTCGAGACTTGGCTGTGACCCTGAATTGAGTTACTGAACCACTCAATGCTTTCATCAACTCCCATAGGTTGCAGAAAAGGTGCTGACTTTCATTTGCAGAGGGAGCATCCTCAGATGTGAATTCCCTACACTAATGAAATCGCGGGGCCAGGTCTCTCTCTATATATGTATATGTGTGTGTTAAAACACACCCACAAATACATTTATACGGTAGGTGTTAAAATGGATGCTGTGCTTGGTTCAAAGTTGAATAAGGAGATATCAGACTTGACTGAACTGAGGTAGTATTTTCAATGATCACCAGCCATGTGCTATGACACAAGTTCATCTCTACCTTCAATATTCTCCCCATCATATAGAAGAAGCAGGTGTAGGACCCTAGTATATTGGGTGGAGCTTCCATGATCTATTTAGGAATAGGGCAAGCTCTTTCACCATATCACACATCCAACCACTACGAATTAATGTCTTCCAGACCTTCCCAACATTACCCTGCCTCTGTGTCTTCAATAATACTGAGTGTTATCACCAAGCTTCATGATACAACTTAAGAGATGCTGGGCCTTACCATTCACCCTATCCTTGTAACGGGAGGATTTCTGGGCCTTGCCGTTCGTTCTCCTAGCAGCTCAATTCTTTCATGTGTTATCCCCCCCAATTAAGAGATTTTGAGCTACTGGTGAGCAGGCATCTCTATTTTTCTGTTTTGTTTCCTCAGCACTCAATATAGGGCTTGGCACTTCATACTGATTTTACCCTTAATATATAACAAAAGCCTATCATAAAGAATAAAGCAATAAGAAAAGAAAGTCAGAACACTAAGAAAACATAAAACCAACATCAAATAAACTTTTCAAATGATAGCGATGAGCCCTATTTTGAGAAAACTCCATTTAAGAAAACACAAGCGTAATAAATAAATTTGGGGGCTCGTGGGACTGTCTACCCAACAATAACATCCTTGTGTATGAATCAAAAATAAAATGATTTAAATCGTGTACAGTTTTCTGAGTTTTTTAAGGCCCAAGCAAATTTACAGTGTACTAAACAGTAACTTTTTTGCTTCTTTTTTTTTCTCATTGTTAGCATCAATACATCATTTCAGTAGCAAAGTCAAAGAATGTTCTACTCCAATGTTACTTCTTCAGATAATATTGATAAGGAATTTTAGATCACGGGAAATTCCTAAGTGCAGCATGAAATTATTTCAAAATGAAAATCATGTGAAAAGCCAGTGATATATACAGCATTCTCAGGACAGGCATTTCAAAAAGATTCTCACCCGCCAAGGCCAAGTCATTTGAAATAAGGAAACACAAGGAACAATGTAATCATTCTTCCTGAAATTCTTAGAGATTTTCAGCCATGTTTCAAAAATGTCCTCTTTCTCTCTTCTCTTTATACAGAATCAAAGAATTTTAGGCTGCAACCACTGTTTTCATCTTCAAAAAATGTGTAATGGCCCAATGGGATGAGACAAGGAGAAGGAATCACAAGGCAAGAAAGCCTCACTCATTGTCTTACAAACAGAAAAATAACTATTCATCGGGCCTCTCTTTCCAAGTTTGCTGATTTGTATAGTTTTCAAAATTATCTCATATACTATTTTACCTACTGAAATTTATGGAGTTTTAGGAACATTATTATTTACAGATTCTTTGCAAACAATGCTATTTATAATTTCTATATGTCTGGTGTGAAAAACAACAAATCTACAAATAATTGCTTTTGGATGAACTAGAAATTAAAATCAAATTTACCCAACAGTTTCCCTGATAAATTCTGAAAGTGGGCTATAAGACGCAGTGCCACTGATCAACTCTGAAAACAAAATTCCACCTTTTCAATACCATAATCAAGGAAATCACTTGCTTTCAGGAGACACAAACCTCTTCCCATTACCTTAAAGCACCATTCCTTTGATTTGCTGATTCATCACTATCTCCAACCCCTCCAGATGCCCTCAGTAAACCTCACCAAGGTGCACCAAATTCCAAAAGAAGGAAGTACTTACAGTTGAAGATGCCAGGGGGAGGATGTTCAGTTACCAGGAGACAGTTCTCTTCATCACTGTTATCCCCACAATCGTTCTGTTGGTTACAGACCAGCGAGCCAAGATATAAGCATTTACCACTGGTGCAGGTGAATTTGCACTCTGTAAAGGGAGGAAATAAATAAAGATGTAGTCAATGCTAAGTTTTTGTTTGTTTTTTCCTTTGAATCACAAAAAATTGATTTGGTGATTGAACCTGTCTGGAGGCATCAAGGAAACATGTACTCTCTGCATGGCAAAAACCAAGGACCGCAATCAGTATGGAAGTCCTTTCTGAAAAATTCACAGGATAGTACAACTTGTTCATTTCTCAGTAGCATTTGGGCTTCCACAAATTTCTGACACAACAGGACTAACTCAGCCCCACAGGGGCTAAAAACATCTTTGATACATTGCCATACCTCTAACGATGGGAAGGACCTGGGTGTCAGTTGCACTTGCAAAAAATGGCATTTGTACATGAATGTGATAGCTCCATGGAACTCTAGAACTGGGGGATGGAGAGGGGGGGGGAAGCTTATAGAACTAATTTGTAGCACTACCCTTGGCTTATTGTGAGGCCCTGAGAAAAAAAGCAGTTCTTTATCCACCCCTGTGGAAAACCAGATTTAATAATGACCTACCTCACATGCACAGTGTGATGATAATAATTTTAATGGAAAAACCTGGAAAAATTTACAACTTATACTGCACCAAAGTATCTAGGAAGTATGATAATAGAAGTATCAGCAATATAAAAGAGAACCATATCGCAGTTTTCCTCTAGTCATTAATCTGACCCTTGGAGGATGGTGGAAACCACTACTGAAAAAAAATCATCTTTTTTTTACTAGATCTTAAAATAAGAAAGTACTCCTTTAGGTACGAGTTGCCTTGAAAATGAGGGAAAAAAGATAATGAAATCGCTATGGGTATAGACATATTTGTGTAATGACACAGGACCATAAATTTAGAGATAGAAAATACCTTTGAGGTCTTTTATTTCAAGCCCCTCATTTTGCAGCTGGGGCCATTTAAGCCCAATAACTTAAGTAACTTGCTCAAGGTCATATAGGTAGCAAAAGAGCAGGATTTGAACCCAGGTCTTCTGATTATAAAATCAGTAAATCTTTTCAGTACAGCACACACACTGCTTCTCATTATGAATTTTATACTGAATGGTCATTGAGAATGTCTGCTGAATGCTTTCCAAAATCACCAGCAGTAAGCAGTATAATATGGTAGAAAACATGGAGAAATTGGCACACTAAGTCATTGTTGGTGGAACTGTGAGTTGATCCAACTATATGGAAGAGCAATCTGTAATTATGCCTAAAGAGTTGTCCACCCTGTGACCCAGCAATACTATTTCCAAAGATGATTATGGAAAAAGGAAAGGCGCCTGCATGTTCTAAAATGTTTATAGCAGCTCTCTTTGTGGTGGCAAAGAACAAGAAATTGTAGAGATGCTCATTAATTGGGGAATGGTTGAACAAGTTGTGATACATGATTGTGATGGAATACTAATAGGTTGTAAGAAATGATGAACTGGATGATCTTAGAAAAACGTGGAAAGACATGCATGAACTGAAGAGTGAAATGAGCAGAACCAAGAGAATACTATATACAGTTAAAAGCAATAATGTTTTAAGAATGACATTGAGCAAATAATTTTAACTATTATAAATACTCAAATTAACTTTAAAGGGCATATAAGGAAAGATGCAATCTGAACACAGAGAAAGAACTGATAAACAGAAGTTTGTATAGAATGATTTTACATAATTGACATGATAACTTCATTATATATTTAAAAGGAATAGCAAATTTTATATAACAAGTCTGTAGTTTCATATGCGATCATATTTTTTATTATATTGTGCTTTGGAAATCCTTGTTTTATTCCACAAATTAAAAATAAAATAAATAAATGTGGAAAAAAAAGAAAATGCATAGGGTACTGGTGGCCAGGAGTCTGAGTGTTTCTTCTAGTCACTTATCTCCTCTACCTTTAATTTCCTCATCTGAAAAATCTGGAAGCGGTTGGATTAGATGATCTTCAAGGTCTTTTACTGCTGAAACATTCCATAATTCTATGATTGCAAATAACAGACTGAATAAAATTATGGGCCCTGCTATCAGTTATACTAATGACTCATGGAACCACATCAGACAAGTCTCTTAGCTGCTATATAGTGTAATTTCTTCTTCTGCAAAAAGAATAATATAGAATATGCCATTTACCTATTGCAGAGAGATGGAATTTATGTCTTTAAAGCACTTTGGGGAACAGTACATGAAGGAGGTAGGCAAACACTTGTATTAAAATTCTAGGGGCAGATGCTTCTATGAAATGAGTGTAGAAAAAAACCAACTGGTGCCTCTGACCTAGTTTTTAATAACATGTGCACACATCCAAAGATGCTCACGCTCTGATCTAGTCACTGGCTTCCCTTTTTACCAGTTAGAGAAACGGTCTGTTGAAAGCGAATAGGGCCACATGTTAAGAGTACCACTTATGCCAATATCTTCCCATAGACTAGAAATTTTAAAATCTAGTTTCTTGAGTTCACATTTATAAAGTGATAACTTTTTATGTCATGGAAAAAGTATTTTTTTTTCTTTTTCCCTCCATCCTGTCAAGATGATGAGGAGGCTTTCTCTTGCTTTCCAAAAGAAGTTTTCAACTTTGGCTAAACATCAAATATGAAAAGTACATTAGCCAAAAACAGATACTCCCAAAGTTGTTGAAATGATGATTGAAAATAGGGGGGATAATACTACAATTGAATCAAAGTCAAATCTAAAAGTAGTACAGTACAAACCATCTATTACTGTAACCTATGTGGAGTTGGAGCTAAACCATTATTTTTTGTCTCTGCTGATCTCAGAAACAAACTGAAAGAAAAATACAGAAAATTCTCTCTAATTTGAGATTGTTGTTCAGTTGTTTCATTCATGTCTGACTCTTCATGACCCCATTCGGAGTCTTCTTACCAAAGACACTGGAGTGATTTGCCTTTCCTTCTCCAGGTCACTTTACACTTGAGGAAACTGAGGCAAATGGGGTTAAATCACTTGCCGAAGGTCACACAGCTAGTGTCTGAGGCTGAATTTGAATTCGGGTTTTCCTTTCTCCAGGATCTAGTCACCACCTAACTGTCCCCTCCCCATTATTTCATACCAACAATTATATTTGCAATGGAATATTATTTTGTTCTTATATTGTATATGTATCACATCTACTATTTAACTGCTACTAAAGCTTGTCCCTCCCCCATCACCCCAAGCTTTTGGCTTTAACAAACAAGCAAGAGGGTTTTAAATTAGTCTCCATTTACAATCCAAACAATTAAGAAACTAAGGTTGTTTTTTTTAGTTTGCTCTCTTAAGCAGACCTTCTATTTCCTCTTCCCTTCTTAACATAGTCTAAATAAGACTGCACTATTAATATTCTTGACAAGTACTCTCTTCATAGATAGCACAAAAGTTGACAATTCAATCTATCTCAAGCAAATTCCAAATTAATTGAATCCAAATTAATTACATTTGAATGATAATTAACTTAGTTTATATTAAATAAAAATTACATCATTTACAGGTGAATTTAAATCAAAATTGAATTAGGAAATTGTATCAATTCCCCAAATAAAATATAAGATATATAGACTTTCACTAAAATGTCTTCAAGGTGTTATGCTATGACATTACCTTATAGGTAAGATATAATAATAATTGATGATGATTCTGAAAATAGCTAGCATTTATATAACACTTTCAGGTTTGTTAAGTGCTGTATTTATGTTAACTCATTTAATCTTCATAACAACTCTGCAAGATATAAGCTATTATCTCCTTTTACAGATGAATTTTTCAGAGGCTGAGAGGTTAGAAGACTTGCTCAAGGTCACAGAGCTAGTTTGAGACTGAGGCAGACTTTGAATTCGGTTCTTCCTGACTGTAAGGCTGTTGCTCAGTCTGCTATGCTACCATCCAAAAGGTCCAAGACAAATCTGCTTTAGACTGAACTTCACACTTTTCCACATAGAATTTTATTGTGATTCCAGCATATTCATGATAATTTAATTGATATTTCCTGTAACTACATACAAATAAAAATATGTCTGATCATGAATAGAAGTTAATAGATAATCATGGGATAGAACGTTAAGTTTCTAAAGCTCTATCATGTAATACTGATGCTAAGAAAATTTGGGGAATCAAGTAGACAACTGTTCCTGATTCTGATGTATCAGAAGCCAGGGAAAGTGCTTAAATGCAGCCAAACTGAAAGGTCATGGAAAGAAAAGAATAAGAGAATTTTTGTTCTCTTATTAAGCTTTCCTCTTTTCTTGTGAAGACTGTTTGATAGTTCTGCCAAGTCAGTAACTAAGAGAAACCAAGATTTTTTAAATGTCAGAAACATTTTAGTGACAAATTTATGATGACTTTCAGATGTACAGTGGTTGGATGGGTGAAAAGATGAATAAACCAAGAACCACTGGATTTCCTCAAGGAAATGTAGATTTAGTAACAAAAATATTTGTAGTATTTAAACTATTTTTTTCTTCCTCAAAAAACTACAGTATGTAAAGAAAAGTCCAGAGAAAAAGAAAGAAACCCTTCTTTGCCATCATACTCCAAAACACTTGCCTTCTTTTGAGCAATCTGTCGTAACTCAAGCAAAATTTCAATACCTTCTTTATTGGTAAAGTGTAAAGAGGACTGGATCTGAAGTCAGAAGATGTATATTCAAATGTGACACTTGCTACTTCTGTGAACTGAGACAAGTCACAAACTACTTTTTTTCATTTGCAAAATGAAGTGGTTATGCTAGATGATCTCAGATATCCCTTACAGATTTAGTTCTATGATGTTAAAAATCATTTAATCTGGGGGTGGGGAACCAGTAGCCTCAAGGCCACACGTGGCCCTCTAAGACTTCCAGTGCTTTGGCTGAATCCAAACTTCACAGAACAAATCCCCTTAATAACGGCATTTGTTTTGTAAAACTTGGACTCAATCAAAAGGCTACACCCAAGGACCTAGAAGACCACATGTGGCCTAGAAGCTACAGGTTCCCCACCCCTGAATCAATGAGAATCTATTAAGATGTACCACATGCTAAGGAAGTATACAGGGGATGATAAAAATCAAAGTCTCAACTTTCAAAAACTCTACCTTCTTTGATTTTATGTGCAACAGTATTCACTCCAAATTTAATATCATTCTGTTTTCCTACATGAAGCCTCCACATAATTTTGTTTGCTTTTCAATTCTGGTAGATTCCTGAAATTTTAGGGATAGAAGGGCCTTTTTTAATCATCTAATTCAAAATCCTCACTTCATGCATGAGGAAACTGAGATTTATATAGGTTAAGAAAGTCTTGCCCAAGGACTCATAGTTAACGAAAATGAAATTAAAGACATAGTAACTCACAGAAAAGGTTTCTAATACTTCCCAGATTAAATATCATTATAGCCAACAGCTAAGATTGTTCAGTTCTGAGGAAGATGAAGGGGAGGAGAGGAGTATGTATGCCCAATGTAGGATGCACAAAGATTTTCCCAGGGTTTGGGTTTTTTTTTAACCTTTAAAAAGAATAAAACTATTTTAAGACTTCATTTAGGAAGGCTTTTGACTATTTGAGAATTTCATGCAAATTTCAAATTTCTATATAAAGCTGTGAGCAAGCTGCAATAGGGCAATAACTTGAACTAATTACTTTTAAAACCACATTTTTATATGATTCAAAGCTCAATGTTCAGCCTTGACTTCCAAGAGGGGAAAACTATGCATCTTACTGACTAATTTCAATCCAACTGGCACTTTCAAAATTCTATTGGTTAAAAAGCAAGAAAAAAAAAGTTGTGAGTTTGTCTTACACTTTTTTTAAAAGTCTTAGTTTTCACAGATATGATCTCAGTCATAAAATACGGACCTATATACAGTATTACATCGTAGCTGTAAAGTCAGCCTTTTTGTGTGAATTGGCAAAGGATATGATGTTAGCTATTTCTGTTAAATTCATACAGCAACATTATCTTATTCAATTCACACTTCCATCATTCACAAACCTGAAAATGTACAGTGATTTGGGCTCTATTATTTCTGCCATTAAATTTTAGGGCTTGCTATTAGGAGGGTGGTTTTCTTAATGTGAGTAAGTACTGAAATATTAAAATTATCTTCTTAATACCCAAATTAACAAAAAAAGAATTCACCATTTTCTAACATTCATGTGAATTAATTTAGACTTACAGGTGTCAAAACCATTGCTATAGCTGCATTGCCACCAGCAACACTCCAATTAGGGACAGGAACCAGATTAAAATGTAATTAGGAAATATTTACCAAAATTAATAAAATATACAATAGGACACAGATACTGCTAATATGTTGTTTTCTAAGTGAATATGCCAACTACAGGAATTAATATGTACAGCTTGGTGGCCCTTTTGCTATTTGACACTAATTTAGACCAACCCATGAAAATGACCCTGATACATACTCCTGAATATTTAAGTATTGATGTCACCCAAATGTCTTTCCCAGATCCTATTCTCTACTTACTGTACTTTACCTTTTGATAACCCTCGTTTTTCATTAATGATAACCTCTGGGTTTAAGGTATAAGAAAACTGGAAAGGTTGGAAGGGGCCAGGTTTTGAAGGGCTTTGAATGCCAAACAGATGACTTTACATTTGATCCCAAGGCACTGAACCACCGGGATTTATTGACTAGGAGGATGACATGGCCAGACCTTTACCTAAGGAAGATTAATTTGACAATTGAGTGGAGCTTGGACTAGAGTGGGGAGATACTTGAGGGAGGGAGACCAAAGGGAAGGCTGCTGCAATAGTCCAGGGTTGAGGTGTTAAGGATATACACCTTATCATCTCATCATTGGTAATGGTACCATCAGAGAAAATAAGGGGATGTATGTATGTATGTATGTATGATGCTAAAATGAAGGTAGAATCAATCAGATTTGCCAACAGATTGCTTGGGGAGGGGTATGAGAGAGTAAGATGTTGAGGATGACAGCGCGGTTTTTGAATCTGTGTAACAGGTAGGATGGAAGTGCCTTCAACAGTAACAGTAAAGTCAGGAAGAGGGGAAGACTTTGTGGGAGAAATAATGAGTTCCATTTCGGGCAGGTTGAGTTTGAGATTCTCTGGGACATTCAGTTTGAGATGCGAGTGTGGAGGTGAGGAGAGAGGTCAGAACTAGGTAAGCAGGTCTGAGAATCGATGAGATTCCCCATCCCTCCAACACAAGGGACTGTCATTTTCCATCTTCATATTCCCTTCTCCTAGCACAGTGCCTTTTAGACACACAGTAGGCGCTTGGTAAATGTTTCTTGAATTAACTGCTGCTTTGCATTGGGCACAAGTTTTCAATGAATCATAAAGGGTTCGATTTACATTGGTGTTGTTCTTGTTAAATCATGTCTGACTCTACATGACCTCGTGGACTTCCCATGGGGTTTTCTTGGCAAAGACACTAGAGCAGTTTGCCATTTCCTTCTCTAGTATGTCCCCATCTTACAGATGAGGAACTGAGGCAAATAGGGGTTAAGTAACTTGGCTAGGGTCACACTATTAGTAATTATTTAAAGCTGGATTTAAATTCAGATCTTCCCGAATCCAGGCCTGGTGCTCTATCGATTGCACCATCTAGGTGCCCCTAAATTACCTAGAACAGTGGTTCTCAACCTTCGTAATGGCACAACCTTTTAATATTCGTAGGTGGGCGTATCTGCATGTGGGCGGACCCGCCTGGAGACAGATAGAGGAGCAGTGTCTTGGTTCCTAAGACCATCGGAAATATGTGTTTTCCAATGTTCTTAGGTGACCCTGTTTGACCCCAAAGGGGTCACAACCCACAGGTTGAGAACTGCTGACCTAGAACATATTAACAAAACTAAAGAACAAGGCACAGAGAAGTTTTGTATACTTGACTTAAAGTCCCACGTTATGTTGAAATTTCAACTCAAAATCACCTGAATCAGAGTTTCATGCTCTGAGACCTGCTTGAAATACAACACTGTTTTTTCTAGCCATAAAACTATAGTAAAAGAGAACTTTAATTCTAAGGTTTAAACTCTGCACAATAAATTAAGTTACCACACAAGCATTTAATAAAAGTAGGCATTTTAAGTGACCTTTCTAATATTGTCCTTGTCCTTTGGAAAGATGAATATAATTTACTAAAAGGGTATTTCCCCCTGTAATAAGGTTAAGATAGGAAGACTGACCAGAATCATTAGTAAGAATGTTTTTAATGACCTCCAAATGCATCTCAGTGATAGTACTCACTTCTTCTATAGTATGTAAAGAATTCTTTTAATGTCTAAAATTCTCTGATAGTGGTAGTTGAGTAATCTACAATATACAAGTAAAGCCCCAGGGTATAGTAATATATTAGATTCCAAACAATTATAGGATTTGCAGCTGGAAAGTATCTGAGAGATGATCAAATCCAGTGGCCTCATTTCACAGATGAGGAAACCGTAGTCCAGAGGGGTTGTGACTTGCTCAGTCACAAAGGTGAACAGCATGTCAAGATTCAAACCCAGGTCCTTCGAATCAAAAACCAAAACCTATGCTCTTTCCAAAAAACCACAGACTCCTCTGTTCCACAGTTAACCTCCAAAGGACCCTGAAAATAAATGGTAGACTCTTCCTTAATAGATGAAAACTTCCTATCCTAGAATCACATATTTTGAAGATCAACAAATTGTTATCATCTTACCTTTGTTAGAGCTCTTTATAGTTTATTAACTACTTTCATGTTTTGTGTTATTTGAGCACTCAGGCAATCCTGGGAAATAGGCATGGATAGGTGTTATTGTTGCTATTCATTCATTTCTGTTATATCCAACTCTTCACTGAACTCATTTGGGGTTTTCTTGACAGAAATACTGGAGTGGTTTGCCATTTCATTCTCCAGCTCATTTTAGAGGAACTGAGGCAAACTTGTCCAGATTCACACAGCTAGTTAAGTGTGCGAGGCCAGATTCGAACTCAGGAAAATGAGTCATCTTGACTCCAGGTCTGGCTCTCTATCTACTGTACCAATTAGCTGCCCAGGTATTGTTAGTGTCATTTTATATAGATGAGGAATACTATGATAATCATACACGAAGGCTTGGGGCAGAAGACAGAGCTTAGAAGGAATCTGGGAGTCCTGTTTCTAAATCTTGTCAATGATGGTGGCAGAGTCAAGATGGCAGTGTAGAAGCAGGAGAACTCCACAGCTCCCCCCATAACCACCTCAAATACCTATAAAATATAACTCTAAACAAATTTTAGAACTCCAGAACCCACAAAAGTACAGAGAAACAAAGCTCCCACTGAAGGCAGCACAGCAGGCAGGATGGGAAGGGCTCATCACAGCGCATTGGGAGCTAAGATCAGTTGAGCCTGTAGCTCCAGGGCAGCCAGGACAAGCCGCGGTTGGAGGATTCTAGAGAGTGGATCACCGGCAGCTGTGGCAGTTTCCAGAATTATCAACCCATAAGAACCAAGGACAAAGTGAAAGGTCAGTGGAACTTGGCAAAATTTGGGGGAGAAAAGCAGGTCCAGCTGACTGCACCCAGGGCAAGAAAGCAGAAGAAGTGGCGGCCCTGCAGCCGTCTCCACATGGCTGCTTCAGAGCTCACGGCCTGCAAATGGCAGGGGGGTCAAGCAATTATTCAAAGGGTAAGTGCTCTTGCCTTAACCTTCCTGGATTGGGATCGTTGTCTTGGGTGGTGGTCCTGAGATGTGTGACCAGTGAGCTGAAGCTGGTGGGGGCTGCAGAGACGGTGGCCTCCTAATAGCCCTGGCAGCTGTGAAAACCTCAGTGATTTGGGACAAAGCTCTCTGGAAGCAGAGATCAGCTGTGGCTCAAAAATCAAATTAATTGACTGGCAACATGAGCAGGTAAAGGAAGTAAACCGAGCTCAGCAATCCAACTTTAGGTTCCTTTTTTGGAGACAAAAAGGATCAAAGCATGGAACAGCAGAAAGACAACACAGTCAGAACTCCTGTACCAAAAGCTTCCAAGAAAAATAAAAACTTATTACAGGCCATAGAGGAGCTTAAGAAGGATTTTGAAAATCAAATAAGAAAAGTGGAGGAAAAATTGGGAAGAGAAATGAGAATGATGCAAGAAAATCATGAAAAGAGTTAACAACCTGACTGAAGAAAATGACACCTTAAAAAAATAGATTAACTAAAATGGCAAAAGAGGCCCAAAAAGCCAATAAGGAGGAGAATGCCCTTAAAAAGTCAAATTTGCCAGATGGAAAAAGAATCTCAAAAGCTCACTGAAAAGAATAATTCCTTCTGAATTAGAATGGAGCAAATGGAAGCAAATGACTTTATGAGAAATCAAGATACTATTAAACAGTTCCAAACAAATGAAAAAATAGAAGGCAATGTGAAATATCTTCTTGAAAAAACCACTGAGGGTGGAGCCAAGATGGCAGCCTAGGAGCAGCAAGAAATTGCAGCTCAGACACAGCCACATCAAATACCCAAAAAATATGACTCTAAACAAATTCTAGGGCTCTAAAATGCACACAGATATATTTCCTGCTGAAGGCAGCTCAGCTCAAAGCAACCATTTCAACTCTGAGAGCCAGAACCAGCCCAGCCTGAAATGGCAGCTTTTGCCCTGGGGGCAGCTGGACGAGACGAGCCCCATCACAGCTGGAGCTTCAGGCGAGCGGATCTGCGGCAGCTGTGGCAGTATCCAGAATTATCAAGCCATAAGAAAAAAGGACTAAGGTTAGTGGAACTTGGCTAAAAACCAGAGAAGAAAAGCGGGTCTGGCCAAGCCGCCTCCAGGGCAAAGAAGGGGGGAGTGGAAGTTCTGCACCCGCCTCCACATTGCCGCTTCAGAGCTCCCGGCCTGCAGACAGCAGGGGGCCAAGCAATCGTTCAGAGGCCAAGTGCTCTCGCGTTGAACGCCCTGGATCCTGATTGTGGTCTTGGATGGTGGTCCTGGGGTTTTTTTTCAGTGAGCCGGAGCTGGGGAGGAACCCAGAAGCCTCCTAAAAGCCCTGGTAGCTGGGAAAACTCCAGAGATTTGGGACAGAGCTGTTCCTTCTGGAAGCAGAGTTCCATAGAACTAAAAAACCACTGAATGGCGACCATGAAAAAACCACTGACCTGGATCCAGGAGAGACAATTTAAAAATTATTGCACTACCTGAAAGCAATGATCAGAAAAAGAACCTAGAAATCATCCTTCAAGAAATTCTCAAGGAAAATTGCCCTGATATTTTAAAACCAGAGGGCAAAATAGAACTTGAAAGAATTCACCAATCACCTCTTGAAAAAGATCCCAAAAAGAAAACTTCTAGGAACGGGAGTTCTCCTGTTAT
>CM053580.1:416193387-416227509 GCA_028627135.1 Pseudochirops cupreus | reverse complement strand
GGAGAGAATGACATACACTCTAAATTGGGTATGTTGCCCTACAGGAGAGTAGGATGGATGGGGATGAGAGTGGGAATGATAGAGGGGAGTGGGGGAGAGGGGTGTTAGAAGTATATACTTCTATAAAGGGACAGGGACAAAGTAGATAATAGAACGGGGGGGGGGGGCAGGATAGGAAGGAGGGAAATATAGTCAGTCTTTCACAATATGTCCATGGTGGAGATATTCTGCATAACTAGACATGTACAGCCTGTATTGAATTGCTTGTCTATCCAGTGGGGGTGGGTGATGAGGGAGGAAGGGAAAGACGCTAGAATTTAAAAGTTCTACAATCAAATGTTTAAAATATATATATTATTAACTACATGCAACTGGGAATTAAAATATACAGGCACCGGGGTAAGGAGATCCACCTTGCCCTACTGGAAAGTCAGAGGGGTAATGGGGGAGGATACAGGAGAGAACAGATTGGGGGAGGAGACATACAATGGGATTGCTGTTTTGGGGTGGTAGATAGGGGAAAGATGGGGAGAACATTTGTCACTCAAAATCTCATGGAAATGAATGATGTAAACTAAAAATAAGCAAAAGTTTATTCAATCTTGTCACTGATTCACCCATGGGTCAAAACCAAATCACTTAAACTAGCCACCAACAAATTACTAACGTGCCCATTTTCTAACAATTCCTCCAACTTAACCTATTCCCATCTTTTGTCAATTTGCAAATTTATAAGGGCAAGATGTTAAACTTCAGGAGTTGTTCTGATTTGCGTTTTTCTGATTATTAGTGACTTGGAGCATCTGAGAACTAATTGTTCATATACTTTAATCATTTATTCTTTTGGGGAAGAGTGTGTGTGTGTGTGTGTGTGTGTGTGTGTGTGTGTGTGTGTGTGTGCGTGTGTGTGTGTGTGTAAAAGAAGCTTCACTATATAAAGTGTGAAAAGGCAGAATTACAAGTTTTTTATCTGGGTTAGCCAAAAAGAACTGGCTAAGCTCTAATTATGAAAGTCTCTGAAAACACAGTATCTTGAGAACAAGAAATGGGTCACACTCTTGCTCAAAAATTAATGATGTATCTTAGTAAAGGGCAAAAAGGGCACCTGGACTAAGATCAAATACCAACTGTACCTTTTTGGTTGCATGACAATAAGCAAGTCAATGCCTTTGGGACTCAGGTTCCTCACTTGTAAAATGGGGACAGTAAAGTAACTGTTTTTCCTCAAGAGTTCTTATAAGGATTAAATTAGATAATATATGTGAAGCACTTGGCAAACCTTAAATTGCTATAGAAATGTCAGCTTCCATACTTGGGTATCAAAATGTTAATACCTTGATGGATCTTCCATCTACCTCCAAAGATTCAAGCTGCAACCCATCCATGCCTATGAAACACTTTTCCAATGTGAACTCCACAAGGGATCTACCTGACATTCTAAAGAGTTACCTGTCACTTTCTTGACATTGTACAGATACCCATGAATGAAGCACATCGACTTGCCTAAAGATTATCCTTCACTCTCACTAACTGACTGATTCATATTTTTCCCCCAGTGATACATTTTTATAATGACATCCTTTCTTCATGTGTAATATGTTATGATCTATTCACCTTCACTTTCATTGTTTAGTCCTTTTTAGTCATGCCTGACTCTTTATCACCCTATTTAGGGTTTCTTGGAAGAAATACTACAGTAGTTTGCCATTTCCTTCTCCAGTTCATTTTACAGATAAGGAAACTGAAGCAAACAGGGTTAAATAACTTGCTGAGGGTCACACAGATAGTAAGTATCTGAAGCCAGACTGGAACTTAAGAAGATTAGCCTTTCTGACTCCAGGTCTGTAACAACTGTACCACCTAACTGCCCCATACACCCCCCCATACCCTGTACCTTACAACTGTCTTTTGGATGGCACCCAAGTTTAATTTTTCAGAGGCTTTGGTATACACTGACTTACAACTGGTAGAATATGGATGTTTAAAAAAAGAGACAAATCTTTGTTTCACAAAGAAGCTTTGGGTTATCAAGAGTTCTGGGCAATTTACCAAAGAAAATCTAGCCTACTCTACTCCTTTTTCTCCACCATTTTGGAACCAGAATTCCCATCTGCTATGCCTGTCCAAGGTCATAGGATTAAAGATTTAAGCCTGGAAGGGATATATACTGATGTATATCATATATCATCATCATCATCATCGCCACTGCCTATTCATGTACAGTGCTAGGTTAGGCATGGTACAAAAACAGCTCCTCTTATGGTAGGCATTCCTATTTAATATCACTACTTTTCAGCAGCTGTGCCAAAAATAATGTGCTAATGTATTTATACTTTCTCAGCTTCTCGGTTTTTAATATGTGTCCTTAATGGTAAATGGGGCATACCAAGTATTTCATATTTTATATATATATATATTCATTAAGAATAACCTTGTGCAAACCTCTAATGATTTTGGTATGCTGAATAAGCAACATAAATCATAAAGCTTAACATCTGTACTAAGTGCAACATCCAATGTCCTTTTCATGGCCACATGAAACGTAATTTAGTGGAATGTTCATTAGCACCCTCTCTCCCCTCTACACAGAGCTAAGAACAGAACCATAGGTATTCCTTCCACATTGCAGGGATTAGGGGTGCGGTGCCCCCACTATCTGGAAAATCCACAGAAAATCTTTTGGTCCTCCCTTCATATCAGAGAAGTATGAATTATTATGGTATTAAAAGATAAAATAAGTTGATACTATACAATACTCTGCATGTTTTTTACGCATTTCTGACTTAGCAAACTTTTTCCGTGATGTCTGTTGGCCTTCACATCATCTACAGCTTTCGCAAAACTTCCCAAAAATTTCCATTTAATTTCTTATGTCAACTCAAAATATATCAAAACTGTGATGGGGAAAGTCACAACGTGAAAGAGATAACTGGGTATAGTATGCTGAAACCTAGATCACAAAACTGGAAATCTAGTACTAGGCCAGAACAACAAGGTGGTAGTGATGCTCAAATGGTACAAATGTGCTGGGGTGACTCTTTCCGTTCATAGAATCGGCTCTAGAGCTGGAAATGGTCTTAGATTTCTTCTAGCCTTAATTCTCCCGTGGTAGAAATGAGGAAAGTGAGACCCAAAAAGAGAAGCAAGGTTACTAAGTAGCAGAGCCAGAATTCAGATCCAGGTCCTTTGACCCCACTGCTGGGCTCTTCCTACCATATCACACTGCCTTGTTTTAATCAACTTCTCTTTGTTGATCACCTACTACACTGCCATATCACTGTGCCAGACCCTATATTCCTTCACCCAAATTACCACCATTATCTTCTCTAACTCATTCATTCACTCTATACATTCGTGCTACAGGTATTTACTGAGCCTCTTTATGTACAAGGGGCCATATTAGGGATCAGCTCCTGCTATGTGGGCATTTTAAATGCCTCTAGGAGCAAACAGAAAATGTTCTATTTGACATTCAAATATATAACCTAGCTCTCTCCTACCTTTTCAGTCTTCTCATACCTTATCCAATAGGCACTCTTCAGTCCAGGGACACTGGCCTCTTGGCTGTTCCATGAACAAGACACTCCCTCTCTCCACTCCAGGCATTCTCTCTGGGCTGCCCCCATGCTTGGAACACTGTGCCTCCTCCACTCCAACTACTGCCCTTTCTAGCTTCCTCTAAGTCCCAACTAAAATTCCACCTTCTTCAGGAAGCTGTCCCTAGACACACACTTAATTCTAGTGCCTTCTCTCTGTTAATTATTTCCTGTTTATCCTGTATATAGCTTGCTTTGCATATTCTTGTTTGGATGTTGTCTCCCCCATTAGACTGTAAGCTCCTTTGAGGGCAGCAACTGTCTTTTGCCTCTTTTTGCATCCCCAGCGCTTAGCACAGCGCCTGGCACATAGTAAGTGCTTGATAAATGTGTATTGATTGATTGATCAAGTCACTGAAGCCTCTACACTTTATAATATTCTATTCTCTTCACCCATTACAAATGAATCGCTTCTAGAGTTTATTCTTGATTTATTCAAGTGATTACCTAAATGATATGTTACTCTCTCTTTCTCTCTCTCTCCTCTCTTTCTCTCTCTCTTCTCCCCCTCTGTTTTTCTCTTCCCCCCCCCCCCCAACTGAATCCTAGCCTTTTTGTAGTGTATCGTTAGTACTGCCACTGACCTGGGAAGCCAAAGAGAAGGAAATGAATCTGAATTAATCAGTTATTCTTAGTGGCTCTCATGAAGTTTTGAAAGAAGAATAGGTTAAAAATCATTGGCTAAAACAAGATTCTAAATTACCTTCGGCCATTCATTTATTTATGATATCTCTGTTCCTTAATGTTATGAGTAATTAAGAGCTCTCTCCATGTCCTCTTTTATAGTTAACTGGAATAAGCCATAATTCTCTCTTTTTTGTACAGTACCAACGTACTGGAGAGAAATTCCCTTTCTAATCCCTGGGTTACCTACTTTTCTTTCCAGGACACAACAATCCCAATTTAACTTCTAACACCCAAAGAAACGTCTGTAGAAACCTCCAAACTCACCTGTCAGCTTTCACACTCTGCATATTTGTTAGTTCTTTCTCCATCCTCAAATTATATATACTTCATTTACTAACCTGTTTAAACTTTGGGTCCTCACCCCTCCCCTCTTTACAACTGTCCCCCTCAGTAGCAAACAAGTTTCTCAAGGAACTTTTTTTTCTATTCCCACACCTAACACAGGGACTTGCATGAAAGTAGGTGCTGCACAGATATTTTTGGGGGGGAGGAATGAATAGAAGTGTAAGGGTTTAAGCTAAAGAAATGAAAGGGTTTATTATTTACCTGAAAGGTTTGCATGAGGAAAGTTGTATGAAGGGATTTGCATCTGGACCTTGATCTCTGACTAATAACTGAAGCTTGTCTTGGTCTTCTCTCAAGATAGAAATTGTAGGTTCCTCTCATCAGAAACTCAAAACTTCTTTCAAAAGCCAAATGACTTTATGTTGAAAGCTCTCTGCCCGGCTCTACCCTATCCCCCAGAAAGTTCCGCTTCCTGAAAAATTCCATCTTCCATGTGCATTGTCTTCAGGTTGTCCCAGAGTACCCAGTATTTGCCCTGTAATACTTGTAAATACCTTTATAGTTTTTTTTAGCATTTTTAAGTCCAGTTGTGAGACCTTGTATAGCCCTCCTTAACTTTTTACAATATTCAAGTTTCTCTGTTTTGTCTTCGACCCTTTAACTTTATTACTTTGTTGGGGCTTTTTTAGGGGGAAAGAAAGCATCAATAAAAAGGAGTACCCCCCTATTTATGCAGCAAGCCCCAAACAAGAGAGGCTGAATGGATTTCCCTTGTTAGTTCTTGAGAAGTCCTCTGGGCAACCCCAAAGAGACAGTCCAGGAAAAAACCCTTGACCTAAACAGCATCTCCATAAGGAAGACATATGGCCCTTCATTTAAAAATACAGCTCCTAGAAGTCCATCAGTTTCAAGTTAAATAAACTTCTCTCCTAAGAGAACAATAAGCCAGGCTGGGGCAGTGGATAGAGCACTGGGACTGATGTCAGGAAGACCTGAGTTCAAATCCAGTCTCAGACTGTGTGACCCTGAGCAAGTTACTTCACCCTGCTTGCCTCAGTTTCCTCATTTGTAAAAACAAACTGGAAAAGGAAATGTCAAACTACTCCAATATCTTTGACAAGAAAACTTCAAATGGGGACATGAAGAGCTGGACAAAACTGAAACAACTGAACAACAAGGAAAAGTAGTTAAAGAGAAACCTACTAAAAACAGTTCTGATTCTGAATATCCTAAACTCTCCAATTTCAATCTGAAGACATCTGAGAATTAAAAAGATAAGGTGAAATTTGCATAATCTCCTAACATTATCCTTCGTTCTGAAAGCACAAGATAAACATGAAAGCCCAGTGTATTCTGGGCTATTTGTCTAACTCCCTGTGACTCAGGTTCTCTGAGTAGCTAGGTGTCATTCACCCTTTGACCCCACCCATTTAAATTTATATTCAGTATGGAGGGAGGAGGAGGAGAGTGTCTGTAACCTTCAATCAAATCTCATAGCAAATATGCCCCCCCCCACCTATGCCCCTCCACCAGAGGATGTTACGTCTCACTCAGTTACTGCTATCCTTGCTGTCCTGCTTCCACTCCCCAACATCTGTCTCTGCTTGCTATAAGTTGGTTGCATGCACTTAATTTCATCTCTGTCATTTTAATACCAGACAAGTCTTAGAGAGTTTCCTCCACATCAGATAAGTTACATGAATATTATGCTGAGGCTGAGAGCAAGTGGGGATGCTCAGGCTGTCATGTTCAAGTACCATTTCCCCAATATCCCGCCTCATTTTCAGATTCAGTCTTTTTCAAAATCTTCTCAGGTCTCCTCACTCATTGTACACTATATAGCCACTATGGGACCTCCTCATTCTGCCAGGATTGTACATTAGAGACTCAAAGGCTACATTATGTGAATTGAGTTATTGTTTATACACATTACGCATCTAATCCAATTTTAGGATGAAGAAGGAAGTGAATAGAAATCCATACCCAAGTTCCCTCAATGCAATTTATCAACAAATCTAATTTATAAAGATAAAAATAATTTTAAATGTAGAATTATTTTAGAGCAAGATATAACAGAATCATTGTGTAAATTATTAGAATTCCATTTATCTCAATCTGTTAACCTATTGTATAACATAATGGTGGTCTAGCCTATGGCCAGATCACCTATGATGGCATCATCCATGGGAAGACACTAGGGAGATACTTCTGGGAGACAGAAGACTGAGAACACACGTACTTGGACATTCTTTGTTGTGGTTGGGAAGAGTCTTTTTCCATTGGCTGAATAGTCAGAACTGCCTGAGTCAGCACTGGTCATGACTTTTGCAGCATTTGAAGCTGAGGGAGCAAGGCAACTTCTTTACTGATAGTCCCCCAGCTGTGACCATGCTGTATGATCTATCAGGCCATATGGCCTTGAGAAATTGGCCTCTGGCCTTTTATTTTGTTTCTTTCTGTTCTAAGTGCAGGGAGTGTACTCTCTGGTCCTGGAAGTTTCAAAGGCCAAGAGTGAGAGCTACAGTAATCTGAGGGTTGAGGAATATAATTCAGGTATTTCAGCCAGCCAAGCAAAGAGGCCTCAGGTAGCAAAGTGGATTGACTTCTGAATCTGGTAGTGATGGTGGCTTTGGACTTGAGTGTGGTAGGAACAATGGTATGTAGGCATAGAGCGAAAGTGGGACTCTAATTCTCTCCCTCCTCCCAACTAAAATGATGTAAAAGAAGATTATACCCTCGAGGTACTGAGAGAAATGATAGTTCTCTGTTTTTCCAGGGATGGACACATTGATAATGAGGTTGACCCATGCATTGCCAGAGCTAGCTCAGTGTTTGGGAGGCTCCAAAGGAAATTATGGGAGAGAAGAGGTATTAGACTGACTATCAAACTGAAGGTCTACAGAGCTGTTGTGCTGACCTCATTGTTGTATGCCTGTGAAACCTGGACAGTCTACCAGCACCATGCCAGGAAACTGAATCGCTTCCATTTGAATTGTCTTGGGAAGATTCTGAAGATCACCTGGCAGGATAAGGTACCAGATACTGAGGTCCTTATTGGAACTAAACTGCCAAGCATGCAAACTCTACTTCAGAGAGCACAACTCCCATGGGCTGGCCATGTTGTTCAAGTGCAAAACTTACACTTGCCAAAAAGACTATTTTGTGGAGAACTCACACAGGGCAAGAGTTGACATGGTGGTTAGAAGAAGCCATACAGGGACACTTTCAAGGTCTTTCTTGAGAACTTTGGAATTGATTGTGTGACATGGGAGACATGGTGCAGGAGCGCTCAGCATGGCGTGCTGTGCTCTATGAGCAAAGCAGAATTGAAAGAGCTCAAAGGAAATGCAGCATGCGCAAATTTAGAGAATCCACCCCAAATGTTCATGTGGACTATTTCTACCCACCCTGTGGTAGAGTATTCCAAGTTTGTATTGCTCTGATCAGCCACAATCAGACACACTGAAACTTGACTTTAGCATAGCAATGTCATTTTTGGTTCTCTTTGAGAACAAACGACAACAAACAACCAACCAATCTTTAAAATAAATATTCCTTTGTAAAAATTAGTTCAATGTTAAATAAAAGGTTAGTCACTGGGCTACTGAAATGGGGGAACACAGCCAGGTGGGGTTCAAGCCAGTGGAATAAAAGAGAGACACCCCAGTACCCTTAAGATACCTGAGAACCCTGAGGGAAAGGGGAAGAAGAATGTAACAGACTTGGCCTTGAGAGAATAGAGCCAGAGTCAATCCTATTAATGATGGAAGACCAGAACAAATGTCTCATCAAGGAAATGCTTCAAGTGAATTCTATTTGTATCTAGTATCCCTCGATTCCCTTCTTACTATGAAAGCAAAACAGAAGTTTGGCTGATGTCTGTGTTATTCCCAAATGGGTCTTTAAGACATACCCTAGTTGGATCATCTCACTCTCTGACAAAGCCCAAACCTATGAAGGCCAGATTAGAGTCCCTTTGCCCCTTTATGAGCCTCCTGGGCAGGAAATTTGCAACACATGCTGACTTTGCCAGTTTCCAATTTCCTATGAGGGATTTTCTTGAGTATCAGTCCTTTATACAACTCTCTGTACATAGTGAGAGACTATATGCAGAAGACTGTCTTTGGCACACTTGGGACGCTCTGAAACAATAGAACATACAAGGCCTAGGTTTTAAAACTGATGCTTTTTACATGGAATCTTAACTGATGATATTTTCACCACCCCAAATCCATCATCAATCTGTCTGCATTAAATTACCACTCCTGAAAACCCTGGGATCACAGGAACTGGAACTGCAAGAGAACTCAGAGATATCTCAAATCCAGCTATTTTTAAGATAAGAAAATTGAGGCCCAGAGATTAAATTACTTGCCCAAACAATTTTCCTGAAGCACAGAACTAACTTTATCAGACTCCTCCTCAATAAACTCCACTAGTTTTCTATTGATTCAGGATCAAATATAAATTCTTCTGATTAGGAGTTAGATCCCTTTACAACATGGCTACTTTCTACCTTTCCAGTTTTCTTACACATTTCCACCCATGTTCTCAATGGTGTGACTACAATGACCTATTTGAAGTTCCTCACATACAATGCTCCACCTCCTTTCCTCCATATCTGAAGGGCACTTGCTCCTCAGTGTGACTCTTGGAATCCCTGGTTTCCTTTGAGACATAAGTCAAATGCCACCTTCAGCATGAAGCTCCTCCCAACTGTGAGTGCCCTCCCTCCCAATCTTGTCTTGTATTCATTTTGGATAAATTCTATATATTCTATTCTATATATGTTTTTATGTGTGCATATATATATATGTGTGTGTGTGTATATGCATGTATGTGTATATGTATGTATGTGTGTATATACATATGTTTGTGTATGCATGTATGTGTATATGCATGTATGTGTGTATGTATATATACATTTCTCTTCCATTAAGTGGTGTTCTCCTTGAGGGCATAGATTGTTTCACTTTTGTCTCTGTAGCTAGTTAGCATAGAGCCTGACAAATGTGTAGTATGTACTGGATAAATATTTGCTTATCTATAGTAGAGCCAGGATTTCAATGAGCTTGTCCTCTGATCCCCAATCCAGTCCTCTTCCCACACTATACAGCACTCCTTTGTCCTATCATTGGAATCCAACCAAATGACAATTCTCTCTTTTCCTTACATGTTATTCTCCCTTAAGCTTCTTACCAACTGAAGGCTCTATTCCTGTCAGTCACCTTCCTCCCTTATTCTTCTTTCAAGCCACAGACTATAATCAATCTGCGCCTCTGGATAATTCTATTAAAATTCCTTTCCTTGTACTCCTCTCCTTTGGTGCCAAGGTGGATGAGGAAGCCCCAAAATGCTTCCAGATACACTAGATCCTACTAATCTTTAAGTGGTGGTGACAAAGTAACTGAGTAAATCAGTACAGGGGAAAACTTTCTATCTCTTAGTTATCCTCTGATTCTAATATTTTTTTTTTTGGCATTTTGGAGGGAGGAGGGCAGGGCAATTGGGGTTAAGTGACTTGTCCAAGGTCACACAGCTATTAAATGTTAAGTGTCTGACGTGAACTCAGGTCCTCCTGACTGCAGGGCTGGTGCTCTATTCACTGTGCCACCTAGCCACCCCAATTCTAATACTTTTTCCTGATTTTAAAGTGCCCTTTAAGTAAATCATTAAGTAAATTAAGTAAAACATTAAGTAAATCATTCCTTCTACAACTTAAAATAATTTTTTTATCTTATTTCTTCTCACCCTAAAGGAGATAAATAGCCATTTTCTTTCTTCTTCCAATCCAACAAACACATTTATTCTTTGGATGAAGGTCATATAAAGAGTAAGTCAAAGACTGGGATGTGAACTCGGGTCCTCTGGGACTCTTTTCAATATACAACATGAGCTTCCCAGTTATCATCTACAGACTGAAGTATATAATACAAAATCTCATTGAGGGGCCTAAATGTACTAACTGAAATGGGATAAAATGGTTTAAAAGAAATTCTCTCAAAGACCTGAGTTCTAATTCTAATTCATTGACAACTCATGAGATAATCATAAGTCATTTCTGTTCAGTTATTTCAGTTGGGCCCAACTCTTCTTGACTCTACTTGGGGTTTTCCACAAAGATACTGGAGTGGATTGCTGTTTCCTTTCCTAGCTCATTTTATAGATGAGGAAATTGAGGCAAATGTGGTTAAGTGACTTGCTCAGGATCACACAGCCAGCAAGTGTCTGAGGCTGGATTTGAACTCAGGAAGATGAGTCTTCCTGACTCCAGACCTGGCACTCTATCCACTGTACCACCTAGCTGCCACTGTATCATGAGTCATACTGGACAGAAACATGAATACAAATTGGCAAAACATTGGCAAACTATATGGAAATATCACTGTAACAGTCTTATAATACATGCTTAAATGTACATGTAGTAATAATGAGAATAATTTTTCTTCCCTCATTTTAGTGTTTAATAGAGCAAAAAGATTAGCTTATCCCACATCACTGATATTCTCTCAAAAAAAGTTACAGAAGGCTTTCAGCACACCAGGTAGACCCATACGGCAAACTTACACAGACCTGGAGCTGGAAGGGGGACCTTTGTGACCATCTAGTCCAAAGGCCTCATTTTTCCACATGTGGAAAATTAATGCCCAAGAAAGTTAAGTAACTTGCCCAAGGTCAAACGGGTCTATGGATATAGAAGCAGTATTTGAACCCAAGACCTTTGACTTTGGGGCTCTTTCCAATCCACCACACTGCCTTAATGGATTGCAAACTGCCTCACTGTAAGAAATATTCACATTGATGAAATCACAAGTACATTTGAGCATAATATTGAAGTAAATTCATGTAACATCATATCAAGTGTATGGTGGGGCATGGGGAGGACAGGGGCCAGAAATGAAATGAAATTGTTTGTTTCTTCAACTTGACATTCCCCAGACTGCTATAAAATGTCCACATAGATTCTTTAACTAAGAAGGAAAGATACAAGGAAAGCAGCATTTGACTGTAATGTGCATACTTTTTCCTTAGATGACTTTAATACACCAGAAGGGCCTAACTCTTTGTCAGTTTATATTCTCAAAGCTGTATATATCACATAAGCAAGCATATTCTCATCTCAACTGTATTTCCAGGCTAAGGCACAATAAAGCAGTGCACAAATACTTTAAGACCTGATTTTTCTTACTCCTACCTTATACTCCATCAAACAGTTGACCGGGGAAGTTCTTCTACCAAACTTATATAGTTATGTGGGACAGTACATATAACGGTTATACTTTCAAATCATGACTTAAGATGCTTTCTAGCTCTGTGACCCTGGAAAAGTCATTTAACATCTCTCAGACTCAGTTTCCCTATCTGTAAAATGGGAGTAATCTTCCTAACAAAGTTGTGAAGAACAAGTAAGATAATATATGCAAAGTGTTCTTCAAACCTTAATGTCCTATATAAATACGGTTTGAGGAGGTTGCTGGGGTTCAGAGATCAAGTGACTTGAAGAAACTAATATAGTTACTTCATGCCTAGGTCTTCCTGACTTTAAGTCCACTGGGCTCTATCAACTATGCCAAATTGCCTCTCAGACCAAATGATGCCTTCTACCTAAGTAAGGCACAGACGGGATAAAGGGCTTGACTTGGCACAGTCATGGGGATGTAGAAGGGCACAAAAGAAGAAGCTACATGAATTTTACCTGACAATTATTTGGGTGACCATATCAATGGCAAAAAAACAAGAAACCTCTTTATGTCATTCCCTGCCCCCAATGCTGGTAAGACGTTAAGTACAAAACACTTTATTTTGTACTTAACGTGTAATATTGTACACACAGGAAAAGAGGTAGAAACATGGGGAATGGTGCTAAGGAGAAGTAAGCAAGAACAATTTGGGGGAGACATAACTTTTGGTGCCATAAAAGTCTCTCTGAATCTTTAAGTAGCTAGTAGTGGCGTTTCAGGAGGCTGGATGGCTAGACAACTCATTAACTAAAGCTTTGAACAGCCAAAGACTGGCTCTTTCCAAGAGTTGCTAGCTCTTTTCCCCAAGAATCTACACACTTAAGTAACAACTGGCTACACTGATTAGAGAATGGCTAAACAAAATGAGATACAGAAATCTACTGGAATACCACTGTTCTGTGAAAAATAGTGAATGTGAAGAATTCAAAGTAAAGGAAGACATATGAACTTGTACCCAAGAGAACTAGAAAAACAGTATATAAAATGACTTTCCAGTATAAATGGAAAGAATGAAAAATTGAAACTGAACGCCGTTACTATAATGACCAAACTTGGTCCAGGCAAATAATTAAGAAGAAAGAAATAAGCAGTCACTAAGTGCCTATTATGTGTCAGGCCTTGTGCTAAGAGCTTTACAGATATATCTTTTGATCCTCACATTATGCTCCTGGGAGGCAGGTGCTATAATTATTCCCATTTTACAGATGAGGAAACTGAGGTAGACAGAGGTTAAGTGATTTGGCCAGGGTCACACGGCTGGCAAGTATCTGAGGACAGATTTGAACGTAGTCTTCCTAATTCAAGCACAGCTCTTGATCCACTTTGCCGCCTCCCTCCATTCTTTGTAGACGTGGGAGACTGTGGGTATGGAATACTTTGCATGGTATCACCCTTACTTGATAGTTGGTTTTGCTGAATCTCCTTTTTGTTCTCTTTCTTTTTAATTTTTTGTTACATGCTGACTGAGGTGGAATATCTCTGGGAATGAAGGTGTTATAAGAATAAAGATATCAGTCCTTTAAAAAAAAAAAAGAACTGGCTGATTTATTGCCTATTTCACCAAACACCCATTTGTTCTTGATGGAGCCTTATCCCTTCTGTGGGTATACATTAAAGAGTGCTGTTCAAACCACAGTCAGTACTACGGACTTACAGCAATCAAATCTTGATACCTGCTTTCCCACCCCAATCCTGCCATGTTCATTTATCTTGTGTGTATCTAACATGTTTTTATTTAATTTCCCCCTGATTTTCTGTTACTTGGATTTTGTTGTTTAGTCATTTCAGTCATGCCTGACTCTTCATGACCCCATCTGGGGTTTTCTTGGTGAAGGCACTGGAGTGGTTTGCCATTTCCTTTCCAGATCATTTTACAGAGGAGGAAACTGAGGCAAACAGGCTTAAGGGACTCGCCCAGGATCTAAGGTCAAATTTGAACTCAGGAATATGAGTCTTCCTTGTCTCCAGGCCCAGGACTCTATCCACTGCACCACCTGCTGCTAATGTTTACTTACATGTTGTCTTTTATTTTTCTTTTGCATATTAGCTTTTTTTGTAGCTGACCCAACTGTTTGTGAATGTTTACATTTCTGCCTCTCTTCCACTGTACCCAAGGTAGACTTTAATTCTACAAACAGTTGATTGTGGAAATAACTTGTCAGAAGAAAGTCAACATTTAAAAAGAAAATGAGGATATATTTTGAGGGTACATTGTGGTTGGAAGGAAAGGAACAAGTTTCAAGATTGGTTTTTCCCCCTGAATAAATAATATAATATATAGTAATATAATAAATAATAAAGAAGTACAAGTCAATCAACAGCCAATTAAATTTTTAAACACCCTATAAGCAAAACATCCATCAAGTAAAACAAAGAAGAAAAGGAAAAGAGGAAGCTAGATAGAGTGCAGGGCTTGGAGTATGAAAGACCTGAGTTCAAATCCTGCTTCAGACACACCTATATAGTGTAATACTGAATGTATTACTGAGCAGTGTAACACTGAGCAGGTCACTTACCTTTGCATTTTCCTCATGTGTCAAACGAGATGGCAGGATTCTGAGATTCCTTCTTGCTCTAAATCTATGGTCCTGTGAATTGTCTCAATTAATTTCAGTTTCCAAACTGGCTGGATAAAACCCTGGACTAGGTTTTGTTCTGGTCCCACTGATGACTTGCTAAATTACCTTGAACAAATCATAACCTCTGTTTCACAATTTCCTCAGCAAACTAACCAAAATTAAAGCAATTGCCTTTCCAACTCCACACTGATCAGCCCTAAAACTGCACCAACTCTGCTTCTTTCTGTTCCATGAACAATTCATCCGCTTGACCATCACAATTAATCTGCCCTACTCATCCATTCCTTTGTTACCAGGTTTTTATCTGTATTTATACCAGATTATTTCAGAGAGGGTAGGGTTTGTATCTGTGTATGTCTACACTGTTTGTTATAGAATGTAAGCTCCTAAAGTGGAAAATGCAATAGCCTTGTAAGAGGCTGTTACAGCAGAAGCCTGTTTTTGGTTCTGGTTCTGGCACTTAATACTAGGTGGCTTCTGAATCTCAGCTATGGAAAGGAGACATTACGGAGGAATGCACTAACTACTGGATTTGGGAGTCAGGAAGATTTGGGTTCATATTCTCCCTCTATCACTTGACTAGGTATATATCACCATGGGAAAGTCACTGAATGAAAATCCCAGTTTCTTCCACTGTGGAGCAGGGCTAATAATGCCTATATCACCTACATCATAGGGTTGTCACGAGGCTCGAATGAAATAATGTATATAAAATGCTACCTAAGTGTCAGCTCTGATTCTTAAGTGTAAAATGGGTCCAATGAGTCTGTAAAGGTTATATTTATTTAGGACCTATCACAGTTGGGCACTTAGTAAGTGCAGTTTGGTTGACATATTAGTCGAATGATTTACTATAGTCTACTTTCTATCCAGAGCTAATATGATGAAAAACCAGGGGTGATGGTCATGGGGCCCACATTTTGTGAGCCACAATATTGCTGGTATCTAGGCAGTGACTCAGAATAAAAAGCCAGTGGAGGTAAGAAAAGGTAATTCATTCCTTCAATAATTATTCATTAAGGGCACAAGGTACTATGCTAGGAGCTAAGCATACAAAGACAAATTAATGACAAAGTTCCCGCTGTTACAGAATTTATATTCTATTGGGAGGGGAGTTGATATGTCCCCCTTTTGAAGATTAATAAAACATAAGGCATGGGATGAAAACAGTAAAAGAAGCATCCAGATAATTTGAAATGGCAATAAATATGTTTCGAGACTCAGAGAAGACTTCGATGACAATGTAGAAACTGAGCAGATCCTTAAAGGAGGCTAGGGTTCAGAAAGGCTAAGATAAGGAGGAAATGCATTCCAAACATGGAAACAGCCAGGACAATTTCAGGGAAGAGACAGTAAGTCGAATCTGGGAAACATCTATACAACAGTGTCACTTGGATCATTAGTCAATCTATACATTCTTCCACTATCAACAAACTGTCTGTGAAACACCCCCTTTCTCCATCTGCACAGTCCTAAAGGGATGTTTCAATGACATCTTTTAAGAGCTAGAATTAGAAATTTTTGTACACAGAACTAGCACCAGAATCTGGGCAAGTGGCACAAACAGCATGCTGGGTTACAGGGAAGAATCAGACACTCCCCTGTGGGGAGATGCAGACACTGCCCTCATTGCCAGATGCTGGGACACCTTGAGGCCACCATTAGAGAGGCTGTTCAACTCTCCTCAACTCTGATCCCCAAGCCCACAGGAAATAGACATATGGCAACTATTTTAAATAGTTATTCTTGACAACTAAGTGATAAAAGTCAGTTGTTTCTTCCCACTTGGCCTCTGACAGGCCTGGTTTGAGAAGGTAGAGTGGAAACTCTTGGAAGAAACAAAGAGATGCTTTGGGAGAGGGAACCAAAAGAAGCCTTGAAAAGAGGGCTCCCCAAACCCTCCAAGTAGCATAACATCATTAGAGCTATTAGGAACTTATGACGACCCACTACAACTCCTTCATTTTTTTAGAGGAGGTTAGTTAGGACTCCAGAGAAGCAAAGTGATGTTCAAGGTCACAGAGGAAAGCTCATTCAACTCTTTCTGAAACTTTATCTGAACCAAGGTGGAACCAAAGGAAGTCCAAACCTCAGAGACTCACCATCTTTTAGAGTTGGAGGAGATCCAAAGCCCTCATTTTAATGAAGGAGATGACAGAGGCCTATGGTTAGTCTTAGATGAGGAGCTAGAATTGAGATCTCTGGATTTGATCAGCCAAGTTGTTCAATTCTGATCTCCCTGAGAGTCACAAGCATTTCCACAGTGTCAGTTCCTGGTCTCACAACTGAGGACAAGTAGCTAAGCAGGAAGTTGGGGGAGGGGGGAAGGGAAGCTAGAATATATAATAATATTAATAGCTATAATAATAATCATAATAGCTAGCATTTATATAGTGCCTACTATTTGCCAGGTCCTGTACCAAGTGTTGTTGTTGACATTTCAGGCGCTTCTTTTACCGCTTTCATCCCATGCCTTATGTTTTATTAATCTTCAAAAGGGGGACATATCAACTCCCCTCCCAATAGAATATAAATTCTGTAACAGCGGGAACTTTGTCATTAATTTGTCTTTGCAGCCTTAGCTCCTAGCATAGCACCTTGTGCCCTTAATGAATAATTATTGAAGGAATTAATTACTTTTTCTTACCTCCACTAGCTTTTTATTCTGAGTCACTGCCTAGACACCAGCAATATTGTGGCTCACAAAATGTGGGTCCCACGACAGTCACCCTTGGTTTTTCATCATATTAGCTCTGGATAGAAAGTAGACTATAGTAAATCATAAGACTCTTCCTGACCCCATTGGGCTTTTCCTGGCCACAATTCCCGAGTGGCTTAACATTTTCTTCTCCAGTTCATTTTACAGGTAAAAAAACTGAGGAAAACAGACTTAAGTGACTTTCCCAGGATCACACAGCTAGTAAGCATCTGAGGCCAGATATGAACTTGGGAAGATAGGTCTTCCTGATTCCAAGTCCAGTGCTCTAACCACTGTACCACCTGGCTGTATCCTACTGTACTTAGTGCTTTTTACCAATCTAATCTCATTTGATGTTGAGGAAGCTGAGGCAAATAGAGGTTAAATGTCCAAGGTCATATAGCTAATTAGTATCTGAGGTCGGATTTGAATTCTGGTCTTCCTGATTCCAGGCCTAGGATTTTATCCTCTGAGTGAGCTAGCTAGCTGCCTCTAAGACTGTTCGGTCTTTCGGTCTTTCTAAGCTAACTCTTGTCCCAAATTTACTCTCCCCCACCCCTATATACACACCCAGGTTCCTCTTGTAGCAAAATTTGAGAAGCCTGAGAGAGCAATCTTGTAAAGAAAGAAAAAGTTCCTAGAATAGTAGACACAGAGACATCCAGAGGGAGAAGCACTGCCCTTTAGAAAAGGCTAGAGGGCTTTTTCTTTTCCCTACCTTGCCGTGGTTGAAGGTCCCTCCCCACTCTATCTTTTTTGGGTTGATATGTTAAGTGGTTCTCTCTCCATGGGAACTTCTAGGCCTTGGGGCCAGGTCACTACCCTGTTCCTCTCTCCACTCAGGGACCCTTCTTTATTTACCAGGCCATAAACACTTTTAACTCAGTGTTTCTTTTTACTGTCTAGGTTTCTATCAGCAAGAAAGTTTAGAATCCTGGAAGGATAAAACTATGCATGAATAAACAAGTCCCTAGAATGGGAGACGCAGAGGAATCTAATAAGGTTAAATATGAGTCTAGTTTCTTTCCCTTCCTGAAAAAACCACTGCTAATTCTACCCAACCTCCACTCCTTCCCAGACAGACTATGCCTTCACGGGACTTCTCTCTACAGGCTTGATGGGGGACGGTGGACTGCTCCACTCATTCTCCAACAAGAACATGCAACAAGGCAGCCCCTGGTGTTGTGATAACCAGCTCCTTGCACTAGACATGGCCTCGGTTCCCACTCCTTGCCCCTGCTACAACTGACAAGTCTACTCACACACCAACTCTTCCCATCCAATGACCAGTCCTCACCAAGGTCACAACTTGACGTCCAGGATCTCCACCAGTCTTCTTTTCTAGAGTAGGAAAAGTGCTATTGGCAGCTCTTTAGATTTTCCATCCCACAGTAAGTTTCTCACCCTGAGAAAAAGTTCCTTTTCCCTGCTTGCCTTCAGGAAGCCCTTAGTTTATTTTAATGCAGAAGTGCTTTGCAAACCTTAAAGTATGAACAAATGTGTCATTTTTATTTTTTTCTAATGTTTAAAAAATGTGGAGTCAGGATCAAGAGACTACATAGTTATCTGTCTCAGGTCTGCCCTCTCAAGGGATGACTCTGGGGCCCAACTATCCCTAGGAAGAGCCCTGCTTCTCCCTGCCTTACAGGGAAGGGACCTGCAAGAATCTTCTTCCTCCACACTGGAGATGAGATTCAGCACTACAACAACATCATTTCCATAGGTTGTGTCCTTGAACCGTGCCCAAACCCATCCATTCCCATTACGTTAGTACAAACAGGTACTGCACCTCCACTCCTCACAAAGAGATGACAGGTCATATCAGGAGTAGGTGGGGCAGAGGAGCAGGGTGTGGAGGGAAACAGCAGGATCTCTAACAGGTAAAAACAAGGATGCTGGAAGCTGGCAAAAGACCAAAGGAAAAGTGCATAAAACCTTTTCCATCTATGGACTCCTATAGAGTCTGGGACGCAAGTCATCTGGAAATAGTGATATCTGAATATATAACCCTTATAACTCTACATTCCTGTGACTAAAAGATGGTGTTAAAAAGACAGAGGGTACAGATGGATGCTGGAGTAGGGATTCAAGGGGCATGGTTATCTTGGCAGAAGCAGCATGCTTAAATCCAGAGGCTGATTCTCAGCTCTGAAAGTTCAACAACTTGATTTTATCAACTCACCCAGAGGGGGTGCTATTTTGGACAATCAATCTATACTGGTCAAGCTCACAAGAATACAATTTATGAACTAGAAAGCCACTTCATTAATTTACAGTGAGAGCTACCTACACCTGGCTGGGGAGCTAGAGATGCCCAGGGTGTAGGGGCTCCTTTCTAATAGCTAAGTGTCCTCAGGAGGCCAAATTACAAAAACAGAATTCTGCTTGAAGCAGTTCCTGGGATCAAAATGAAGAGAACCATGGAATCTTAAGGGACAGCTGGATAACCTAGAGCATCTTGTTTACCTGCTTTTCTCCAGTCACTTTAGAGACATCTCTGTCTCAACTCCTACTGTTGGTCATCTAAAAACAGAGATCCTGCTCTAGATAAATACTGACAAATTTTTATTTTCCAACTCTCCTTTTTCAATATTCCTTATCAGTCACCAAAATTTCTGTCATTACAACACTTATTATTATTCATGACAGACACACTGCAATTTCCAAGATTATAGCTTATCTTGCGTTTGTTACATTTACAATTGATGCCTTCCTTTTTAGGGCATATCCTGAGGCTCTTGCTGTGGTTTAGGAAGCACTCTAGGCTGAACAGCAATGCGATTAAAACCAGCTCTTGGAAGTGGGGTGGGGATGGGAGAGTCATTTCTGCAAATACCCAATCCTTCCAAGTTGTTTCTTACTAGGTTACATTTCAGAAGGTGATATTCCCTAGACTTGACTCTAAAGTCCAGTTTAGTAAGAACTTGATGTCCTTTATTGTATGGATCATGCCTAGGCCTCTGCCTAGATGCACACACATGTGTGTACACATGCACACACACATACACACACACACACACACACACACACTACTAGGTCCATCCTTACACATAAGTACCCTGTACTGACCACCATTATTTTCCCATCCTCTATAACCATCACTGTTCCACAAAGAAAATACATTTTTTGTGTGTGACACAGACACAAAATTATCTTTGACAGGAAGATAATTTTCTTACTTCTTCTGACACACAGTTATCATTTTGTTTTGTTGTTATTCAGTAGTTTCAGTCATATCCGACTCTTTGTTACCCAATTTAGAGTTTTCTTGATGAAGATACTGGAGCAATTTGCCATTTCCTTTTCTATCTTATTCTACCATTGAGGACCTGAGACAAACAAGGTTAAGTGACTTGCCCCAGTTCACATAGCTACTAAGTGTCAGAGGTCAGATTTGAACCAAGAAAGATAAGTCTTCCTGACTTGGGGTCCAGCACTCTATTCATTACACCACCTAACTTCCTTCATTTTGTTTTCTCTTTGTTTGGGTAAAGATGAGAAATACCATTCTAGGAGAAAAAAAAAGTTTGTTTGTTTTTTTTACTCTGTCCTTAGATTCAGGGAAGTTGCTCTAAAAAATGATAGACCAATTGCTAGGTTCACCCATGCAGATAGTTTTGCTTGAGCCCTTTGTAGAAATGAGCTATATCTCAGGATTCCAAACAACATACACCCAAGACCCAGAATGGTTGAACCACTTTCATTATGAAGTTGCTTCCAACACAACTATGTGTGACATCTTGTTCTAAAGTGTGCAAACTGCCCCCAATGTGACTACTGCCTCTTCTCATTTCAAATGATGAAGCTAACAAAGTGATTAGCTGCAGTTATCAGTAGTCTAAAAGTATTCTAAAAGGATAGTCTGGGGACCCCTAGGGATCCCTCAGACCTTTTCAGGGGTTCCTTTGGGTAAAAATTATTTTCATAATATTAAGACTTTTACTTTCAAATATGATAAATATCAATGGATGCAATCCATATAAACACAAGCTCAATAATGTTTTAAGAGTGTAAGGGGGTCCTAAGACTAAAAAGCTGGAGCACTGCTGATGTAATATGCTTTCAAGCCCATGCAAGACTGTATCATTTAATCTTTGACCCCTCTAGCCAATTTCTTTCTTCTTCTGACTCTTAAATTTAGCTCAAGTCTAGTTTTTTGTTGTTAGAACATGGAGGACCCTCTAGCTATTCTAGAATGGACAGTTTTTAACTCATATAGTCCATTATATCTACTCCTCTTGACTCTTAGGAAAGAATGAAGAGAAAATCTGTTATTTCACCAGGACTCAGCTAAGAAATAAAATGATTTTTCTAAAAATTATGCATTCAGGAGGTTTGTCAACGGTGAAGACACATGTGACATGGCTTCATTCCCCTGAGGTATAACAAAAAGAAATTCCACTTTGCCCTAAATTGAAATCTAAGAGTTGTCTCCTTAAAATGTATTTAGGATTGTTCATCACACTAAGAAAACTCAAATAACTTAGGGGCAATTCCAGAGATGTTACTTCACTGGGTCCATCAATAAGCATTTATTACTGAAGAAGAAACAAGGAGAGGTCAAAAACAGTCCCTGCTATCCAGGAGCTCACATTCTTCATTGAGGATACAACATAATCTTTAAGGACCAGAAGAGCCTTGCTTACCAAAACTTATGAAGACAGAGATCCTCAGAAGAGGTGCGGAAAAAACAAAGTCTCAAAAGGCAGGAGTCATCCTAGGAAACTGGACATAAAAACGACTTAACTTCATTGGACATTACCACATTTCCTGCATGGATGTCTTAGAGTATTTAGGGATGGGGGTCTAGGGATGGAAGAGAGTTTTTTTGTTCCTTACAGATTTTATATTCTAGATGATTCCTTCATACATTTGGATAGAGCTGTAGCCCATTCCCTTTCAGGAAATTTGACGTGCAATTCATTGTAAGATTTATAGCAAAGCAAATAGATAAAAATGAATGTACAGAAAACATGGCCCACCATAAATTAATTGAACAGAAGAGACTATTGACATCTCGATGCCATTGTAATGGGGTGGCAATTTATGTGGTTTGCAATACGTCAAACCATTATGCTACTTGCAGATAACTAAAGAGATGAGTTTTAGACTATCACATCAAAGAGGAACACATTGGCTGGTTTATTTCCCTTAGCATCTTTGTTCTGCATTGAATTATTGTACCATAGGAAGACCAAACAATAGAAAATATCTTTAAGAGACAAGGAACAAAATCTATGCTGGCATATTTCAAATAAGACAATTTTTAACTTTCAGAACAAGGCCAGATGTTGAGCTGGTCCATCACACCATAATGGAATGTAAAATGTGACATCTAAAGTTGCATAGTATTCACTAATCAAACATTACTAGGTGCCAACAGCATAGGAAGCAACCCAGACAACAGAAATTTATGTCATTCCTGCCTGAAGCTACTACAAAAGTTTGAAAAGAATTCAAAACATTGATTTCTTTACAAAAATTATTTTGTTTGTGTATATGTATATATATATATATACACATATGAAGTAATATTTACATATCAAAAATATATATTTATATGGGAGGGCAGCACACTACAAAAAAATATTTAATAAAGAGTCAGGATCGGGTCAGCTAGGTGGAGCAATGGATAGAGCACTCACTGGTCCTAGAGTCAGAAGGATCTGACTTCAAATCCAGCCTCAGACACTTGACCCTAGCTATGTGACCCTGAGCAAGTCACTTGAACTCAACTGCCTCCAAGAAACAAAATCAAAAACAATCAACAACAACAAAAAAGAGTCAGGATCTCTGGTTTTTAATCTTGTTTCTGCTATATACCATCTGCATGACCATGGACATCTTACTTGTCTGTAAAGTGGGGATAATATTTATGCTACCTACCTTGGAGAGTTGTTATGCAGAAAATCCTTAACAAACCTTACAGAGGAATAGTGTGGCGTAGGGGAAAGATCACTGGATTTGGTGTTAGTCTCATGGCACTGTCACTCACTGAATGAGCCTGGAAAAATTACTTCACTTTTGGGGCCTCAGTTTCCTCAGAGGTTATAACCTAGATAATCTCTAGGGTCCCTTCTAGGTCTAAATCTTATTATTGTTATATAAATGAGTTGACAGTAATAATATTGTCCCTACTGCACTGCCAAACCCCAACAGATTATTCCATCTGTCTTGTCTGCTCCTATTCACATACTGCTGAAGTCATGCAACTCTGATGAGTGGGTCTGCTAAAAATTTATGCTTCCTAATCTCACTGGTCCCTCACTGCAGCAAAGCAATCCCTTTATTTCTCCCTAACTAATTCCCTATTTCATTCCCCTTAAACCTTGTAACTCACCCCTCCCTCCCAACCTCTAGGAAGAGAATTTCACTTCATACCTTACTGGAAAAAAAAAAGACCCATTATTTGACAGCTCCCTCTTTTCCACTATTCTGTACTTATAAACCCTTTGAAATCATCTTCCATTCTCTTCTTGAATCTAATTTCCCTCTAAGGTCAAGCCCTCTATTTGTTCTGTTGATCCCATTCCCTCCCACCCCATAATCAATCTAATCTTCAGTCTTTCCCTATCTATTGGCTCATTCCCTGAGGCCCACAAACATGTCCAGTTCCCCCAACCTTTAAAAAAAATGTTCAATTGACCTGACCATCTACTTTTTGAGCCCTTATTAAATCTCTTGCCTAGACTATTGAAATAGTCTCTCCCCTCTCTAATACATTCTATGCACATGTGTCAAAGTGATTACTACAGCAAGATCTAACCCTGTCATTTTTCTGTTCAACAATATCCAATGGTACCCTATTCCCTAAAGATGAACATTTAAAGTCCTTCGACATCTGGCTCCAACCTAAATTTCCATCCTTTCTAAACATCATCCCTCTTCATACACTCTAGATCTAGCCAAACTGTCCTTATTATTTTTCACACAGGGCACTTCATTGCCCATCTCTGCCTTTGGCATAGTATGCTTTCACCCTCACTGAGGAGTTCTTTCTTCATCTGAACCTCTTAGAATTCCAAGTTTCTATTAATGCTCAGATCAAGTTATATGCTCCCATGAGCTTTTCCTGTTCCCCCAGCGGTTTTAATGCCTTGCCTCTCGTTATCTTGTATTTATTTTATATATACATATTTTATATATACATATGTATCCACACACAAATATAAATATATATGTACACACATACTTATAACGTGTCTTCCTTGATAAAATGTAAACTACCTGAGAACAGAAAATAATCATTTATTCAGATAAAATGGTCATATACACATACAAGCATATGCATACATATATACACACATAGTTTAAATATGCACACACTACATATGTACATACACATATGGGCCTACATACACATACTCATATTGATACATATACAACATGCATATACAAGCACACACAGAGACATACATAATTCTCAAAACTATGCTGATACAATGCAAGGCTCTGTCAGGTTTTAACCAGCTGGAAAATTTTCTTGTACTAACTCTGTGATAAACTATATGTGCATTGTCAAGGACCAGTCTCATTCATCTCCAGTTTGGCCATGGAATAATGAATTTGGGGGCTGCAATATCTCTAAAAGACCATCTAATGAGTTGTATGTAGATATATTTGAATTGGCATCAAAAGAGGGACTACCTACACCAATAAAATCACAGTTCTTTGACATATTGAAATAACAGTAATATAAACATATACACACACTATATATGTACCATTTGTCCTTAGTTTCAAAGAGAACCAATGACATTATGGGATGATGTCTTCACTCATGTATGAATTGGACTTAAGTGAGGCACAGCTGTACAAAAGAGTCAGCCTCACTCTGTCTTCCAAATCATCAAATTCCAGTGGCAAGTCAAAAGTCAGGACGGCTGGTGATGGCCCAGGATACAGTGGATGACCTGGGCATCTTCAATGTCTGACCAAGCTCTAAGTGCTCCATAGCTCCTGCTTCAGTTGCTTCCGTGGTCATCCTCCTCCCATTCCATTGGGGGAATTCTTCACATGCTTGGAGTAGACATCTTCTAATTCACTGATGGGTTTGAGGCCTGTCAGTTACCCTCAACTTGGTTTAGTCTGTCTGCCAAGATAGTTTTACCAGGGAGTGGGTGCATTCTATAGCTTCTTGGAGTCACAGGTGAGAGTCGGGTGACTGGTGGACACCAAATGTGGATAAGCAGCCCTGAAAAGGTCTTGGCAGCACTCACACCAGAGGTGCTAGACCTCTCTGAACACTCCTACACATTATACACCCACCCACAGGCATTCATGAACACACACACACACACACACACACACACACACACACACACACACATATACACATATACATACACACATATATACAGACACAGACACACATAATACACAGAATGGTAGTTCAAAAACATTTAAAGAAGAGAATAATAAAAGACCAATACAGGGAGAGCATTAGCTCATGAAAGAGGAAATAAAGTCTACGGACAAGTAGAGTTGAAAGAATGTTGTACTAGGAGTTTAAAGACTTAGGGTTTAGCCCAGGCTACATCTATAGCTGGCAGCTAGATGGCTCAGTGGATAGAGCACTGGGCCTGGAGTCAGGAAAACCTGAGTTCAAATCCAGCCTCAGACACTTAACTAGCTGTCTTACCCTGGGCCCATTATTTACCTTCTGTTTGCCTCAATCCACTGGAGAAGGAAACGGCACATCACTACCAAGAAAACCCCATGAACAGTACAGGGTCAGAAGGAGTCATACACGACTAAACAACAACACAGCTCTAGCCGTGTGATCTTAAGAATGTCACCTGACCTCTCTGTGGCTCATTTTCTTCCTCTATTAAATAGGACAGCTGAGATTCCTTCCAGTTCTGACGATCTACTTCCTATTCTACATCTATTTTCAGTACCCACTTTCCAGCTCACTTCATAGATAGAACCAGTGCAGTTGGATAGTGACCCACAATGACATGCTTTATACATCTCACATAGACATGTAGATACCTACTTATTATCTGCTCTGGCTCTCTCTCTCTCTCCAATTCGCCCTTACCCTAATAATGGGTCTGTACTCTCAGAGAATACCTTGCATTGATAAATATGCCCAAAGAGGCTAAGTGAATAAAGTAAATTATTTTTCCTATTTTCCCCACTCTCCAGTACTCTACTCCCAGACCAATCCATTTCCCCCAACTCAAGGGCATGTATGGTAACCAATGTGAAGTACTAGAGTATGACCCAACTTTAGTTCATATCTCAGTCTCCAGAAGGACACAAGGGACTGTTCCAAGGTAACAATGAATTGTGTTTCTCTCCTGCCAAATCAAGAGGTTTAGCTTTTAGACATAAGCCTGAGGATTGAGTCAGAGACATGACAAAGTCCTTAGGGATTCTACAGATCTGATATTCCCCAGATCGACAATGGAGTTCTCAGAGCCACTTCAGACCACAGTGGAGTATGCTCAAGACCAAAACGATACAAGAACCACAGTCCAGAGCTTAGTCTGAAGAGTCTTCAGGAGCTGTTGCTTTATTACTCATTTTCATCTATCCTTATCATTTCTCTACATGACATGATAGCCAGCTACACACACACACACACACACACACACACACATACACACTATTCATTTTTGGGGAGGATAATTGTCTAGAAAAAGGTCATTCATCAAATGTGTAACCCACTATAATGAACAAATGGAAATGAAAAACTTTTTTTTCAGGATATGAAAGATAGGAGATTATGTCTTTTTAACATTTGAATAATCTCTTAGTTTGGACTGTATGCAATTCTCTGAGAGGAATAAACAAGCAAATCAGAAGATAGCGGCAAAATATGTTATTAAAGAGATTGTCCATGCAAGGAATACCTAAAAATGTTTGACCTTGTGTTAGCACAGATAAATTTCAGCTTTCCACACTAATGACAGCGAGAAGCAGCATGGATAAGCCAAAAATATGTTAATACATGGCTCTAGGATATGTTTCTGTATTTATATTTGAATAAAGGTATATTCAGAAACCCTTGGGGGAATTCACTTCCAAAATACAATGAGGCAACATTAGGAAGACAGGCTACGAAAGGAACCCAAAGGTGTCCAGGATCTCTCCTGCTCAGAATTTTTTCCCAGCTCCCCACATCACACTGGAGATGAGGCATCAATACACCCCAAAACTGAGCTATGTAGTGCAGGTTTTTCCCTGACTTAGAGGAGGTAATTAAGTCTGTTGGTTTAATGGGCCTCCTGCTGGGCTGCAGGCAGCATAGAAAAGTAAACAAGAGATGGTGAATTGTATCAACATGGGATTTTATCACCTACTCTGCTTAATCATATTATCAAGAATTTGAGAGCATGATTTGCCATAAGTAACTCACTGTATAGTTGTTGGCCAAAGCTTTGGGAGACTGCAAAAAATCCTTTATCCATTTATTTCATAATCAAAAAAAGATTCTGGGAGCCTCTGGGGAAACTGACAATCTCTTAGAACTGTCAGATACTTTCAGGGAGTTTGGTGTCCTAACTGCAGGGTTACCCAACGATGAAGGAACATAAGAGAGTGCACAGAAATGTTTTTAAAAAAAAAGAGTGACAAGGATGTAAGATGTTATATATTGCCTAGTACAGTACTCAGCCAGCATCCAATAAACGTTGTTGACTGGCTAACTAGAATCCCCTGACCTCTGAGATGCAATTTCCACCCTCAATCTGAGGCCCTTTAGCCGTTTTCCTACATCACATTCAGCCATGCTATTTTCTGTCCGAGATATTGTTCTTTGAAAATTACAATCAGCATCTGGTCGCTGTCTGGAGACCTCAATTGGTCCCTCCTGCTCAGAGAAGGGTCTGTAAGGAAAAATTCAAAACAATTCAAGTTACAGAGAACTTGGAACACATTTGAAACGGAGTGTTCATTTACTCTGGCCAAACTTTCTATGTGGTAGGGAAAGAAAGTGACTAGAATGGATTAATAACAACTACCTATCTGTGGGTGGAAGTCAGCAAGTTTGGGGGTTTTTTTGTTTTGTTTTTTTTTCAATCTGGTAGTCCTCTCAATCTTAACTGTCATGCCCTGCTCAGCCCCTCCACAATGGGAGTTCAGGAGATGAATGGGGGTAGGAAAGAGAAATGGGAAAAGACAATTACAGTAGGAGTTCCAACAAGTCAAGAAAGGAAGCAGATATCTTGTGTTCATCTCTTTTTAGCTCAAAAGAGAGGCGAGGTCAACTTATTGAGTGCTGGGAACTGAAAGAGATAAAAATATGTACCATAATATTAAGTATAGAATGGATAGTCAATATTGTTGACTGACAGTTATCAAGGGAGTGAATAGACAGAATCCTTTTAATTTTTTTTTTTTGCTTTTTTGGAGGGAAATTGGGGTTAAGTGACTTGCCCAAGGTCACACAGCTAGTTTTTTTGTGTTAAGTGTCTGAGGCCAGATTTGAACTCAGGTCTCCTGACTCCAGGGCCAGTGCTCTATTCACTGTGCCACCTAGCCACTCCAATCTTTTTAATTTAAATATTATTTTAAGAAATTTTAGTGCACGGAGCAATAAGGACTGGAAAGACCACTTGCATAGAAGTAACTTTCCCACTGGTCTACTACTTTGACTCAAACTTCTCTCTCTTTACAGCCTCTGTAAATATGTCATCTGGAAGGAAGAGTAGTGAAGCTAAATGGCACAGCCCTTAGGACTTAGAGCTTGGAGCCAAGGAAGTCTAGAGTTTAAATATGGCCCCAGACTCTTATTAGTTGTGTGACCCTGGCAAAATCACTTAACCTCTCTCTGTTTCCTCATCTTTATAATGGGGATAATAACAGCCTTTACCCCCACATGGCTATTGAGAGGATCAAATGAGAAAATATATGTAAAATGCTTAGCAGACCTGAAAATGTTATATAAATGCCAGATACTACTACTATTACCAAGAGCACAACAATCCATCAGTAGCCACTATGATATTAGCATAGATTAGTTTATCTGATTAGCCATCTGTTATCTACCAAGTTAGTTAGGGAATGAGACAAAAGGTAGCTGCTCCCTTTTGAGGAGGAAAAAATTAAAAATCTAGAGTAGTCTCCAAACCTGTTTAATCACACACCCAACAGTACAAAATGTTTGAAGACTACCTAAAAATATGTATATTTATAAATCGTATTGCCATACTACTGTACTAACACATATACTACTAGTATTATATATTATACATCATAAAACATATACAAACAGAAATTAAAATGTCAGTTAATGATTAAATAAACCAAATTTTAATCATATTTTAATACAGTGATATGAAACTTTTTTATTCCCAATACAATTATTAAAAATAGTATTTTAGTGAAAGTTATATAACTGAATATCCCTCAGTAGAATTTTTTATTTTTGAAAACTTGGTTTAATATTTTGTGATACAGTCATGAAGGAAGGAAGGAAGGAAGGAAAGAAGGAAGAGAGGGAGAGAGGGAGAGAAGAAGAGAGGAAGGAACAAAGGAAGGAAGGAAGGAAGGAAGGAAGGAAGGAAGGAAGGAAGGAAAGAAGGAAGGAAGGAAGGAAGGAAGGAAGGAAGGAAGGAAGCCACCATGATGACACAGCAGTCACCCAGAAGGAGTAGTCTTTGCCAGTAACCGTCTGGGCTGTAAGAGCGAAACCCCAGAGCATTATTTTTGTCATAGACCCCTATGTTACCGCCTGGTAAGATAGTACTGGTCTAAGGTATGAGGAATAGCTCAAGAAGAAATGCTTTAGGCTGAATATTTAACAAGACTATAAAGGCAATCAGGGGGTGCCATGGGAGGAAGAATCACCCTAAAGAAGGAGGGGAGGTCACCAAAAGGAAATATGGAGAAAGGGCAAACAAACTCCACTTATTTAAATATTCTACCTAAAGCCAGACTTAATAGTAGGCATTTCCTGGGTTTCAAAGAATATTTTTATTATATTTTGTACATATTTTTTATGACCATAGACAACCCATTATATTGGTACAAGTTAAAAGCAACGCAATTCAGCTGTGGTGGAATTGTTGAGAAATAAATATTCAACATAAGCTTGTAGAATATTTTTGGAGATGAATCTGGCAGGAAGAGTTACAAAAGGAATTATACCCTTTGACCCATTAATTCCATTGCTAGGAACATAATTCTCTTCTCTGACACTGCCACCACCCTGGTACAGGTCATCACCTCAATACTCTGCTACTTGGTCTCCTTGCCACAAATGTCCCCACTCCAGTCAAGCTGTCAAAGTGATCTTAAAGCACGGATCTGACCATGTCACCCATCTTCTCAATAAACTCCAGTGGCTCCCTATCACTACTTTTAAAAAATATTTTGCTTAGTCTTGTCCAACTCTTCATGACCCCATTTGGGGTTTTCTTGGCATAAATACTGGAGTGGTTTGCCATTTCCTTCTCCAGCTCATTTACAGGTAAGAAAACTGAGACAAATAGGGTTAAGTGACTTGCACTGGGTCACACAGCTAGTAAGAGTCTGAGGCTGGATTTGAAGTCGGGAAGATGAGTCTTCCTGACTTTATCCATTGTGCTACCTAGCTGCCAGACTATCACCTTTAACATCAAATATAAAATCTTCTGTTTAGCATCCAAAGCCCTTCATAAGCACATACCTTTCCAATCTTCTTATATCTTAGACAACCACCATCCCCACAAACTCCAAGATTCAGGGTCACTAACCTCCTTGCTACTCCTTGAACAAGACATTCCATGTCCTAGCTCCCTGCATTTTCACTGGCTATCTTCCAGGCCTGGAATGCTCTCCCATTCTTGTCTACTTCCTGACTTCCTTGGCTTCCTTAAAATCCCATCTTCTACAGTAAATCTTCTTAATCTGTCTTAATTCCAGTGCCTTCCTGCTATTGAGTATTTTGAACTATCTTCTATTTGGTTTATTTGGATCCAGTTTGCTTTGTCTCTCTCGTGAGACTGTGAACTCTTTGAGGGCAGGCACTGTCTCCTACTTTTCCTTGTATCTGAGCACAGTGCCTAGCAGGTAGTAGGTGCTTAATAAATATTTACTGACCGCCATACCTAAAACTATTATTACAAGCAAAACAAAAGAGCTATCTGTTTAAAGATATCTATATCTATTTATATCTACTATATATCATCAGGATTATAGGAGTAAGGGTGTGCCCCATTCAAACTTGGGCAACTTTTCAGGATGAAAGGGTCATCCCTTCAGATCTGAACAGATCATTTTGCACTTTTTAAAAGATATGAGACTTTGAGTAATTCATTTGCATATAAAAAGCCAGGAAAGTAACTGAGCATCCTAGAGACACAATATATTCACACCCTACCTACCCCTCCCCCATAAACTGCCTCTGTCCCTTTTCCCCAGCTACTCATTTGTATAGACCTACAGGAGAATCTTAGTATTAAAATGAAAAGAAAACTGGAGAACCTTGAACCCTGAAGTCTTCAGTGATTATTAGGCAAATAGACATTGTATTATGACCTAGCCTACAGAGCTGAAGATTTGGGAAATGTACTAGACAGTGACCATAGTAGGACCAAATTCTCCAAGAATTGGGAGGCAATACATAGGAGTTGCTATATACGTAACTGCAAAAAGCTGGAAGCAACTGAAATGTTCTACAAGTGATTAGTAAGTAAACCAATTGTGGTTAAATAAATTTGATGAAAAATTTATTTTTGTTTTAGTTAATAATTCAGTTTATTATTTTATCATTATCATTATATATTATATAATAGTGACTATAATAATTATCAGAATAAATTCTAAATGAAATATGAAATGTATATATTAACATAACATTATATTATTTCTCTAATGTTATTTCAGTTAAGTTTGATAGAGAACAAAATGTTTCAACTACCACAGTAATTTAACTAAACAAATAAGCATCTAGGTGGTCTGCAATTAAAATAAAATAATATGAGGAACAGAAAGAAATCTGCAAAGACCTTTATGAAGTTATATAAGGAGGGGAGGAGCGAGGAAGAGAACCAGAAAAACAGATACCCTATGAGAAGGGAAAAAATAGACAAACAAAAATAATCCTCATGGAGTCCTGGAGGGAGTGACTAAAAAGTTGTGATATTTTACGTATTGGCATTAATTTAAATGCAGATAGTTACAGAGCAAGTTTAATTAGCTGTACTGGTTTTCAATAGCACATTTTTAAATAAATCTTTTTTTTTAAAGGAAAGTCTACATGCTATCAGTAAGCCAAATGCTAAATCAATAAAACCTTTTAGAAACAGAGAGGATTTTCAATTATCTATATGTAGCTTATCTATTTTTTAGCTTTCCCTTGCCATCTACATGCTTCTAGATCACTTCCCCTAATCAAGTAACAAATATGAACTGGTTTTATTCACCTAAGCAAAACCTAATTACAAGGTAAATATTGTATGAAAGGGGAAAAAAATGCATACAGTACATTTAAAAATCCAATATGAAACATTCAATATTTTTTGATTATCCATGCTATTGCTCAATATAATTAAGGACTGATTGTACAGACAATAGAAAAATTGACAATTAAATAAAAGCATATTAGATGTTGATGATATAAAAAAAAACACTAGGCTAAGAATTAGGGAAACAAAAAAAAAAGTTTAAATAATGCAGGTTCTCCTACCTCAAGGGACTTAGAGCCTAATAAAGAAATAAAACACACATAGAGATAACCATAATACATAATGTTATATGCTAACTCCAGGCAATGTAGTCAGGTCAAACCGAGCAATTCCACCCATTTACCCCAATGGGACAGCAATGAAAAGTGGTCCTTACCCAAACTACCTCCCACAATGATTTCTGCCCAGCATCAAGATGAAACTGAATATGGATAAATGTGAAATTCCACAAGTGGGTTCAAAAATATCAATTTCACAAGTATAGACTATAGACAGTACAGCTAGACAAATCTGTTGAAAAAGATCTGGGGGTTTTTAGTGGACCTCAAGCAACTACATTAGTCAGTAGTGTGACTTGATAGCCTCACATCAGTTGGAATCTTCATAGAGATTGCCAAGGAGCACACACAGGGAAAAAAAGAGTGCCAAGAATAGAACCATAGAGAACAACCACCTCCAGGGGTCAAGAAGAAGAAAAGTGATGAAGAAGAGGGATTAAAACAATTGAAGTTCTCTGGTTGGAGAAGCAAGAGGAAATCAGTTAGGTGGGGTGTCTCTGTAGCCATGAGAAGATCATTGATTCAGAGATGAAAATGAACTTGGAAGCCACAAGATCCAAACCCTCCTTCCCCTTCATTTTCCAGAAGAAGAAACTAAGGAACAGGGAAGGTAAGTGACTTGCTCAGGGTTCCATAGCCTTTAAGTGACTGCAGAAGGTTTTGAACCCAGGTTCAAACTCACTCCAAGTTCAGCACTCTGCACATTATATCTAGAGAAGGGATAGTATTCAAAAAAAGAAGATGGTCAAGATGGTTCAAATACTAGAGAGAGACAAATGAGCATGAAATCTGAAAAAGGCCATGGGACTTGTTGATGAGGAAGGAGTTCATGGGGGACTGAGGCAAGAGGTTTCAGCAGAGGGGTTGAAGGAAAAGTCCAATCACAAAAGGTTGAGAAGAGGGTGTCTGAAGAGGAAATAAAGGCATCACCAGCTGCAAGCCATGTTTTCAAGAAATTTAACAATGAAAGGCAGGATGAAGGTGGAGCAGTAGCCACCTGGCATAAAACAATTAAGGGATGACTTTTTTTAAAGACTAGGGAGTCCTCTGCATATTTTTGGCAGATGTGAAGGAAACAGTGTCCAGGGAGAAATAAAAAATGCATGAGGGAGGAGGGAATGCCAACTGGAGGAAGGTCCAGGAAGAAGCAATCAGGAATGGACCAGTGCAACAAATAAGGTAAAGGATACATCTTCTTTGATGACCAGAGGGAGAAAAGCCAGAGGGGGTGTTGGCACTGAGAAGTTTTAAAGAGAAGAACTGGAGACAATCCTGAAAAAGGGTTGCAATCTCCTCAGAGGTTTAGATGGCTAAATTATCTGTTATTAGATGGGGAGTATAAAATGAGTTAGGAGGTGGG
>CM053580.1:416169547-416192887 GCA_028627135.1 Pseudochirops cupreus | reverse complement strand
CTGGCGCCACAGGCTCCACGTGACCACATTCAGCCTATTAGGGAACAGAGTATACTTTCAAATATCCAAGGGTCCTCAGAGTCACGTAGCCACTTTAGCAAAGGGCCTAGGGGCAGGGAAGATCTTCAGATTCCCATAACATGTATAAACAAAACACATCACTAAAACTTACTTAAAACAAAGAAGAGTATTTAGGGAGAACTAGCAAATTTGAGGGAATTTTAAACTCAATGCAAACATGTAACTATAAATAATTTTCAATACTAACCTTTAAAGTAGTCATACGTGTATTCCTGAAAAAAGAATGGAATTATATATTGAAATTCATCATCTCCTCTCGTAGTTCATTTTGACATAACATTCTATGACCTAGAAGTTCTGTATACCAGTTTTGAAGACATAAAGGAGTGTAGGAAAGAGAGTGCGAGTTTCAGCAAACTCCTAGAACTGTTAAGAATAGAGACATCTTACTTTAAGAGAGACTACTTGGGAAGAAAGGAGCAAAGAGAGCCACAGTTTATCAGAAAAGGAAGAACATGAGGGGAATTAGCTCTCACCTCTTTAAGGTCCTTGGGCAAGAAGAGAAAAATGGTCTTTCTCATAGAGACATAGTTTCCTCGCCAGGTGCCCAGAAGAAAAAAGTAATGGGGCCTTCTCTGGTCACTATTGCCTGGCAGAAAGATAAGGCAAGTTCCCATGTGAGTCTTCCCTATATATTTTTTTCTGCTGTTTCTAGTCTAATCAAGTTAAAGAATGAAAGAATCTTATACTTGGAAGAGACTTTAGTCAACATATGTTTATTAAGCAATTACTGTGCAAAGACCAGGGAAGAAATACAAACAAGAAACAAAATAAAACAAAACTACTCCATACTCACAAAGAGCTTACATTCTAAAAGGTGCCTGTGTACGTAAGTAGGTAAATACAAGACAGTTTTGGTTGGTTTGGCTGTTGTCCTTTGTTCTCTTAGAGGAACCAAAGGACTTTACTGTGGTAGAATTGAGTTTCAGTGTGTCTGACTGTGGCTAATCAGACCAATATGAGTTCAGAATGCTCTACCACAGGTTGGGCACAAATATTTGGTGTGAACATTTGGGGCAGATTCCCCGAATTTGGACATTCTGTGTTTCCTTTGAACTGTTTCATTTCTGCTTTGCTCATAGAGCACAGCACCTTCTCTGATGTGGGCACACCATACTGGGCGGTCCTATGCCAGTGTCTCCCAGGTCACATAATCAATTCCAAAGTTCTTAAGAGAGACCTTGAGAGTGTCCTTGTATCACTTCTTCTGACCACCATGTGAACACTTGCATCAATTCCAAAGTTCTTAAGAGAGACCTTGAGAGTGTCCTTGTATCACTTCTTCTGACCACCATGTGAACAATTGCCCTGTGTGAGTTCTCCATAAAACAGTCTTTTTGGCAAGCATATGTTTTGTGTTTGAACAAGGTGGCCAGCCCATCGAGTTCTCTCTCTGAAGCATAGAGAGCTGACGGATAATGACCTCAGAGGGAAGGAGTCCAGGGATTCTGCAAGGAGTTGGTGAGGAGGGTTGTTGCTGTTATTTGTTATTCATTCTCAAAGAGGACCATGACATCAGGAAGATGATGCCATGACATGCGAGTGAATTGGATTTAAGTGAAGGAGGGCTATGCAAGGTCACCAGTCTCACTTTATTCTCCAGAGCCATCTGGATCCAGTGGCAAGATTTAGATAAGGATGACTGGAGATGGCCCCCAGTGAACATACCATGAATGCAGAATGGCCAGTACAAGGACAGAGAGATGGGAGATTGTATGTCATGTGTTAGGAGTAGTGCGTTAGCCAGTATGGCTTGACTATAAGTGTGTGGAGGGGAATTAGAGGAAAGATAGGAAAAGACAGGATGGAGGGAGGTTGTCAGGAGCTTTAAATGTCATATAGAAGAATTTATATTTGATCCTGGAGGTAATTGGGAACCACTGGAGTTTATTGAGGGGGTGGTGACATGTTTAGACCCATGCTTATGGTGGGTCACTTTGGCAGCTAAGTAGAAGAAAGACTGGAATGAGGAGAGACTTAAGGCAGGCAGACCATCTATTCTAACATGAACAGGAATCTATTATAACGCCAGAGAGATGTGGGAATCATGTTAACTTCTCTTTGAAAACCTCTGGTGAGGAGAAAGCCACTACTTTCTGACGAATCCCATTCCACTGATTCCAGCTCTGATCTTTAAGAAGTTTTTCCCAACATTAAACTTAAATTGACCTCTCTATAACTTCACTTACTTTGCACAAGTCTGACAGAAGTTCTCCCCCTTGGGGGTAGCTCCATAGCCTGCTCCTCATGTTCCCCTGGGATTGAGAGGCAAACTAACACATTTTGTTTTGTGACTTCAGCCATGAGATCTTGAGGTGGCTGTTCCTTCAGGGGTAGATGAGTGTGAAATGGAAAGAAAGGTTATTAACTGAATGCCACACCATTTGACCTAGTTACACAGCTCCTAGAATATTCCCCCTTTCTCAGGTTTGTTTTTCTGGCAGAAGAAAGCTGATGCTTACATGCACCTCACTAGTCAGTGAGTCTGTATGTCACATTAGCATATTGTGTGTGAAAATGGAGAAGCATGCAGGCTTTCCCACATCCAAGCCACCATGGCAGAATCCTGCCATCCATGTCTCAATAGCACGCTGGTCACCAAGTGAGAACAAAAGGTAAGTTTTTGTTTATTAAAAAATACTGGAAGAAGAATAGAAGCATGGAGTTGGGTTTTTTGTTTTGTTTTGTTTTTACAAGAGGTAGTGTGGTAGAGCTGGCTTTGAGGCAAGAAGACTTGGGTTCTGGTACCAAATCTGACACATACAGGCTTTGTGACCCTGGGTGAAAGAACTTAAGCTCTCAGTGTCTCAGGCACTCTCCAAGGTGATGATTAAGGTACATGTGTAGGACTGGTGCTAGCTTACATTAGAATGGGAGGTCATTCCTCACTGGGAGTTTTCTATCTTAATGAATCAAATGTCTTGCCTCCCCATCCCACCAAATCACCCACTGACTCAGTGCTAGTTCCTGGTTGGGAGATGGGAAACAAACTCCCTTTGCATTTCTGATTTGTCTCTTCTTTTTCATGATATGGATTCCCTGGCAGTTGAAATATTTTAAGTGTACTAGGAACCTGTGCTTTAAATATAACTTGTTAGAAAAAATTTTTGTGACATAAATAACTGTTAAATTTATCCAATTCTATACATTGATCTATTTTCAGGAGTAGCCTTGGTTCCTGATACTTCATTTCCCCTCATGTAGCTCTCTGTTTCTACTTGCCCATAGTGTGACGTTAGTTATGGACTTAAGTGGGAAGTCTGTAGAAGGTCCCTTGCTCTCAGACCCTTTGGTTCAGTATCAGTTGCCCATCTAGTGGGGCTGTGTGCCTGTTACTTAAGACTGGAACTATCCATCAATAATTGACAAACATTTATTAAGTACCTAATCATGTGCTGGGGCTAAAAATACAAAGGAAAATGGTAAGGAGGCAGAAACAGCATCACTGTGTATATGCAGAATATATACACCATGTACAAGGTAAAACGAGGCAGGAAGTTACTAGAAGCTGGGAGTTACTAGAAGATAGGGAAGGGATTGGGGAAGGCTTCATGGACAAGATTGTGCTGGGTTTTCTAAGAGGCAGAGGTGAGCAAGGAGTGTGCTCCAGGCAGGTGTGAAGATACAGAGATAGGAAGTGGAGTGTCAGGTGGGAGGAACAGCAAGATAACTTCCTCTATCCTACTCCGACTTCCACTGCTAGCACTTATGTAGCACACTAAGGTTTGCAAAACACTTCATATATGTTAACTCATTTGAGCCTCACAAAAGACCTGTGAATTCAGTGTGGTTATTATCCCTATTTTACAGATTAAAAAAAATGAGGCAAGGAGCAATCCACTGGTCACATAGCTAGGAAGTATGTGAGGCAGGATTAAAACTCAGGTTTTCTTGACTCTTGAGTCTTGTCCTCTGTATGTATAGCTGCCTGTATGAGTTTAGATGGATTGCAAAGTACAAGATCGGGAGTAACGTATAAGTGAGACTAGGAAGGTAAGTTATGGCTAGGTTGTTCCCCAAAAGAGCAATTTATATTTAACTCTAGAGGCAAGTAGTGGGCTACTGGAGCTCATAAGGTAGGTCAATGACATTGTCAGATCCATCCTTAAGGAGAATTACTTGGTAGTTGGTTGGAGATGGATCAGAGGGGAGATACTTGAGGCAGGGAAACCAACTAGGAATCTGTTCAGTCAGTCAGTCAGTCAGTAAACATTTATTAAGCATCTGCTATGCATCAGGCATTGTGGCAAACGCTAGAGATAAAAAGAAAGGTAAAAGACAGTTCCTGCTTTCAAGAAGTTCACAGTCTAATGGTGGAGACAATGTGCAAGCTACATGTAAACAAACTACTATACACAGGATGAATGAGAAATAATCAACAGAGGGAAGGCCTAGAATTAGGAGGCTTCCTGTAGAAGGTGATCTTTCATCTAGAACTTGAAGGAAACCAGAAAGCAGAGAATAGGAGGGAGAGCATTTCAGGAATGAGGGACAGCCAATGAAAATACCTGGAGTTGGGCCATGGAGTGTCTTGTTTGTGGAATAGTAAGGAAGCTAGTGTCATTGGATCCCAGAGGACGTGGGTAAGATTGAGGAATAAGAAATCTATTGCAGTAATTTAGGTTAAGAGGTGATAATGGCCTAAACCAGGGTGGTTGTTATATGAATTAAGAGATGCAAGAATTGTTATAGATTTAGAAACAGTAAGATTTGGTATGGATGCGTGGGGTGAAGGAAAGGAAAGAATCAAGGATGATGTCAAGGTGGAATTGGGAGAGGGCACAGATGTTGGTACCTATCAGAAATAGGTTGTAGGTTCTGACCTTTTTTTGTGGAGCCCCTTTAACCTAGGTTTCTGACCCTGTGTTACTCATTCCCTTTACTTGGGCCCCAAATTAATTTTTTTTTCAGTTTCCCAAACTGTATTGCCCGTCTCTACTTACTTGTACACTGGATTTCCTCCCTGCTTAAACCTATGGTATCTCCATGCTTTACCTAAACTAAGCTGATCTTTTTGAACTAAACCTTTTGCTTTATTGGCCTTCTGATATCTTTCTGAGCCTTCCTGCCTTAGCTGGCCTAAAGTCACTCTATCCACCAGTCAGCTTGATGCTAGGTTAACTAGCACTTCACCTCCTGATCTTGGCCTCCTTGGATGCTGGTTCTGACTTGCTGCTTCTTGTGTTTTGACATGACAGCTGTATTTGGTTTTCTTAAAGTAAAGCCCACCTGTACATAAAAGGTCAATTTCCCCCAAACCCAGCTGAGAGTAGAGGTGATGTACTGGCAGAATGCTGATTATCTCAAGGTAATTTAGAAAAAATAATTGTTCTGGTCTTCATCATTGGACTCTTTCTTTCCAATTTACAAACATTTTCAGAGATTTCTCATCTGAAAAGAACTCTTTGAAGTATGTTATAGTTATGAAGAAAATGTGTACTTCAGTTGTATACTTAAGAAAACATATCCTATAAGAACATTCTTTGTTGGGATAAAATCATAGCTCCATGTACAGATGCCAGTTTAAAAATATATCAGCTTATAGGTCTATTTACTTTCTCTTTAATACTAGGAACAGTTAGATCACATAGGAATTCATTTCATATTCAGTTGTGATAGCCTCTTTCAAGGCTGTTGGGAACTATGTAAGCGTGGGAAGTACCAAAGCCATTATATTTCTTCCCTTTTTTGTATTTGCCTTTGCCCTGACTTGTTTTACTAACAATTTGAAGTGGTTTTCTGATGAATTTGGTTTCAAACAAAATCCCTGTATTTCACAGGTCCTGGTTTGTGTGTGTATGTTTGCCTTTTAAAAAACCAAAATGATAATGTGGGCACACAGGGTTTCTTTTTAGAATAGTATAATTCGATTTTCCTAACACTTCTTGCTAATTCAGTTGATGCCACAGCAAATAATAATAATAATGGAGATCTTGTCCAACCCAACCAGATTTCAGTGTTGTTTGTTTTGTCAGTATTAGTGTTTGAAGATGTTGCGCTGATGGAGCCTGCAATAAAAACAGGTGAGGCTGACTGGTTATTTCTGGCTGGGTCTATGCTGTTCAATTAATCCATCTATCAATAAGTATTTTTTATAGTACCTATTATGTGCCAGATAAAGACTAGGCTCTGGACAAAAACAACAAAAGGAAACATTCTCCTCTTAAAGAGTTTACATTCTACCAGGAGGGTTACAGATACAGTTGTATCTCAGTATGTATGTATGTATATGTAAAATCTATTCACAGTAAATGTCATTTTTTGAGGACGGAATTAGAAGATCAGGGGGGCAGCCAGGTGATGCAGTGGATAGAGTGCCAGGCCTGCAGTCAGGAAGATTTCTTTTTCTGAATTCAAATCTGTCCTCAGATACTTACTAACTGTGTGATCCTGCTGCGCAAGTCACTTAACCTTGTTTGCCTTAGTTCCTTACCTGTAAAATGAGCTAGAGAAGGAAATGGCAAACTATTCCAGTATTTTTGCCAAGAAAACCCCAAATGGGGTCACGGAGAGTTAGAAATGACTGAAATAACTGAACAACAACAACTAGAAGTTGAGGAGATCAAGAAAGACTTTGTATAGAAAGTATATGAAGGAATTTGAAATGAGAAGGGAATGTATTTTAGACCTGGGGCACAGCCATCTCAGAAGGATGGAGATGAGAGATCGAAGTGTCCTATGTGAGAAACAGCAAAAAAGACCAAAGTTGGACCTGATCATAGATTGCAAGAAGGAGAGTAAAGTATAATTGGGTTGGAAAAGTAGGTGGGGGTTATAAAGGTTATAATGGGCTTTAAAAAACCCTGTTGGTGTGTCTTGGATTGGGTTTACAGGTATAGAACTCAATTTTCTCACTTCATCTTGGAATCGTCATGCCCAATGAATTATTCATGAAAACTAGACTCAACAAGAGATGGATGTATACAGAATATACATTTTGCAATTGATAATGAAAATGGAGCTTGTGTTCCATTGGAATCATACATACTCACGTTACAGCTTAACATGTTATCCCTCAAGAATATTTGAATGTATTAATGAATGAATAAAAAATTTATTAAGTGCTTACCATGTACAAATTACCATGGCAAATGTTGCTGATACAAATAGGAAAGTAAGACAATGCCTGTTCTCAAGGAGCTCACCTTCTAAGGGAGATACTACACATGTGGAAGGTTTCAGCTACAAGAAGTATGGAGAGGTCCCGTAGTCCTTGGGGTACAGAGATACTCCTTTAATGTTAAACCATGCATCTTTAATGGTCATGTTTTGCAGCCTGTGGTAAATCAGTGGATAAATATTTTGGAAGAAAATGGGACTTTGTTATAACCATGACCAAAATATGTGAGCTATTAAGTCATATCTTATTGGAACAGGAGTTGTATTATTTAATGAAAAGTTAAAACTTAAAGTAAAATGCTATGCAAAAAAATCTTTAAAGAGCAAAGAGCACTAGATTAGGAGACAGAGGAAATCAATTCAAATTCTAGCTTTGTTATTCATCCCTGGTGTGACTTTGATCATGTAACCTCTGTGACTTAACCTCTCTCAGCCTCATTTTATTAATCTGTAAAATGACAGTATTGGACTAGATGGCCTCAAAGGTTTCTTCCAGTTTTATACTTATAATCCTAGGCATCATGGAGAAAATTTATCCCAGAGATCTAAAATAGAGTTTAATCTCTTGTCTTCCTCTTTTCCTCTTTCCTTCCCCTTAAAATATTTGATCTGTTTACCTAAAAAAAAAAAAGTAATATGTTCACTTGAATACAGGAATCTAGTTCTCTATTACTCAAAACAAGAAATCTGGCCAAGAAATATGTAAACACTTGCCAACATTATGAAGAGCAGAAAGATAATTCTTTTGGTTAAAACTGTAAAGAATAATTGAGATCTGTACTTACAGCTGTGGTTGGTCCAAGGAATGGGAGAAACCTACAAATAAATAACATGGATTCAAAAGTGTTTCTATTGGTGGAATGTAGTTTTCTGGCCAAAGAAGGCATTGTTTTTAGAGATCATCGTATGCTTTTTATGTGGTATAGAATGTAAGCGAACTAGAGACGCCACAAACATAACTATGAATGACACACCTTACCGTGTATTTTGGAAGAAGCAAGGGAGGTGAACCAGATGTAAGTGGAGACTACAGTTTTTCTTAGCAAGTTCTGTAGATCCTTCATAAATCGTACGCCCGAAAAAAAGAGATGGCTATCCAATTATACTATTGCATGCTGTCTTCTTTCCTATGAAATATGATTGACTTGTTACTAATGGTCATGTCATATCTTTGATTTTTTTTTGGAGTTAGGGTTCATCTATTTATTAGAGAAATTAAAGACCATCTTTTCATATTACTCCTTAGTTTTCATTGACAATTAATTGAAGAGCCTAGATGATCACTAGATGAATTTAAATAAATATATAGATATATCTTCTGATATTTACAGAGGAAATCTTTCGTATTAACATTGCCTATATTCTCCTGTATCCCTTTCCCAATCTCTTATAGAGCCTAATCTTATATAATGAAACATTTTTTAAAAGAAAAAGGTTTAAAAAAAACCCAAAATAATCAATACATTGAAAATAATCTGACACTATGTGAGGTGTTCCATATCCATGGAGCCATTTCCTTCCCCCCACGTGCACGCTTGCGTGTGCACACACACACATCTGTGTGTGCGCGCACACACATACACACACACACATGCACACATCTACAATGGAGTGGGAGGAGATGTCTTCTTATAGCTCTTCTTTGGGACCACGCTTGTTCTTTATAATTCTTCAAAATTCATTTTCTTTTTACATATTTTAAAAATAAATTTCAATATCTTTTGTTTTCTCACAGTCTAAATTTTCCCCTGCATTCCTCTTATTCTCCTTCCTTACCAGAGAACCATTCCATATAATGTAGAATTTTTATTAAAGAAAGAAGAGGAAGAGAAAAAAAATCAGATGATCTGTGTTTCACCTCTGTGGATTGTCTACATTTACAGAGGAACCAAGAAACATGTGTCTTCTCATATCTCTTCTTTGGGAACAAGATAATTCTTTGTAATTTTCAACATTTGTTTCCAGTGGCTTTATGGTGGTTGTTCTTTTTATTTATACTTTTGTAGTATATCAATCAATTAAAAACATTTATTAAATACCTACTGTGTTCCAGGCCCCATACTTAATGTTGCAGTAATTTTGTATTTTATTTTCTTAGCTCTGTCTGTTTCATTTTACATTAGTTTATGCATGTCTTTCTAAGCTATGTATTCATTATATTTGTTATTTCTTACAGCTCAGTAGTATTCTGTTACATGCATGAACCACAACTGGTTTAGCCATTTCCTAAGTCTATGGACCTCTACTTTGTTTCTAGTTCTTTGCTATTACAAAAAGTGCTGCTATAGCTATTTTGGTGTATATGAAACCTTTGTTTTTATCAGTTACTTTCTTAGGGTATATGCTTAGCAGCAGAATCTTTGGGTCAAAGAACAAAGATAGGACATTTTACCCATTTTATTTGCATAATTACAAATTATTTTCCAAAATAGTTGTGCCAATTCTCAGCTCCACTAACTATGCATTAGTATGCCTATTTTCCCACAATCCCTCCAACACTGACTATTCCTATTGTTTTGTCATCTCTGCCAATTTTCTGGGTTTGAGGTGAAACTTCAGGGTGTTTTTTGTGTTTTTGCTTCTCTTATTATTCATGATTTGGAACATCCTTTCATATGGTTAATAGTTTGTAATTCTTCTTTTGAGAACTGTTTGTTTAGGCTTTTTGTCTTGTATATTTCTGTTAGTTGTATCTTGGATACCAAAAGCTTATTTCAGAAATTTGATACAAAGATTTTTTTCCACCACTGGACTGCTTCCTTTCCTGTCATAGATGCATTAATTTTGTTTGTACTAAAGCTTTTCATTCTCATGTAATCAAAATAATCTATTTTATTTTTTGTAATTGCCTCTCTCCCTTGTTTAGTTATGAATACATCTCTTGCTCATAGACGTGGAAGGTACATGATCTGCTTCTCTTATTTTTCATGGTGTTATCTTTAATATTCAGGTTACATATTCATTTTGAATTTATTGTGTAACATGGCACGAGGTATTGTAAGCCTAATTTATGCCAGACTGCTTTCTAGTTTTCCCAGCAGTTTTCAAATGGGGAGGTTTTTCCTAAGTAATTTATATTTTGGAATTAATCAAACACTGTGTTATTGAGTTCCATTATTTTTCATTCTCCCTTATCTAGTGTGTTCCTTTGATCTACCTCTCTATTTTCAACCAATACCAAATGTTTTTGATGGCTGATGCTTTATAATATAGTTCGAGGTCTGAAAGTGCTATTCTCCCTCATTCTTACATTTTTTCATTATTTTCCTTCATATTCTAGATCTTTTTTTCTCCAAATGAATTTTGTTTTTATTTTGTCAAGTTCAGTAAATTATTCCTTTTTAATTTGAACGAAATAGCATTATTTGGTACCTTCTTTTCTCTCTTCCTTTACTTCTCTCCCTGACACCCTGATTCCCCATGCCTTCAAACTGTCTTTTGTCTGCCTCAGACTCCCACTGTTGCTGAGCCACATGTCCAGTCTAGTCCTGCATATCAGTGTGTCCAGCCTACTCCCCTTTCTCATTGCTGTTAAAATACTTTGAGAGGAAATGGCCTCCACTTTCCCTGGTGGAAATTATATCTATCGTTTTAATTGTGTGTTTAAAATATTTTTGATAGGAAAAAAAAATTGTGACAACAAGACTGGAAAACCATTCCATTGGGCCATTCTAAGTGGGTCATTAAAGAGATTATTAGAAAGTAGTGGTGCCAGGAACCCAAGCAGGAAAAGGTTCTGTCAGTAATTTATCTCAAGGTTTGTTTGCCATTTCAGCTTTGCAAATGAGTCCAGTATCAGGACTCTGGGTTCTCACAAGGTGTTACCATTAGGATGAAAAGGCAGGCGTGGCTACCACTCCCCAGCTTTCTGTCAAAAGGAGGCTTTGGACCCATGCCTTATCATGACTGTTCCTCTTCACTGTGACCAAACTCATGTCCTCCTAGTTTCTTCACAGGTTAATCTCCTGGCTTTTTCATGACCTGTCTTTCCTGTTCGTCTGTGCAGACTGATTTATTCTGCCTCTCAAGGTATCCCACCCCTATTAGATTGGCTTGTGTTTTGTTTCTATTCCCCTGGATTTGGCATTTTCAGCTTCCTCCCCATTTTCCAGCTTAAGCTGCCTTTTTCTCCCATTTATGAAACAGCACACCCTAGTTTCTGACAGGAACGCCACCTGCCAACCGCTCACACACAGGACTGTGACAGTGGGCAGAGGGAAGGTTCTGGCAACTGAAGGTACCCCTCAATCAAGAAACAAGAACATATGGGCAGCCTGAAAGGAAATGAGTGCTTTGAAATAGGAAGAAGCAAAGAGTCAGTTTATTGATGAGGAAAGAACTTATATAATAGGATGGACTCTAAGCATCTGCCATCAAGTCTTGATGTTCACTGGGAAGAATATAACTTGGAAGCTTAGTTTTTTTAATGGACAGTTTTAAGAACTGAATTAATGAATATCTTCCAGGCCAACTGAACTGGTTGGAGAGAAGTAGGTCAGCAAGGTACAGGGGAAAAAAGCATTAAATTTGGAATTTGAGAACCTGTTACATTTGTTACAGGCTAGATTTGGGACCAGTGATATGAATTAATTTAGCAAAAGTTTACTAAGTACCTACTATGTGAAAAGCAGTGAACCTGTCGGGGCCTCAGTTTCTGAGTTTCCTGATCTGTAAAATGAGGTGGTTGGGCTCTGGATGTGAAGGAGAAAAGCAGACATAAGATAAGAGTTGAAGGGGAGGCCAGGTCAAGTGGAGGTTTTCTTTAAGGATTAGAAAAACCTGGCTATTTTTGTAGCCATCAGATAAAGAGAGATGAAGATAAGAGAAACAATGACTAAGAAAGGGCCAAGCTTAGAGAAAAGTCAAGAGAAGGTAGGATCTCTCCCTCAAATAGAATCAAGGAGTAAAGGAAAAGAGACAGGGAGAAATGATTTGAGATGTAGAGTAGGAAAGGGGGAGGAGCTCACAGCAGATGGCCTCAATTTTCTCTGTAAAACTGGAGAGAAGGTCCTCTGCTGACAAAAAAGAGGGAAAAGGAAGGGAAGGGGCCCAAGGAAATAAGATTCAGAACATCTGCAGCTGGAGTGTGTGATAGTCACTCATCAAGGAATAAAGGGGATTCTTGTACAGTAATGAGGGAGTAATTGGGATCAGATAACATACATTTGTATGACCATTATATTATACCAGTAGATAGCCAACCTGTTCTGCCTACTTGTAAGGTCAATCTTGCTTGGTGATCTCAGATCAGTAACAAAAGATAATAGCTAAATGTGATTTTTTTCTGTATTCTACATGATCTATTGCAATTTATTGATGAGCTAACCCCCAAAGAGCTAGATTTTTGCCCCATCATGAAGAATTACCTTCCCTCAATGGGATTCAGAGTTCTACTCTTCCTGTCTTTTCCCCTAAAAAATAAAAAGCAACTATATGATAATATATTAATGTCTCATATATAAATGAAAGGTACCACCAGAAATATTGAGGCACTTTTCCTTCAATCAACAAAACAAATAGTTATGTGCTTCCTTACATATTCATAGAAGTAACCTTCAGGAGCTACTTCTTAATCCCATTGGCAAAAGACCATGTGGTGTAGTTGGAAGGGAGACAGACTTGGAATTTAGAGGATTGAGTTCAATTCATCATCTTAGATATACCAGCTGTGTAAGGTATTTCACCTCCCTGAGCCTCACTTTGCTCATCTAGAAAATGGGAATAACCGTACCTATCTTATTTACCTCATGGGGTTGTTGTGAGAAAAACACTTTGTTAACCCTGATGTGCTTAAAAATGGGATTTATTATTGGTGGTTTATGCCAAAAGCCTTCAGAACTCCTTGGAAATGTATTCAGAACTAGTTTGCCTGCCTTCATAGGACAGTTAAGTCTCATTACTTTGTAGTTGTACTTTCAGTTTTACCCTACATATGCTGTATGTCTGCTTATGTTTATCTTCGTATATAGTATACTAGAATAAGGGGAGGTCAGTTCTTAGTGACCCAAACCATATAGAGTAGTACTGTAAGTCAAAAGAATGGTATAGGTCTGTATGGAAAGTGGGAGAGTTTTTTTTAACTTTTCCTATTTTTGAAATTCATTTATTTATTTTCTTGTTTACATCATTCATTTCCACGAGATTTTGAGTTACAAATTTTCTCCCCATCTTTTCCCCACCCACCACTCCAAAACAGCCATCCCACTGTATAACCCCTACCCCAATCTGCTCTTTCCTATGTCCTCCCCCATCACCCCTCTGACTTTCTGGTAGGGCAAGGTGGATCTCTCTACCCCAGGGCCTGTATATCTTAATTCTCAGTTGCATGCAGTTAATAATAATAATAATAATAATAATAATAATATATACATATATGTTTTAACATTTGATTATAGAACTTTAAATTCTAGATTTTTTCCCTTCCTCCCTCATCACCCACCCCCACTGGAAAGACAAGCAATTCAATACAGGCCGTACATGGGTGGTTACGTAGAACATCTCCACAATGGATGTATTGTGAGAGACTGATTATATGTCCCTCCTTCCTATCCCATCCTCCCCCCCTGTTCTATTCTCTACCCTGTCTCTGTCCCTGTCCCTTTACAGAAGCATGTACTTCCAGCAATCCTCCCCCCCACCCTGTCCTCCCCTCTATCATCCCCCCTCTCATCCCCTTCCCCCCTACTCTCCTGTGTGGCAAGATACCCAGTTTAGAGTTTAGAGTTTTTTTGACATTTCAAAAGTCTTTTTGTTATGTGAGTAAAATCCTTTCTACAGTTAATACCTTGTTAGCTTGGTGTTTCCTCTGGATCTCAGGGTCTTTGAGAGGGGAGGTTTGGAATAAGCCATGTTGGATACTGCAGTTCCCAGAGCCGGCGTAAGAGACAGATAAGTAATTCCTCACGTTAACAGAAACTCACCTTTAGACTGTGAGTTTCTGGAGAGATCAGCTGTTGCTTTTTGCCTTTCTTTGTAACTGTGTACTTAGCACATAGTAGGTGCTTAATAATTAGTCTTTGACTTGACTCACCAACACTAGGCTTTTAAAAATAAATCAAACCAAAATGTGTGACTCAATTCAGTCATTTGTGTTTACAAATGGCTCCAAATGACTTTTTTTGTTTACAAAAATAAAAAATTCCCTCAATGGATGAAAACATTTAGTCATTGAGGCTTTTTTTATAGATTGTTCTATGGGTACAATTTTTTTTCCCATTACACTGTTTTGAATGAGTATATTTTTCATTCAGATACAAAAAGTTCTACTGTGGTATTAAAAATAAAAAAAAATAAAAGTTATTATACCTTAAATTCCTAAATTTGAGTCCCCTATATACATGATTAAATGCATCCTGTTCCCCCCATCCTTTTTTCCTCTTTCATTTGTTTAGGAAAAATTTCTTTAGAGTTCTTTAGAGATAACCAGCATTGCATAAAATGGGGGACAACACTGTATCGTAAATATCCTATAGATGATCAGTATCACAAGTTAAATATGGATTGTATCCTCGACATCTTTGCCACCAGTGCATTGTTTACTACAGTTCCTTATACTACATTGTCTAGTATGGGATTTCATAACTTATCATCTAGTACAATGTTCTTTAAATATTGAACAGTTGATTACTTAGGGTGCACAAAAGCACCCTAATTTTCTGTACCTAAGAAGCATTACAAATATATCAGTCTTGCCTTTATTTACCTCACTGCATACTTTAAGAATACTGGCATTCTGAGCAGATCCCTACACATGGTGGGCATCTCTACTGACTTAGGTAAAGAGTCAGAAGGTTTGGGTAGACTCCTACAAGCATCAGTATTATATTATCCTCATTCCAGGCACCACCTAACTTAAGCAAATATGCCCCAAGTAGGTACCTTTACAGGATTTATTCTTGTAGGGCAGATGGGCAATGGTCCTCTGTTAGGAAGCCACATTCACAAATTAGTGAACTTTATGCCAATCTATGCTGGAACAACAAAGGGGACTTGACTCGGTGTTTTTGCATGTTCTCAGGTGGGAGAGCTTTACTCAGAATGAACCTAACCAGCTTTGGGTGGAGTCACATAGGTGTTTTCAAGATTATTTTGGCTTGAGAATGTGTATGTATTATGGCTGAGTGGTTTGAGTGGGTAGGTAGGGAGTTGGCTCTGGGCATTCTTTCTTACTCTTTCCTTTCCCTCACTTCACATAGCCAATTATTTGCCATGTCAGGTTCATTCCAACTCTGAAATAGCACTTTCATTTCTTCTTTCTTTTCACTGCCTTTGGTACCACTCTAGTTCACTAGAGTTCTTGTCCGGTCTATCGTAAAAGCCTCCTAATGGATTTTTGTGCCTTCAGATTTTCCCCACTCCAGTCATCCTTTCCATAGCTGCTAGATTGCTCTTCTTAATATACTGCTCTGTTACTCCTAGGCTCAAAAACCTTCACTGGCTCCTTGTGCCCAATGCCATGGTTTTTTATTGCTTTTTCCACAGTGGAGAAACATATTTTATACCATTGGTACCTTAGCTTGAGTTTAGTTTTGTCTTTACCTTTTACTTTTGTTTGCAAATCTATAACTTCCCAGGGAACTTTAGTCTTATCCTGGGACAATTGCACAATGAAATACCAGTTTAAATCAGCATCAATGGCACCTTGCCAAATCAGTTTCCAACCTTGCCATACTTTGTCTTTTCTCACTTAAAATGCTAACATCTGATGTACTTTTCATGATATTTTCTGCATTAAATATCGTCTTAAAAAATAAAATGAACCAAAAATGTACATTGTCCTTCTTTCAGAACTTTTCCTTTTGGGGAATGGATGGTAGGCTGTCAGTGTCATGACCTTTGACCTCCAGGGTACCTCAGCCTCTACATGCCTCAGAGTGCAAGTTCAGAGAACAGAATGGATACCGGGCAAAGAGGAGTAAATTCCATGCTTGGAATTCGGCCCTTCCTCTTCTGTTGAAATCTTTTCTCTTCCCTCAAGGCATAACCTAGATGCTGCCTTCTTGATTGTCTTAGCCAAAAGTTCTGGCTCTCTCTTTGCTCAGGTTTTCCCAGATCGCTGTGAAGCTTTCCTTTGCTCCCAACATAGTCGAATTTAATTTTTTTTGAGTAATTTTTTTTTGAGTAATATATATGTTGTATTTCTTCATTTGTTCCCCCAGTCCATCAGATTCTAGGTTCTTTGAAGTCTGGGACTATTCTAGAATAGATATACAGAATAGAAATTCTGCCTGTCTTTGCTCTGATTTCTTCAAGCCTCCCACAGCTTCTCCTCTCTCAGGGTGTCTCTAAAGTCTGGACACATAGGAAATCTCATTAACTATGCATGTTTTCAAGAAATGAATTGAATGAAGTTTTCAACAACATTTTATTTAATTAGCATAAATGAGATTTCATAGGAAGACATAGGAGATACATAGGAAATCTCATTAATTTATTAAATTAATTAAATTAAATTAATTTCATTAATATGGAAAATAGTCTCCAGTAGCTAATGAAAGCTTTTATTCCATATGAAATTGTCATGGCTAAAATTTATACTAATTAAATAAAATGTTGTTGAAAATTTCAATCACTTCATTTCTTGAAAATATGCATAGTTAATGAGATTTCCCATGTGTCTAGACTTTAAGGACACCCTGTATTTTTCATCATTGTTTCCCTACCACTTAGCACCTAGCACTCTGAATAGAATATGACCTTCATAAAGTTTGGAAATTAAATTAGTTAAATTAAATTGTGAGAGAAGTAGTTTGTTTCTGGCTTTATGACAGAGATTCATCACTGCCGATATTCACCCCTGCAGTGTTTGTACAAGGCTGTGGACAGCTCTCGTCATGGTCTAGCACGTTAGACTTTCCCTTAGACACACAAAGCAGAGGATAATACGAACACCCCCACTCCCATCCCTCCCCCCCACAGAAATCCACCCAGGAAACCTCAAAGTCCTGAAGTAGTAAGTATCACTTGATGCACTGCTTTCCCCTCTGTAACAGAAACAAAGATCGGTTTAGAAATTCTGCCTGTCTTTGTTCTAATTTCTTCAAGCCTCCCCCAGCTTCTCCTCTCCCAGCCTCTCAGCCCAACCTTGTCTCTCTACTGGGAAAATTGCAGCCCTTCACCATACGCTCCCTCTTTTTCCATTCTCTTCATCTCAAAACGCTTTGACATCAAGCCTCTCTCTCTTCTTTTTCCCCCAGTCTCTGACAAAAAGGCGTTCTTTCTCTTGCTAAGGCCAACCCTTCCACATGTGCACTTGATTTCATCCCCTTGCCTCTTCCTCCACAGATTGCATCTTCAATTCTCTGCTCTCTCTGTCTTACCTTTGCCCTCTGCTTATCTACTTCTTTCCCTACTGTCTTCAAAAAAGCCCAAGTCTTCCCCACCCTTAAAGAATCTTCACTAGGCCCCATCACCCCCTCATTCTGTGTCCTGCATTTTCCCTCTTTTTCTCGCCTGAAGTCCTTGAAAAAGGACTAAAAAATTTCTCTCTACTTACTCTTCTCTCACTCCTTAGTCTTTTGCACTTTGACCTCTGACCTCATCACTCAACTGAAACTGTGCTCTACAAAGTTTTAATGAATTCTGACAAATCCGACAATCTTTTCTCAGTCCTTGTCCTATTTGCTGCTTTTCACACTCTAGGACACCCCTTCCTCCTGGATACTCTGATTCCCTGGTTTTTTGTAACGCTACTACTACTGTCTGTAGACAGTAGCTACCAGAATTTTGATTGAGTGGTAGATATGAACAGAGTGAACCTCAAAGGAAGAGAGGTTTCTGAGTTAAGGAGGAAAGGGGAGAACATAGAAGTGGTAATGGGGAGCAAGGAGTATTCTATTACTCCCTGTCTTGACCATTAAACTAAGGAGAATGAGTGAAGGTGCAGCCAGTACTGGAAAGGGTAGCCAGGGGGACTGTGCCATCAAGGAAGAGCCAGGTTTCAATAAGACTTGGAAAGGGGAAGTAGGGAAGAAAAAAAAGGGAAAAAAGCAAGTTACATGATAATTTAATATATAGTTAAAAGGAATAGCAAATTGTGTATAATAGATTTGCAATTTCATGTGCAATCATCTTTTTTTTATTCTAATGTTTAATGAAAATGCTTGTGTTGTCTCACAAATTAAAAATAAAAAAAAAAGAGCTAGTAGATGGAAGGAGTGGGAGAGAAAAAGGTTTAAGTTGAAGGGAAGTTTGTTGCCTATGGAACAAGCATTCCAGAAGGCATAGTGGAAGAGCTGAGTGAAGTTAGATTGAAATTTTGGGGTAGGAAGGTTGAGGGGGATGAGAATGAGGAATCAGGTGGTGGGAGGTGTGGACTGGGGTTTGGATTATGATCTACAGGAGTTTAGAGTTGCTGGGAAGTGAACATATGGTCAGGTATGAGAGTGTTCATCACTGAGTGGGGGGTGCTACTCCTCTATCCTCATAGGCTAGGCACAGCGAGAGACGGGAAGGCTGAAGTCAAAGAGAAGGCTATTATTCTTTGCATCTCAGTTGGGAGATCGGGCTTGTGGCAGGAGGTAGAAGATAGCTTTACTGGTACGGGTGGAAGTGGTTGCTTTGGGGCAGATGGGAAAGGCCTGGTCCTGCTCTTTGCCACCTTCTTTCAGGGGACACTGTGCCTCGTAGGAGATAGAAATCACAAGGCGCTAGTGTATAGTCTAAGGTCTTCTTACTGAATATTTAACTATATTTTATCTACTTGTATTTTTCAATTTATATTTATTCTTTATTTGCTTCTGTGTATACTTGCTGTCTCCCTGGTAGAATGTGAACTCCTTGCAAGCAAGGACTGTTTCATTCTTTGTCCTTGTGTCACCTTGCCTAGGCTAGGACAGTGCCTGCCACATAGTAGGCACTTATGGATACTTGTTGAATGATTGAGTGTACATAAAGCTGTCCCAGAAAATGGATTTTCACTCCTGTATTTCCCAAACATTAATTAAATTTGATTATGAATAATTTTTCATGAACTCACCTTGTCTGATAACACTGGGCATCAAAGTAGGGATGAGCTTTCTTTCTCATCAGACCTCTGCTGCTGCGCATTCCTTGAAGGAGGTACTTTTTTTTTCTTACATTGGATTCTAACTGTGGTTGAAACTCTTCTAGCTGAAGGTACCTGGCAAATTTCCAGTCTCTGAGTGATCTTTGCTCCATCCAGCTGGTACTGGTGATACTTCACAATAGGCAAAGTTGTGCTGAGGTATCAGAGGCTTGTCTTTATGATTTGTTTGGCTTCTTGGAGAGGACAGTGACCTGTAAACAAGAAGCTGGGGACCAGATTTATTAGGCAATGCCATAAACAGTGATCCATGAAATTTTCTTTATGATAGAAAAAAAGGAGATTTTGGCAGAATTCAGGACAAAAGGACCAAGATTTTTTGCCTTGCCCTTAGTGATAATACAGAATGCATCAAGATTTCCCTTATTGGGAAAGATGTTCACCTTTAGTAGTAAACCTGCCTGCTCAGTTAAGCCCCAGACATGCTTAATCATTCTGTCTGAGTTTCTAAAATAGGAAAGCTGAAGTGGGGGGTTGGGAGATACCTGAAACCCCGACACAGCAGGAGAAAAAAATACAGCATACAATTGCTTATGAATCTGAGAGCATTAAATCATGTCTGGCAGCATCTTTCTCCTTCTTTGCCCAGAGGAATTTGGAAAATAGTGCATTCCTGTGCTGAGGCCTATTATGACATCAAAATAGGTACAGAGGATCTCTACCTACTGAAAAGATAAAGTATTCCCTTTCTAAGGGTAGCCTGACTGTGAGCAGAAGTGATATTGCCAAGATGTTAAGGATTGGGGCAGTGTGTCAAATGGAAGTGGATGTGAGTCCTTGACCTTTTGAAGCCAGACATTGATTCAGCAATAAAATAAAATAACTATTTATTAATGGAAGTTCAAGTCTAGGACTATTAGCCCCCGTTCTGTCATATGTCCCCATAAATTTAGCATGGGCTGGCATGCTGTGGAATAGAATGATAAACAAGGCATAGTGTAATATGGCTTACCAGAGCCAAATCCCATCACTTGCTGGCTGTGTTCTGATTGTCCTTTTTTTGAAAATTATTTCTATTAACCTGAGAACACATGTAAGAGGGTGAAAATTAGTGGTACTTTACTACCTTCATTGTGAATGAGTTGCTACTTTACATCACCTGATTGACACAGGAGTTCCATATATGGCTTAGAAACCTAATGTGAGTATGTTACATGCAAGCTATTTAAGTTTCATTTATTATTCGTGAGACCGAGGTGTGCAATTCATTAAAATTTTAGAAAATATGAATTTTTCTTTCTTTAGTATAAAGATGGGCAGATTGGAGGAAAATGGAACTCTCTAGGGACAGCTGTATTCATTCAACATTTATTAAGTGCCTACTGAGTGCCATGCTGCTGTACTCAGTGCAATAGGGCATACAAAGGTGAAGAAGATATGACCCCAGACTTTTAAAGAGCTAACACACACTGCTTGTCTTCTACAGCAAATACAAAATTTGTTTGACTTGGATGAAGCTGTAAAAGCAGAGTCAAATGTTCTTTCTTCACAGGCTCTGGCACCTATAGTGAAGAGGGCAATTCAAGCCTCAAAGGACCATTGACTGACTTTTCAGAGGGTTGGAATACTGTTGTAGTCTTTTATGTGTGCACAGAACTGGGCTCCTCAGAGACACCCTATTGAGACTTGAGAAGAACTGAATGAATGCCAAGCTCCCCCATCCTATACAGCCCCATCCCTAAGCCCCAAAATGTGGTTGTCACTGGTGACTTGGCTTTTACCTATTTTCAGGTCTTTTTGTTGTTGTTGTATGAAGTAGTTAAAAATGTTTCCCTTCACTAGAGAAAGAGCTACTCCAGCAAAGGATTTCATTTGCCTGGTGTTAGATCACTAAGCAGAATTTCCAGATGTGGGAAGGCCACTGCTTCTTCTTCCCTTCCCTTGAGTAATGGAGAAGTACAGGTCACCCTGTAGAATATTGCCTTAAGATCTAACTAGCCTCTAGTCTAGGAGAATGTGTTCCTTACCAACAATGACTATACACATGCCATTTGTGGTAGCCCCTCTTGTGAATTATTAAGGGATCTTGATTTTTTATTTATCAGTGGAAGCAGGGTATATGCTTTCAGTGTTTCATAAGCCAAGAATTCTTTCTTGTGAAATCTACTTGATTAAGCTTCGCTATCTTCTCACTAGTATCTGACAGTTTACATGCAAAATCTATCCAGATTCTATATTTCATATTTTACATACTACTTCTGTACTAGTATCCTCAGGTAAAAAATTAGGGAGCTTTTCATGTTTTAAAGGAAATTGGGATATGAAAAGTTACTTTCAAGAACTTAATAAATGCTTCTTGATTGATTGATTGATTAATTAAGGAGTCCCCTGTTAAACTTCAGACAAACCTGGAGAGTTGAAATGTTAAAAAAAAAAAAAGATTATATGTTCTCCATAATGTATAAAAACAAATCAAAAAGGAATTATATTCCTTTATATTTATTAAAATTTCAAACATGTTATAAATACACAAGTAGTAAACACACCCTAGTGTGTTTATGAACTGTATATAAATTCACATGTCTATAATAGCTTAGGGTTTGCAAAGGAGTGTACGCTGTGAGGGAGGTCATACAAACATCAGTATCCACAACTTATAGATTAGGAAACTGAAGTTAAATGACTTGCCCCTAGTCACATAATTAAATATCTGAAACAGGATTCAAACTCAGGTCTCTTAACTCTGAAATCTAGCACTTTATCAACTATCCTACAGTGCGTCTTAAATAAGAACTTTGCATTGTCTTCAGTTCCAGTTAGTTTTGCAAGTAAATGCATTTCATCTGTGATTGCAAGACCTATTTTGAACAATCCTGGGAAAATGTTGATTCACCGTTTACAAGAGGGTACTAGAATTGCATGAGGTCCACACCAAATAGTGGAGTAGTTTTGTTGAGTTTTGTACAACCAATCCTGTGATGGTAAAGAAGGAAAGAAAATATAGTTTTTTATAAAGTTCAGAAATCAAGATTGGTTCAGTTGGTTGTTGTCCTTCATTTTTGAAGAGGACCAAAATGACATCACTATGCTAAAGTCAAGTTTCAATGCATCCAGCTGTGGCTGATCAGACCACTATGAGCTCAGAATGTTCTATCACATGTCGGGCATAAATGATCTGTGTGAACATTTGGGATGGATTCTCTAAATTTGTGCATCCTGCGTTTCCTTTGAGCTGTTTCAACTCTGCTTTGCTCATACAGCACAGGACCTTCTCTGATGTGGGCACCCCATGCTGAGTGGTCCTGTGCCAGTGGCTCCCATGTCACACAACAGGGCAGACACTCACATGGTCATCAGAAGGAGTGATACAAAGACACTCTCGAGGTCTCTCTCTGAAATCAGGAACATTCTACTAAACTATAAGCTCATTTTTACTGTATTGTCTACATCCTATGGTAGTTTGTGTTTGTTCAGACAACTCTGCAAATAGTCTAGATGGCAAGGTCCCCATACTTAGCACAGAAACAATAAGCCTTAATTTGTGAACTTTGGGCCATTCTCATCATGGATGGCTCTTTCTGCATTAAAGTTCTGTATATCTTTACAACCCCTACTACTTCTGCTTCTCCCACTCTCTCACTTAGACTAAATCTACTCTGCTCTCATGGCAATCTCTAGTCCCTTGACCCTTTGACCTTCCACTTTGATGCTTCAGTAGCCTCTAGACAAGAAATGCTTAATATTTCCCTATTGTTAACCTGGACGTCTTTATTCCTGCTAATCTTTTGTTTTTCCCCTGTGCTGCCAAGAATCCCTAAAGAAAGGGGGGAGATTGGTCTTTTACCCTTCACAAGTTTGTGGCACATAATATAAACTGGGCCCTTCCTGCTTCTTGACAATCCATCTTCTCTGCTTTTATCAACTCTCTATCGCATTCCCCACCTCCTAACTCATTTTATACTCCCCATCTAATAACAGATAATTTAGCCATCTAAACCTCTGAGGAGATTGCAACCCTTTTTCAGGATTGTCTCCAGTTCTTCTCTTTAAAACTTCTCAGTGCCAACACCCCCTCTGGCTTTTCTCCCTCTGGTCATCAAAGAAGATGTATCCTTTACCTTATTTGTTGCACTGGT
>CM053580.1:416135986-416169047 GCA_028627135.1 Pseudochirops cupreus | reverse complement strand
GTCACAGCCATTTCCAGATATAGTCACTACCTCCCTCCCCTGAGCCAAACTCTCCCTTGCAAGGAAACCCACAAAGCAAAAATAATTATTCTAGTGATCCCGATGACTGCATGCAACACCCTCTTCCTTGTCTTCCCTCCCTCTCTGTGTCATGAGACACGAGTTTCACCAACTGTTCTCTGGGACTACGACTGGTTACTATGATTATTCAGACTTCAGTTCCTTTTAATACATTTTCATTTATATTAGTCAAGTCCCTGCCTACGTTGCTCTTCTGGCTCTGCTTTTTTCCTTCATTGATCAAGCAAACAAAGGTGTTAAGTTTTTGTTTTTGTTTTTAAGATATGCGCTACCACAATTCACCCCTGGTCAAATTAAAAGATCCTAGAATTTAATGGTTAGGAAGGGAAATCTAACAGAACACTGGACGCTTTCCCTCAACAAGTATTTGTAATATGGGGAAAAACTTTGTACTAGGACCTAGGTGGTGCAGTGGGTAGAGCACTGCACCTGAAGTCAATCAGACCTGAGTTTAAATGTAGTTTACTAGCTAGGTGACCCTTTACCTCTGCTTGCCTGTTTCCTCCTCTTAAAATGAGGATAATAAATAGCAGCCACCTCCCAGGGTTATTGTGAAGATAAAATGAGATAATAATTGTAAAGCACTTAGCACAGTGCCTGGCACATAATAAGCACTACACATGTTAATTATTATTGATTACCATTATTAATATGGAATCAAACAAGCTGAAATCTTTCCCTACCCTGGAAGTGAAGGGGAACAGTCCTTGTCTTCTAGAACTGATAGTCAATTGAACATACTTAGGAAACACTTTTGAAATCCTCAAGAGAAGACACTGAAGGTAAGTAAAGTTTCCTCTGTGTTAGCACATATACCTCCTGGGGGAGACTGATCTTCATGAGCTCCATTATGGTAATCAAGGGACTGGTTTCCATAAGAACTAGAAAAACAATTCAGCCACTTACACATCACAAAGGTTAGGGACATCGTGCCCATGTGATCTGGAAAATTTGTGTAAAATTTTTGGCCCAGCTGCGAAAATCCCAGCGATTTGGGGTTTCCCCTCTGGAAAAAGAGTTGTACTGTGGCAAAGAGCTCAAAAGTCAAGTAACTGAGTGGCAACATGAGCAAGCAAATGAAGCAAAGCAAGCATAGCCATCCAAATTTAGATTCCTTTATTTGGGGACAAAAAGGATCAAAGCATGGAACAGCAGGAAGACAACACAGTCAGAACTCCTGCACCAAAAACTTCCAAGAAAAATATGAACTGGTTACAGGCCATGGAGGAGTTCAAGATGGATTTTGAAAATCAAGTAAGAGAAGTGGAGGAAAAATTGGGAAGAGAAATGAGAGTCATGAAAATCATGAAAAGACAGTCAACAGCATGACTGAACAAAATAACACCTTAAAAAATAAATTAACTCAAATGGCAAAAGAGGCCCAAAAAGCCAATGAGGAGAAGAATGACTCAAACTGCCAAATTTGCCAAAAAGAAAAAGAATTTCAAAAGCTTACTGAAGAGAATAATTCCTTCAAAATTAGAGTGGAGCAAATGACTTTATGAGAAATCAGGATACTATTAAACAGAACCAAACAAATTAAAAAATAGAAGGCAATGCGAAATATCTCATTGGAAAAACCACTAACCTGGAAAAACAGATCCAGGAGAGACAATTTAAAAATTACTGGACTACTTGAAAGCCATGATAAAAAAAAGAACCTAGAAATCATCCTTCAAGAAATTCTCAAGGAAAATTTCCATGGCATTTTAGAATAACAGGGCAAAATAGAAATTGAAAGAATTCACCAATCACCTCTTGAAAAAGATCTCAAAAAGAAAATTCCTAGGAACATTATAGACAGATTCTGGAGTTCCCAGATCAAGGAGAAAATATTACAAGCAGCCAAGAAGAAACAATTTGAATATTGTGGAAACACAATCAGGATAACACAAGATCTAGCAGCTTCTACATTAAGGGACTGAAGTGCTTGGAATATGATATTCTGGAGATCAAAGGAGCTAGGATTAAAACCAAGAATCACCTACTCAGCAAAACTGAGTATCATGTTTCAGGGGAAGATATGGTCATTCAATGAAATAGAGGACTTTCAAGCATTTTTGATGAAAAACCAGAGTTGAATAGAAAATTTGACATTCAAATACAAGAAGCAAGAGAAGCATGAGAATGTAAACAAAGAAAAGAAATCATAAGGAACTTATCAAAGTTGAACTATTTACATGCCTACATGGAAAAATAATAACTAACGTATGAAATTTTTCTCATTATAAGGATAGTTGAAGGGAATATAAATGCATACATATGTATACATGCATTATGTCTATATAGGAGGGTATATATGCATATGGATACATATGTAAGTGTGTGTATATATGTGTAGAGGTATACACAGACAGAGGGCACAGGATCAATTGAATAGGAAGGGATGATATTTAAAAGGTGAAATTGAGATGTGAGAGAGGAATATAATGAGAGGAGATAGGGAGAGACAAAATAGGGTAAATTATCTCACATAAAAGAGGCAAGGGAAAACTGTTACAATGGAGGGGAAGAACAGGAAGGCAAAAGGGAATGGGTTAACCTTACTCTCATTGAATTTGGCTTAGAGAGAGAATGACATACACTCTAAATTGGGTATCTTGCCCTACTGGAGAGTAGGGAGAAAGGGGATGAGAGGGGAGATGATAGAGGGGAGAGCAGATTGGAGGGGAGAATAGTTAGAAGCATACACTTTTGTAAAGAGACAGGGACAAAGTAGAGAACAGAACAAGTGGGGGGGCAGAATAGGATGGAGGGAAATATACTCAGTCTTTCACAATATATCCACTATGGAAATGTTTTGTGTAACTACACATTTACAACCTATATTGAATTGCTTATCTTCCCAGTAAGGGTGGGTGACGAGGAAAGAAGGGAAAGAATCTGGAAAAAGTTTTAAAATCAAATATTTAAAATTATTATTATTGTTATTATTATTATTATTTACATGCAACTGGGAAACAAGATATACAGGCACTGGGGCAGGGAGATCCATCTTGCCCTACTGAAAAGTCAGAGGGATGATGGTGGAAGACATAGGAGAGAGCAAATTGGGGGAGAGGGTATACAGCGGGATCGCTGTTTTGGGGTGGTGGGTAGGGGAAAGACAGGGAGAAAATCTGTAACTCAAAATCTTGTGGAAATTAATGATGTAAACTAAAAATAAACATAAAAGTTAATTTTAAAAAAATTTGGGGGCCCTCTCTTCAAATCAGGGAAATCGGAATTTTTTTTCTTTTTCTTTTATGGGATGTTTATAGTACCTTATTGTAAAACTTGTGATAAGTATTTGGTTATAGGCTCTGTGTTGTCTATGGCTTCCACAAAATTCCCATTTAATTTCTTATGCCAATCTGTGACACATCAAAACAGCAATGGGAAACATTGCAATGTGGAAGAGAAACTGTACATTCTTAGTAAATGCAGCACAGATGCAATGTCTGCTTGGTAATTGGTAAGTAGTTAAAGAGTGGAAGTATTAACATGGAACTCATGGGGCTTTATTTATATCCTTTATTCCATATAACCTCTACAGCTGTAGACGCCAAATAACACATAGCTGGGTGCCCCAACAAGGTAAACATAGCATTATCTTCATAATTTAATGCATTATATTACTGTTATCTGAAACAAACATCATGCCTCCTCTCTTCCCATAAGTATATACATCATAGAGTTTGAGCTGATTAGGACCTCAAAGGTCATATACCACAAACCCCTCATTTGAAGAATGAGTTTAAAATGCTTGCCCAAAGTCACAAAGGCAGTAAGTAGCAGAATTGAGATTTAAACCCAAGCCATGTGATTCTATGTCCAGAGCTCTAGTCTACTGTACTACCTGACTTCTGGTACTCTACAGATAATTAAATTAATTAAAAGATCAAGTCAGAAATAAGGGTAAGAAATCTCACTCTCTAAAAAAAAAAAGTTGGTATTGCCAGATATTTTCAAGTTAAAACTTTACAATAGATTCAAAAAGCATCTACCTTAATGTTAAACCCATTTATTTGAACTTCAGTTTTATTTTTGTATTTATATGCACTGTCTTAAAATATGCAGATACATAGGTAACTAGATGCCCAGACAGCTTAATAACAAAGGTAGCAATCTACATGCCAATCAAGGTATCACCTTCAGTCTGAGACTGCTATATGTAAAAGACTAACACTTCCTTTTAGGTATCCGAAGAAGGAAAGATGAATATGTCTCTTCGATCTTCTCTTAAGGTCTCAGAAAGAGGCGTTATCCTTCCAAAGTTCAATCTCCAAGTATAGGCATCAATGACCCAAGCTTCGGTGATAGAAAATGAAAAGTGGATCCAGCTATCAGCAAATAAATGAACTAGAGAGGAATTGAATTAATTTAAGAGTTTTACCAGTAATGGCATATGCAAGTAGTGGTGTAAGAAATACCCAAGAAAGATACGATCTGAAAACAAGAGATATAGGTCAAATGAGAAATACAAGTATATGCCCATATTCTACAGTGGGACCAAATGAATAATCAAACACCAATACAAGAAAGCCTGCAGCACTGGAAGATTTTTAGGAGACAATCACATAGAATGAGAAGATATGGATAGGTTGCGATCTGTACACAGGAAAGAGTACGCACTTTAAGATCATTATGTACTTTATTATTTTTTGAGTTACTGAAGTAACAGTTTGGGGTTTTTTTTACAGGGGGTGGAGGTTGTTTTTCTACATGTGTGTTCTAAGTAGAAATCCTCAATGTAATACAATAAATAGGGGCAGCTAGATGGCACAGTGGATAAAGTGCCAGGCCTTGAGTCAGAAAAACTAATCTTCCTAAGTTCAAACCTGCCGTCAGACACTTACTAGCTGCGTGACCCTGGGCTAGTCACTTAACCTTGTTTGGGTCAGTTTCTCCTCTGTCAAATGAGCGGGAGAAGGAAATGGCACCACTCCAGTATCTTTGCCAAGAAAAGCCCAAATAGGGTCACAAAGAGTCAGACAGGACTGAAAACAACTGAACAACAACAAGAGATTACAATGAATATTTCTGAGGTTCTTGTCCACACTAAGCATCTCACTAAACATACTCTAATTAAGTATAAATGATTCCAAACACATTCCAAATTAATACAATAAGAGCATAAAGCTGAAGAGGATAAATACGAGAAGTCCTTTGTCCTCTCATTCTATCGTTAAACCAAAGCAAAAGATTCAGGGGGCGCTTGGACACAAGCCAATACTATTCAAGGAATCCACTGGGATATGTGGATACATTTGACTCATGAATTTTAATGACAGAAAGTTAATGTTATGATGATGTTTAATTATTCTTCTGAAACTAATAATAACAGCAATAATAATGATGATAACTAGCATTTGGGTAGAACTTTAAAGTGTGCAAAACACTTTAAAGTATCTCATTTTATATATTCTAAACAATTGGGAGGTAGAAACTGAGGCAGGTGGAAGCTAAGTGACTTGCCCAGAGTCACACAGTCACATGGTCAGTAAGTGTCCGAGCCTGGATTTGAACTCATCTGTGCTGAGTGACTAGGAGGTGTCCTGGGGAATCAAAGGATGCCAGGGAAGCACTAAGTCTGTGAGAGATATTACACAGAGGAAGGAGGAGACTAGACAAAGACATATTTCTACTATTTCCTGATTTGGCCTAAAGTCGTAGCACTTTGAGATTTCCAAAGCACTCTACTGTGAAGTGGATAGTACATATATCATTATTATTGCTATCCCATTTTACAAGTGAGAAAACTGATGATCAGAAGTAAAATGACCTTCTGAGGGTCTTGGCTACATGGTTCAGTCTTACAGATATATTTAAAAATCATCATCACATAGGATAAGTTACCACCTTTGAAGTTTTTCAATCCCCATTCCTTTACTTTTGTGTGGCAGCAATGACAAATATTTATGAAACAGCTGCTAGACAAAAGGTGATGAGGATACACAGGGTTTATAGTCTACAGGAATACAGCAGAAGAAACATAAATAAATCCAGTACCTTGCTATGAATGCAGCAAGATAGCACAGTGGAGAGAGCACTGCATTTGGAGTCAAGAAGATGTGAGTTCAAATCCAGCTCCTGACACCAATATGAAGAAGAGAAAATTGCCCAGTGATGCATCAAGCTTGCAACAACTGCATTTCTTCCACAGGTAAATGACTCTTGTGTTCCAAGTATAAGCTGATCCTCTCTCCCAAGGAAAAGGTGAAAGGGTTCAAGAAAAGGCTCTCTATTCTCCAAGTTGTAGGGAAATGAAGTGTTCCTAGAGGAAAAAGAATTGAGGTTCCAAAAAGGTGGGAGGAGGAAATCTTAAGTAGAAGAGAAAAGATGTGACCATTGCCAGGAGGATGTAGAGTGGAAGAAAGTTGTAGAAAGGAAAGGAAAAAGAAAAGGAAAAGCAAAGGCAGCTTAGACAGAGCCTAAAAATGGATGGGAAGCTCTTCTGGAATAGGAAGGGGATGGATACTCTGAGGAGGTAGCAGCAGGGGTGAAAGCCTCCCTGGAGCTTTGCAAATGGAAGCTGAGCGAACACTTGTTATGTGTGTTATAGTAAGGATTCCTTGTGGTATGGGTTGGATTGAATGGCTGCTAAAGGCCCTTCCGTCTCTCCAAGCTTGGGATTCTGTAACTCAGCAGTAGACAGTACTACAAAATTAGGATATCTAGATGTTAGTCCGAGCTCTGTCAGTGACTTAGACCTCTGTCCTCCTCACTTACAAAATAAGCAGGTTAGATACTATCATCTTTAACACATACTGAATCTCTGGTCCGTCAAAGGCAGCATCATTCTTGTAGTCTCCCTGGGGCTATAACTTCAGCACTATCCTTCACTCCTCATACTCACTCATACCACTTATCCAATCGGTTGCCAAATATCATTGTTTCTACCTCTGCATCTCTCATGTTGTTGTTCAGTCATGTCTGACTCTTCGTGACCCCATTTGGGGTTTTCTTGGCAAAGATATTGGAGTGGTTTGCCATTTCCTTCTCCAGCACATCATGCAGATAAGGAAACTGAGGCAGACAACATTCAACGGCTTGCCTGGGGTCACACAGCTCGTAAGTGTCTGAGGCAGGATTTGAACTCAGGTCTTCTTGACTGCAGGCCTGGCACTCTGCCACTGTACTACCTACTTCATATCCGATCCCTTTTCTATATTCAGACACTTACCACCTTAGCTCAGACCCCAACCTCCTACTGTCTAGACTACTAAAACAGCTTCCTAATTGTTCTTCCTGGCTCAAGTCTCTTACCAGCATCCTATCCACTAGTGCAAAAGTATTTCCTTAAATGCCAATAATGCTGACCATGCCAACATCTCCTCCATCCTCCTGACACACACATATGCACACACTCAATCAATCAACTCCAGTGGCTTCCTATTGTCTCTAGGATCAACTATAAACTCCTCTGTTTGGTTTTTAAAATCCTTCCCAAACTAGCCCCAATATATCTCCCCAGCCTCACTATCCATTATTCCAGACACCTATCTCTACTTCACAGAGTACTTCTCTTCCTTTAATATACAACTCAAGCACCATCTTTCTTCGTGAAATCTTTCCTGATCTACCCAAATGCTAGCGTTCTTCCTTTCAGGCTACATTGTATTTCACTACCTTGTATGTAGCTATCGTTATTAACATCATATTGATTTGGAATATACTGGTAGATGTACTTGCTCTCTCCCCCATTAGAATGTATGCTCCTGGAACATGGTACACAGTAACAGTAACATTGTGTGATGACCAACTTTGGTAGACTTAGCTCTCCTGAGCAGTGCAATGTTCTAAGACAATTCCAAAAGACTCATGATGGAAAATGTTATCTATATCCAGAGAAAGAACTATGGAGTCTGAATGCAAATTGAAGCAAACTATTTTCTGTGTGTGTGTGTGTGTGTGTGTGTGTGTGTGTGTATGTGTGTGTGTGTGTGTGTGTGTGTATTTTTATTTATCGGGATTTTTCCCTTTTGTTCTGATTTTTCTTTCATAACATGACTAATGTGGAAATATATTTAATATGATTGTACATGTATAGCCTATATCATAATGCTTGTCATCTTTGAAAGAGGGGACAGGAATGAGGGAAGGAGAAAAAAATTTGGAACTCATCTTATAAAAGTGAATGTTGAAAAAAAGAATATATGCTCCTTGTGAGTCAGAATAATTTCATTCTTTGATCTTGTGTCCCTAGTGCCTAGTACAGTGCCTGTCACATAGTAGGTGCTTAATAAATGTTTGCTGATTGATTGATCCTGTCTAGCTTATTAATATTCTGTGACTGTTTTTATTTTTTTTACTAAAACTCTCACTTATCTAATGGCCTAATTTCTTTAAGGCTCAAACTATTTTCCCTCCTGAAGCAACAGGGAACCAAATATTATTGCAAGAGGCTCCTAATTGGTAAGACAGAAAATCATTCCACTAGCTGTATTCCCAAGGCATTTTCTGCTCTAGCTGAAGTTATTGAATTTGAATTAGGCACCAGTCTAGACTTCAGCTTGTTTGGGTCAGGGGTTCTTAACCTTTTCTGAATCACAGACCCCTTGAGCAGCCTGCAAAAGCCTATGGATCTCTCCTCAAAATAAAGTTTTAAAATCATTCTTATCTTATCATGTTACTTCATCTTAGCATGAAGAAAACCCTCAACCATTAGATTGTGAGCTCCTTGAGGGCAGGGACTATCTTTTGTTTCTGTTGTAGCACAATGTCTGGCCTATGTAGGTACTTAAATGTTTATTGACTGATAGTTGCCAAAGGCTACATCAACATGGTGTATATTCCAACCAACCGCATAAGAGTCTGTTGAAGACAAAGACTACTTTGTTGTGTGTATTGGTCTCTGGATTGTTGTTTTTTTCCTACCCAGCACTTAACACAGCATTCTGCACATAGCAAGGTACTTAAAAAATGCCTGTTGGACTAGATGGGATGTCACAAATCAAGCAAAGAAGGCCTCAAGTACAGACCAGTCACATGCAGTTCTTCTAGAAATTTTCAAACACCTACAAAGTGATATATTTTTCAGTGAGAAACTCTGGCAAGGACCCTTTCCAGCAGTCAGGTGCCTGTTCTGTTCCTGCAACTGTCCATGGTGGTGAGGAGGACTGATATTTATTGCGCTGAGTCATAGGGCTTTTCCTTATATCTAAGATAAATCTCACCTGTCATAAAAAACCATCTCACCTTTCTTTGTCATTACTGAAAAAGAAACACGATTATCATGAACCATGTAATAGACTGTCACATAGTTGAAGGTAATTACTGAGTCAAGTTTCACCCTTTGCTTCCTCAGGCCAAACAATCTTAATTTATTTACACGTGAGAAACCTCAAAGAAGAATGAGAATTCAGGACATCATCAAGGAAGTGTATGAGAGGAAAAAAAGGTAAGCTGGTCATGTAGTTAAGGGAAAAGGAAGACAAGTGAAGAACCAGTGTTCTGCTGATTCCCTCATATCAGAGAAAAGCTAAGAAGACTGGACCCCCTTATAGCAAACTTGGAGGAGGGCACGGACAAGAGTCACACAAGACGGGCAGGCTTGGATGGGTTGAGATCTGCAACCACAGCCACAACGACAATGTTGATGATATCGCTAACATTTACACTAGGCACTGTGTTAAGTACTTTACGAATAGTCTATCATCTGATCCTCACAACAAGCCTGTGACCCAAGTGCTATTATTATGCTCATTTTACAGTTGAGAAAACTGAGGCAAACAGGTTAAGTGACTCCTTCAGGATCACACAGCCAGTATATGTCTGAGGCTGGATTTGAACTCAGGTCTTCCTAACTTCAAGTCTAGCACTCTTGCTATCAAACCGTTTGGCTACATAAGTGGCAAATTAGTGAGGTCATGGATCCTTGTGAGTATTTACGTAGAAATTAGATTCAGTTGGAGAAGATAAAAGACTTAAGAGCAACACGGTATGGCTTTTTAAAATCTGGTCTCGGAGCCAAAAAGATCTTGGTTCAAATTTTACCTCTGACAGAAACTGGCTGTGTAACATTGGGAAAATCACTTAACCTCTCTGGCAATTTCTTTATGAATAAGTTGCAAGGCAACTGCTGATTTCCATTGGTCGAGGGAGTTTTCTCACTGGGAAGTTCCCCAAGAGCCTAGTTAATCAATAATAACCACCACCACCAGACGTGGCATATATTCCAGTTTAGTTTACTTCGGTCACTCTTTAAGTTAACATGTTAACACCATTAGTAAAATGGCCAAAAGAACAAGGGTATAGAAGTCTATGGCAAGACGTGTGGTGAGGACGAAGAGAATTTCAAATCAGTGTCATTCATCTTTTACACTGTGACTGCCTCGACACGGTTCTTTCAGAGTCACCTGAGAGTACATACGGTGTGCCAAGATGAAACCCTTATCAGTATTGCAACACTTCACACAAAAAACGGACTGACTCAGCCTGGAAGGGTTCCCATTTCCCTCTGCCCTGAGTCACTTGGGATTTGTTTTTACAACAGAGGCAGCTTCTCTTATGGAAGTCCATCCATCTTCAGAAAAGCTGAAATGGTCTGCAAGCAGGCAGGCTGACTGCTTCAAAGGAAGTAGCTGCGAATTCAGAGAGCAGAGTTTCTACACGCTCAGGCATAAAATTACCAGCACCAGCAGCAGCCTCCTCTGTACTCAGGTAGTTTTTTCAGCAGCATTAAGGCAAAGATATCAACAAATACGTTGTCTTGCCCTCTGAGATTACTTTCCATCTACTCCATTTACCAAATGAGATCATGAGGAAGTACTTACTTAGCACGTTACCTGGGCACATTGTAGGTGCTACATAAATGTTAACTACTGTTAGTGTACGTATTTTTGCACCAAATTCTTTTCACGCTGCCTCACCTGTTAGAATGTAGTTAGTTAGAATCCTTGAGGACGAGGAGTGTTTTTACCTTTCTTTGTGTTCTCAGAATTCAGCACAGGGCATGACACATACTATGTTTAAATGTTGTTGTTGAGTCATTTCAGTCATGTCTGACTCTCCATAACCTCTTTTGGGGTTTTCTTGGCAAAGACACTGGAGAAGTTTGCCATTCTCTTCTCCAACTCATTTTATAGATGAGGAAACTGAGACAAATAAGGTTAAAGGACTTGCCCAAGGTCACACAGCTCATGTCTGAGGCTGGATTTAAACTCAGGAAGATGAATCTTTCTGACTTAGGCCTGGCACTCTATCCACTGTGCCACCTGGCTGCCCATACTTTAAATAAATACCTGTTGATTGATTACTGAAACACTCCACATTTCAGGTAAACACTCCTTATTCTGTTTCACAAATGAATAATGGAAGATACGCTATTCATTATGTATCTGCCATCTCTCAATTGGTCACTGACAAACCTCTCTCATCTCAAGAGTGAGTTTATCAGGTTAAAATAATTTCTAAATCACCCTAAAAGAAACAACCTAGTTAGTTACAGGGCAAAGCATGTCCTATTATGAAAAAAAATTCACCCTAATATCTTAAGTCAGTATTTTAGATCACTGGTTCTGGAAGTGAGACCCTTTGAGTAGCTAAATATAGGTTATCAACTTAATGGACAATAGCAAATTTTAAAAACTCAGCTGTCTTTCCTTAGCAACTCCACGTATTCTGAGCTACCTTTATTGACCACTTAACTAATAAGAGAATTCAACCCAATTTTTCAAGTCAAAATCACACACATGTGGAAAGCCTGATCTTTTTGACCAACCTTAAAACCAATCTGTAGTCTCTATATTATGTGTTATCTTATGTGGAAATATATATATACATATACATACACACATATATGTACCTATATATACACATATAACATAACCTTTTGTGTAGGCGTGTGTATGTATATATATATATGTATATATACACATAAGAAAACTAAAACATAAAATAAATCATTGCTTTTAACTGCAGTCATTTATAACGATAGTTCACCTTGGCATTTCACAATTTAGAAAAAACTTTCTTACAAATCTATAAGTAGGTATTGCAAATATGATTATTCCCTTCTTATAAGCAAGAAAATCAAGACTCTGAGATAAGGTCATATAGCTAGTAAATGTCAGAAGTGTCACCTGGATCCAATTTTTCCACCTGCAATCCAGTCCTGCTTAAACCATTCCATGTTACCTCTCCACGCAGAAGCTAAACACACTTTTAAGATTTGGTGACTTTTGCTTCATCCCGTGTAATATATTCCAAGGGATTTGAGACTAGATCTGTGACTTTCATGGTATGGGGAACTTTCTGGATGGGGATAAAGGGTAAAGACTCCCTCTACCAATTCAGGTTGGCACCTTCTCTGTAACTCATAGTTTTGAAGAGTAGTCTAGAACAAGGAAAGGCTAAGCGATCTGCCCAGGGTCACAGAGCCAGTATGTATCAGGCGCAGGATTTGAACCAAGGCCTTCTTGGCTTCGAAGTTAGTTCTCCATTCAAGTAAGTATATTCTCTGCTATTTGGTATCATACAGGCCATTATTTCCTTGAATTTTCCCCTAATCAGTAGTTGAGTGTATCTCTACCCAAAAACTAGGACATGAGCATCCCGTAGTCCCTCAGGATAAATAAAGGCCAAAGGCAAAGGCAAGTAAAGAATAATAAATCTCTTAGGGTGATATGCACCATCCACTTATTCTTTCCCTTCTATAAGAAATGTTCCTGGGATGATTTCAAGCAGTTGCCATCACACTAGGTTCTTGATGCTGGGAGTATTTTCACTTTATAAAATAGATAACTTTTAAAAACTAAGGAGGCAGAAAAAAGAAAGAAGAAAATGTACCAAAGGAAAAAAGATCATCCCTGCCCCAAAAACACTCACCTAGAGTGAATAACCATGTCAGTCAACTGTGAAATAAAGTTTCCTTTATTTTACTTCCCAGCTATTTTCTTAAAGGATGGGAGAAAGCTAAAAACATTTTTTGTTTGGCAAGATGATAAATTTTTGCACTTATTTACAGGACTAAAATAAATAGTGTACTCTCGCTCGCTCTCTGTCTCTCTTTTCAGCTCTCACTTTTTCCATCTCTCTTTCTTTATCCCTTTCTTTCTTCCTCTATCTCCTTTTCTCTTCACCTCAGTTTATATGTCATTATCAGTCAACATCACTACTCATGCTGAATAAATGGGTCTGATTACATACTACCCTCAAGAATTGACTAAAAGCCAATATGATGTCCAACCTGCCACTCTCCAGGACTGGTTAACAGATTTTAAAGGCCAAGAATGAGGTACAGCTCTCCATTAAACACTCAACAAATGTTTTTTATGCCCACTATGTGTAAGGCAATATTCATAGCTGAAAGAAAACAGGGCAATCCTTTCAAGACCCATGAGGTAAAAAAAACAAACAAAACAAACCGCCCTCCTACCTCCCTGATCACATAGGGCTTGAAAGTAACCCCAATCTACCTGGGCCAGGGCAATAAAAACATAATTGGATTTTAGATTTGCTAATATTTGTTGAACAAGGCAATGAGAACTGCACACGTGTATCTGAGCTCCAAGGACCCTAGTTGAGATGATGGTACTGGGTTTGGGATGTGGGAAAGGGTTGCTTAAAAAAAAAGACAGACTTTCAGAGAAACTCTGTGTGTGAAAATAATGCATAAGGGAGGCTTTACAGCAAAAGGAAACGAGAGTATTCTGAAAGGATCATCATGAAAGACTAAAAAGTAGAAACTCTTTAACTAGGAATTGCTCCACAATCTGCTCCAGTCAAATTAGACTATTCTCTATGTCCTAAATATTCCTTTCCCACCACTGAGACTTATCTCATAGCTCCTATGGCTGGATTATCCCCCTCTTCCTCCACTGAACTGCTATCCCTACTATAAGTGCAACTCAAATATCTCTTTATGAGATCAATTCTGATCTGTCCCGCCTCACAGAGTACCTTACTTTGTGCCCCTTTGATTTATTATTTTGTATCCTAGTTATTAGTGTACATTTCATATCTCCCATTAGACTGTAAGGACCAGAGTCATGGCTATATAAACTTTGATCATCGTTAGGACCTTGTACAGCACTCTGAACATAAAAGACATCAGATTCAAATTAAACAAACATGAATTTAACAAACAGGAATATATGGCATTGAACTGCTCAATACATGCCCTAACGACACTGACATTTTACAAAACCTATGCATATTGTCTCCCCCATTAGACTGTGCGCTCATAGAGGGCAGGGACTCTTGTTTTGTCTTTGTTTGTATTCCCAGCACTTAGCACAGTGTCTAGCACATAGTAGGGATGTAAATGACTGACTGAATGGAACAGCTGAAATTGATCACTGGAGGGTGACAGAACTCAACACAGGGAATTTTAAGGAGTTTCTGAAGAAGTCTGACTTCCTCGCATCTCTTAATAAACAATCTTCATTTTAGAACAGCTCCTTCAGGTTTTTAAACTTCATGATTTATCTGCCCCATAAGAAGTTCAAAAATAGGTTAAGTTTCAGCCCTATACAAAATAGGAAGGCTGCTTTCTAGGAAGTCTCAGAACTTATTGTCAGTAATACTGAGTACTTATCTCTCAATGAATCATTAACCCCAAACTTCAAGATTATTGGGACCAAAACCTTTCTTTTTCTTTTTTCCTATTATTATGTTAATAATTCTTCAGTTCAGTTCTTTCTGGGATGAATCAATAAATGAGGAACTAGAAATATAGAAAAAAAAAACCTGAGTGACATTTCTGAGATATTCAGGGAACCAGAAACCAAGGCAGGGTCAGAATTCAAAAGCTCCTGTGTCTCTCAGTCCATTGCTCTGGGCACCATACAGAACAAACAGTGACTCTAAAAATGTGAAGACTGGTATCTAGGGTGGATTTAAAATGGGCTGAATTAAAATAAAATTGTGATGTACAGCTTTAACAATGACCTCATTTATACAAGAATGATTATAACTGGAAGGCTAGAGCAGCCAATTTTCCCCCATTTGCTCACTAATAAAACTGAGGAAATAAACTAAGGATAAAAAAAGATGAGAGAAGGGAAAATTACTTGCTGGCAATTAACTTGGGGGAGGGAAGATTCTACTGTGTGAAGGAAAATACCCACCCTCACCCACCCTGTCTTTTCTGGTAACACATTTCCTTTATAGAAGCGGAAAGAATATTTGTGTACCATGTACTTCAGAATAATTTGTACAGAATCGTAAATCAGAGGGCCCCCTCCTCAAGCTAACATGTGAGGCAAAAACAAAAATATAGCATCACTTTGTGGGGAGAAAAGGTCACCCTATTTGCCTCTACCTCTCACCTTCATATATCTTCCTAAAGTTCATGGGTCCAAATGTGTGCTGGGACATTCATTTTTTGCAGCATTTCAGTTGCACATAACAAAAAGCTCACCAACTCTCAACTTACGGTCCAGGAACCTCACCTGTGAAAGCGTTTGTGGCCTGAAAACCAGCTTCCTGCATACTGCTCTCCCAGACACGTTTGTGTTCCCACTCTTAACTTGTCCTTACAAGAGGCAACTGGAGGGATTGAAGCTGTCAAGTTACTTCCATTTTAACTTGTCGGAGTCCATTTCTCTCCGGATTCCAACCTTTGGTAGCATATGATTCCCACCAGATCCTGTGAGCAGATGGTACCAGGAGACCGGCCAAAGACAAAAAGCAAGTATTGGACACACAGTGACTTCAGCCGTCCAACCAGAGAATCAGGGCCATGGTGAATCTGGAAGCCACGGAGGTTGTCCTGCTGAGACTATTTCCCTTTCTAAAATGTAGTTCTAATGAACCATTCCGTAGCCAGCATCCTTTCCCTGGGTCGCAGCCACTTGGGATGTTCAATTGCTTTCTGTTTTGTCTTCTCTCTTGGGTTTGTCTTTCCCCTCAGGCACGCTCACTGAGAAATTAAAAAAATAAAATAAAATAAAAAGGAGATTATGTTTCCTGATGACCTGTACAAACATTAAAATTAATAGAGTCACCAGGACTGAGAAACCCTCCCAACTACCCAAAGATATTATTATGGATTGACTATACACATAGAATCAAGCTCTTTAGCAAAATAAGTGTGGTAAATTTTCCTGAGTGTTTTTCAAGCGTGGAAAGAAGCTCAGGGTTTCATTCATATTCCTGGGAGCAAGAAAAGATTCCTTTTTCCAAATTTCAATTGGGCAGCGATGGGCAACATGGTAAAGTGAGAGTCTAATTAAAAAGACAACACAGCGTTCATATGTCATTGGCTTATATCAGTGTATACAATTATAGAGAAGTTTAAAATAATGAAAATATTTCTCAAGTTACTAAAAGTGGGAAAAGAACAAGAAGAATCAGATCTCTAACTCCTTTCTCCTATAGTTCAATCAGACTCAGTGGGAAAAAAATCCAAAGTAATCAATGTTTATGTTAAACCCCTGAAAAATGAAACCAGAGATGTCTTGTATAGATCTCTCAGACTCTTTATACTTACATATATGTACATACATGTTTATGCACACATGCATACACACACATGCATGCACACATATGCATGTATATAATTTTAAGTTAAGGTTCAAGAAGAAAAGTTGATCTAGCTTCTAAATTGTTTTATACATGATTTAAAATAAAAGCATTATATAAAACTCTTTACAGATATTTCTTTTGTATGGTTATTGCAGAGCAGCCAATAAAGAAAAAAAGATGAGAAGACTAAAGGGTCAGACTTTTAAAAATAGATGATGGACATTAAATTTAAATTATCACTGATAGAGAAGGATGAATTTTATTCCCATTATAATTATTTCCTCCTAGTCAATTTTTTAACAATCAGAAACTACAATCACATTTTTCTTTTTCACCAAGTGGAACAAGGAAAAGAAAATTTTTTTAAAAAGAATTGCTAAGTTATTTTACATTCACTTCAAAGAAGGGACTCTCTGCACAAGGAACAATTTACAAAAGGGCACACAGTAGGACTTTTTCTTTTATTCTAGTAAGTACAGACTATATATAAAGTCGAACAACTCGAACTCAGACTAGTTTAAGGGAAGGTTCAATAGATAAACATGTAAAATCTAAAGTACAGACGATTTTTAAAAGTAATGTGATTTACCTGTTTTCAAGTACCTACAGGCTAATAGAATGAAGAATAGTACAGAGATCATTGGTGGTGTGGTTAATGAAATGATGAGAGGAATTTTACTTAGTAAGTCAACTGTTTATATGCAATGAATGCTTCTAAACTGGTTAAGAGCACAGGAAACATTTCCTTCTAAAATCTCCTATATCCATATCCCAGAGAATTTCAGTCTTTAAAGTAACCTAATTTAGTCAAGACGCAATTAAAAACAACAACTAATTCTACTTTTCAAATTTGCCATCCTGAACTTACCTCACCTGATAGAGGAAAAAAGAGGTAAATTCAACGCCCAGATTTTTCCTTGGCCCCTATTCTATAATCTCTTTAACTAATCACTCCCTGTTAGAAGTCTTCCACCATCTATCCCCCAGGCAAAAATAATTTTTCCCTTCTCTGAACTCCCAAAACATTATGTTTGTACTACACTTAAACATTCTAAAGCTCCTATTTTAATTGTGGAATTATGCAATTTTCCCTATTAAATAACAGAGAGCAGGGATTGTCTTATCCTTCTTTGAATTCTCTATAGTACTTGGCCCGCTGTTTTGCACATAGGACCTATAGCATCATAGATTAATTCATATGGGACCCTAGCAAGCATTTAGTCCAATCTCTTGTTTTGAAGATGAGGGAACTGAGACCCACAGACATGAAGGGCCTTGGCTAAAGGCAGCCAGGTAAGTGACACAAGCCATGATGGTTTGAAAATAGGTCCTCTGAGAACACAACCAGCACTCTTTCCCCTGCATCAAACTACAAAATAGGAGCTGAATAAATATTTGTTGAATGAATCAATTCATTTCCACAGGAATTCTTGCACTTTATTTGCTCCCATTCTCGGTCTGGTCTGAGAGATGAAAAACAAGTTTGAGGAGTGTTTTGTGTTGGTTTTGTTTTATTTATGGGGCTGCTGTGCTTTAAAAAAATGTCAACTATCACATCGTTCACATTTCACACGGCCATGGGAAACCTGTAGGTGGGTATGGGTAGTGGTGGGAGGGAAACAAAATTACTGTTTTCCTTTCCTATGACTATCTATCTGCCCTCTCATTCTCAAACTTATTTACTCCATGACAGAAAGGTATGCCACCAGATTTAAACTGTTGGAACACCCGGAAAAGCCCGCCTTTGCTAAAATTCTGAAGAGCAGTTGCTATGAAGGTTAAAGATGGACCTCAGTCAACCCTATGAAACAACTGGGAATGCCAAATTACATCAGCATAAAAGTAATACATAATTTGCATATTCTAACACAGATTCTGCATCTTTTTTCCTGTAACTTTTCTACTATTACCACTACTTTGAATTTTTTTTAACTTCTTGAACTATTTTCTTCTCACCCACTGTTCTTTTAAATGCCTTCCCCAGAAACATACAGCAGAAAGACTTCACACAATCATTGGGAAGATGGCAGAAGATGACTGAGACCACCAAAAGTTTAGATCCCAAAAGCTTCACTGTCCACAGTTACATTGTCCCACTCTTTTCATCGGTCTGTTCTCTCAATTGATTCAGTTGCCCAGCAATTATATAGCTTTCATGGACACTAACAAAATTCAATGGGAATGACAGGTAAAATGGTGATTCTTCTTAATGAAAAGTCAAAGTAACAGTAATAGATGGCACCCCATTATCTCCTTCATACGCTTTACCTATTTTGTGTTTTTATATATCTTCTTTAGGGCAGCTAGGTGGGGCAGTGGATAGAGCACTGGGCTTGGAATCAGGAAGACTCATCTTCATGAGTTCAAATGTGGCCTCAGACACTTACTGACTGTAGGACCCTGGGAATGTCACTTAACCTGTTCACCTCAATTCCTTATTTATAAAATGAGCTTGGAGAAAGAAATGACAAACCACTTCAGTATCTTTGCCAAGAAAATCCCAAATGGGGTCACAGAGTCAGAGAGTCAGGCACGACTGAAAAACAACAAATAAATGCCTTCTTTCCCCAATAAGATTGTAAGCTTCCTGAAGTTCTACCTCTGCCTCAGAATACCTACCTAGGAATTCCGTAGCAAAAGTAGAACTATATACACACAAGGTGCTCAAGAAATGCACTAAAATTAATTCTCCAAATTACAAGCTGAGAAACAATTTTGTCTTGCACGTTTTGTTCGATATTAACTACGCTTGAATAGTACTATAATAATGAGAAGACACTCTATTTCTAGAAGGTTCCATACTTTCTGAATTGACCAGTTGGGCCCCCAGTGTGCCTTATTTAAAAAAAATAAATGAACAGATTCTTTACTTTTGTAATATATTCCTGAAAAACACAGAATTTTAGATACAGAAGAGATATTGAAGATCATCTCATCCAACTCCTTTTTACAGATGAGAAAACTGCAGCGCTGAGATACTGAGGTAGTGCATGCCAGACAGCAAAAAGGGGTGATATTAGAACTCATCTCTTCAGTATTTGTAGGATGATAGGATCAAAGATTCAGAGCTTAAAGCATCCTTAGAAACTATCTAGACCATTTATAGATGAGGAATTTGAAAGTCAATGAGGTAAAGTGACCTGCCTAAGGTCACATAGCTAGTAAGTATCTCCACTGTACCAAAGAAAATAAAGTGCTTTCCCAAATATTAATCCCCAGATGTTTGACCCTTACATATCTCAGAAGAAGAAAACCACCTTAAAAAGAGGCAAAGGAGAGATGAAAAGGGAGAAAGACTCACCCCAAGTCAGAGTACTCCTGAGCCACACCCTCACACACCTTTATTCAAAATCCAAAGTGCCCATCACTCAGGTGCCAATGCATACACATAAATGTTCTCTCTTCACACTACGAAGATGGGGAAGACTAACCAGGAAATAAATTGCTTCAAGACTGTACTTGAGAATGACATTAAGCCCCTCCCATAACAATGCAACAGTTACTAAGGAAATAAAGTGCATCAAACGGAAAACACCCCCACAGGAAGGGACATTAAAAAAAGAGAGAGAAGAAAATGAACACCCACAAAACCTAACCAAATAAGTTGTGGAATTAGATATGTTTTGCCACTCATTCATGAGGACTTGGGTCAAACTCAATCACTGTAATCCCTCAGGAATTAAAATTTAGTCTTTGACAGATGACAGTTTTCATGAGCTTATACTGACTATACTGCACAGACATCTATTTGCAGGGAAAGAGTAGGGTCAACAAACTAGGCAAAGAGATCAAAATTCAATGGGGAAGTGAAACAGACTTTTTTGAAACCTGGTAACTTCAAAAAATATATTTTAAGCAAATCAAGTATTCCAAAAAAAGTGTAAACACTGCAGTTTAATTTTTTTAATTTCCTTTCACTGTGGACAGTCTGTTTCGTTGGCTATGTGCTAGTTACCTAGGAGATGGCTGAGCGGTGAAACTGGATAGACTATATGTTGTAAGAAAAATGATCAGAGTTATGGCAGTCTTCAGAAATGATGTCGATAGTCTCTTGTCACCGCTCCCACCAAGAATGTTCTAGGGAGTGATGGAAGACAAAAAGACAGAGACTCATTCACCTTGATAAGCTGTGGAGCTATTTTAAAATAGGAAATTATTTTAAATGAACATTTTACATATACGTTGCTTTGCACATCTAAAAAAGTACATGAAAAATTTTCAAACTTGCTGGTTCATTTAGAATAGAGATGACAAACAGTTTTTGAGGTAGCTGTGAGAAAAAGAGGAAACCTAGGATCTATTCCTGACTCTGACACTAAAATCACCATGTCACTTGGGAAAAAGACTTCACACTTTTTTGCATGAGTTTCTCTAAAATCCATGAACATACACTGAATTGACAGCTTAGCTGAAGGTCTCTGCAAGTGGCAGTCAACATTCACTGAGTTTCCAGAGGGTACAGAATGTACTCTAATGAGGTTATAAAGAAATATGGTCCTTGCACTAAGGCAGTTTATAATATATTGGGGCTAGGGGGAGATAAGGAGGAGAATAAACAGGCTGGGTCATGAAAAGAACATTAGATTTGGAGGTAAAGATGTGTTTTAATCCCAGCTTTGCCTTGTAGTCTGTGACCTTGTACACTGAGAAGCAGAATGGCTAAGTGGATAAAAAGCCGGTCTTCAAGACCCACTTTTCACAGACTAGCTGTGTGATCTTGGATAAGACAATTAACCTCTCTGTACTCCCAGGCAACTCTCTTAAGAGTCTTAGTTGCAAAGAAAGTGCTGATCTGTATCAGTAAAGGGCAGAGGTAGTTTATTCACTAGGAGTTCTCATAGAAACTGAATTACACATCTAATTTTTAAACTGACTCTGGAGGCTTCAGTTTTCTCATGTGTAAATTGGGGGGGGGGGGCAACTAAGGTTACTGCCAGTTCTAAAATCCCATGATTTGGACCCTCTTATCTTCATTAAACATTAAATGTCTATTTTTAATTCCTACGTTTTAAAGGTGTTAAATAACAAAAGACTTTCTTGGCAATCCTGAGCCCAGACCTGCCATTGACAGTGTCTATTATGCCTTTTCCAAAAAAGCCCAAATTAGGGCCTGTGTTTGTGTGACTTGGAAGGCCAGTTACACTGAGGGCAAATTAGTTTAAGAAATCAGGTTTGGATCTTCAAAAGTATACCCTTATCTTCCTCTTAGACTTCCGATTTGGTTTATTTATTCTAATTTCACATAACATGATTTATTCAATTCATTCAATGAGTTCGAGGGGGAAAAGAGAGAATCTTGGGATCTTAGGGATTCGAAAAAGCCCTTAGCTCAACACTCTACACTTTTAGGTAGGATCATAGATTCAGAGCTGGAAAGAACCTAAAGCCATTTAGTTCAATTTCTTCATTTTACAGGTAAGGAAATGGAATCCTGTAGACTCAGCCACAGCCACTAAAGTCCTACAAAAGATAAACTAGAATATATGTATGATGTATGTGTATATGTATGTATATAATATGCACAAAATATTCCCAATGAATTTTTCTTGTCTGTCTTTAAATAGGTAATATAGAACCAGAGAACACCAGTTAACACTCAGAAGGCTGAAAAACCTTCATTGTGTTGTATAGTGTAAAGAATTTTTGACTCTGAGTCAGGAAAGAGCTGGGTTCAAATACTGACTGACATTTGCTAGCTGTGTGTCCATGAAAAATAATTTAACCTCCCTGGTTCTTAGCTTCCTTTTTTGTAAAAAGGAGGGAATGATATCTATAGTAACTCCCTAACAAGGTCATTGGGAGAGTCACAAGAGGGTCATGTACTTTCAAAATGGATCGAAAAGCAGCATGACTTAATGAATGTAAATGGAAGCTCTTCTTCAAGTCCCACTTCTCACACATTTGTTGCTGTTGTTCAGTAGTTTTTCAGTCACATCTGACTCTTCATGACCCCATTTGGGGGTTTTCTTGACAAAGATACTGAAGTGATTTGCTATTTCCTTCTCCAGTTAATTTTACAGAACAGGAAACTGAGGCAAACAGGGTTAAGTGACTTGCCCAGGACCATACAGCTAATGAGTGTCTGACGCCTTATTTGACCTCAGGAAACTAAGTCTTCCCAACTACTTGCCCAGCGCTACATCTCATACATACTGGCTGTGTAATTCTGAGTAAGTCTCTTAAACAATCTGTGCTCCCAGACAACTTTCTAAGAACCTTAGTTGCAAAGAACGTGCTGCTCTGTATTGATAAAGAGTTGATGTAGTTTATTCACTTGGTTTCTACATATTAAATTAAATTAAATAGATTTTTAAGATAAAGTACTGTACAAATAAATGTCAGCTATTATTATTAAAATATTCTAGTCTTTCAACTTTAAAGAGCCATCAATTTAAAATATTTGATGTTTTAGGGGGCCTCCCCCTACTGTACTCTCTCGGAGAAAAGACTTCTCAGTAGATAAAAATCAAAACACAAATTCCTCCCATGCCAACTACAATTAATAATGGCTATAGGAAACAAGATGCAAAAATTATTGAGAATGTGTGGGGGAGGCATTTGGTATGAAGTTTAGCAGAGTAGGTGAAGAAGAAAAATGACAAAAAAGGAAATCAACCAGACAATTAAGAAGGCACAGCTTCTCAGAATCTTTAAAAAAAAATTCATTCATGGGGCAGCTAGGTGGCTCAGTGAATAGAGCACTGACCCAGGAGTCAGGAGGACCTGAGTTCAAATCTGACCTCAGATACCTAACACAAAACTAGCTGTGTGACCTTGGGCAAATCACTTAACCTCAATCGCCCTACTGTCCCCCCCTCCAAAAAAAAATTCATTCAGGTTTTGAAATATCAGAGAAATGCCCCCAATGGGAAGCGGTGATTCTATTTGTTTCTGGTATTAGAAGGTATCTTCTTAAATGTAGCTAAGCTATTTCTCACAGAGTCCAGCCCTTTTTTTTATTTGTTCCAGTGATAGAAAGCATTGTTTTTGAGGGGGGAAGGCAAGGCAATTGGGCACACAGCTAGTAAATGTGTCAAGTGTCTGAGGCTGGATTTGAATTCAGGTCCTCCTGACTCCAGGGCCAGTGCTCTATTCACTGAGCCACCTAGCTGCCCCAAAAGAAAGCTTTCATATTTTTTCATTTCCTTCATAATCATTCCTTAAACTTGTGAAGTATGCTCTGAGAAAGAAGTCAACGCTGTGGCCTCAGTCAGCACAAAGCTCCAATTCATAACCTAATAGACCCAGTTTTCTTTTATCTGATACAAAATCTTGGGGAGCTTGTTTTATTGGTCGCTTAAAAGCTAATAAAACTGATAAACAATATAAGGTGACCTCTATAAAAATAAATCATCTGCATAATTTCAGCCATTGCTACTACCAGTCATTTCTTTTGTTTCCCTAAGGGTAGCTAGATGGTACAGTGGATAGAGTGTTGGGTCTAGTGCAGTGGTTTTCAACCTTCCTAATGCCCTGACCCTGTAATACTCGCATGTGGGTATATCGACATGTGGGCGGATGCGCCTGGAGATGATAGAGGAGCGGTGTCTCCGGTTCCTAAAACCATTGGAAATATTTGTTTTCCGATGGTCTTAGGTGACCCCTGTGATCCCTGTGAAAGGGTTGTTCAACCCTCAAAGGGGTCACAACCCACAGGTTGAGAACCACTGTGCTAGAGCCTGTAAAACTCATCTTCCTGAGTTCAAAACTGTCCTCAGATATTTACTAGCTGTGTGACCCTGGGCAAGTCATTTAACCCTTTTTGTCTCAGTTTTCTCATCTGTAAAAAATGAGCTAGAGACAGAAATGGCAAAACACTCCAGTATCTTTGCCAAGAAAACCTCAAACGGGGCCATGAAAAGTCAGACACAACCAAACAACAGTAACTTTCTCAGTTTCCCTAAGCCCTGAACTTTATTCATTTGTTTACTTATTTATTTTTGGCAAAGAAGAGTTCTCCTATAGTTGCTCATATTCACCTATCTTTAAATGAAAAAAAAAACTGGATGGTTTTGCTGGTTGGTTTTTACTTCAAGAAAACAACTTGTCAAGTTATTCTCTTTCCAAACTCAGTGTCCAAGGAAAAGTAAACTCCACTAATATTTTCCTTAAATATTTCCATACCGAAGGTTAATAATAATAGTAAGAACAATAATAAAAGCTAGCATTTCTATAGTATGTACTATTGCCAGGCCCTGTGTGAAGTGCTTTATGAATATTATCTTATGTTATCCTCACAACAACTCTTGGGGCTATTATCCCAATTTAAAGATGGGAAAACTGAGGCAAACAGAAGTTCATTGATTTGCTCAATGTCACATAGCTAGTAAGAATCTGAGGCAAGATTTTAACTCATGTATTCTTGATTTCACTGCACCCCTAGGTCCCTCAAGTTCTAGCAGTGAACATTGACAGGGGAGAAGGACAGGGAGAAGGAAAGAGAAAGGGTTAGGGAGAGAAGGAGGGTTGCAGTAGGGGCGTCACTGTTAGCAGACAAACAGACAGATAGGCCTGAGGTAAGCCTCTTTGACACTCGGGCTAGAGAGTTTCTGCCCAGGATTTTAGCAGAGTCAAATGCTTTTAATGTGGTTGCATCTGCGTATCATTCACATAGTCTGCCTTTAGGATTCCTGGTTCACAACCCGCCCGCCCCCCCACACACATACACACATACACACAGAGTCTTCCTTTGAAAGAACTGAGAAAAGAGATAGACAGGAAGGATAGAAACAATGTCTCAACTCTACAATCAACATTACATACATACATATTATCAGAATCTAAGCTATCTTGACGTCTCATTGTCTTTTTAAAAAATTTTTAGGGAATAATTTTTTTTTATCTTTGGGGGGGGGAATAAAATTTAGAAACTACAAACAACAATTATTCACAGCTTCAAGAGATCCCCCTACACGCATAGTCCCCAAAAGACTGCACTCTCCTTCCTACAAGAGCTAAAAACAAAAAAAAAACCCAAGACCAAAAGCAATATTGCTCAGAATGACTTCAGAATTCTACCACAAACTTATGCGGTACAGGGGTTTGACTAGCCCAATCAAGTCACTTTTCTGGAATGACTTTATCTGGGTGCACAGGCTCAACAAGATACACATTTTGACAGATGTCTACAGGACATAATTCAAAATACCGCCCATCTGAGGGCCACCACGCAGAGCTAATGTCATGAAAGAGGTCTGGCATCGACTCAGCCTGAGATCCTCAGAAATGAGTTCTCAGTAGTACAGTTCCATACAATAAAGAGCACTGCATCTGTGAGAGGCTCAAGCACACCGAGCAGTTTAATGAGCAATCCCTGACTCCACATATATTAAGGAAACACCGATAGGGTTTCACATCTTCCTGGAAGGCTGGATCAGTCAGCGCTCTGAAAATGCATGTGTCATGAAGAGCAGCTGTTCAAGAGGGCAAGGAATTTAGGGTAAAGGCTCCCTAGTATTTAACTAATGGTACTCCACAAATCCTGGCCCTGTATATTCTGAAAAACTCTGTCCAAACATGAGAAGTTCATTATTAGACCAATTTCTGCTGCCTTGGCGACAAACCTTATGCCTGTGCTACACTGCCCACAGCGAAGCCACAGCAATGCATACAGGTACTGTGTGTACCAGCAGGACACCCCAGGCAACAGCGGTAGAGACTGTGCTCTCATGACCCTTGTAATACAGTAGTGCTTGTCTCCAGGAACAAATGTAATGTGAGCAAGCCTCTTACAATATACAAGACCCTTCATGCTTGTTGAATATTGGTTGTTTTGCATCAGCTGCTGTAGAAATCAATTTCATTTGGAACAGTGTGTTAGAATGGGGGAAAGACATTATTCTGTATGCTTTATCATAAATTAATCTGTTCACCTTCTAAGTCCATAATTAGATGTCATTTAAAGGATTTTTGGGATACCAAGAAATAAAACTACTGGGCCCCAGCTGCAGTTTGCTGTACTTTAACTTGTGAAAATACAACTTAAATCATGGTTTCTTATTCCCGCTGCTTACTGTATTTAGCTACATAGTATTTGACCATACAGCATTAACTAGGAAAAGGTCTGGGAAAATGTGATGTGTATATTATGTTGTCCAATAATATGCTCTCAAGGAAGGAGGGAGAGGAGAGAAAAGGACAGGGGAGGAGAGGAGATGAGAGGAGAAGGGAGGGAAGAAGAGAGAGAGGAGGAGAAGGGAAAGAGGAGAGAAGGGGAACAGGGAAGGGGAAAAGGGTGAGAAGGGGAGGGGAGGGGAGGAGATGAAGAAAAAAGGTAGAAAATCAATCAGGCAATACACCAATGAGTGCACTTCTCATCCTCTCTGGGATCTGCAGGTGCTAACTGACAATCCTACCTTCAGACCTATGGCAAGCCTGCCAGCATACCTCTTCTAAGAAAGGTTCGCAGATGCTGGCCTCCATGCCACAGTGAGATGAATAATGAAAAGGCAGGTAGAAAGGAGAGGTAAAAAATACAAAAGAAGAAAGAGGAAGGTTTTTGTTGTTGTTGTGGTTTTTAACCACAGGAAGATAACCATCAGGTTAGCTACCAGATGACCACAATTGGGCCAAGAAACTTCAGGGCACTGAAACAACATGCACAGACCAGGGCTTCTGCACGGGACAAAGGAAAACAGGGGAAAGCAGACATTTCTAACCTCTTTCCTCATGTGTACTCAATAAACCACTTACTAAGGACCTACATGCAAAGCACTGTCCCAGGTTCAGGGGATAAAAAGATGAATTTGATACAGGTCCTGTTTTCAAAGAGCTTACAGTATCCTAAGGGGGAAGGTAATATATAACTACGATACCCTGGAAAAAGGGATTAGTGCAAAAAAAATGTCTCACGAGATCACTGAAGTATGGAGACACGATTTTCATGGTGGAGGCTGGGAGGGAGAGGAGGACACAAGGAAGGTTTCATAAAGGAAGTGGCACTTGATTGATGGTGAAAGGAGGGGAAGGACATGGGGCATCGATAGACAAAGGTTGCAAGGTAGGAGCTTAGGAAGTCCATTCTAAAAATGAAGAATGGTCTGAGCCAAACACACAGATAAAGGAGAGGACAGGACAAGGCTACAGGAGAAAGAATAATCCATTAAGAGTATTGGTGAAGGGTAGTGGTGTAAGATAAGGCTAGAAGGGCATATTGAGGTCAGATTGTAGGTGGCTCTAAATGACAAGATTAGAAGCTTATTCTCTGTTCATTATGCATTGGACAGATACAGCAGGTTTTTGAGTAAAGGAATGGCATAAAGACGTTGGTGTAGTTTAAAGAATATTCAGCAATGATGAGAATATATTAAGAGGGGAATAGATTAAAGACCAATTAGAAGGCTATTATGATAGTTAAGGATACAAGAGATGAAGGCCTTCGCTAGGGTGACTGTAACAGAATTGAGGAGAAGAGAGGCCAGATGAAAATGCATTTTTGGCAGTAGGGATTATAGACCTGTGGACTATTGATTGAATGTGTGGAGTGAGAGAAGGGAAGAGTTCAGATAATGACCCCAAAGTTCTGAAGTGAGGTGACTGATAGGAAGGTGGTGCTACTTACAGAAAGAGAAATGTTAAAGGAAAAAGATGATAAACTCAATTTTAGTTACATTCCATTTTGGGTGTTGGTGGCACATCCAGATGTACAGTTATCCCTTCCACACTGTGACTTTCCCTATTGTGGTTTTGATATATCAGAGGCAGCAGAAGAAAATAAATGGGAAAATCTGGGGAGTTTTGTGGAAACTTCAGATGACACACAGGCTAGCAGATGACACAGAGCCTATTACCAAATATTTAACCCAAATTTTACAATAAGGTACTGTAAACATCCTATAAAAGAAAAAGAAAAACTTCAGACTTCTTCTTTGGTACAAAAGGAGGGTAATTTTACAAGGATTTTCCAGGTGGCACAGGTGCCACACCCTAACTCTGGCTATGTGAAGGAGATACCTGTAGCTATCCAGCAGGCAATGGGAAGTACAGTATGGAATTTCTGGGGATGCTGAAGGTAGAAATAAACATTTGAAAGTCATCCACATTGACAGAGTTGAAGCTATGGCAATGATTGAGATTATCAAAAGAGACTAAGGTAGTACAGAGACAGATGTAAGCCTGAGGTAGAACCTTAAGAAACACTCAAGTTTAAGGGACTGAGGAAAGGGAAGAGTTTGGGAAAAAAAAGAAAGATGCAAAGAACAGTCATAGAAGAGTTAGTAAAGAGGAAAATCAGGACAGTGCATTATCACAAAAAGTCCAGAAGGGGTTGTTATCTAGAAGAAAAAGGTAACAAGGAGGAGAAATCCTAACTAAACAAGGAATAGAAGAGATCATGAAAAACAGACAATTTTGACACCACAAAATTTAAAAGGTTCTACTAAATAAAATCAATGAAGACAAAATTAGAGAAATAGTGGTGAAGCGAGAAAAATACATACATCAAATATCACTGATAAATGTCTAATATCCAAAATAAAAAGGGAATTGACATAAATATATCACATAAAAATAATTCCATAATAGATAAGTGCTCAAAGGATATTAACAAATAGTTTTCAAAAGAATTGCCAACAATATATAACTATGTAAAAACATGCACCAAATCACTAATAGTGAAAAAAAAAAAGCAAACTAAAACAAGTGAGGTTTCATGTTGAACCATGTGAAAATTAAAAAAAAAAAAGATGGGAACAGTTTATATTGGAGGAGTTGTGAGAAGACAGACTCTTTGATGTACCATTTGTTGATGGAGTTCTGAAGTGATTTAGTCATTTGGGATTCCAATTTGGAACCACAAAGGATAAGTTAATAAACTGCCTGTATCTTGTAACCCACCAATTCCACTTTTGGATATATATCCTAGGGAGTCAAACAGAACCAAATGTGCATAGGCTAAGATACATGAAGAGAGAACATCACGAATTCCCACAATACATTGTAGAATGATCTAGACCAAGGGTTCAAAACCTTTGGTGTGTTTCATAGACCCTGTTGGCAATTTGGTGAAACCAAAGAACTTTGCAGAATAATATTTTTTAAAGCATAAAACATAAAAAAATACATAGGGTTACAAATTAAATCAGTTATATTAGTCATAAAATATTTTCAAATATTAGATATTTTCCTTTTATTATAAAACAACAGCAAATGAATAAAAAAAAACTGCACTGAAAGTTAAGCTACCTGCCTACAGGCTAGCCTAAGAAAACAGTCTTGTGAAAGGAAAAAGGGTGAGAATTTCTCATGTGAACCCTGACTCTCCTGGGTTTTTTCTACAACGTCCCAGTAACCTCTTCATCTTAGAAGTTCACTCCATCCCTGAAGCCTCTTACTCTATCAAAAAAAATTTTTTAAACATAAGTTCATGGATCCCAGGTTACCTACTCTATACCAAATACTCAAAAAATGTTTACTAGTTAACTAGAGTGAACAGCAAATAATAAAATTAAATTGTCAAGATCAGACACTCAAAAGAACTAAAATCTTATGATATGCAAATGAAATCAGCAAGAGTTCAGAAGAAGATTGTATTTTTGTAAGGAAGGTCAAAAGAAAAATGGACTACCTTGATGAATCCAAATAAATTTCATCTAGTATTTAGTCATCTCAAAAAGACAATTAAAAAATATAAACAACAAAAGGGAGACAATAAACATTTGTTAAGCACATACTATGTGACAAGCACTTGTACTGAATGGCATGTTAGCCAATGGTATTCACCACTGTGTTGGCAGAGATCCACTGCTGAGTCCAAGATGAAAAGGCACGCCCTATAGATGATGAGGTCCTCAGATATTTCTATTTGAGGACAGCATAATTCTGGTTCCAGCAAGCCCTAGAACATTAAAGAGTGTCCTGGAAAATCTATCTAGTCACTCAAAAGAATATGATCTGATCATCTACACAGGAAAGACAAAGTGGATGAAGAATGTCTTTTTTTTTTCCTTCTAGATCATGCCATACATGAGAAAGACAGCTTGTGGAGCTTGCCTTTCAATATGCTTACCAGGGACAAGCAGTACAAATGGACAATGAATTGGTCCCAGCACTAAATAGGAGGAAGAAAGCATCCTAGATTGCCTTCAAGAAATTGAAAAGTTCTATGAATGAATCCCAAGACTCCCTCAGAAACAATGACCCATCTTTCAGATTTCGATATTCTACTGGTGATGGCACATGTCTGAGAGACAAGGAACAGAATAATCTCTGAAAAGTGAAAATGAACTTTCCCAACCCCTCTTATTTCTAGTACCTTCTCTCTCTTATTTCCTGCTTTTCCTATATACAGCTTGTTTGTACATATTTGCTTGTTGTCTTCCTCTTTAGACCGTGCACTCCTTGAGGACAGGAACTGTTTTTTGCCTCTTTTTCTACCCCAAGTGCTTAACACAGTGCCTGGCACACAGGAAGTACTGAATAAATGTTTACTGACTGACAGACAATGGATAAGTTCATGTTGAGTATGAGGAGACTGTCCCATCGAGCCAATGAGGAGCTTTTAAGAAAAATCAGAGCAAAAGATATCATCAGGAAATCAAGTCAACAAGCATTTGCTAAGCTCCTGCCGTGTGCCAGGCACTGTGCTAACAGCTAGAAAGGCATGGTAGCAAAAGAAAATGGCCAGCTCAATGACCAGGACGAGTGACAAATAACTAGGCAGAGTGTTTCACTTATACTTTCAGAACATCAGGAGAAAGTGAGTGAAGCCTGCAACATACTGAATGGACACCACTAGGGACCTTCATCGAGGACATGAACAATAGTCACATACAGCAGGTAGGCATGGACAAGATGGATATATCTCCAGAGAGACTATCTAAATCCAGACGAACCACAGATGCAGTTGAGTATCTGAGCCAAGGACAATCCAGGACTTGTTTCTGAACGCGTTAAAGTATTAGCCTTTACAAAAATGCTCACAGCACTTAAACAGATCAACTATGAACTTCATTCCCCTTTTTTGATATGCCATAGGCCAAAACTCTCCCACTCAGATTCAGATAACTATTAGGCACTGCAGGGCTTCCCTACTTCAGACAAGTTACTCCTATCTAAAATGATACATCACTATGCTTCTGTAAAGAAAAACATGGTTTTTTTATGTATAATGCAATTATACAAGAAATAATAACTAACTTTGACTATTAAAATAGCTTCTAACACTACCTGAAAATGACTTCTTGGAAGGAAAATAATTTTCTGCTACCTTGAAAATGGCTTCAAAAGATAATTCCCTCCTCCCTCTTCATCTCTACAAGATGACTCTACATCTTACTCAGAGTCATGTCTTTAGACCTCCAATGTCTCCAGGATTCCCCCACCTATGGGTGGACTTTGGCAAAAGAGATTTCAGAGTTTGGAAGCTGGCTGCCATTGAAATTTAAAAGTGCTCTACTTACTCCACTTCCATTCCCTACCCTTCTGGTTCCCATGGAAACAGACGTCAGATCGCCAAAAAACAGGGTAAAGATAGCACCATGCCCAGTTTTCCCCACAATCTGTTTCCATGGGAACAGAAAGGGAAGGGAAGGAAAGCCTAGAGAGCTTGCAGATTTCAGTCACTGTCAGCTGGGAGATGCAGACAGCTTTGGCTAAACAGCCCAGTGGTCTGCAGAACCCAACTGTCTCCTCAAGTCAATGACAGGCCAGCTCTGGCCTAGGGTCACAAGGAGAAGTGAAGACATTAACAGAGAACTACAGACAACAAGATTATGGAACTCCATGTTTGGATACCTCCAGATAAGGAACAGATGGAAGACTTATTTCTTCTAACTTCCCTTAGGCCTACCCTGAGATAATCTAGACTACAATTAATTCTTAGTTCTAGTATCCTAGAATATGGAGAATACCTTCCTCTTCATGAAGAGACAAATGGAATCTTAGACTTGGGCCCTGAAAGGCTCTTTGTTACAGGTGAAGATGAGGCAATGAGCTTCTGGCTATATCCTAACACTAAACTGTGAGGAAATTTCTTAGAATATGAAAAAGGTTTGCTCCTTCCTTCATATTTTATCTCCCCTACCCTATACAATTCAGGTTAGAGATTGACACATGGACCATTCTTACAAAGGGGATCTACGTGGGAGAAATGTATATGGTGAAAAGGTATAAACAACTGTTTTGATTAGAGGCATCATGGCGATGGGAGGTGAACTATAGAACCAAAGTTGGAAACTCACAAGCATGGCGATGAGTCAAAGCAAGCTATCGTATTTATATAACATCTTCAGGTTCGCCAAGTGCTTTACACACATTAACTCATTCGATTCTAACAAAACCCTTGTAAGGTAGATGTTATTATTATTCCCATTTTAGAGATGGGAAAACTTAGCCTCAGCGAAATTGACTTACTCAGGGTCAGGTAATTAAAAACTGTCAGAGAGGGGATTTAAACTCAGGCCCATGGGGGGGCGGAGCCAAGATGGCAGCGTAGCAGCAGCAACATATTGCAGCTCTCACATAGCCACCCCAAAATACCCATAAAATAGGACTCTAAACCAATCCTGGAACTCCAAAACGCACACAAAGA
>CM053580.1:416116973-416135486 GCA_028627135.1 Pseudochirops cupreus | reverse complement strand
TGACATAGGAGAGAATAGACTGGGGGAGGGGGGAAACACTGGGATGGCTGTTTTGGGGCTGTGGGCGGGGGAAAGACGGGGAGAAAATATGTAACTCAAAAAAAATTTAATAAAATAAATTTTAAAAAAAAAAAGAAAAAAAAATAAACTCAGGCCCATGTCAGACTAGACAGAAGAAAACTGATTTTAACAAAAACATCAATCTGCCTAAGCAAGGGAATTACATGGCCTATCACTACAAGGACCAAACCAATGGCAGAAGGAGTGGGGAGAGATGGAAGGGGGCTCAATCTGAAGGTCTATCATGAACTCATTGATGCAACAAGCTCTTATATAATAGATTTTTTCATTTATGGTTGTAGGGTGCATGAAATGGGGACAAGGAGATGGAGGAGATGAATATGCCAGTTTTTTAAAATGCAGAAACAAAATAAAACTGTCAGGAAAAGCCTTCTAATAACATTTCTGAGCCTCAGTTTCTGCAAAAAGATGGTATTGGTTCAGATAATTGTTAAAATTTCTTCCCGCTCTAAATGTTACTATAAATGTTATTAACAGTTAATGAATTTTTTAATAAAAATTAATTCTTAAAAGCAAAACACACACTATAAAACAAGCCTCTAGTTTTCAGCTAAAAGTATAACAAAAACATTGATTTCAGTGGTGGACCACAACATATCCTTGAACTGTACATACTAAAAAGCCCATGTATTGCTCAAATGCAAGTTAATAGCACAGTGTCTTAAGAAGTTCCTTTCTTTCCCATGTGAAAACGAGAAGAGCAAATATTAACTCTTCATTGACCATATTCTTTCATAAAAAATTGCATACCCCCTCCTAAATCTTAAAAATTAAAACAAAAGCAAATAATTCAACCAAAAATCACTGAATGATTTTAAAGCCTTACTCAAATAAATAATATTCTGGTACTAAAACTGCAAAGGGGAAAGAAAAATCAATGATTTGATTAGTCAGCATATAAGCAACAAAGATAGCTAAGCATTTTGCACAGGCCTATAATCCCATGTGGCCAAGGAAAACTCACATACAGGCTGTGATGTTCATTTGTATTCCACAGAAGCAAAAATACACATATATATTTATATATGTGTGTATAATGTCACACATAGACTTTTTTTATATAAAAAAGCTATGAAATAATATGGAAATCCAATTACTTTTTAGGATCCTGAAGCAGATTCAGTCACGTTCTAAAAATGGCAGAACCAAAAAAAAGCTTATATAGAGAATTTCTCCGTTACCTATCAACTACACAGTGACCAGTATAGACAATGTAGGCAACTGTTCAGGATACAACTTACAGAGGAAAACTTTTAGATATGCTTTAAATAAATGCATATATTTTAAGACCCTAAGCCATCGACCTCTTCGACATATAAGTATTTATTTTATGACAAATAAATCATGAGAACAGAGACCATGCACCTTTCCCAGGACATAGAACACTGCTCTATACAGAGAAAGGATAGGAATAGAGACTGAACCTGTGATTTCACTGTAGATAACTCCCAGGGGAGGAAACTTCCTCTGCCAATGCAGGTCAGGTGTTCTCACCTTAAAAAACTGCCTAGAGTACTGAAAGATTGGTGACTTGCCTAAGGTCTCACAGTCAGTAGGTGTTAGAGATGGGATTTGAATCTGGGTCTTCCTCACTACCTTTCTGTTATGTAGATACTTATAAATGGTAGGTGAATGAAGGAATGGCCAGTTAGATGAATGAATGAAACAGCATAAAGCCTGAAAGTAAAGTTTTCAGGAAGGTTGGGGGAAAGGAGTTGGGAATACTCAAGCATTTTTTTCTGGTAAGATTGGGAAGTTTTAGCTGATAACAACTGTGTTCAACATTGAGTTGGCAGTGTGATTGGCCAACAAAGCTGATGCCATCTTGGGCTTCATTAAGAGAGGCAAAGATTCCCAGAATAGGGAAGTAATGGTCTCTCTAGATTCCTCCTGCCCTGCTCTGTCCTCATCTGAAGTACTGTGTTTCGTTCTGGAAACCCTAGTTTAAGAATATTGATAATAAACTAAAGAGCCTCTAGGAGAGCAACAAAAAGGCTGCGGAGTCTTTTGTCCACATAATATGAGAATCGGTGGTAGGCACTGGTCGTGTTTGTCCTTAAAAGCAACAGGAGAGCTGTCTTCGTGTGTATGAATGGCTAGCATGTGGACAAAGGATTAGATGTGTTCTACTTTGTTCTTGAGGCCTAAGCCAGGAGAAACTGGTAGAAATTGCAGTGAAGCCATTTTAGGTTTAAGAGTCAGGAACAACTTCCCAACAATTAGCGTTGCCCCAAGAGGTGGTGGGTTCCCCCTCCTTGAGAGTTTTGCAATAGAAGCCCAATGTCTGCTTGTCACGTAAATAACCATGGAGGCTCCTTTCATGTATGAGTTGGACTAAACAGCTAATGAACGCCTTCCAACTCACAAACTCTGTGATTAAGAGATTCTAAGCTTGCCTAGAGCGCACAAATGTCTTGTTTCAATTCTGGTAACAATATAATTTAAAGGCCAAGTTCATCAATACTGGATAGAGTTAACTTGCAAAACAGGCAGGAATTACTAACACTGCCATTAAAATGGACCAAATTTTGCATTTCCATGGATGAGCAGATCTATAATTTGGAGTCTATCACATTCTAGCTCCATGGAAATATACCAAATTGTGAGAAAGCCAACATTTTATTGCAACCTGGGTGTAAAGTTTTTTGGAGAGGAACTCACATAAGAGTCCCAGGCTACCCTCAGGCAGTTTATAATACACAGTAATAGCTTAGTTAATACAGTCATTTCTACTGTAAAACAACATATGGGTTCCAAAAAAGCATAGTATATGCAAAGTTGCACAATAAAAACCAAAAGGCATAATTATGGGAAATACGGAGTAAGGGGCACAATGCTCAAAAACTTCATGGGTGACAGTAAAAAAAGAAAGGAACCTTAAAAAAAAAGAGAGAACAATTTTATACATATGAAATGGTAAAGAAATACATAAATACTACAAGTTGTGGCACCATCCACTGCACCCAGTTTCCCATGGCTCAGGCTGGTAAAGTCTCCTGCAAGTTGGCCTAGCTGCAACTCCAGGCCTCAGGTCACATTGAACTAGCAGTCATGTCAGAAGATAGGGATGTGTAGACCAGCGTGCATATAGCTCCTACTGCACCAGAAGATATGCAATCAATATTGCACCTTACCTTGAAAAAGAAGTTTGTTTATGGAAGTGGGCATCTGAAGGGTTGCAACTTGCGAGTTATTGTGCAGTGGTACAGTTTTCTGTATTCTCACTGTTTCTTGAGATAGAAATTGCACATATGCAAACTCAAAATTCAGGTTGTGCTCAAGATGTTCCAAAATATGTCAATCATGTTGGAAGAAATTCACATTTTCAAAACAAGAGCTATAGAACTGACTGTATATTTCGATGTCTCTCACAAACCTTGAGAAAAAGCAGCCACGTAAAGCAAGGTGTATATTTCCCACCAAGAGATTCTAAATGCCCATGGCCCTTACCTTCCTAGGAGCCTAGTTATAGTGAAAAAAGACAGTTATTTGTGGACAATATTTAAAAGAAACTGGCATCCTATCTCAATCATTTTATTCTAACTTTTTTGTTTCAAAAATAGAGTCACCTTCAAGAAGCTTTTCCAGTTACATTTATCTAGATCTGGTCACCCCAAATATCCTAGCAACTTCCAGAATTTATTTAAAGAGCTGCTACTATTTAGCTACTAGATGGCAGACATGTTTGTGTTGTGATAGCTGATTATTCGTGTTTTTCTTGTTTGTCTCATCTCCCCCATTATATTCATTTTGATTCAATAAGCACTTATAGATGTTTACTATGTGTGGAGCATGCTGGTAGATACAGATGAGAGAAGACACAGTCCTTAACCTCAACAGACCCACAGTCTACTAGGAGGCGTGTCAGTGTATAGGTGTGTGTCTGTCTGTCTGTTTTTCCTGTGTGTTCCTCTCTCAAAGAGAAGATGGGAGAGGCAGGGAGGGAACAGAAAAAGGGATAGAGAGAGATGTTCAATAGCAAAGAGAACCTGGAAAGAGAAGCAGCTATGGTATAATGGAAAGAAGATTGACTTTGATGTCAGAGGTCCTGGGGTCAGTTCTCATCTCTGATACTTACTAGTGTGACACTGGGCAAATGTCATATATATACACACATACCTCAGTTTCTTCAAAGGTAAAATGAACTACATTGTCCTCTGAGGTGCCCTTTACCTGCGGATGTGTGATTCTAAGATCATAAGTAAATAAAAGAGGAACAAAGAAACATAAATGCTCAGAAAGGAAATCTGGAGTTAAAAAAGGGGGCATTGCTTAAAAGAATAAGTCTTGAAGGATACAGAAACTTAGAAAATCAAGGACAAAAAAGGACATCCAAATCAACAAACATTCAAACATTTAATAAGGGCCTACTATGTACCAAACATTACACTAAGCACTTGACATACAAATAAAATAAACAAAACACTGCTTACAGCCTAACCGAGGAGATAACAAGGATGTGTAAAGAAAGAATTTTTTTAAAGTATACACAAATACAAAAAACTTTGAAAGAGAAGATGCTAGCTGAAAGCTGTGAATAAAAGGCATGGAGGTAGCAGAGTGGGGAACGTGTACAAGGATCATTAGACCGTCGACACTGAGCAGCGTACAGTAAATGGAAGAGAGGAGTGGAAGATAACATTGCCAAAATTGAGTGGTGCCAGGTCACAGAGGACTTTAAATGCAAGGCACAGTTGCAAAATGAAGAAGATGAAAGAGGAGAGTATAAAATCTGACTTGAAGCGTAACATAAAAAAAATAAGATCTTGGCAACTGGTCCCATCACTTCCCGGCAAATAAAGGGAGAAGAAATGAGAGCAGCATCAGATTTTATATTCTTGGGCTCAAAGATCACCGTACATGGTGGCTGCAGCCATGAAATTAAAAGATGTTTGATCATTGGAAGGAAAGCTGGAAATCTGGACAATATACTAAAAAGCAGAGCTATCGCCTTGCTGACAAAGGTGCATATAGTCAAAGCGATGGTTTTCCAGTAGCAACATATGGCTGTGAGAGCTGAACTATAAGGAAAGCTGAGTATCACAGAACAGGCACTTTTGAAAAGTAGTGCTGGAGAAGACTTCTGAGAGTCCTGTGGACATCGAGGAGGTCAAATCAGTCAATACTTAAAGAAATTGATTCAGGCTATTTACTAGAAGGTCAAATGCTAAAGCTGAACCTTAAATATTTTAGTGATGTAATGAGAAGATGAAACTCACTGGAAAAGACCTTGATGTTGGAGAAGATTGAAGGCAAAAGAAGAAGGGAATGGCAGAGGACTAGATGGATAGATGGTATCATGGAAGCAATGAACTTGAGCATGGACAGACTTCAGGAGACAATAGAAGATAGAAAGGTCTGGTATGCTAAATAGTCCATGGATCACAAAGACTCAGAAATGACTTAACAAATGAACAGTTGGATTTTAGCAGAGGAGGGTTACAGTCATCTGTAAGATCGATCTGAGGATAACATGAGGGACAGATTGGGGGCGAGGGAGGCAAAAATGAGACTAGCCAAGAAGAACCAAGAAGGCTATTACCATAGTTTAGGGTGAAGTTCAATTAATAGAGTTCAGGAACTGATTACATGTGAGTGCTAAGGGTATGGAAGAGTCAAAGAAAACCCCAATGTTTGAAGTATGGCATAAGTGGTCAGACGATAATGTTATTAACAGAAATAAGATAATTGGGGTGGAGGAAAGATTTGAAGAAAAATATTAAGTATATTATAATACACTTAATATAATGAAGAAATTACACATAAATCTGTCAGGACACACAGGTGAAAAAGTTCATTACGTAACTGGAGATGAGTAGGTTTGGAATTGGAGAGGTTGTAGGGGGAGAGTGTATCTATATGTATGTCTGTGTCTCTGTGCATTTGCATGTGCGCATGGATATACAGATCTTGAGGAAAACTATTTTCTATTATATTAATAACCAATTACTAAATTTGGATTAAGGCTTTTTCTCTTTATTTTCTCATTCAGGGACCAACCCCTGTGAGTTAGTCAGCAAGTCTCTGAAGGATAAGGCTGATGGATGAGACTGTCTGAGTCTTCAATCTAGGTGAATTTCAGCTCCAAAGCATCAAGTCTATGCCCCTGTGTATCCCTCTATTGGAGTTTAGGATGATCCAACTCATGAAGGAAAAAATCAGCCAGAACAGTCTGTGTAGAGAAGGATTCCTTTATCCAGATTGCTGGAGGCAGCTAAGTTTCATGATCAAGCCACATTCTCAGCAGGAGGAATTGAAGATTGTAGCCCACCTCCTCATTAATATGCCCACCCCCTCATTAATTGTTCACCAATCAGGACTGATTTTCACCTGTCAGGTACAACTCGTTTTCTAAACCTCTTTTTCTGGGGCAACTAGGTGGTGTAGTGAAAACAGCACCAGTCCTGGAGTCAAGAGGACCTGAGTTCAAATCCCACCTCCGACACTTGACACTTACCAGCTGTGTGACTTTGGGCAAGTCATTTAACCCCAATTGCCTTGCCTTCCCCCCCTCAAAAAATAAAAGTATATTAAGGCATTCGGTATCTCAATTAGATATCTTTGATTACAGAGAGAAACCACTGATCATAAATTTATTGATTATCAGTGAGCCTAATAAATTGATTATTAATTATCCAGAAACTCTGTCTCTCAGGCTTTTCATTTGTCTCAGTCTTAAAAGACTTTCCTTTAAACTTTCAGCTAAATATGTAGTAGGTATTCAACCAATACTTACCACAAAATTTTCCCCTCAACAAAAACAACTAAGAAGATGGCTTAAACAGACTGGAAATCATGATCTTTTAATATCTACCTTCCAAAAACAAACAAACAAACAAACCTGGGCCATAAGGGAACAGATCCACTTTTAACTTGCTTTACACAATAGATATATTCCTAAAATACTGATATATTCTAGAAATTTAGAATTAACAAATATTGGAGATCATCATGTTCAGTCCTCTCCCTCTCTCTCTCTCTCTCTCTTCACATGTGTGAATGTGTGTTTGTGTGTATAAGGTCACTGTGGCAAAGAGACATGAAATTCTTGCCCACAATGACAGATTGCAGAGGTAGTAGATGTCAGACCCAGTATCTAAACCCATGTGTTCCAGCTTCAAAGCCAGTGTACTTTCCACTTCACCGTACTACCACCTAGGACCTAGGTTATAAACTGAATTTTTGGAAACCTGATCCTAATTTGAATGTAGCAAGGGCTCGGAGAATTAGGTAAGAAACTAACTAATAAAACTCAGGGCTTTGGTAAAGTAGCGACAAAAAAAAAGCCATGAAAGAACATCAGCATTTCTGAATATTAATTACTATTAAAAAATCAAGAGTTGAGCATAAAAAGAAAAATACCATTCGTGCAAAAGGCACAAAATATCTCGGAATAAATCTATTGAGGTATATTCAGGATTCATATTTACACAACTATAAAATATTATTTATAGGAATAAAAATAGACTTTAATTGGAATTACCCATTGATCATGGTTAGACCACATAAATATAATAAAAATAATACTACCTAAATTCATATACAGATTTAATGCTATACCTATGAAAGTATCAAAGGGGTACTTTATAGAACTAGATAAAGTAATAACAAAATTAATTTGGAGGAACAAAAGGTCTGGAATCTCAAAGGGAATAATGAGGAGGGGAAAAACTGAGCATGAAGAAGCTATAGTATGACCAGATCTGAAAGTACACATCATAAAGCCAGAAATCATCAAAACTATTTGGTAAGTGGTTAAAAAAAAAAAAAGAAAAAGAGATCAATTAAATAGACTAACAAAGACCCAGAAGCAAACAAACATTGTAAGCCTGGTGTTCAATAAACTCAGGAACATAAACTGGGAGGGGGAGAATTCCCTACTGAGCAAGAACTTCTGGGAAAACTGTAGATCAGCTCTACAGATATTAGATTTATATAAGCAATTTTTGCTATATATAGATCATGACAAGTCTTATACAGATCTGCAATTTAGAGGATAATAATAATAATAGCTAGCATTTATATAACGCCTACTATGCGCCAGGCACTAGTTTAAGTGCTTCACAAACATCTCATTTGTTCCTCACAACAACCCAAGGTTGTTCAGTTTAAACAGTCGTGTTTGACATTCTGTGATCCCATCTGTTTTTTGTTTTTGTTTTTTTTTAGCAAAGATATTGGAGTGGTTTGCCATTTCCTTCTCTGGCTCATTTACAGGTGAGGAAACTGAGGTAAATGGGTTAAATGACTTGCCCAGGGCCATACAGCTAGTAAGTATCCGAAGTTGGATTTGAACTTAAGTCTTCCTGATTCAAGGACAGTGCTATGATTATCTTAATTTTACAGGTGAGGAAACAGAGGCAAGCAGGTTAAATGACTTGCCCATGACCACCCAGCTAGAAAGTGTCTGAGGCTGGATTTGAACTCATGTCTTAGTGATTCCAGGTCCAGTGTTCTATATAGTGTGTCACTTAAAAAAAAATTAAAGAAGAGGAGAAGATAACTTCAGAGCTATAGTGGCGGCAAGTGGTGCAGTGAATAGAGCACCAGCTCTGGAGTCAGGACTGACTGAGTTCAAATACAACCTCAGACACTTAACACTTACTAGCTGTGTGTGACCTTGGGCAAGTCACTTAACCCCAATTGCCCTGCCTTTCCTCCTTCCAAAAAAAAAAACTATAACAGGCAAGATTTTATAACCAAACAAGGGATAAAAGTGATCACAAAGAACAAAATAGATAACTTCCATTATAAAAAAAAATATTAAGTTTTTGTATGAACCAAATCAATGTAACTAGAAGAGGAAAAGTACTGAATAAGGGGGAAAAATCTTTGCATCAACTATCTGAAATAACAGCTTGATATTCAAAAGATCATAGATCTTGTTCTGGAACCTCAAAGGTAATCTGATTCAAACCCTTCATTTTACAGCTGAGGAAATGGGGCTCCAGGTGGTTAATGGGGCTTGTATCTGAGATCACAAAGAGAGTAAGTGTGGGAGGCAAGATCTGAACTCCAGTCATTTGAATCCCTCTCCACTTAGCTTTTGAGGGCACTATGATGTCTCCTACACAGACAACTGATACAAACACGTAAGACTAAGTGACATTCCCCAATACTTAAAGGATCCATCGACATAAACAAATACTTTTCAAAAGAATATAGTTTTCACAACTGCAAATAACTAACAACCATATAAAAATGCTCCAAATCACTAATAAATAGAAAACTGTGTATTAAAACAGCTCTGAGATTTAACCCCATACTTATCACACTGAAAAATATGATTAAAAAAAGAAATAGTACTTCCAGAATATATAATGTACTGTTAACAGCTGTGACAGTCCAACTATTATGCAAGAAAAGTCAATGAATTCTTCATACCTTTTGACTAATCAGTCTTACGTACTGGGCAAATATCCCAAGGAGGTCAAAGATAGAAAAACAAAAAAGGTCCAGATATACATTATATTTGTGGCAAATGGCATCATTGATAGAGAGCTGGACTAGAGTCAGGATAGGACACTTAGGTGGCACAGTGAATGGAGCAATGAGTTTAGAATCAGGAAGGCTCATCTTCATGAATTCTAATCCAGCTTCCGACACTTGCTAGCTGTGTCGCCCTGGTCAAGTCACTTAACTGTTTGCTCAGTTTCTTAATCTGTAAAACGAGCTAGAGAAGGAAATGGCAAACTACACCAGTATCTTTGCCAAGGTTACCCTAAAATGGGGTCACAGAGAGTTGGATACAGCTAAAGAACAGCAACAACTCAGAGTCAGGAAGACTTAGGTTCAAGTCTCAACTTTTAATCACACAATGAACAAGTCATTTAGCTCTCCAGTGCATCCAAACAACTTCCAAAACCATAAGTTTCAGGGTAGTTTCCACTCTTCATTGGCAGAAGTTATTTCCTCACAAGCAATTCTCTATACCAGGGACATTCCAGGTCTCAACCATTCATAGCATCATTTTGGTTTTTTTGCAGTAGGAAAAAAACTGAAAGCAAAAGTGAGTAGCCATCAATTGAGGAATAGCATATGAATGTAATGGAAATATTATTGCACTATAAGAAATAAAGAATGTCAGAAGTTCAGAGAACTATATGAGGCTTTATATAATCCGATGCAGAGGGAAGAAAGAATAATCCAAACAATAAGACACACAATATGACAACGTTTCCAAAATGAGAGCAATACAAAAAAGTAACTGCAATAAGATTAAATTCAATGACTAATAGTAATCATAAAAGATATATTTCCTTCCTTTCATTAGAAACGGGAAAACTGTAGATGTAGTACAGGGACATGCGAGCTCACTGTGTGGGGGTCAGTTTTGCTGAAATACTTTTGATTTGTGACAAGGCAGTGTTCTATAGGAGGCTTAAGAAAGATCTCAGGAAATGATCATGATATAAAAAAATAGCGTCAACAAAATTTTAAAAATAGGTGTACTAGGAAAATTTCTAACTAAAGGAAACCTATGGTAAATCTTTTCTTTTATTCTTTCCCAGAACAAATGTTTATAAACAAATGTTTATCCCCTAACTAATGCTGTATAGATTTTAGTTTCCATGTATTTAGTTTTTCTATAGGCAAGATGCACCTAAACTTAATCATAGCATTTATTTGCAGGCATCCTGATCAGGAGTTCTAGCTTGAAATGTCTGTATAGGCAACATAAACAGTTTCCTAGAAAGCAAGAACCGATCTATTGGAAATTAACCAGCTTCCACAAAGTTCTAGAGCTACAGCACAATCCAGCTCTGGGTCAGTCACATTTTCTAGTCCTACCAACTACCAGCTTCTCCTTTTCCATGAATGAATTTTATGAAGGCTATATAAGCTGGCACAGTGTTTTGGGGGCCACCTACAGAAGGGTAGAAGTACTTTTCCTCTCTTTCAAATGCTCCCCACTTCAATCAAGCTTCTCTGGAATCCCACTGGGCTCTACTTGTCAGGTCTCCTTGGGCATCCCTAGTGCCTCTGTTCTGGAGCTCTTTTCTTTTCTTTTCTTTTCTTCTGTTGATCTTGTCAGCTCCCAAGAATTCAATTATGACCTCTGGGATCCTAAGGGCACAGGATCTTAGATGGAGGTTTAGAAGGAGTCATAGAGATCCATCCATTGTCCAATCATTTTACGGATGAGGTGACTAAGGCCCCAGAGAGGCGTGTAGTTAGTAGTGGAGTGAGGTTTTGAACCCAAGTCCTATTTCTTCAAATCTAGCAGTTTTTTTTGCAGTGTCCCATACTGCCTCTCCCTTAATCAGTTTGACTTCTAAATCTTTATATTCAAACCTTAAGTGCTACCTCCAAACTAGATCTTGATTCTCCTAATAGCTAAGGTTAGTGTGCTCTTTCTTCTTCCTCAAATTATCCTACATTACCTATCTGTAAGAATGAATGAATATGCATTTCATTAAGCACTAGCTACTTGCCAGATACTGTGGTAATAATGAAGACACATATACAAAATGTAAATAGTCATAGCCATCAAGGAGCTCACATTCTAATAGGAAGAGGAGAGGTGGTTTGGGGGCAGCTAGATGGTACAGCAGATAGCCTGCTGGCTCCGAGTCAGGAAGACTCATCTTTCTGAGTTCAAATCTGTCCTCAGACACTTACTGGCTGTGGGACCCTAGGAAAGTCACTTAAGCCTATTTGCCTCCTCTATAAAATAAGCTAGAGAGGGGAATGGCAAATCACTCCAGCATCTCTGCCAAGAAAAACCCAAATGGGGATCACAGAGAATCAGATGACTGAAAAAATGACTAAGCAACAAAAAAGTGGTGGGTTGGCTTGAAGACCGTTTTGGTCTGAGAATGCAGAGATGGAGAATGGACCTAACAGTAATTGACTGACATCACAGTTCCCAAGATGAACAGCAAGGGGAAGTGGATTTAGTGTCAGGAAGACCTGGGTTCATATTGTGCCTGATGTACTTGCTAGCTGTATGTCCCTGCGCAAGCAACTTAACTTCTCTGTGACTCAGTTTCCTCATCTGTAAAATGAAGGGGTTGGATCCTGTGGCCTCGAAGGACACTTCCAGTTCTAAACCTATGGTCCTATGATCCCAGAGCAAGAAGTGAAAAGGTGGAAGACGGGAAATGCACTTGCAGCATCATGGCAGAAAACGACCACAGTGAAGCATTATCCAGCATGTGAGGCTAGTGGCATTCACTCATTGGAGCAGCAAAGAGCCAGGGCTGGAGTTGCCGATGAGCTGAGTATTTTTGCTTCCCCAGGCCATGGTATCTCAGGGCCTCTGGCATCCCGGTGCAGGGTAGCTTGGCTAAGTGTAAACTGTCAAGAAGACTATAAGCTCCCAGAGGACGGGTCAATTTGGGGTTTTGTTTTCATTCCCAGGTCTGTAGGTAAAAGAAGAGCTTCAGTTATTGCTGATTTCTCCTGGAATCAGAAACAATCTGTCCTTTCCCCAGGCTACCCCAAATCATCCAGGCAGAATGGAGCAGCACAGAACCATCTGGGTGGCCAGAAGTTAGGCTGGCTCCTGAGGCCCATAAATCACCCACAGTGCAGATAATCGTTACTTTACCTCAGAAACAGGAGGGCGCTTACATCTACAGCAACAAAAACTACTGATGATGTTGACGGCATAATTAACGCATAATGTCTGAAAAATCATCAGAGTAACCTTGTCTCAACAAAGAATGTGAATCTCCCTCTCCCCCAGCAGGAAAAAAAAGAGGCACCGCAAACCCCAACCAATCCCTGCATATCCCTGGAAGACTGTAATAAAGATGAGCAAGAGCAGCTCTTGCTGTCTGTCGGATTTTAGACAAAGAGGACTCCTACACAAACATCTGCGCTGTTAAGATCCTGCTGACAATGCAAACAAGACACCAACCCAGCCATCATTTGGTCTAGCAACATTCTCTGTCCAGTGAGAGTCAGTTTATTCCCAAGTTCCTGGGATGGCAAAAACACTGTCACCTTCTCAGTAATTCCCTTCATTCACCTCCACGATATTTTTGGCAGGGAAGCAAAGGTGAGGCCTGTGTTTAAAGGGATTAGACTGGATTAAAAATGAGGAGCTCCTGGCTCCCAGGTTTATGCCCTGAAACAGAAGAACTAATTGAGCTACATAGTCTCCTGTCCTAGTCCAAGACCAAAAGCTTTCACGCCTTCCTGGTGATTGTGGGCTCTCACAGGTCACTTCCCATACTAGTATGGGAATGGTAACTTGCTGTCTTTCAAGCCTCAGTTTTTTTCCCTGTGAAATGGGACTATGACTATCTCACACGTCAATTCTGTGAGGAGAGGTAATAATGAAAATAATAATCGCAGTAACTAAGTAGCTAGCGTTTATATAGTACCTAATATATATGAGGCATTAGTTATTGTTCAGTAGTTTCAGTCATGTTCAACTTTCCGTGACCCCATTTGAGATTTTCTTGGCAAAGGTACTAGAATGGTTTCCTTGTCTAGCTCATTTTACAGATGAGGAAACTGAGGCAAACAGGCTTAAATGACTTGCCAAAGTTCACACAGCTAGTATCTGAGGCTACATTTAAGCTCAGGTCTCTCTGACTCCAGGTCCATCACTCTATCCATTGCACAAAACAAACTCCTTAGTATTTCTAACAGTGTCTAAATACGTTAAAACTTAGAAATAGTAGTCACTGATATACCGCATTTGCCCAAGGAATATGGCAGTCTTTGGAAATGTCATTAACTCTCTTCAAATCTACAAGGTGCAAGAGTAGTTATTTTCAGAAGGAAAAGAAAAGGGAAATTGGGGCATTGAAGAGCAGTCGAACTTTTTATCATGCACAAGATTTGGAAAATTTCACTTTTAGCAAATTAAAAAATACATATGAATAACTGATTCCCAAACTCCCTCGTTTACCCAGTCAGGCAGAAAGTCAGGAGCAAAATGTGAAACAGATGGAAATTGATCTTTCTCCTGCTGCACTTGAGAATGTAAGGCATCAGCCAGTTGGAGGGGGAGGCTTTGAAAGAGAGGGCACTGCACCCCAGCTTTGGGATATGACCCTAAGTAAGTCACAGACTCACTTGAGCTCAGTGTCTTCATCTATAAAATGAGGAGAATGAACCAGAGGGATTCAGAGATACCTTCCAGCTCAAGATTTGTATGGTCCTAAGAAGCCAAACCAGGGGTGTCAAGGCCATACATGGTCCTCTGGGTCCTCAAGTACAGCCCTTTGACTGAATCCAAACTTCATAGAACCAATCAAGTTTGGATTCAGAGGGCCACACTTTGAGGACCTAGAGCAGTAGTTCTCAACCTTCCTAATGCCAAGACCCTTTAATACCCATATGTGGGCGTGTCTGCATGTGGGCAGATCTACCTGGAGACAGATAGAGGAGGTTCCTAAGACCATCAGAAATATGTGTTTTCTTAGGAGACCCGTGTGACCCCTGTGAAAGAGTCATTCGATCCCAAAGGGGTCGCGACCCACAGGTTGAGAACCGCTGACCTAGAGGGTCACATGTGGCCTCAAGGCCACAAGTTTTCCACCCCTGAACCAAACTCTCTAGGTCACTGGCCTTGTACCCAGGCAAATATCATCTGTCTCCCTCCTTCCCACCAAGTTCACCAGAAAACATTCTATGACCAGCTAAAGCCCCAGAAAGAAAGGCCAGGAAATCACCTCCAGCTCATAAAACCCCTAGGACAGCAGTTCTCAACCTGTGGGTCATGACCCCTTTGGTGGTCAAACGACCCTTTCACAGGGGTCACAGGGGTCACCTAGGACCATCAGAGAAAACACATATTTTCTATGGTCTTAGGAACCTCCTCTACCTGTCTCCAGGTGGATCCGCCCACATGCAGACATGCCCACATACGAGTATTAAAGGGTATCGGCATTAGGAAGGTTGAGAACCACTGCCCTAGGAGATCCAACCCAAAGGAATTCCCTACAGTTAGTCAATAAACATTATCTAAGCACCTACTATATGCCAGGTACTGTGCCAAGCACTGGGGATACAAAGAAAGGCAAAAGACAGTCCCTGCTCTCAAGGATCTCAAAATCTAATGGGGGAGACAACAGGCAAACAAATATGTACAAACTAGTTGTAAGTAGGATGAAGAGGGAGTACTCAATAGACAGAAAGCAATACGAAGACTGAGTTAATTCAAGGACAATCTCAGATAATCAGGATAAACCTGGTACTAGACTTGGAATCAGCTAGCGTGGGTTGGAGCCCCAGATACACCATTTAAAAGTTGCGTGATCTCAGGCAATTTATATTAGTTCTGTGAGCCTCGATTCTTCGTATATAAAATGTAGACATCACACTTACACTCTCAACCTAGAAGGGTTGTAAAACTGTGAGTAAAGTTCTTTGTGAATCTAAAAGCAGTGCAGAAATTATAGCTATTCTCTAAAGAAGCTAGGCCTAATCTCCAACTGGTCCGGGCCTCCAAAATGAATAACAGAAAATAGCATTTCAAAGCACTTTTTGGTTGACAAAGAACTTTCTTTATAGCAATCCTATGATGTTAAAAAAAAAATCCTAAAGGTCTAATTAACAGGCCTGGCCAACTCTGAATTAAGTGAAAGGTGGAAGATAGCATATAAATCATCTGACTTTTCTAATCAGAAGTTACTAAGGATTTAAACTAGTCGTCAGTTTTGAGGAACTTCCAATAGTGCTCTAATCTTGACACCTGCTCCCTGACTACTGTCACCACAAAGACATGACTGAGAACTTCAGATCAAATACAATGTCTAAGAAGAAACACATGATATTTACAGACTAAGTATAGCTGTTCTGCATTCAGCCATTACATAATGATATTAAAATTCAAATTTATTTGAATAAAGAGAGTACTTTATATCTCCATTTAGAAATCTTGTTCTTTAGCCTGGTTAAATATATTATTTAAAACAATTCTGATACTGGTGTGTGTGTGTGTGTGTGTGTGTGTGTCTGCACACGTGCATGTGTGTGTGCGCGCGCGCGCACGCGTGTGTGTGTGTATGTTGTAATTCCTCTTTAACAGGGAATACTTTGTCAGAGAGGTTATTTTAAAAAGTTCCAACTACAGTTATGAATAAAGAGAATAAACACATCTAACTCATAACTAAATCACACTAATGTCTACCAAATTCGACCTGTGACCTCTACAACGCATCCAACAAAGTCTGTACTTGGAAACCTTCAGGGACAGAGAAGCTACCATCTTCTGAGGCTGCACTTCTGAACAACCCAGACTGGTAATCACTGATATGTCAAAATCTTACTCTTTGTACCCAATCCATTGCTCCTAGATTCTGCCATTTAGAGCCAAACAGAACATATCTAATCCTTTTTCCTCATGAAAAACTTTGAAGAACTTGAAGACAAGCTGATAAGTGTGTTGGGAAAGAGTATCGGGCCTGGAGTCAGAAAATCTCATCTTCCTGAGTTTTAATGTGGTCTTAGACACTAGTTGTGTGAGTCTGGGCAAGTCACTTAAGCCTATTTGCCTTGGTTGCCTCCTCTGTAAAATGAGCTGGACAAAGAATGGCGAACCACTGCAGCATCTTTGCCAAGAAAACCCCAATGGGGTCAGGACTGAAAGGACTGAACAACAACACCTGAAGACAGTTGTCTTGTCCCTTTAACTCTTTCCTTCAGCTAATCCTCATCATCATCATCATCATCTTAATAGCATTTATTTAATATATGGCATACATAAATGCATTAAGATTGATAATTTCGTTTGATCCTCACAAAAACCTTAAGAAGTAGGTGCTGCTATCATTCTCAGTTTACAGATGGGGAAACAGGCTGAGAGACTTGCGGGGGGGTGAGGGAGTGGTTACAGGATGGATTTGAACTCAGGTCTTCCCAACTTGAGGTCTAGAACTCTAAGTGCTTTGCCTCCTAGCTCCTAGGAGTAATATGTCATGCCTCTCCACTATGCTGGTTTTTTTCCTCTCTCTACCTTCTCAAACTATTGATATTCTTCCTAAAATACAGTGCCCAGAACAGAACATTTCAGCTATGGCTTGATCATGGCAAAGTAGAGCAGACATATCACATTTTTGTGCCTAGATGTCACATGTTCTTCATACCATGCTGTTGACTCATATTGAATCTTAAATCAGGGAGTGACAACAATATTTCTATTTTGAAGCAGTTGTGGTATATTGGAAAGAGCTCTGTACCTGGAATCAAAAGACCTGGGTTTGAATCCAGGGCTACCATTTACCATGTGGCATGACACATGTCATTTACTCATTTTGAGTTTCATTTCCCTCATCAGCTCCCTACCAGGCAGTTTGGAATCATGAGAATCATGAGCAGTATGGTACAGAACCATGAGCAAATCTCCACCCTGAGTCTCAGTCAACTCTCTAAGAATGCAAGGGTTATAAATTATAGACTGTCAGCAGAGGAAATTCTCACAAGGGGAGCACATTTACAACGTTGTGAGGATTAACCGAGATAATGTGTTAAAGATCCTTGTAAACTGTGAAGAGCTATATGTCAGTTATTATTATTTTCATAAATAGAAAAGGAAAGTTAAATGTAGGAATTACCTGCTAGGAAAATCATTGACAAAAAAAATGACATTTTCACACAAATCAACAATGCTGTACTACGACATGGTTTTTCTATTTCTGCTTTGCCAGACAGTCCAGTGTCACTGTATAGCATAAGGGTTCAGTTACCCATAAGGTAAGAAAAGATTCAAGGGAGAAAGGAAACATGACAGAAAGCTCCTATGTGATATGAAAAGCTCAGAAGGCTGAATAAGGCTATTCCTCTCATCAGCCAACAAAGTGATGTGGCTCTCTTCTGTTAGGTAGAGATCAAAGGAGAGATGAAAGTCAAATACAAGGCTTGATGAAAAGCTGCTCTGACTCTCCAAAGCACTCTGAGAATGTGGATCGGGAGCCCTGAACAAGGCCCCATAGGGCCTATATCCAGGTCAAGACAGCTCTACTGCTGCCCATCTGTTATTCCCCATGACAGCTACATGACTGGGAAGTATCACTGGGAGGCATCCAAGCAGCTTGAAAACACTGCCCTGTCCTCAAGGACCTTACTATCTAATTGGGAAAATAATATGTAAATGTGACAAATTAAATAATACCAAAAAATAATGTCTTGGGAAGTTTCTCAGTTGTCAAGGGAATCATATTTTAGATGCTATAGAAGTTAAGAGAAAGGAGAGAAGCTTTCAACTCATAGAGATTAGAGAATGTTTCACAGAGGAGGCTGGATTTCAGTGGAGGACCTGGAGGATGACTAGTATTTAGAGAGATAAAAGTCAAAATTGTAGATATGATAATAATAGTAATAATAATAAGGCAGTAGAATAGGTTGTCATTTGTCAGGATCACATAAGGTCTCAAAGAAAGTAGATGATTACCACTACTGATTCGAGAAATGCAAATCAAAACAACTTTGAGGTACCACATCTCACCAGTCAGATTGGCTAAGATGACAAAA
>CM053580.1:416081631-416116473 GCA_028627135.1 Pseudochirops cupreus | reverse complement strand
GGGAGGGGAGAAAATCTGAAACTCAAGTGATTGTGGAACCGAATCTTGTAAACTAAAAGTAAATAAGTAAATAAAAAAAAATTTTTTTTTAAAGCCAAAAAAATAAAAATAAAAATAAATGTAAAAAAAAAAGAAAGATGATTACACATTGAGCTACACACCTGTTTTCTAATTCCACTGTCATAGGATTTTATTACTTTCTAAATTTTATTGAGAGACTTAAAGACAATTATCATTAAGAATTGCTAAATAAAATTAAGAATATGGTGAATGTATAAATGTTATTTTTGTCAACCATATCATTAAATATCTTTTAAACTTTCCCTGTGGTCAGAGCTCTATTCTAAATAAAGAACAACACGAAAAAGAGAAATTTCATGTTGTCTCCTACAACCTCTATCCCCAACATCACTCCTCAAATATTTGTTTACTATTTTAAGATCCCTCTCCATAATTAACCTGGACAGTTTGAATATAAAGCATCCAGAGGACAGCAACCTGGATGGTGAAGGGTCTCCAGATTATATAATATGCAAAATAATTGAAGAACCTGGTTATTTTTAGCTCAGAGAAGAAAAAGCTTGTAAAGAGAAAAAAGAAAACTGGGTAAAAAAAGAGGGTCAAGAATCCTTCCCTCAATCAATAACACCTGTGGGAAGTCAACCTGTTCATGCTATAAAACTCAGGCACAACTGTTTAAAGGGTGGCAGGTCACCCAAATTACAGTATGGTATGGTACTCAGTGGGAAACAGTAGCCCCTAAAGTTACCGTACTGTAAACCAACCTTAAGGTAACAACAAGTGGTGTATTTTTCTCTCTTAAGAGAGACTATTTTATGTCTCTTTTTAACAACTTTATTAAGTGAAAGAAGAAACAAAGGTAGAAACCACTTTGTCATTAACAACATGTTCCCAATGCCTGCAAGGTACATAACACTGGATTAGTTATGAAGTTTATAGCCAGTAGCATAAATATGTTTTATCTGACAACAGGGAAATGTCCAGAGGCTCTGGGATACAGGTGCTTGACAGGAAGTAAACACACACATGCACACACACAGAGTCAATGCTATGACCACCATAAAGACAGAGTCAATAAAGTCCAGTATCATGGTACAGAATAAGGGTTCAGTAAATACAATTAGTAATTCAGTAAATACGCCAAGGGCAGCTAGGTAGGGCAGTGAATAGAGGGCAGGGCCTAGAGTTAGAAGGTCTTCATGAGTTCAAATTCAGCCACAGACACTTATTAGTTGTGTAACCCTAAGCCAGTCACTTAACCCTGCTTGCCTCATTTTCCTCATCTGTTAAATGAACTGGAGGAGGAAATGGAAATTCACTCCTGTATCTTTGCCAAGAAAATCCTATGAAGGACTGAAAACAATTGAACGACAACAAATACAGTTATCCCAACATAGGCAATAGTATATAAAGGGCAAACAATGTTTCTAATAGCTGGAGTCTTGAAAATTCTTGCTTTATGAGCTGTCTTTTCTGTTGTAGACAGTTAAGCTGAGCCTATAAGAACAGTTCCAGAAGCATGTTACAGAATCACAGAATCTGAGAGATGGAGGGAACCTCCAACCTTGTCCAATCCACATACAAAAGGAATCCCTACTAAGATGTACTAAACAAGTAATTATTCAGCCTCTGCTTGAAGACTCCCCCCTTTCTCTAGGCAGCTCATTCCACTTTTCGACAGCTCTAATTGTTAGGATGGTTTTTTTTTCCTGAAGTTAAGCCTAAAATGGCCCCTTTACAACCTCCAGTCATCACTCCTAGCTCAGTCCTCTGCAGTCAAACAGAAAAGTCTAATCACTCCTCCTCTACATGATGGCCTTCATGTCCGCCTTGGATGTTCTTTTCTCCATGATAAATATGACTAGTTCCTTCCACTGATCTTTATCTTATGTGGACTCAAGACCCTTTATCATCCTGGCTGCCTCACTCTAGAAGTTCTCCAGTTTATTAATGTCCTTCTTAAACTATAGTACCTGGTGATTTAACCTAGTCAACTTTTTCCGTTTTGCTTAAGGAAATTACAAGATATCACAACTGTAATGCTCCTACATGGCTGTGGGAACTAGGAAATTCCCTGATTTTGCTATCTGGGTTTCCACTTTCCAATGGCTCATGAATATTAAGTTTGTGTCTCCCCTCTGGATCAGCCCATTTGGAATAGATTCAAGAAGAATACTTCCTGTCTTTGTGCTAACAAACGAATGGGGACACTCTCATGACTGGGAAGGAACTGAGCACATTGCCTGAGCTAGAGGTGACAGCTGTGAGTAAGAAGTAACCCTAGACTAGGTGGATAAGGTCCTATCTAATACTGGGGTTCTGAGGATTCCTAGAGAGGAGGATCATGCCTTCTCTTTTACATGCAAAAATGATTTAACATACTCTCTGAAATTAAGAAGCATTATATCTCAAGTAGAAATATTAAGATATATGTTAACAAAGTTAAAATCGCAACTATATTCACAGAAGTAAGGTAGTGGTAGGTAGTGGAATAGGTGTTGTGAAAAGTGGATTACAGATACATTAAAGGCTTTCAAGGATGGGATTACTGTCAAATTTGCCAGTTCAAAGGAAATTCAAAGTCAAAAAGGTGAGGATACGCACCAACATAAAGTTTAACTGAAGATATGAGGGATTCAATGGAAGAATTGTGCTTGGCTATAGTATATAGGGCAGCTGAGTGGCACAGTGGATAAAATGCTAGGACTGGAGTCAAGAAAATTTATCTTTCTGAGCTCAAATATGGCCTCAGACACTTACTAGCTGTGTGACTGACCCTGAGCAAGTCACTGAAACCTGTTTGCCTCAGTTTCCTCATCTGTATAAAGAGCTAGAGAAGGAAATGGAAAAACACTCCAATATCTTTGCCAAGAAAACCCCACATGGGGTCACGAAAAGTTGGACACAATTGAAAATAACTGAACTGTATACAGGCATTCCCAAATGGAACAGAATATAGGTAGACCTGAAGCAGTTTATAAAGGCAATTAGCAGGACACAGGAATCATCTACATAAGATGATAATTAAAATCATAAGAATTGCTAAGAGGATTGGTCAGTTCTATTTTTTAAATTAATTCTTAAAATATATTTTTCTTTCATTAAATACTTCCCAATTACATGTAAAAAAAAATTAAACATTGATTTTTTAAATTTTGAGTTCAAAATTCTTTCCCTCACTCCTACTCCCTCCCCTCCCTGAAAAGGCAAGCAATTTGATTTTGATTATATATGTGAAGTTATGCAAAACATATTTCCATATTAGCCATGTTGCAAAAGAAAACACAGATAAAAATCAAGAAAAATAAAGAATTTTTTTTAAAGTATGCTTCAGTCTTCATTCAGAGTTCATCAGTTCTCTCCCTGGAGGTAGATAACATTTTTCATCATGAGTTCTTTGGAACTGTCTTAGATCATTTTCTTGATCAGTGTAGCTAAGTCTTTCACAGTGAATCATCCCTAAAATATTGATGTTAGTGCATACTCTGTGCTCCTGGTTCTGCTCACTTCTCTTTGCATGAGTTCATATGTGTCTTCCCAGGTTTTTCTGAAAAGATCCTGCTCATCTTTTCTTATAACACAATGGTAATCCATTTCAAATCATATGCCACAAGTTGTTAGACATTCCCCAATTGATAGGCACCCCTCCAATTTCCAATTCTTTGCCACCACTAAAAGAGTTTCTATAAATAACTTTGTACAAATGAATCCTTTTCCCTTTTCTTTGATCTCTGTGATACAGGCTTAGTAGTGGTATAGCTGGGTTAAAGGGTATGCACAGTTTTGTAGCTCTTTGGGAGTATTTCCAAATTGTTCTCCAGAATGGTCACAGTCCTATTTTTCTGTCTCTAACCCTTGCTAACAATACTTTCAAGGGACATGCTGTGAAGGAGAATTATTTTCTTCATTTACATCAAACATAAAGATAATATAAATAAGCTTCTGACAGAAGCCCTTTACAGGGGGTGGAGGTTGAGGGGCAAAGTTCTAGAGCCACAATTTCATCAGTGTAGAGAGCTCCTGGTATAGAAACTCCCTTTTCTGTTACAAATGAATAGCTCGCATTCTTAGAAAGTTTCGAGAGAGCTAAGACACGAAAGTGACTTAATCATATAGTCAGTACATGTCAGAGGCAGGATTTGAACTTAGATCTCCTGACTGTAAGGCTAGCTCTTTGTCCATTCTATAAGACTACCTCCCACATCAACTGAAAATTAAAATATAAATATATAGCACTTTAGTATCATCAAATCCAGGATCTTACTGTTAAACTGTATGACTGTTACAGTTTTAAAAGGATTTTCCTTTTAATTCTGAGGTGTTCACTACCAAACCCAGATATGATAGACTCCATCTCCCAAAAGTTTATAATCTAAGACAGATAACTATATTTATAAAGATATATCAGTTTCCCCAAGTAGATAACCATAAATTGAGGAATGACTTAGTATGTTATGAGTGGAATGGAATGTTACTGTGCTGTGTTTCATTGTAAAGAAACAATAAATGTGATGAAAAAAGAGAAGCATGGTAAGATTATACAAACTGATACACACTAAGCAGAACCATTTGGGGGGAAAACTGTGATTACAATGTAACTTAAACAATGTAACCAATGTAAATTAAAAGAACAAGAACAACAAAACAACACAAACAATGTGCAAAATTGTGACAATCTTGTCCACAAAAACACCTCTGACCACTTTTCTGGGGAGAGAAGGGAGGAGGCCCAAAGAACAATGTCTATAGACTTTCTCAATATAAGAACTATTTTTGCTAATGTTCCACTTTTCCTCTTTTTTTATTCTTTGATAAAAAAAAATCTAATTCTCTAGAAGGGGAAAATAGGGGAATATATTGGGGAATGTGAGTGATGAAAAAGCAAAAGACATAATATTTTAAAGCATATTCAGATTCCAAAACTTAAGATCTTTCATTTTAGTTACACATCCATCAAGTCTGTTTCTCCATGAAGTGTAAGGTCCTGTAAGGCAACTTTATTTGTCATGGGGGAGACAGAGAAAGAAATGAAAGAGTTACTTGGCTGATCATCTCCTCTTACTAACAGGTAATCAGGTTCACTCACAGAGCCCTGATTAACTTTGAAATAAACATAATCTAGTATAAGTTCAGGACTGATAGGACCAGATATTTCCATTGAATTTAAAATAATGTCCTTATGGCTAAGCTTATAAAACCCACCTAAGGAATGAATTCTTGTGATTCTGAGGTAGGCAGCAGACCTGTGAATCATATAACTTCAAATTCATATAACTTCAGTACCCATATATTAGATTATGTCAAATCCATTTATTCTTGGACAATTCCCCATCGCTAGATATTAAGCTAGGTGTTTTCAGACAAGGGAATTTAAAGGTATGGAATGTCTTCCAACAGTACCCAAGTAGGACAGTTTCATTTTTGTGTGTGAAGAAAAGGCAGAAAGAATAGGAAGTAAGACATTAGAAACAAAAAATTCTGTTATGAGCAGGGAATTCATATCTCTCAATAGTCCACTACAGAGGAGAGCTAAAATTGCTATTTTTGTAACAGTAACCACAGAATAAGAAACAATCATATTTCAGTCCCACAATTACCCACCTCTCTTCCTATGTCCATTCTCAGGTGACATTAATAAAGATATGTGAGAGAGAGAAAGTATCTCAGGCATCTCTCAGAAAGCAACACCCACACAGTGAATACAGAGTTTTCTATCTTGGTCACTTTTTCTTTAGAAGGTGGGACTTCATTTTTTTAAATAGTATTTTGGGTTTTTTTCCCCAATTATATATGAAGAAAAATTTTAGCATTCATTTTTACAAGACTTTGAGTTCCAAATTTTTTTCCTCCTTCCATCCCCTCCCCTCATTTATGTGTGCTATCATGAAAACATATTTCCATATTCATCACAGTTGTGGAAGAAGCAGATCAAAAGGAGGAAAAATTATGAGAAAGAATAAAGTAAGTGAAAAAAATATGCTTTGATCTGTATTCAGAGTCCATCAGTTCTTTATCTGGATATGGATAGCATTTTCCTTCATGAGTCTTTTGTACCTGTCTTGGATCATCATGTTGCTGAGAAGAACTGAGTCATTCATAATGGATCATTACACAATATTGCTGAAACTATGTACAGTGTTTTCCTGGTTATGCTCACTTTACTTTGCATCAGTTCGTACAAGTCTTTCCAAGTTTTTCTGAAATTTGCCTGTTCATTATTTATTTGTACAACAGTATTCCATTACATTCCTATACCACAGCTTGTTCAACCATTGCCCAACTGATGGGCATCCCCTCAGTTTCCAATATTTTGCAATCACGAATAGGACTTCTCTAAATATTTTTGCACCTGTAGGTCCTTTTCCCTTTTTTAATGATCTCTTTCGGATACAGATCTTGGCTGGTTTTAAAAAGCCAACTACTGAGTTAAAAGAGCAGAAGAGCTGGCAACCATACCAAAGTCACATAGGAGATGATCACTTAGAATGCTGTATTCTAGCCCCTCAACTATGAGCATAAAAGAAACCAAAACCCTAATCTCCTTTTGTACTTATTTTCTGTACCACAGAATTAGCATCTCATTAGATACTGTCTGATTCTCTAACTGTCTGAAATATATAATTTAGCACTTTATTTCATATCATCTTGCTCACAAATCACTTCAAGTATATGTCATGAAAGGCAGGGTGGTGTAATGGAGAGAGAGCTGGCCTAGAAGCCATGAAGATGTGAGGTAAAGTTCTTCCTATGACATATACTGGCTTTGTAACCCCTAAACAAGCCACTCAACCTGTCCATGTCTTAGGCAGCCCTAGAAGACTTTAAGTGAAAGAGAAGGTGAGGATCTGCAAGGGTAGAAGATTTGTACCAGGAGCTCCTTACAACAAATACAATCACAAGTCCAGTCCCTAAACCTAGCCTGTGTATGTCACACAATAATAACAAGAACTAACATTTATATAGCACTTTAGTGCTTACAAAACTGGTTCCATGGGATGACAGCCCTTGATAATTTCAGTGTTTGATGAGAGGTGCCAATCGATAGGCCTGGTCCACAAAACTCACCAGATTGAAATGTAATTGGGAAGTGTTTAACAAAATAAATAAAAATATAATGCAACATAGATGATCTTAATTTGTGGTTTTCTACATCAGGATACAGAGATCCACTTCTATTTGAATCTGATCACACTGGAGGTGCCGTACTTTAAAGGATCCCAAGCAGATCAATGTCACAAAAGCCTCTATTTTTAATACTAATATTTCCCCAATGACACTATATGGCTATGACTCATGGAATACCACCATTTCAGATAAATTTATATTGCACATGACCCAAAGGGCATAAGGATATGGACATATATACACACAGTGCATATATATATATATATATATATATTTGCAAATATGTATATATAGGTATATGCATGTGTATGTATATTGCACATATATATGTACACATACAGACACATATGTGTGTACACATACACCACAGGTCTATACACAAGTGTATTTATGGGCATGTACATATATATGTACTGTACATACAGAAACATGCATATATATATACACATATACACATGTACACATATATGTGTAGATATAGTCATAGTGGGTAAAGTAGGTTATATCAAATTAGCAATGACCTACATACAAAAAAAAATGGCACAAAAGTCAAGGCCAGCATGATCAGAAAAGTGAGAAGGGCTAATCATGGATAGAGACTGAAGGAGTGATAAATAATGTAGGTCAAGTACTACTCTGGCACCCCAGAAATAGAAATAAATCTAAAGAGAGGCCACCTGTGCACTAGGTTTATCTTTTAAGGAAGATTCTAGGAAAAATGTGGAGCAAGAATCACATAGGATGAAAAGGCTTTCTTTCATAGAAAGATTTCAATCTATACTAACTAATGTGATTATGGATCTGAGTGCATGTCTTCTACCCCAGGGAAACTGTAAACTCCTTATAGGTAGGGATTATGATGGTTTTCTAATGTATCCAATACTACCCAACACAATGCTAGGTGTTCAATAAATACTTGCTTGAAGCCTTATCTGCTTCATTCATTCATTCGAAAAGCATTAATTGATTGCCTGCCCAACATATAACATATTCTAGGCAATGTGAGGAAGGGAAGAGCATTTGTAAATCACCCTTTATATGTCAGAAATTGTGCTAAATACTTCACAAATTCTGTCTATCCTCACAACAACGCCATGAAGCAGGTGCTATAATACTGACTTTTTAGCTAAGAAAATTGAGGTAGTCAGAAGTCAAGTGACTTGCCCAGGGTCACACAGTCAGTGTCTAAGGCTCGATTTTAACTCAAGTCTTCCTGACTCCAAGGTCAGCACTCTATCTATCCACTGTGCCACTTAGATTCTTCCCATTTAGAGGTTTCTAGGAAAGAAGTAGATACCCAACTCCTGATTTCAAGGATCCTATTGTTTTCTTTCTACTCACAAGGAGTACAAATTCATAGGACTTTCATATGTAAAAACGAAAATTATGCCCATCATGACAAAGAAGCTTTAAAAATGCAACCTCAATATCCTTATACCTGTTCTTTTAAAATCCAATGGTAAAACACACCTTCACTCAATGTAAAACCTTTCAGGTCGAACAGAGACAATAGTAAAGACTATGGACAGTGCATGAAATTATTAGTGGCTCAAATACTGACAGGAATTACAAAAAGTCAAAGTGTCAAAATGCTTTAAGATTCCACCTAAGGGATTGTTCTTGTGTTGTTAATTTGGCAATTAAAATGTTTCACATTTTTTCAAATGAGACTGGATATAATTATAAAGACAAAGATAGCTTTGAAACCACAACCAATATTTATTTTATTTTTATTACAGCATCACCACTGACACTACATATTTTATCATGGAAATAAGAGCTACCATTATCATTGTCAGCTGTCAAAACACTTCCTGAAAGCCAAGGTCATAAGCCAACACTAATCCAAAGATAATGCGATATTTAAAAATGCAAAACTGTCCTCAGAGCAACTCCAAAACTCTTCTGACATGATGCATAACAGGTTTTGTTCTGTTTAGACAAAGCCTTTTTGGTGCTAGAATAATTAAAAGAAAAACACATGAGAAATCTGCATTTTAATTTACACTATCATTTTCTTCTGGTACAGTCCTCAAAGACTTTCATTAAATGAAGTAACTCACACCCTGCCCACCCACCCATCCTCATTCTCCATTCTTATTATTCTCAAGCCTTTGAACAGTGTTGCTGGTTGGCATTTTTATGATTAACCTGATAACTCCAATGCAGAGAACTGGTTAGAAACATGATCATTTTTCCCCAAAAAAGATGAGTCAAGTTCTCATATCTCAAGGGGAAAAATAGTATTTTTCCAATTAAGCTCTTCTCTGAAGGGATAAAAGCATCCAGAGCAAGCTCATATCCAGTGATCTACCTCCTTCTCATGTAATTTCCATAATGGGAGCCAGAAGGAACCTTCTCGCCCTTAACAAAAATAAATACTAAATCTCACTCAAGAATAATTTATGATGTTTATAGTCTTCCTATTCTCCTATCCCCCATTTCTATTAAATTGTTTTTCATACTGCTAGATATATCAAGTTCTTTTCTACTTTTACCCCCTCGAACTGGCCACTTTCTTTGTTTAACTGCTCTTCTAAGATGTGTTTTTGTTTCCACAAAAGGTCAAGGTGGAAACATTTAGAAGTCTACTTGAAGCAGTAAAAGTGAAGGTCCACAGGCCATCTTGGCAGTTCTTTACAACTGTGTACTTTTCCAGTTCCAAATCACCATTAATATTTTATATATGGCTTCTCAATCACCATCAGCCTTTATCATGATATTCTATACTCTGCAAGGATTAACGCATTTCAAAGATGCGAAAAGGAATGGCTGATCCTCGACAACTTGAAATTGTAAGGTCATTAAAATACAGTATATCAGTCTACAAAAATTTGGGAAAGCAAAATAATAACTTGTTAGACACCACTGAGTGTTATGAAACTAACCCCAGGATTTCAACAGCATGTCCATTAGTCTTCATTTGTTTTGAAGTACCATACTCCCACAACAGACTCAAACTGGACTATCCCAACATATAACCACCCTACATAGAGATGTTGAACTAAAAACAAATACACTACAACAGCCAAACAAAACAAAAACAAGCAAAGGCAAAACACAGGGATTATTTGGCATCATGGCTTTCATTCTCCCTGAAGTTCAAATGCTTGCAGGTACCCATACCTGGGTAACAATTTTAGCAAGTTTGGTGCCTTGTCACTATTAAGCCATAGTGTAAGCCAGCACTACCAACTATGTGAACTACCCTCCATTCATCAGAATAAGAATAAGCAAGCCTTATTCTGCATTCAGCATTGTCAAAGTGAAAGGGGATGAGGGAGGAGGACCAACATAGAGGATAACATTACCCATAGTTGACATCATATTATCAGAAACCTTTAATGGGAAACATACAACCCATCATTTCACATCTGTCCAAACTGTTGTAACAGGTTTTTCTCAAGATCTGTCATCATCTTCTTAACTGCCATGATAACTCTTTGACATGGATATGAGCAGAGATGACTTAGCCTTACCTATGCCATATAAAAGGTGAGATTACATGTCTTTGGTGCTGGGGAAAGTGTTCTGTCTGAGAGCCACTGGAGACTGACATTTTGATTTGACATTTGGATCCTCTTGCACATGTGACAATTGGAAGAGAAACAGGGGACTGGAATTATGCTAACTCTTCTGACAAAAACATCCCCAACTAGTACCCACACTGGAAGCTTAAAACTTTATATCAAGGATCAACCTCCTAAAGTAAGGAGTGGCTGAATTCATTTAGCTTTATTTCAATAAAAATGATCAGTGAAAAGTAAACTTAAAACCAGAAGTTTTAAATTTTTTACTCATAAATATAACAAACACCCAACCAGTCCCTGCAAGGGTTTCCCTTAAAACCAAAGTACAAAAAGGATCCTAATTAAGGCATGTTCCCAACAGACATAATTTTTCCACATCTGTGTCGTTTGTCCCAATATTGGTGTTTTTTCCTGTTTCCCCTCCCCACCTCTTACCCCAAACTCCAATGAAGTTGCAGACTCTCTAAGATCAGCATCTCTTCTCTGTAGAACACCTCTGAATGTTGGCAGACACAGAGCAGACATTCCATAAAGCCTATTAACTAAGTTCCTGGGAAGTATGTGGTCTCCCATCTAATACAAATGAAGTAATGGATAAGAAGAGCAAAGACAGCAATACCCAAAGGAATCCCTCAGCAAGGCAAACTGCTCTCAAGTCCCTGTGCCAACTCTGCCCTGGTGGTAGAGAAAGCCCCCATCCATCTCAGCTAGCTGCAGTTTGTAGTTAACACTGCTTTGTTTCACAGCCCACCCACGACTCCTGCTCATGTTCACTTTGTGCTTTGTCGGGAGTGGAGGGTTTTTTAGTCACATATGATTTCAAAGGCAGAAGGTGGCCTGAAACAAAATTAATCAATTTCCCACTGTGCCTCGGCCACATGCCTGCTTGGCTGAAGAGGAAATCTTTAAATAGCATGGGCAAATTCCCACCAAAATGGAATGTGAGATGAAGCAAGTTGGGGGGAAGCTGTTGTGGGTGTAATTCTTGCAGTTTCCAGGTGCAAAGGGTACAAACTTACAATTGACTCAGCAGCAAACATACAGCTCACTAACATTATGACCTAGAAGACTGAATTACAACTGATAGTACTTTCATTTTTGGCTCTCCAATTACTGAATTCCTACAAAGATTAATTTCTTAGATCTGTTGATGGGAAATATTTGTCATATTCACTTCCTTCCCTCACACAACTCACACGCTCACCATCTTTCTTAAGTCCCTCATCCTCTTTCTCTTGGGCTTCTGTGATACCATCTTATTTGGTCTCTCTTTTTCTAAGCTCACTCTTCTCCAATTCATCCTCCACCCAGGTGTCAAAAGAATGTTAAAGAACAAATTTCAACATATCGCTCCTTTGTTCATAAATCTTCAATAGTTCCTCCTTGCCTGTAAGATAAGAGGTCTTTAGCTTGACATTTAAAGAAGTATGATCTGATTCCAATCTATCTTCTAGCATCATTTCATTTTACACATTCAATGTTCCAGCCCAACTAGACATCAGAACATATACCACCAACTTCTCCACCATGCACTCATCCATTCTGTCCCCCATGCCTAGAATGCCCATTTTCTGGATTTCTACCTGTTGGAATCCCTCTTTTTTGAAAGAAAAGAAAAAGAAACTAGATTCTGAGTCAGTCAGTGAGACTTGGGTTCAAATCAGACTACAGATACCGACTGGCTGTATGGGCATTACTAAGTCATTTAATCTTCCAGAATCTTTAGGTTTATTCATCTACAGAGTGAAGGAACTACATCCGTAAGCCCTTTCCCACAGAGTCATTGTGAGGTTCATATGAGATAATCAATGCCGAATGTTTTGCAAACCTTAAAATAAATATGTATTAGTTATGATAATTCTTCTTAATGTATAATATTAATTGTTATTAATAATAATGATTATTCACAAATCCATGATTAACTGAATTCTGATGAGTTATCTAAGGGACAACTCCTAATAACAGGAAATTGTTAACTGATTTCAGAATATTTTTTCATAAGGGACATCCAATATAAATAATCTACAAGCGATGTCTGGAAAAACTAAGAATTGTATAGCATGAGAAGGCTTAGAGGAGTTGTGATCTTGCATTTGTGGAGAAGAAACCCACACCAATTAAATATTAATCACCACTGAGTATAATAACAATAATGATAATGACAACAATAACATATGTAGCACCTACCACGTTTCAGGCACTGTGTTAAGTGTTTTACAAATATGACTTCATTTGGTACTCACAACAACCCTGGGAGATAGATGCTATTATTATTTTCACGTACAGATAAAGGAACTGAGGCAAATAGAAATTAATTAACTTGCCCAAGGTTGCTAATATTTAAGGCTGTATTTGAACTCAAGTCTTCTTGATTCCAAGTCCTACACTCATCCACTGCATTACCTAACTCACAGAGAAAAGATTCCTTATACCAAGCAAAACCTGCTGTCAAATCCAATTCCAGAGCCTTATCATCATGGCTAAGGGACTGAGTAAACGGGTGCTGTGCCATAATACCACAAACTATCTGAAATGCTTCTGATCAGGGGTTTGACAGACTGCATCTCTAACCTAGGGCTAAGACTAGTCATTCAGGTAGACTATTAAGTGAATTTCTTCCCTCCCAGCAACTCATGAAACAGTTAAAAATACAAAACGGTCCAAAGTCGAGTGCCAGTCCTTTTGATTGCAATAAGGATGATAGCAGAGTGACAGCAAAGAGGATAGAGAATGATGAAAATCACATCGTTTTTAGCCCAGTTGTGGGCCTTAATTTAACTGTAGGTACTTTCAAGGGTGGGCATAATACTAGATGAACTTTGTTGTGTAAGAAGTAGCCCCCAAGCTGAGACTTGCAACAACCCCACTGGTTTTAGTGTATGTCTGAAAAAAGAGTTTTAGTGGACTGCAGCTTCCATATTAGTCACTAGTATGCCATAACAGTCAAAACAACAACAACCATCAAGAGTTTAGATAGTGCTAAGAGGCATTGTTATAAGAAAAAGGGAAGTGATACTTCCACTATACTCTGCTCTAGCTAGACAACATCTGGAAAACTGTGTTTGGTTCTAGGAATCACATTTTAGAAAGGAAATTGATAAAGTTGGTTCTGAATAAATTAACCGGTTAAAAGCAAAAATAAAGATGAAAAGGCATTATATATAATTATAACAATTTAATGGTAAAATGGTAAAGCAAAGACATGGATTCTACTGACATTTACTAGAAAGTTTTGTTGTTGTTCAGTCATTTCAGTCATATCTGACTCTTTGTGACCCCATTTGGTGTTTTCTTAGCAAAGATACTAGAATGTTTTGGCATTTCATTTTTTCAGCTCATTTTATAGATGAGAAAACAAAGGCAAACAGGATTAAATGACTGGTCCAAGGTAACACACCTAGGAAGTTTCTGAGGCTGAATCTGAACTCAGGTCTTCCTGACTCCAGACCTGGTGTTCTATCCACTGTGCTACCTAGTTGCACCCCTAAGAAGTTTAGCTTCTGCAAAGCTACAGTGAGAAGCTCCCCAAACCCAGAAACTGCTTACACCACCAAATAGGTGACCTCTGCCAAATGAAAAAGTATGGAAGCTAAGGATAACACTATTGTAGATCACAGGGTAATCCATAAAACTTTGTGGAGGAGAAGCATACAAGTGGTACTCTTTCACAAAACATCAAATTCATCATCCAAATCATTAACAAAAACATATAATAGGCCATGGCCACAGACAGAATGATATGAAACACAAGTAAAGAATTCCTTTCTGGTTGATATCACCAATTTTTGCTGTGAAGTTAAGAATTTGCTGTACAGCAAGTAGGGAATTCACTGTACTGGACTAATATGTAGCCCACAAGTTTACATTTTATAATATTAACAATATTGTTACTGTTGTTATTATTATTAGCTTATCTACAGTAATATTATGAAACACTTCACCAAAACCCTGCACAGGTCAATAAATACCATGTTTATAGTGTTGTACTCATCTACCCATAAGCAACTCTATCCAAAAAACAAAATAAAGTTAATTTGACCTACATTGTTATCTGAGCCTACTCTAGCTCCTATTTTCATTTCTAAGAAATCTCTTCTGTTCAATAATTTTGCCAGTAATACTAATCTGTAGTTTGTCGATCTTATTTACTTGCAAGCTATAGAACTAAACATTTTGTGTATACTTTTTGACCCAGCAATACCACTTCTAGGGCTGTATCTCAAAGAGATCATATAAATGGGAAAAGGACACACATGTAAAAAAAATATTTATAGCAGCTCCTTTTGAGGTGGCAAGGAATAGGAAATTGAAAGGATCCCCATCAATTGGGGAATGGCGGAACAAGTTGTGGTATATGAATGGAGAAATGATGAGCAGGCAGACTTCAGAAAAACCTGGAAAGACTTATATGAACAGATGCTGAGTCAGAGGAGCAGAACCAGGAGAACATTACAGCCACATTGTGTGATGACTAACTTTGATAGACTTGGCTCTTCTCAATAAAGTTCTAAGACAACTCCAAAAGGCTCATAATGGAAAATACTATCCACATTCAGAGAAAGAATTATGGCATCTGAATGCAAATTGAAGCATACTCTTTATTCTGTTTCCTCTTTCTCATGGTTCATTCTATTGGTTATAATTCTTCTTTGCAACCATGACTATTGTGAAAATATGTTCAATGTGAATGTATATATAGATCCCATATCTGATTGCATGCCATCTTAGGGAGGGAGAATGGCAGGGAGGGGAGAAAATTTAAAACTCAAAAGCTTGTGGAACTGAATATTGTAAACTAAAAATAAATACATATTTTTTAAAGAATTAAACATTTTGAAATTTGGAACATGGCCCTTCTCTATGAAAATGAACTTTTGAGAAGTCCAGTTGCAACTGAATTGTGTTATTCATATGGTTTTCAACATTTTCCAAAGAAAAAACTCACTGGCAGTAGAGATAAAGTATCAGGCAACTGAGTTCAGGAGCATATTTGTTCCAAATGTGTTGAGGAAGTGTGAATCACTGAAGGCAGAAAGAAATAGTCCTTGCCTTACATTCTGATAGGAAGGGATATACAATGGGGACACAGATAAGCAAGTATAAGATAATTTTAGGACAATGAAAACCACCTACAACCAAGGAAATGAGGAAAGGGTTTTCATAGGAATTGGCACCTAAACTGAATCTTGAAGGAAGAGAAAGATTCAAGAAGTTGAAAGAGGGAGTGAACTGCAGGAACAGGAAACAACCTGTGCAGAATAGCAACAGGAAACGGAATGCTGAGTTTGGGCAACATCTAGCTAACCAGTTTTGCTGAAACATAAAGCAGATGAAGGCAGTAGAATGAAATAAATCTGTCAAGTCATCTGGAGCTGGACTATGTAAGATTTTAAATGCTAAAGGGCTCTTGATTTCTTTCACTATAGGCCTTTAAGCAAAAGCTGGATGACTACATGCTGGGTACATCATAGAACAAATTCTTTTCAGGTGTTGTTCAGTCATGTCCAACTCATGACCCCATTTTGGGGTTTTCTTGGCAAAGATAGTTGATTGGTTTATTATTTCCTTCTACAATTCACTTTACATATGAAGAAACTGAAGCAAACGGGGTTAAGTGATTTGCCCATGGCAAGTGCCTGAGGCCAGATCTGAACTCATGGAGATAAGTCTTCCTGATTCTAAGCTCAGTCAGGTGTGGGTTGGACTACGTAGTCTCTGACTCACCTTCCAACTCTATGATTCTATGATTTGGTCAGGTCAAGTCTAGAGATAATAGGGAGTTATTGCAGATTTTTAGGTAGAGGATTGACATGATCAGATCTATGCCTTAGGAAGATTATTTTTACAGCTCTGGAGAGGGAAATGGAAACAAAAAAGATGACAGGAAAGAGACTAATTAGGAGGTTACTAAAATAGTATAGGCAAAAAGAGATAAGGTCTTATCTTAAGGTAATGTCTGTGTAAGTGGAGAGTTAGAGACAAAAACAAAAGATATTCACAAGGCTAAGAGGTGGATATGAAAGTGGGTTATATATAAGAGATATTATGGAGGTTGATTCATTAAGGCTTGTCAACTGACTAGACATGCGATGTGGGGTAGAAAAAAAAGTCAGAGTTGTCAACCTGGGTGACATGGGAGGATGCTCGTGTCTTCGATAGAAAGAAGGAAGTTTGAAGAAAATGAATTAAGGCAAGTAAACTTTTTGCCCTCTTAAACACATTCAATGAAAGCTAGTTACCCTGAAAAAATGTATTGTCCTCAGATGAGACCTTCATTTCCCTTAAAAGTAGTAGTTATCCCTCCCACATCGCAGTGAATTAGGGGATGGAACCCCCACGTTCTGGAAAATCCACATAAATTTCCCCCCCACACACTTCTTACTAGAGAATAAATCCGCTTTTTTTCTTTTTCTTTTATAGGGTGTTTAGAGTGCCTTATTGTAAAATTTGAGTTAAGTATTTGGTCATAGCCTTTGTGTCACCAGCTAGCCTTCATGTGCTGTCTGCGGTTTCTGTGTAACTCCCCAAAATTTCCCATTTAATTTCTTATGCTGACCTATAACATATGGAAACTACAATGGGGAAAGTGGAAGGTATGTGGAAGGAATAACTATATACTTGCACTAGTTCACATAAGTATCCTGAGAAAGGGTCAAAAAGCATAAAAAGGCCAGCATCACTCTGTTAGTAGAGTACCAATGCTTCTTTTAGAAGTGTTATCAGGGAAAACTGCAGTTGAAAAGAGAAGACTGATGCTTTACACCAAGCCACTACCGGGTTCACATTGGAGGACTATGTCTTTGGAATTATAAGGGGCCTTAGAGGTCATCTAGTCTAACCTCTCATTTCACAGATGAGTCCCCTAAAGTTTAAGAACTGTCAGAGACTGTCAAGTTTCCTTCCTACTGTCACTTGAGAGACTAGGCATGGCCTGGTTAAATGAAGCAAAAAAATAACTTGACATTGTAGGCCAAAGTGGAGTAGTGCACAGATTATTAGTAAGGTCTTCTGTCTACTACATGTCAGGCTGCTTTTCGCTAGGGTGATAAGTCTGACAACTTTAATCTGCCCATCTATCATGTTTATTATCAGTGTGTCAGACTAGGATATAAGTGTGGCTGAAACAAGCTCTTCGTTCCATTCATTTCCCTTTCAGACTTCTGATTAAATCAAATTGGAACCCTATGTGTGTTGACAGTAGGTTCTGAAGCAGAAACTCCTTGAACACTGATGTTGGTGACACTGGAGACAGCCTTGGGCCACAAGGTCTGCCCTAAACTGCCAAAGAATTCAATACAATGGTGAAGAACATTTGTCTACAACTAACAGATTCCTGCCAACGTTGATCGAAGTCTACATTTTAGGAAGAAGACTAAAACCTGCCTCAATTTTAAAGAGGCTTACTTGAACTCTACTCAAGAACTCTAAGTTCAAAATAACAATTGGAAAATCAGTCATAGGACTGGAAGAGTCCTACAATAATTGGCCATGCAACCCATTTATCTGTGCTTAACAAAGGTGATTCCAAAGTCATTCCAGTCTAACAGTTATTTTGATTTTGATTTGATTGGTAAAGAAAGTAAAATCTACCTTTCCTAATTTCTCACGCTGATTCTATCACATGATTAAACTACCTATCTCAAAATTAGTGACAATTTCTCTAACTCCTCATTATTGACTGAGTACGCTTAATGTGAGTAAAAGACTATACTACATTTCTATTCCATTCCACATTGGTTTGTTCTGAAGAGAGAATAAATTTCATACCTCTCCAAAAAGGAATGTTCTTTTGGTGGTTCTCTGTATTAAAGGAAAAAAGTGATATTGGATCAATAACCCCACAAATGTCTGATGCTCTTCACACACCCCCCCCCACAAACCTCAGATGTCAAAAAATTCAATTCTTCATTGTGTTTTACAAAATCAGATAAGTACTGAGGGGGGTTTTATCCTTTATTTTAAACTAAAGAATCAACTCAGTAGCAAGGCATTAAAAAAAGATATATTCCTGTGGTATTGTTCCTATTCCTGTCAGCCATGGTTTTACTTAGGTATATGTGCTCATTTTTCATCTTAAGATGGGAGGAGAACATTTAATTAACACTCAAAATGACTTATGAAAAAGAAAATATTAAGAGTTAGAGAGCTCTTGTAGCTTTAACTAACAAAAGGCCAATATTTCTTGAAAAGCCAATATTTCCCAATTACCAGTGAGAGCTAATCTCCGTTGACAGATGAAATAGCTTTCTAGAATATAATGAAAAACCCGGTTAAAACATTTGCATTCCCCACATCCCCATCCAAATTAGGTTCCCAATTTACTTGAACTATGTGATTTGGGAACTACATATTAAGCAGAAACAAAACTTTAACTATTTCTTCAGTTCTAATAAAGAAAATCTTCTTCTGAACCAATAAAATAATCATTCTCTAGACTCACCTTTGTGCATTTCAGGAGGAAAATGAAAGCAAAAGCAAAGTACTAATTTGAAATATCATAATTTTAACCTTGTATTCCTCTCCCTTATTCCCGAACAACTTGACCCAGCAAAAATGAAAACCAGACGAGCTAGAATCCCATAGGCAGCCTTGTATGTTGAATCACCGCATGATTCAATTTTGACCCTGCAGTAAGAACACTAATTTTAAATGCTGGCAATTAAGCTCTCATACAAGGGAGGCAATCACCAGGAGACTCTGGGAACAAATCAATATTCTTCACAGAAATACAAAGATGGAGAATTTGAAATAGTCTAATTTCATTTTCACCAGAACCTTATCTCTACTAAGTCAACACATGTGTGATAGTAACCTTTATACTCTCAGAAGCAATCAAAACAAATACAACAATGACCCCCAAGAAGAGGACAGCAATGGGCCAGAGTTGAAATTCCTCTGTCAGATTCAGCAGCAGCAGCTCCAGTGGCAGAGGTCTCTCACCAATGCTCACACTGCAACTAGTGAAATGAGGGGAGAGGAGTGAAGAAGTAAAGGAAGGAGATCCGATGCTATCCTTCTAGGTCAAACTAGATGCCAAACTAGAGAAACCTCTTAATTCATCATCAGAAACTTTCAGGAAAAGGCCCAGATGGATGGTCCTGTAGACAACAATGCAGAAAGTTGAACAAATCACTTTCTCTCTCAAAGCTTAAGTTTCCTCATATTCAAAAGAAAGAAGCTGGATTAGATGATCTCTTCTCAGTTGCCTTCTTTCAGTACTGAAGGTTTATGATTCTTTCATTATAACTGAGACTCTAGAAAGACCGAATGGAAGAAGACATTAAATATTAAAAACATTCAGAGAAGTTAAAAGGAAGTGGTCTAGTGTCATCAGTGTAACTTAACTGTTTCCAGCTTATTTTTGACACCAACATCATCAAAGTGAAAGAAAAAGATGTGGACCTTTAGAAGATCCTGGGTGAGTAGATAATAAAGGACTACATTTACAGAGAGCTCTGAGGTGGATCATCGCAACAACTCTGTGAGACAGGTACTCATTTTTATGCCCCAATTCAAAGATGAGGAAAACAGGCACAGAAAGGGTTAAGTAATTGCTCCCATCTAGTGAATGTCCAAATAAGATCTTAACCCAGGTCCTCCCCACTCCAAGTCCAGAGTTCTAGCCATAATGTCACATTCCTTCTCTGCATGAATCTTACTGCATCAGGCGTGTGGTATTTTCTACCTTTATCAGGCCCTCCCTTTGATTTCAACTGACCCTATGGAAAGTAACTCAGAAAGTAACTTCTTCTCTTGGAGACTCCTATTGTTTACTATCTCAGCCCCTTCAGATGAGGTTAGCCAGAACAATCTCAAAGGACAATAAAACAGTAAAGTCTTATGCTGATGGATATAACTCAAGAGAACAGCGACACAGCCAAAGACCGGTTTGCCTCCCACTACGCATTCATCTCAGAACCTACCAAGCCTTCTCTGCCTCCATCTTCCTCTATCCACTTCTGTCCCCATTTCTCCCCAGTTAGTCTATGCCTTGCTGTTCTTAGCATCAACTCTACATACAGCTGTGCAGCATGTTGGCAGACAGGGTAATATTACCATTATTGTCATCATCATAACTCCTGACTCTTGACAATTTAATAACAATAACACCTTATATCGTGCTTTATAGCTTTCAAAGCACCTTCTTCCTCATGCATCAGGAGTAGGAACCCAAGGCCACATGTGGCCTTCTAGGCCCTTTGGTGCGGCCTTTTGACTGAGTTCCAGCTTAACTGAACAAATCCTTTTTTTAAGGGGATTGGTTCTGTGAAGTTTGGACTCAGTCAAAGGGCTGCACCTAAGGACCTAGAGAGCTGTATGGGGCCTCAAAGCTGTGGGTTCCCTACCCCTGTCATACATTATCTTGGTTTATCTTGAAAACAGTTATATGAGGTTCCTAGGAAGGCAAGGTTAAGTAGCTTGCTTACCTGTGGTCGCACAGCTAGTAAGCAGTAGGGCCAGGACTAGAATTGAAGGTCTATTGACTCATACTCCTTTGTTCTTTCCAATAAGCTAGACTATTGGAATTGGGAAAAGAAGCCCCTCTGGTTTATTAGGCCAATTCTAAGTAAAGGCACAGTCTTCAGACTACCTGGAGGGAAGGATATTTTATCAAATTAGTATAAGTCCATCTCTTGGATAGATTAAAGGCTTGAGTCTCCCCAAAGAGTGGAAAGGCCGCTCTCTGGGGTCATGTGCATAGACCAAGGGAAATACCTGAAGAACAAATACTGATCTAGCTTCCCATTACACCCTAATTCTAGCACCCACTCAGTCACACACCATGCCACTTCTAGCCCTTAGCCCCACCATGATCAAAGCAACTGTCATCTTCAACAATCATGAGGAATTCCAGCTCCCCAAGTTTACCAACCCTATGCTGAAGACACATGGCAACAAATAATTAAGGAAACTTTCCATTTGGTATTTAAAAAAATAAAAATGTTTGTTGTTTCCTAAAAAAAGACGCCTGCTAATAGGTGGATGACAAAAACTGATTTACATACATCTTACCACATTGTATTTTTGTCCTCAGAAAGTAAATTTAGTATGTTAGATATACAAGTATTTGTTGAAAACACTAGACAAAGTGTTTTGAAAATGTCTGTGAAGGGAAGTTAATTTTCCACATACATTATTCTGGTAAAAATGGTAATGGCAGGAATAGTTTGGGAAGCAAACATGAATGAAATTGTAACTGAAGTTGATGCACAAAATAAGCTTGAGAAACCTAAGGTTGGTTTCGCACAGTGGTTCTCAACCTTCCTAATGCCGTGACCCTTTAATACTCATATGCGGGTGTATCTGCATGTGGGCAGACCCACCTGGAGATGGATAGAGGAGCAGTGTATTTTCCTATGGTCTTAGGTGACCCCTGTGAAAGGGTCTTTTGACCCCCAAAGGAGTCACGACCCACAGGTTGAGAACCGCTGGTTTAGCAGGAGCTCCAGTCCATACAGTAGCAGTAGTAAAAAATATGAATCTTCCTGAGATTCCAAAAAATATTAACACTGGTGACATCAATATAAAAGTGCCAAACCTGTACCCTCATAAGTAAAAAAGCTACTCCCAGGTAAAAATCCAGGGAAAAAAGTCATCTAGGTTTCCATGCAATTGTTTACAAAAAAAAAAAGAGGAAAAGGAATCTTCTTACCTTTTGCAGCTGGTTTGATTAAAGAAAAGGTATTGCATAAAACTGTGTATAAAAATCAGTATATTAAGATGAATGTTATTTGTCTTATTTAGTAATATTTTTTTTGAAATGGATATTCCCCACACAATTTTTTTCCTAATGCATATTCCTACATCATAAGGCAGACCATCTTGTCTGCTACAGTATTTAGAAAATATATTTAAAGTATTCCTTTATTATGTACAGCCCAAAATATTGGGTATTTTGTGTTTCCTAAGGAATTCTATGACTGCAGTATTCCTTAACTCTTCTTGCCATTTGTCATAATTATTTAAGAGCGATGCATGTGTGTTGCATGAAAATATTTTGGGGTTTTTTTTAAAGACAAAAACTTCAAATTACCTAGATTTCTGAAGAAAAAAAGTTGTATGAGTATATATACTTATATATATATATGTACATATACTCATAAATACACATATACATTATATGTATACATTTTATTTATATATATGTATATATACACATATATAAATATATATCACATACTCAATGGTCTAGTATGTCCAGAAGAAATTGGTTTGAGGGTTGTTGGGTAGTTTTGAGCTACTGAATTATCACCAGGACAGGGCAAAAGATAAACAGCATCACTGTGTAAACAAGAAGACCACAGTGAGTCTTTCATTCCTTTTACTCATCCCCTTATTTGACCCAAATTAAGCTATGTGCCCCATCGTACTGTTTTCCTTAACTTCCCCTGGGTGGCACCATGAGGAAGGCTGGCCAATAGAGGCAGCCTGAAAACACTCATTGAACAGGAGCAGAAAGGGTCAGAGAACACTGATGACATGTTCCATGGTGAAATATGGTCTACTTTGCTTCCCTCTTTTCAGTAAGACTGACAGCACTCTTTCAATCCCTAGTTATTTGGGCTAGCCACACTCCCCTTTAATCATCAGTCTCTGCTTCAATATTACAGTTTCTTACTGCTATACCCCTTCCAATGGGAAAAAGAATTTGCTTGATGATGAATACCTTCACAGATGAAATTTCTTAGAGAAAAAAAAGAAAGACAAAACCAGTTTTTCTTGTAAGCTTTTTCCTATGAATCAATACCAAGAAAAAAAAAGTCTATGCTTATACACTAAGAAATAACATTTTTGCTGTATTTTAAATGAAAATTATTACAGCAATTTAATCTATCATAATTTTATGAAAAAGTTTATAGACTAAATCATATTTTATAAATGTGTTATAAAGATTAAAATCTATTCAAAAACACTGACAATAAAAATGTGAATTAATTTAAATTAAAAGGCATTTGATGCTAACTACATGAAAGGCACTGAGTTCAGTTGCAAGGGATACAAAGAAAAAAGCAGTAAATTCACAAGGAGTTTACATTTTAATGGGGGAAAGCATCCCATACACAGACAAGCAAATACAAAGAAATTTCAGGAGGAAGAGAATTCTTAGATCTAGGGAGACAGGCAAAGACGCCCCCTGGGGCAGCAAAGGGAATGGCACCAGGAGTGAGCCCTGAAGAAAAGAAGCTATCCCACAAGGCAAAGGTAAGGAAGGAGACCAGCCCAGGCATGAGAGATAGCCACTGTGAAAGGATGAAGATAGGAAAATGGAGCAGGCCATAACAAAGAGAAAATTCGTATCTTCTCTAGATATCAGAGCAAAGATGAGAGAATGAGAAATAATATTGATGAGTTTTGAGTTGCGGAGTAGGAAGATTGTCTTCTACGTCCATTGCTGAGAAGAAAGCAGGAAGGGGGCTTCAGGAGAGAGGAGAATGCGTGAAGTAACAGCTGTGATAGACAAAGTTTGGCGAGGGTGGTATTTTTTGGTAGCAGAATAAAAAAAGCTGTTTGTTTGTTTTTTTACTTTTTGGAGGGCAATTGTGGTTAAGTGACCTGCCCGAGGTCACAAGGCAAGTTTTTTTTGTTAAGTGTCTGAGACCGAATTTGAACTCAGGTCCTCCTGACTCCAGGGCCAGCACTCTATTCACTGCGCCATCTAGCTCTTATTCTTTAAAAAAAAAAAAAAGTAGGTTTAAATCTGACCTGATTGAACTGATATAGAAAGTTACCCTCATATAATACAGAAAAGAGTGCTAAATTTGGGTCAGAAGACTTGGGTTCAAATCACAGCTAAGTCATTTCCAACATTTGTGACCTTGGTTACATCTTAACCTCTCTGGGTTTTGGTTTTCCAAGGCTCCGCAAAATGAGAGAGTCATATTAGAAGACCTCCTTTCAAATTTAAATCTATAACTCTATGGCACCCTGATGATGCTCACTAACAGTTGTTGGTTTTTTTTAATTAAGCTAAAAATCTCAGTTCCATACCACCTAAACTGATGACGCACAACCAATACGAATTTTATATATATATATATATATATATATATACCTATAGGCAACATCAGGAAAACCAAAGAGAATGTAAAGGGAAAAAATGTTATTGCATAGGGAAGGCAGGAGAGTTCTAGGATTAACACAGAAAGGCAAAGGATAAATTCTGGTTATCAGCCACTCGTTCCGTGTATATGAAAAGGCTACTATTCCTCCCGTCCTCTCTATTCTGGCTTCTATTGTCAGGCCTTTGTTAGCATCTATCTGAACTGTCACAAAAGCTACAGAACAAGTCATACTGCCTCTACTCTCCCCTCCGATTCGTTTTGTTGTTGTTGTTGCTGCTCAGTCACCCAGGGGTGCCCAGCTCTTCATGATAATGTAGACCACAGCTCACCAACACTGTCCTTGGAGTTTTCTTGGCCATGATACTGGAGTGTTTTGCCATTTCCTTCTCCAGTGGATTAAGGCAAATGAAGGTTACATGACCTGCCTGGGGTCATACATCTAGTAAGTATCTGAGGCCCTATTTGAACTCAGGTCTTCCTCATTCTAGGCCCAGCACTGTATCCACTGGGCCACCTAGCTGCCTCCCCAATTCATTCTACGCAGTTCTAAAACAACCTTTTCCCTTACACATACACTGGCTTAAAAATGTCCAGTGGCTCCCCATTTTCTATTAGTAAAGTTCAAACAGAAGGCCCCCCACAATCTGATACCGCCATAGCCTTGCCAGTGTGATTTCTTATTCATCCCATCCACATTCTTTATACTCCAGACAAACTGGACTATTCAACGTTCTCTGAACGTGTCCTTTGACTTTCCACCTCCCCATGTCTTTGCTTACACTACACTTAGGGTTTGAACCATTCTTCTTTCTCTTTTCTAACTATTTTATTACCACCTATCCTTTAAAACACAATTTTGATGCTACTTCCTATAAGAAACCTTCCTGATCCCTGCCCCAACCAGGCAATAATATTTTTCACTGAGACTGGACCAAACACTTTCTTTATAACTCCTCTAATGTACTTTCAATCCAACACAATGAACATTTCTTAAGTGCCTACTATGTCCCTGCACTGAGCTAAGCACTAGTGATACAATTAGCAAAAAGAAAGACAGGCCCTGCCCTAAAGGAGCTTTAACAGGGGGAGACAACACAAAAAAGAAGTAGGAAAGAGGGGATCTGTAGTGGTGGGTGGGGTGCACAAAACGACATCAACATTTTAATGCAGGTTCAAATATAGTAAGTGCTTCTTCGACTGCATCAGACTCCTCACTAAATGCATGTAAAACGGATGAATTGTTTCATGGGCCTGAGTAAGGCAAGCCTATAAAGGACACCCAAATTGTGGAACACTCTAGTTTTGCTTTCCTTACCTTTCTCTCTGATATTTGAACCCCTACCCACACCTTCCCACTCTATCCTGGGTCTGAAAATGCAATAAACAAACAATCTTGAAGCACCTTGGTCCTGCCCATACTGAATTCTATGAGGAAGAACCCTGAAATCAAAGCACAAAATTTACATTGTTTGCATGCTAATGATGTGAAATAGATGGAAAGCAAAGGTTGGGGTGGGGAAATCATGGAGCGAAAAATATGAAACAACTAAGAATTAGGATTAAAGGAGAACAGAAATGAATCTTCTCACATGCAAAATGGAGGATAAAAATCGAGACAGTGATTTTCACAGAGAATTGCTAAAGTTTGGTATATAAATATGGCAAAGCAATCCAGTGACTGAATGATTTCGCTTTAGAATTGTTGGAGGATGAAGGTCTCTCTAATGTCAATTAATCTTTTCTATGATTCATAAAGGGCCTGGAGAGGAAAAGGGAAATGTAGAGGGGAGAAAAATTTTTTATGAACTTCTATGAATGCAGTGAGTTCAGACTTCCTACTTTCCTCACAAATTTAGAAGTTTAAGTTTTTTACATTTTCTTATGCTTATTCTTATTATGTTGAAATACATTAACATTTTAACAACCTAATTCTGTCAACTGTAAAAGTTTGTGGGTAGATTAGTAAGCAGAGGGTACAGAGGGAGTCACAAAGAGAGGCTAATGTCATAGCCATAAAGAACTGCTTAACAGTTGGGAGAGAGCATTAGGCAGCAGAAGAGGGAATAATTAAATAGCCATTAAGTAACTGGATAAAAATCTGACTAGAATAATCTGTACAAAGTAGTTATTAAGCCCAGAAAAAAGAATTACTGCTTCTCAACAAAGTGAAGTCACAAAGCAACAATTCTCAGAATGAATGTAAAAGATATGTCGAATCATGATGTGGGGAACTTAGGTTGTGTAAAATCTTTCCCACATCTAAACTCTTAGACCTGCAAGAACTTAAAATTTAAAAATTACTCAGTAATTGGCAGAAGTCAAGAACCTCTATAGTTCTCTGTTGTCTCTAGTAAAAAAGCTATCTTCCAAAGAACTACAAATAGCTGATGCTTTCAAATCAATTAGGGCTTGCTTGCAGACTTCATAAAAATATAAGGGTTAAATACACATAGAATGAAAATGAGGAAACAAATAGATTGAAATTGCATTGCATTTTCTATCATAGACTCATCTGGGCTCATGGAATTACTCAGTCCTCTTTATGCCTGTGCACTTATTCCTATCTAATAATCAAAGAGAAACCCATAAGAGAAATATGAACAATACAGAATGGCAAAAAATAACTATTTCCTTAGAGAGCACCACCCTTCTTCTGTTCACTCAGGGTCATAATCTTAAATCACCTTTGATTCTTCCCTTTTTCTTAGTCTCTATACTCAAACAGTTTGCCAAGGTTTGTTCATTCGACCTCCACAACATCTCTTTCCTCCATCCCCTTCTTTCTACTCTGATCCACCATTTTTCAGGCCCTCTTCCCCTTATCATCTGAACTATTACAGTAACCTACTAATTGATCTTTCTGTCTCCAGTCTCTACCCCTCTCGTGGTGCTCCCCTCCACAACCCATCCTTTACATAGCTGCCCAAATAAGTCTTTCTAAAACATAGGTTTGACCACAACACTCCAGATCAAAAACAGTTGCTCCCTGTTGCTTCTAAGGACAAGAACCAACTCCTCAGCCTAGTATTCAAAAATCTCCCATAACATGCCTCTTCGTAATCCTTTCTGTTTTCTTTCCTATTCTACTTCCAGTCAAAATAAACAGCTACCTTTGTCCCAGCTCCATGCATTCAAGCAGGTCGTCTCTCATTCTGAAAATCTTCTCATCTCTATTAATATCCTTCTCATCTTTTTGAAATTGAAATTGTCTTCTCCTTCCTCACAATTCTCCTAAAGTGCTTTTCTGAATCTTCCCTTTACTCTACTCGTCTGTCTCCAAGTCTTACAACCTTAAACCCAGCTGGACACAGGGCCCTGAAGGGAGGGGCTTGTGCCATGTTTCACCTTTGCATTCCTATTAGCAAAGATTTGATAAATAGTTCTTGAATGAATTAATGCAAGAATAGTTTCTATTTAGCTTTGGAATATGTATCTATGCTTAGATTGCAATCTATTTGGGAAAAAATGAGACCACAATATGAGGCACTATGGTAAAGTACAACTGAGGCATCAAAACTGGATTTGTAATCACATACCCTGTTCAAATCCCATTTCTGCTTCCTACAACCTGTGTGACCTTGGGCAAGTCACTTTAGCCTTGGGGTCTCAGTTTCATCACCTGCAAAATTAAGGTGCTGGATTAAGGTAATCTGTAAGGCCACTTCTAGCTCTTAACTTTCTGATCCTGTAATCTATCTCACAGAGAATTATGGAATTATCAACTGCCCACATCCTGTTCTAGTCAGCAGTAGAGAAGATGGAAAAATAGCCAGGGTTGATACCTAGATGGGACATGAAGGACAGTTTGGTCTGGTGAGGCATTGCATTCTCATTCAAGACAACTCAGTCTCAGGGTTAGAGTTCTAAAGCTTCCCTGTTAATTCCTGGACTCTGACCAAGATATCTGGAGGTCCAGGGTGCTCTTTTAGGTGGGAGAAAGGGGGTAGGAATATGGCCACAACAGGGAAGACAGCAAGATGACCAATATAGAGAACTAGATGCGAAGCATGATCAGGTATGGTACTGCTAGAGATAATGAACTAGGGAAGTTGGTACTTACTAATCAGGACAGTTCAGCCCCAGGTGTGAGCAATGATGCTAGTCATTCTTGTTCTATAGACCATAACATGTAAACTATAGAAGTTACTAACTAGATTTAAGAAAAATTTATTACCCTATCATCAAACCATTCTCTCAATATATAGCAACGGATGCACACACGATTTATTCATGTTGTAGATGCTATTGACTGCTTCAGGTCTGATATTTTTCTCTTCTGCAAATCAGCCCAACTTCTTCTGCAGTCTTTGGGTATACGTGAAAAGTGGTTGTGCAGAAACAGGAGAACATTGTACACAGTAACAGTAACAATGTGTGATGATCAATTATGATTGCCTTAGCTCTTCTCAGCAATACAATGACCTAAGACAATTCCAAAAGACTCATGATGGAAAATGCTAACCACATCTAGAGAAAGAACTATGGAGTCTGAATGCAGCTTGAACCATACTATTTTCACTGTTTTTTGTTTTTTGTGGCTTTTTCCTTTTTTTCTCTTTCTTCTTTCACAACATGACCAATGTGGAAATATGCTTACATGATTACACATGTATAACCTATATCAGATTGCTTGCCATCTTGTGGAGGGGGGATGGAAGGGAGGGAGAAAAAATCTGGAACTCAAAATGTTATAAAAAATGAATGTTGAAGACTATCTTTACATGTAATTGGAAAAAATAAAATACTATTTACCAAAAAAAAACCCAAAAGTGTATGCATAGTAAAAACCATACGTATGTAAGAATCATGGAAGCAATATAAATTTAGCCACATAAAAACTAAGGAGCAAAAAGTAGAAAAGTTATTAAAAAAAATTATAAAGAGTCAGCCTTGATATCGTGAACACTGGTTTTTAATTGCCTGAGTTCAAGAATCAAATGGTTGATATATAAAATGAGCATTCTTTTTCACTCAACAGTCATTTAAAAAAAAAAATAAAAATAGAATTCTACCAGAAGCACTGTTGAAAAGGATGCACTTCTGCTAGACACATTACACATGTTAATACTTTCCTCACAAATTCTTAAATATTTACTCTTTGGATCTGAGAAGACTGCATCTTTCAAATCTACCTTGAATTTCTCAGGCTCAGACCCCTTTCAGGACTCTAAGGCTTCAGACTAGCTTAGCATAAAAAGCCCCAGAAAAGCTTATCATAAGCTTTTTTGTTATTGTAGGGTTTCTTTGCCTCAATCAAAAATAACCTATTTACCCCATTTGGGTCTTGGGAATGCCCTTGGTTGATTTTACCATAGCCTTCAGGTATTTTTCCCTTTCCTCCTCTCACTTAGTTGCTAAAGACAGTACGAAATAACCCTTTCCCTACACAGCAACATGAAACTCTGTGATTACCAGGGTTCTCTTCAATTTTCACACTCCAGATAGCACTCTCACAGCTGGTTGTGTAAAGTACAGCAGTAATCAGTATACAATCATTCTTTAGCAACCCCTGCACATACAACACACCAAGCAAGACTGTTGAACCCTACCCGACAAATATGGACAGAGACATTTTTTTCTAGTAGCAAACTGCCTTCTTTCAAAGTAAGTACGTCTCTTTCCAGCTGCAAATCGAAGCTCTTACAGAAATAACTTTTTAAAACACCATTTAAATAAGCTTAAATTATCTTAGCTATAACATGGCTTTGCTCACATTTAGTTACTAGATATTTCAAGGTACTACCTCAAATGTTTCCACTCAAACTCTCTTTAAATCCCAGTTTCTATATTTGTAAACTCAATCAACATTAATGAAGTGTCTATTGTGTGCCAGACACTGTGCTAAATGGGAATAATGAAGAAGTTGAGAATAACTAATAAATTAATTAGCTACTATAAAACACTTGTTAAAAACAATAGGAATAGCTAGCTTTTATATGGCACTTTAAGGTTTGCAAAACACTTTACAAATTTTATCTCATTTCATCCTCACAGCAAAACTAGGTGATAGGTGCTTTTATTTATCTCCATTTTATAGACGAGGAAACTGAGGCAGATAGGCGTTAAGTGGCTTGCCCAAGGTCATATTGCTACAAAGTATCTGAGGCTGGATTTGAACTCAGATTTTCCTGACTCTGGGGAATTTTTTGAAGAATAACAAGCCTGGGTGTATATTTTAAATTTAGTCAATGGATAAATTTACAAATAAGGCAACTTGACCCTTGCTATTTTTCCCCTACAATACTCTGAGTTAACTAACAATTGTAGCAAGTATTGATTCTTCTTATTAATTCACAGGCTTGCTCCTTTGAAAGCCTAGATACTTTACACAATGGAATAGCAGGCAATATATATGGGCTACCTTCAAGGTTAGGTCTAAGTTCTTGGATCAATAAAGTCATTGATTTGCAAATAATAAGATTTACTGGTAAACTAGATCATTCATAAATAACATACTATTTGAAATTTGCAAGTGCAAAAACTCATCCAGAAAAAGGGGCTAGGGAGAGAATGAAAGGGCAGAAGAGAAGGCCCGAGAAGTTGTGCTGAGTGCTATGTGGCTTCTGGAGTCAATGGTTAATTCCAAGGTGACTTCATTTAGCCAGTTCTAAACCCGATCCCTTCCCCTAGAAAAAATGTAAGTTGGAACTCAAAACAGATGTAATATTAACCTTAGGTTACAGAATTAAATCAATCAGGAAGCAGTTATTAAGGGCTTACTATGTATCAGGCACTACAATAGGAGCTAAAAGGTACCTCAGCAAGCATCTAGTCTACCCCAGACCTGAACAAGAATCCCCTCTAAAACATTCTCAACAAGTACTTATCTAGCTTTCATTTATAGATTTTTATAATTTTCATTTTATTATGAATTTAACAATCATCAACAAACATTTTATTACACAAAGAACAAGAAAAATAAGACTGCATAAGAAACTGTTACCGAGTTTTGAATATATATATATTATAAATATATATATGTATATTAAATGTAACAAGGTGGTAAAAGGGCAACTAGATGGTGCAGTGAATAGAGTGCTGGGTTTGGAGCTAGGAAGATGAGTCCAAATCCAGCCTCAGATACATATTACCTATATGACACTAGAAAGATCACAACCTCTATCTTATCTCAGATTTCTCATCAGAATAATCGAGATAATAATAGCACCTATTTCCCAAGGTTTGAGGGAGGATAAAATGAGATAATATTTACAAAGTGCTTTGCAAATCTTAAAGTGCTGTATAAATGCTAGTTATTTCTATTATAAAAATTGCTCTGTCTCTTTCTGCACTTTTTGTTCTATTTTTGCTCTTTTTTTCTTTTAGTTCTATCACCACTGACTTCATAGTACTGATTATAAAGCATAGCAACCAACTTTTAGCAGAGAAGTGATGGACTGGAGGTACAAAATGAGACGTGCAATTTCATACGTGGCCAATGTGTCCATTTGTTTTACGAAAGACCATGCTTGAATTTTTGAAAGTCCTAATGATTGGGAAATCTTTTTCCTTATATCAAATCCAAAGCAGCCTATTTACAACTTCACTCTACTGTTCTCAGGTCTGCCCTGTGGGGCCAAATGAAACAGGTTTAATACTTCTGCCAAATGACAGCTGTATAAATATTTAAAGACAGCTCAACCCTTCAACTCTAGGTCATCTCTTTTCAAGGCCAAATATCTTTAGTTCTTTCAACTGATCTTTATATGGCACTGCCTCAAAGCCCTTCACTATCTTGGTCACCCTCTTTTGAATGGGTTCTAGCTAGTCAACATTGTTCAAATATATCACCTAGAACTGAACACAATATTCCAGATTGGTTTTCTGGGAATTATGATACTTCAATATCTGAATGATCTGTGATCTTAATACGGATGCTCTTTTCAACAGGGCAAAGAGCAATCCACCATAACTTCTTATTTTGTGTGATTCTAATCAATATCTTCCTATAAATCCTTCATAGGGGTAGGAGGGATAGGGTGGGTAGGGGATAAGGGCGAAACATACCTCATACCATTCATGCTAGGACCTTCTCATAGATCTCTTGACATTTGATGGAGATAAGTAGATCATAGGGGGTATTCATCCTTCACTCTAACTACATCACAGCCTTTAACCCAAATCACTCTGACTTTCATTGAATAGCCAATAATAGCCCCAACCCACACCTCAGTGGGTCATTGTTCTTGTCTTGATGGCTTAGAATGAGTGTCAATAGCAATTATTTTCTGTTTTGGCCAGAAACTCTGAGGGTCTTCCCCTCCCAGATTTATATCCTTATGATGGTAAATTGACCTGTCTTTTTTCTCAACTTTTATCTCACTTTTAGTCATTGAATAGGCATGGCCTTGGACAAACTGAGACCTGGGAAAGGTTTTAATTTAGAAAGGCCAAGGTCACCCACTGCATCCTGGGCCATCCCTAGTCTTCTTGATCTTTGTCTTGCCACTGGATTTCTGATGACTCTACAGCAGCGGTTCTCAACCTGTGGGTTGTGACGCCTTTGGGGGCCGAACGACCCTTTCACAGGAGTCGCCTAAGACCGTCAGAAAACACAACGCTCCTCTACTCGTCTCCAGGAAGGTCTGCCCACATGCAGATACGCCCACATATGAGTATTAAAGGTTGCGGCATTAGGAAGGTTGAGAACCACTGCTCTAGAGGATGAAGACTTTAAACATCTTTGCCTCACTCAAGTCCAATTCACATACAAGTTATCACCCTTGTGATGTCATTGGTCTTCTTCAAGAAAGGAGGATGAACAACAACAACAACAGACCCTCACTTCCTTTTAGAGGCAAAGTTCTCTGATTGTGGGAACATGTATTAAAACTGAAAGGGACCTTAGAGGCAAACTCGTTCAACTCCCTTATTTTATGAATGAGCAAACTGTAGTGCAGAGAGGTAATGAGATCCTTTATGCCACTTCCATGTAATTTTTGGTTGCTTTCATGTATGGTATAGCATACTCATTCCCACTAAAGGTCTCTCCATTTCCCTTTCAAATAATCTGTAACTTGCTTTTTAGAGACTGGTATGCCATGACTCACTGGCATATACAGTATCACTGGAAGAATAATGAAGCTGAAATAGATGAGCCTTAGTTTCAGCCAAAAGCTTAAAATCATTCAGCCACACAGTTTCGTAAAGGCAATTTAGCCTGGTTTTCTACTCCTATTCAATTCTGGGCCCAGTTCATTTCTGTCCAAAATACATGTACTAGTGGATAAATTCTTTGGATTGTTCATCCAAGGATATAAAATAATCTGGACAATGGGCCTTTTTTTATCCATTTGATTTTTATTCTCTGTACAATTAGACTTCATTTTTTTGTGACTACAGATATCATTGCCTAAGATAGTACCTGTACCTCTTCTAATTTTTTGGCTGTCATGTCACACTGCTGAATTACAGTCCACTAAAATCTCTCAAACTTTTTCTCACAAACTATTGTCTGGGCCAGTGGTTCTCAACCTTCCTAATGCCTCAACCCATTAATACTCATATGTGGGCATATCTGCATATGGACAGACCCACCTGGAGACGGATAGAGGAGCCGTGTCTCGGTTCCTAAGACCATTGGAAATATGTGTTTTCCAATGGTCTTAGGTGACCCCTGTGACCCCCGTGAAAGGGTCATGCGACCCCCAAAGGAGTCACGACCCACTGGTCTAGGCACACAGCTTCCCATTAAAAAATGGAAGAAAATGTGCTACACACAATGATGGAGTTCAAAGCCAATTTTAAGTTTTGGTATAACCCACCATTTTGAATGAAAGTTATAGTACTTTCTCATATCTAGAGGCATAGAGAATGAAATGTTTTGTTTTTAAGGGTCAATCAATCAACAAGGATGTATTAAGTGGCTAGGGTATGCCTGGCATTTCAGAAACAAAACAAAAATGAAACAGTCCTTGACCTCTGGAACTTATATTCTATCAAGACAATTTTTAGACCAGGTCTTCTTAAATTTAGCCTAGCAAAGTCAGTGTGGCTACAATAAGAAGAGAAACTTAACAAGCAGGTATAATGTCAAGGAAATTTGCAGATCTTCCCTGTACCTTAATAGGTACATAGAGCCCTGGCCCAGAGCTAATCAGGCT
>CM053580.1:416030688-416081131 GCA_028627135.1 Pseudochirops cupreus | reverse complement strand
GACTTTAGTGGGAAGTATCTTTGTGTGTGTTTTGGAGTTCTAGGATTGGTTTAGAGTCCTGTTTTATGGGTATTTTGGGGTGGCTATGTGAGAGTTGCGATATGTTGCTGCTGCTACGCTGCCATCTTGGCTCCGCCCCCTGAGTAGTCTTTTCTTTAAAAGCAGATGGATCAAAGAACCTGCACTAGCAGGCCGTCCTGGGTGTGCTGAGGTGCTCACTGTCACAGTGGAAATGATTTTTAAATGTTACTATATAAAAATCTACTATCCACAATATACAGTGAAGTGACACATTAAGACAATAGCTAAGTAGTCAAAAGACATAAACAAACAAACAAGGTTCAGGAGTAATTCAAGTGTTCAACCCCCATATGAAAAACTACTGCAATCGCTAATAAAAAAGATAAATAAAAATCAAAACAACTCTGATGATTCTTTAACTTATACCCCGCGAACTGGCTGAAATGGCACAAAAGACCGAGTAAATGTTGGAGAGAAAAAAACTAACAAACCCGAGCATTTTGGAAAACAATTTTGGTATAAAGCAAAAAAAAAAAAAAAACCCAGCAAATTGTGTATATCCTTTGACCCAACTCATTGAGGTCAGTGATTGGGGGAAAAAAAAGATCCCATATGAGACAAAATGTTCACAGTGGCACTTGGTAGTGGAAAAAACTGGAAAATCAATAGTTAACCAGCAATTGTGAAATGACTGAACAAATTGTAAGATATTAATATAATGGAAAATTATGGTGCCATAAGAAAGGACAAATATGAGGATTTCAGAGAATTGTGAAAATTCTTGAATAAAGTGATGCAAAGTGAAGGAAGCAAAACCAAGAAAACATACACAGCTGCTGCAACAATATCCCTGATAACAACACTAAAAAGCAGTTAACTCTGATGAATTGTAATCAACAATCTGATTTCTAGAAAACTGTTAAGGAAATTTACTTCCTACCTCTCAGTACAGAAATGGGTATTATGAATGGGGCACAACATACTACATCATCAGAAACACTGACCCTCGACTAAGGTGACTCGCTTTACCTAAATGTTTTTTCTTTTTCATAGGGAGGGATTAATATTTGTGTGGGGATTTGGGAGGAGGGGGAAGAGTACAGTCTTCCCACTAGCTTATGAGAAAGTAAGTATGCTGTAAAGACAAAAAGCAACAATAAAAATACTTTAAATTAGTCAGCTAGGTGGTATAAGGGCTAGACTACTGGCCTTGGGAGTAAAGGTGACCTGAGTTCAAATCCCATCCCAGATGTGTAACTTTCTGGGCATATCAGCTTCAACGTTCCCATTTGCAAAATGAAGAGAATAATAGCATCTCAGGGCTGTTGTGAGCATTAAATGAGATAGCATGAGTAAATTGATTTATAAACCTTAAGGTGCTATATAAATACTGTTATTACGATTAAGTATCTTTTGCAGTTTGAGTACTTTTGAAATGATCACTTATGAAACCATTCTCTTTTAACATACGGAAAAACGTTACACTACTGCATAGACACACCAAACATTTTCTAGTCTTTTTCCAGCACTTCTCAGGTATATTTCACATGTAGGATATGACATTTTCCAATACACACACACGCACACACACACACACACACACACACACACACACACACACACACACTCCTCATTCCTTTTCCCAAAGTGAGATTGCTTGGATATATTCTACCTGGAGTCTTTCTCAAAGACAGACAACAAGCTATAACTAGACCGCTGTGACCAGCCCATTAATATCTGCCATAGGAAGTAGGTTAGGGTTATAGAAAGCTATAGTAACTACCTTTAGTTATAATTCAATAGATTGACTTTCATCTCTAAAGCTTTAGAATTCAAGTTTACCCTAGATTCTAAATTCCAGATGGCTGTCTAGAAGCAGCTGTCCTTTCAATCAATCAATAAGCATTTTGGAGGGGGGAAGGCAAGGCAATTGGGGTTAAGTGACTTGCCCAAGGTCACACTGCTAGTTAAGTGTCTGAGGTCAAACTTGAACTCAGGTCCTCCTGACTCCAGGGTTGGTATTCTAATCACTGGGCCACCTAGCTGCCTTTCAATAAGCATTTATGAAGTACCTTCCATATGCTCAGAACTTTGCTTAATATCACAGATACAAGACCAAAAATTTGAGCAGTCCTTGACCTCAAGGAATCTACATTCTGATAGGGGAATACAAAACATATAGGTGGATGATGGCCAGGAGAGGCAGTTTCGGTCTAGGAAGTCAGAGAGATTGCTTAGTGGGACACTTTTCAGTAGCAATGGGACAGCAGATGAGCAGCAGCAGGCTCTTATTTCCTGGTGGATGGCATGTGAAGCCATAATCTGGGGCTGACTTTTTTGGGAACAGTTTTCATTCACTCATTCCCTCACTCACCAAAATGTGATTCAGTGTGACTCAGTGTTTTCTCTGAGACTGTTGGAAGACCTAGCTACATCCCAGAGATAGACTCATTATGATGCTTTTAGGCCACTGTAACGACCAATACAATTTAGGGTTTCTTGGCATTACCCTGGCTAGGGATTCTATCACAAGGAATCTTCTCTAGACCTCCCTGGATCTAATTCGAGCCCTACTATCAACTAGCTGTGTAACTTTGGGAAACCATCTCATCAACCTAAATCTCATTCTCAATAGAGAGAGGGCTGGGGGCAAATAGGTAGCACAATAGATAGCACACTGGCCTTGAAGTCAGGAAGATATGAGTTCAAATCTGCCCTCAGACACTTACTAGCTGTGTGACCCTGGGCAACTCACTTTTAACCCCTAAAAAAATCTATGAAAAAAAAGAAAGAGGACTGGATTTGGAATTAGAAAACCCAAGTTCAATCTCGCCTCTGCTACTTACTATCTGTTTAATCTTGTGCATCATTTAACTCCTGGGTTATTACCTTCCTCAAATGTCAAATGAGGGTACTGGACTGTATTACCACAAAGCTAAATCTATGGTGCTGTCTATGCCTAAAAATTGAAGAACTTGGATGTTATCTCTAAAGCCTTGTTAGAACTCTGAAATTCTGAGGCTTCTAGGACCTTAGGATAAGGCAATACAGAGAATTTTCCAGAGTTTTAAATGAATTCTAACAGTATTTTAGGGGAACCAATTGAAGTGAAGCTCTGCAAGGTCCTTCGCTAAACTAATTCAGAACAACTATGGGGTCCTAGCTATTTTAATGATCCAGACAACCATCCCTTTAGGTCAAGAACTGAAATGAGTACAAAGAATACATACAAAGCTCGCATGAGCTTTCTGGCATTATGCAAAGATACTTCCATCCCAGAGTATCCATTAAGAACCTCTACTATTAGTAGCTTTGTTTCTACTGGAGAAGAAGCCAATGAAAACATCCTTCTCTCACAACCATAAGTGGTGTAGTGCTGGATCTGGACTCAGGAAGACATGAATTTGAATTTTCTCTCAGACATTCACTCTCTGTGTGACCCTAGATGAGTCACTTCTCTCTCAGCTTGTTTCCTCCTCTGTAAAATGCAGAAAATAATAGCTCTATCTCATAGAGTTGTTTGTAAGGATCAAATGAGGTAACAAGTGTAAAGGACTTTGCACTTATGCCTCTGCATAAATGTATTATGTAAATGCCAGCTGTTATTACGATTACCTAAATCAGTTAGTTAATATCCCTGTTGCCCTTTGTATGATGGGTGCCTTTGGGGGATGTTTTACATATAAATTGAAAAAAAGAACCTCTGAACAACTCTAAAACCAGGCAACAACAGTATAAAGCAATCAAAACATATTTCTTCATAATCTACTATGTGTCAAACACAGTGCAAAGAAGAGAGGAAGCTGAGAGGGAAAATATCCAAAAATACAGAACACCAGGTTTGCCCTCAAGAGGTCTAAAACAAGGACAATAGCAACAATAATTAAAACAGCAAAGAGCTTCTGTGTTTTACCTCATTTGCACCTCACAACCACCCAGAGAGGAAGGTACTGTTATTATCCCTATCTTTCAGGAGAGGAAACTGTTTCAGAGGAATGAAGTGACATGCCTAAGGTCACACAGCTAGTGAGAATCAGCACAGTACAGGTAGGGATGTGAATATCACTGTGCTCAGGGCATACTCATTTGAAATTCAACTCAGTAAATATTCATCAAGAACCTACTATGTGCCAAGTACTATGAAGATAAAAAGAGGGAACCTTACAGCCTAATACGGAAACATCATGCAAATACACACACACACACACACACACACACACACACACACACACACACAGCAAACTATACACAGGATAGGAAATAATTAACAAAGGGAAAGCACTGGAATTAAGGGGTTGGGAAAGGCTTCCAGTAGGAGGTGGGATTTTAGTTGGGACTTAAAGGAAGCCAGAAAGGTCAGTAGTTGGGGCAAAGGAGAGAGGGCATTTCAGGCTTGGCGGAAGATGTATGTCTTGTTTGGGGAACAGTTTCAAGGCCATTGTCACTGAATCAAAGAGTATGCGTTGGGCTGCAAGGTATGAGAAGACTGGAAGGATAGGAAGGGGCTAGGTTATAAAGGGCTCTGAATTCCAAACAGAGCACCTAAATCTGCAAAGAAATGACCCCAGATAGTAAGAAAGGTTGGACAAAGATTATTTCCATGAACGTCCAAAACACCCTCCCTTTACTTTCTCTCTAACAGTTCCTATTTTGTCATTCCTTGCTTTCTGCCTAAATGGCCCTTCCCAGCATGGTACATTCTGGCTAAACCAACTAACTTACTGCCCCCTGAACTCAACATTGCATCTTCTGTATTTATCTCAATAATTTGTCTTGCTTGCTTGGATTACCCTCTCTCCCTATCACCACTTCTTAGAATCCTTAACTTCCTCTGAAGTACAGGTCTTAGGCTGGGGAAGCCTTTCCTGATCACCTTACTTGCTAGTAGCTTCCCTCCTCTCATTGTTTTATATTTATTTACCTTATAAAAGTCGCAAACATCACACCCTATCCAGCTCCCTCCCCAACACACAGAACAGAATATAATCTCCCTGAGGGCATTAGCATATTTTTTGTTTTGTCTTTTATCTCTTCCTACTATAATGCTGTGATCCTAGTGGGTGTTTAATGTTGTTGTTGATCTGTTTCAGTCATGTCCCACAGATCCCATTTAGGGCTTTCTTGGCAAAGATGCTGGAGTGGTTTGCCATTTCCTTCATCAGTTCATTTTATAGATGAGGAAACTGAGGCAAACAGAGGTAAATGACTTGCCCAGGGTCACACAGTTAGCGTCTGAGGCTAGATCTGAACTCAGGTCCTCCTGAACTTGCAGTACACTCTATCCACTGCGGCACAAATGCCTATTTCACTGATTTGAAATCCCCTTTGACAATAGCTAAAATTAATTACCTGAGCATACTTAAACAAGTTACTTAAGTTTCCAGGGATCTCAGTTACTTCATTTGTAAAATGAAGACGCTGGACTAATTCCAAAAGTCTGCACTTTGTGACATTAATCTTACCTTTGCAACCAGATCTTAATTTTAACTAGAGCTCAGAAATAAACATATGTCCAAAATATCTCATACTGCAGTCAGTCATTGTGAAATCAAACTATCAACCAAACCATCCTGAATACCTAAAATTACAATCTGCTTTAGAGGCTGATTCACTGAGTGGCCCTGGGGGTAGAGGTGGTGGGGGTACTTAGGGATGAGGTAATGGGGGATCAGGTTGGGTAGTGCCACTCTCTGAAGAAATTCAGAATTAAGGAAGAAAACCTATCTAAGAAGGCACAGCAGTTGGGGTTATTTTAAGCCCCAGATGGCCCAAGGATCAGCTGGATTGATGCTTTGAGCCCCCTCTGGGAGGCATTTAAACTTTAAAGCCCCTCTTATCTGCCAGGTCATTAGATTAATAGCTCCTACATCAATCCTAACTACATAGCAGATAAGAAGTCTTTAATGTTTAAATGCCACCTGCTAGCAGAGGCAGTTGTTAAAAACAACCAAGTTTTCAGGGAAATATGAGAAGGTAAGGGGAAGGAGCCATGAGGGGAAATGGTGAGTGGGTGAAGTGGGTTTTGTGGCAGGCATGGGGATTTTTTAAAAATGCATTTGCATGCTTGATCTGCATTTATGCATGACATGTGGAGGAGAAAAGAAGGGACTGAAAAATGGGTGTGAGTCCAAAACTTCCTTCTGTCTAGTTGGGAAAGGCTTCTGGAAAAGACAGACTATAATCTGGATAGTGAAAGATTCAGTTCTCCCTAGTAACCTTATTTACTGCCTGAAGAAACAAGTTACCTTCCAGGTTTGCTTCATCACTTCCCATTTCCTGACTCTCCATATCTCACTCACTTTAGTGCCCAGGCCAAGAGTCCTCTAGAGACATACATGCATACATATATACATTCATACATGCGTGCACGCATACATACACACACACCCATATACATATGCGGGGGGCGGGGGGGGGGGGATGTGTATGTATTATCCTTACTGTTTTCCATCTCAGCCTAGATCATTCTAGAACAGAGGACCCAATCTTGTTAACTGTTGTTGCTGTTGCTATTTTATAATAAAGAGAGCATCACTAAAATATTACTAAGTTGGATAAAAGAGATAAACTGGAGCTCTCTGACATGTTTTAATAATGTTAATAATTGATAACTCTTTCCCACCAAATACCTCCAAGTGCTTTGCTAGTACTAGTCCATAAAGTATCCCAATAAGACAGTGCAGTATGATTCTTTCATGGTCTGTCATTGGAGCCTGGGAGATACTAAGATATTAAACAATATGCCCCCAAACTGCCATAAATCATACTAAGAGACCTCTTCGGAAATCCCAATCCTTGCAGGTTGTAAATATGAAGTTCAGGTTACTACACCTGCTGCTTTTATTCCTAACAACTTTAAACCCACTGAAAACATATAGATTTGGTACTGAAATCCCTTTAATATGATAAGTACTAAAGGGAAGGAATGACTAGTAAAAACTGCTAAGAAAACTGGACAGAATCATGGTAGAAATTAGGTTTAGACCAACATCTCACACTTCATGCTAAAATAACTTCCCAATGGATATGTGACCTAGATATAAAAGGTCACATCAAAACAAATTAGAGAAACAAGGAGGAACTACCTTTCATATCTATGGAGAGGGAAAAAGTTCATGCCCAAAGTAAATCAAGGATCACAAAAGATACAATGGACAATCTGATTACATGAAATTACAAGAATTTTCTACACACAAATCTAATACATCAAAAGAGAAACAGGTAACTGGGGGAAAAACATCTCTGTAGCAAGTTTCACTAACAAAGGTCTCACTTCCAAAATATATAAGGAACTGATACATAATAAGAGCCATTCCCCAATTAATAAACAATCTAACTATATGAATGGAATGCATGGAGTGTTCAAGCAACTCTGCTGTGAAGGCTTGCCCAGCCCAGCCCTTTTCAGAGCTGCTCATTCTCCTTTGGTGTTCACCTAACCCTCAACTCTCACCTGTGGATCTAAGAAGCAGTAGCATGCACAGTGGTCACACCCAAGTAAACGGGTCTTGGCAGATTGGCCAAACTAAGTTGAGAGTAAATGATGGGCCCATCCAGTGACTTAGGAGGGCGTCTACCCCAAGCATGTGAAGACTTCCCCTGGTGGAATGACTGGATGAGAACAATTTTTTCCAAGAGTCATGAAGGTGGCTGAAACAGGAGCTATGGGCCATTGCCAGTTCTGACTTTTGTCTTGCCACTGGACTTCAAAGACTCTGGAAGAGAGAGTGGAGCTGACAACTTTGTACAACCCTGCTTTATTTCAATCCAATTCACTCATGAATCTAGACATCACCCCATGATCTTCTTCTTAAAAAATGAAGGATAAACAACAACAATGAATATATGAACAAGCAGTTTTCAAGGGGAAAAAACCATCTTATCTATAGTCATACAAAAAAAAATGCTCCAAATCACTGCTAACCAGAAAAATGCTAATTAAAGCAAGGGGTTCCACCCCATACTCATAAGACTGGCAAAGCTGACCAAAAAAGAAAATGACAAATGCCAGAGATGCTATAGGGAGAAAAAAAAGTATAGTTATGCTCTACTGGTGGAGCTGTGAAATGATCTAACCTTTCTGGAAAACAATCTGGAATTATTCCTCCAAAATACTAGTTAGTGTATGCCTTTTGACCCAGAAATGCCACAACTATACTTATACCCCCTAAGAAATATGAAAAGGCCTACATGTACAAGAATATTTATAGCAGCTCTTTTTTACGGGTAAAGAAATGAGAACTAAGGTGTCTGACAATGGAGAAATGGCTGAATAAATTATGGTATTTTAATATAATGGAATATTATTGTGCTATAAGAAATGAAAAAGATGGCTCTAGAGAGACCTGGAAAGACTCATATGAACTGATGCTAAGTTAAGTTAAGAGAACCAGGAGAACAATCTAACATTAATAATGTAAAAATGAGTAATTCTGAAAGACTTAAGAATTCTGATCAACCAAATAATCACCCATGGTTCCAAAAACTAATAAAGAAGAATGTTGCCTACCTTGTGACACAGAGATGATGAATTAATATGCAAAAAGAGAAGTACATTTTTTAATATGGTCAACATGGAAATTTATTTTATTTAACTACGCTTATATGATACAAGGGTTCTATATTCCTCTCTTCTCTTCCTTCCTTTTCCAGTGCATTGGGAGAGGTGAGAGGTGGAAAAAATGGTTATTTAATGAAAAATATATTTTTACATTTTCACGAGACAATGCTACAAATTCACAAGACTTTTGCCCTTCTCCCCTAGTCCTACAACTATTGCCTTTTAAACTAAAGGAACCAAAAAGAAAACTTGCTTCCTGGTATGAATACTTAACAATTCTCTTGGTTGGCATTTACTGAATAGTCATTAGTGTAGTTCGCCAGCAAGTTCACTAACAAGATCAATTTTAGGCAAATTGCTGTATTAGATATTGAGAGAAAGTAAATAAAGGCCAGATTCCTCTTCTCAAATAAAATATAATTTAGTTAAGGAGATTTTAAAAAACTCTTATGAAACAACTTGTAAACATTTAAAAAGTAGCTTCCAGAGAAAGCACAAAATAAGATCTTGCAAATTCAAGGTATGTGCCTAGGAGCCTAAGCAGTGGTCAGAGGATCGTGGAGCAGTGAGGGAAGGCTTTCGAAGAGGTAGGTCCTCAGAGATGTTTTGAAGAACACTCTACAAGAATTTCAAAAAGCAACTGTTTATCATATAAGAACCCAAGAGACAAAAAGATAATGTGAACTCTGCTCTAATGCTTTTGTAACAGGAAAAAAACAGGTTCAAGAGAACATGTATGATTGCTACTTCAAACAAAGCCACCTCTCTTGTCACCACACTGTGTAAAATTACATTCAGGTCACCTTAGGGGTAAAGACCCAGTTTCTTGCCCAGGTCCCAGAAAGGAAATGTTTGGCTACCTCCTCTATTCTAGAGAGGCTCCAATGATTTTTGCCTAAAAGATTAGGTGAAATGAATTAAAGATCTAGTCAGTGTAAATAGAAAGTAATCTTAGAGGGAAGGTGTTAGAAGTGGGGGGACTGGAAAAGACTTCCTGCAGAGAGTGAGACTTTAGGCATCTTTCATGAAGCTAGGAGAACAAAGGTGGACAGAGAGAGCATTCAAGGCCTGGGGAAAGGGAGAGACAGAAGAAGGAAGGAATGTGGTGTTCGAAGAACAGCAAGTAAGCCAGCAGAACTATATGTTACTATGGGGTCATGAACCCACGGTTTAAGAAGCGCTGAAGGAGTCACTAGCGAAAAAAGTTTAAGAAGCTCTGTTTTAGAGTATGTGAAGGGGAGGAAAATATAAGGAAACTAAACAGGTAGGAAGGAACCAGGTTGTGAAGGGCTTTGAAAACCAAGTAGGATTTCACATCTGATACCAAAAATGACACAAATCCACTAGAGTTTATTGAGTCTGGAAGGAGAGGTGACATGGACAGACCTGACCTTACAAAGATAAGGGGCAGCTGAGTGGAGGATGGATTAGAATGGGAAGAGGCTTGAGTCAGGAGGACCAACTGGAAAGCTGCTGCAGTACTACAGGCATGAGGGCCTGCACCATGGCTGCTACGGTGTGAGTGGAGAAAAGGGCACATATATAAAAGATGTTGTAAAGGTTGAAATGACAGGTCTTGACAACAGACTGGATATCCTGAACATGAGCAAGTGAAGAGTCAAGGAGTAACCCAGGTGAAAGGGAGGATCTTAGTGCCCTCAATAAGAATTGGATACAAGGGGGAAGACAGGAGGGCTTGATGTAAAAGATGTCAGTTCTGTTTGAGCCACGAAAGGAGAAGGAAGCAAACATTTAGTTTGTGCCAGGCACCATGCTAAGTGGTAAGAATACTGATACTAGCAAAAAGAAAGACAGTCCCTGCCCTCAAGTAGATTACAGTTATACTGTACACATTGCAGGTGTTAGACAGTGCTTGAAAATTCATGCAAAATTTTTGGCTCTCTCTTCGTGCCTGAGAAATCTGGATATTTTTCTTTCTGATATTATAAATCATAGGTTCAGTGTCATCTGCCGGCCTTCCCATATGTTTTGTCTGCAACTTCCACAAAACTCCCATTTAATTTGCATATGCTGACCTGCCATATATCGGAACCACCATGGGACAAGTCGTGATGTGGAAGGGATAACTGTACATTCTAATGGGAGAAGACAATGCACAAGAGGAAGCTAAGAAAGGAAGGGGAAGGGGAAAAGGTACCTGATGCCTGGTCATGGTTTTTAAGTCCAGAAGCCAGGAACAAGGCAAGGAGGGGAAGGAAGCCCAGCTTGGGCCCCTCTACAAAGAGAAGAACTGACCAACAGAAAGCAAGGGAGTGGGCCTTTTAGCATTAAATTCTAGGTTGAAAAACCCACAGGGTAATTGAATATTGTAGGTCAAGAAAGTCTCAGACATTAAGGGTAGTTCCAGGTTGAAATTGCAGCAAATGAATGTTTCTGAGGTCTGGAAGCAAGGAAAAGGACTGGAAGATGGAATAAAGGCCAGTCTAGGTCCCTCCACAAAAATGGAGCCTCTAGGAGTAATTTACCAATGGGAATTGGGGAGGGCCCTAAAGAGAGATATTACAGGCTGAGAAGGCACATTGAGTTTAAGATGCCTGTGGCATTCATCATATCCAAAAGGCAGCTAGTGATACAGTACTGGAGCTGAAAAGAGAGATTAGGGCTGGATATATAAAGATGGGAATCATTTGCATATAGATGATATTTGAACCTAAGGGAGCTAATGAGATCACCAAAAGAGATGTGCTAGAAGCAGAAGAGAAAAGAGCCACGAACAGAGTGCTTGGGGACAGCCATGATATGTAGGGAGGACCTGGATGAGGATCAAGCAAAGGAGACAGAGGAGTGGTCAGACAGGTAGGAAAAGAACCAAGAGAGAGCAATGTCACAAAAACCTAGAGAGGGTAAGATGCTCAACATTGTCAAAAGATGCAGAGAGGTCAAGAAGGATGAGGATTCATATTTGGCTATTAATAAATCATTGCTAATCACACCACACAGTGTTTCAATTTCTCTACTGATTAAGGTCACTGTTTATAAATGTAACATCAGTGATTTTTTATCCTTTTAAGGGAAATACCATGAAAATAAGGCAGCGGTTCTCAACCTGTGGATTGCGACCACTTCGGGGGTCAAACAAGCCTTTCACAGGGGTCACAGGGGTTGCCTAAGACCATCAGAAAACATGTATTTCTGATGGTCTTAGGAACCAAGACATGGCTCCTCCATCTGTCTCCAGGCGGGTCCGCTCACATGCAGATACACCCACATACAAGTATTAAAGGGTTGCGGCATTAGGAAGGTTGAGAACCACTGAACTAATGTCACAGGATGTTTTGAGGTGACTGCAAATAATAGGCTAAAAATGCTATGTAAACATGTGTTACTACTATTATTTTTGTTGCAACTTGCCTCCTATCACTTACTATTATTACCCCTCAGCATAGCACCCTGAACTCACTTTTGAAGTTATATGGAATACTTTATTGGAGAAAATTTTATCTAAGGTTTTCATTTAAATGGCTAAGGGCAAGTAAACAGATGTGCAGATCATAAATACAAGCTATTGTTTTTTCCTAAGGTGTTTAAACACAGCTAACTTGAATATCACCTGGTAGGTAAACTTGTCAGGCCTAATACTTACTATACTCTTCTCTCAGGAGACACGCCTTAGAAACTTAATGGAAAAAAATGCTTTCTCAGAGCTCCATTCTCCTTAGTCAAGGCATCCCGGTCAACACAAGGAATACATAAGGTGATCTCGGTTGGGATTTATAATTATATAAGAAAATGTGAATTCTTAGGATAGTCTGCAATCCCTTAGTGATCCTCTATCCTCCTCCCATAGCTTACTCTATAACAATGGTTCTCAACCTTCCTAATGCTGCGACCCTTTAATATTCGTATGTGGGCGTATCTGCATGTGGGCGGACCTGCCTGGAGACGGATAGAGGAGCCGTGTTTCGGTTCCTAAGACCATCAGAAATATGTGTTTTCCAATGGTCTTGAGTGACCCCTGTGACCCCTGTGAAAGGGTCGTTCAACCCCCAAAGGGGTCGTGACCCACAGGTTGAGAACTGCTGCTCTATAAGCAACATGACAAATAATGCCTTCATCATGAAAAATCAATTATCAGTAAGGGAGTGGGAGGAGGGAAAAGGTACAGTGTACATGTAGCCAGGACAAAGAAAAAGGGGAAAAGCAGATAATTGGAATAGAAAGAAAGGAGATCTAGTTAAAGACCAAAGGGCTGCCTAATACCTTCATAGTTCAGAAAGTTTTGACAAGATCCTCTCTCTTTAGATATCCACTTAATTTTTCTTTGGGGATAATTACATTTCATTTTTCAGGGTGAAGGGAAAAGACTATTAAGATCATTTTATTCTCTTTAAAAACAAAGCTTTAAAAAAGTACTACATTGAATACACATAAAACAGAAATCAAAAGTAAATGGAAAATACTGACTCAGCAATCTCATGACTTAGCATATCTTCCAATATATGAAAGAAAGACATCATATAAGCCAAAATATTTGTAGCAGAGTGTGTGAGCATGCATGTGTACGTGCGTGCATGCATGCGTGAGAGAGAGAGAGAAAGAGAGAGAGAGAGAACCAAAAACCAAGTGGGAACACCGGTTAGAGAACAATTAAACAAAATGAAATAGAAAAAATTCTCAGTTTACTCGTTTGTAAATTATGAGGCTGGATTAGATGACTTTTAAGTACTGAATCTGATCTTGTGATCTTTAAAGTGGTCTCTTTCTTCTAACTTCATCTGGAGCCTCAAATTGGCAGATAAAACCAATAAAGTTACTGAAATCTGTTTATCCAAAACAAAAGCTTTATTATATAACCATACTAAAAATAACCTCAATTTAAAAAAAAAACCTAAGTGACAAACGAGTCTCTGCCCCCCACATTTGTTCTCTCTAAAGTTTTCCATATACCATTCTCTGATCTCCATAACCCTGACTGAACTTGACCTCAATTCCATCCTATCTTCAATGAACTCAAAAGTAGAACATGGCAAAGCTACCTACCCATCTCTGCCTGAAAATGATCTGATAACATCTCTTTGACTTGTTTCACTATCAGATGCACCCAGTTTGTACAGAAAAGTTCTGGGTATCCTATTCTCTGTGGTCTAACACATTTGTGTAAAAAAAGGCTGTATTTATGAAACCTATCCTTCTTATCAGATTGTATTACCAAGCACAGAAACAACAGACAGGCTGATGTAAAAAGGGCCCTGAATTCAGAATCAAAAGATCTAATCCAACCGCCCCAGAGTAAGATAGAAGGAGGTTATCTTAAGATAGGAGGTAGGAGATGAGGAGGAAGAAAGCAAAAGTTCCCCCTACAAACCCAGAGACTCAGTGAGGAGGTTCTGATGGAAATAGGAGGTACACCTATTCAATGCTTAGAGGCAAAGGGAGCAACCGGAATGAACACATCCCACTTTGGTGCAGAAAACAGAGACTGACGAATGTTTGAAAAAGAAAGCATTCCCATAACACCCTGATAGAATGTCTGGAGGAAAAGGGCAAGGGACTCAGGTGTCCAAAATCCAGAAAGTTTCAAAAGATCATTGGAGCTCTGGCCTGGAGGTATGTGGTTTTAGTTTTATTTGTACTGATTTCTTTACATTTCCAAATATATCCTTTCTCCTTCTCCTCTTCCCTACCCGGTCTTTTCTTGCTGTTCTTTTAAAATATGTAATAAACTGAACACATATCTGCTTATCAGTTATTCTACCTCATATTCCTTCTGCTCTTTGTGCTTTTTAAAGAAAATGCTACAATGACACGTCTTTCTTTGTTTTGTTACTCTTTAATCCCTCGCCCCCCCCTCCACTGTTCCACCTAACTCCCACATGTAGGGGGGAGGGCTTTGGCAGGGGAAGCAAAACCCTCATAACAAATACAGTCAAGCTAAACAAATTCTGAATTAAACCATGTCTAGAAATGTATTTCTTCTGTTGAGTCCCCTCAGGGGGCCTCATTTTCCCAAGTCTTCTCAGAGGCCAAACTTATTCATTATAATTGTACAGCTTTCAGCTTTATTTGTTGTTGTTTTATTTTCATTATTGCAGTCGCACATATTGTGTTCCTAGACCTGCTTTTCTGTATCATATCATGTAAATTATCCCATGTTTCTCTGAGTTTATTTCTCATTTCTTATGGAGCATTATATTCAATCATGGCTAGGTGGCATAGTAAATAGAGTACCACCAGTCCTGGAATCAGGAGGACCTGAGTCCAAATTCGGCTTACTAGCTGTATGACCTTAGGCAAGTCACTTAACCCCAACTGCCCTGCTTTCCGTTCTCCAAAAAGTTAAAAAAAAAAAAAAGCATTATATTCAATCGCCATAGTTCTGTTTAGCCATTTCCCAATGAATGGGTACTTATGTTGTTTCTAGTTCTTTGCTACCACCAAAAGTGTTTCTATGGATATTTTGCTAGTTATAAGAATTTTCTGTATTTGACCTCCTTGTAGTATATGTACCTAACAGTGGATTATATTGGTTAAAGGGTATTTTAGTCATTTTGGGGGCCTAATTCCAAATTACTTTCTAGAATGGTTGGATCAATTCACAGCTCCACCAATAGTCTGTTAGTCTGCCTGTCTTTATGCAGCTCCTCCAACTGTAGACATATTTTGGAGGTAACATTTGTGGGGGGAACATTCCTAGAAAACAGTGTGAAAGTCAAAAACTCAAATGTTGATACACTGAACATATGAGAAATGAGGGTTAGGTTCCTACAACCACTAAAAACTGTAATCTTTAATCAGAGATTGCTGCAATACACTTTTATGCATACACTTCTTTATAACAAAACATTAATTCTAAAAATATGCACTTTTCCTAATGCAGTAACCATGAAATAATCCATAAAATGTAGTAAATAAAATAAAATTGTTAACATGCAAAACATTTTTCAAGCTAGTTATTCTCTAGAATCTTTGGATTCTAGTTATTCTCTAGATCCTTTGGACTAACATCTCAGTTAAAAAACTAATTTCAGACAATCTTCACTTGTCATAACACATGAATTCTACAGTACCATAAATAGTGTACAGCAAATAAAATTCTTAATATGAAAACATTTTTTAACCTGAATCTTAAATTCCACTGTGTCGGATGGCAGTGCAAGGGCATCATACTGTATGCTATGCTGCTATAAACCTCTCTACCTTGGCTGCCCTCTGAAAAAGAGGCAAGTTACAGGGATTTTAGTCACTGCTAACAAAAGAGGCTGAGACTGGCGAGGCCTCAACATCACCTCCAAAACTGTCCTTTACGGCTTGTGGATGGCCCTGGAGATCATAAAGAAGAACTACCTTGAAATAATCTGTCAGCAACATCTTCATGTGCTTTTGAGATCCTTAAGGGTCTCTGAGTACAGGAGCATAGCAGAGTCGAGTTGACAGTTAACCTGAAGACTGCTGATGACGGGATCTACAGTTTCAATGTCTCTAACCAGCTGGTAGATTAGTCTGACTGTGGGTGCAGACACTGCAACACGAAGTTTATCTAACACCTTTATTTTCTCACTAAGCTACATCAATGACTGCACAGTTGGGCTTTGAGCCCAAAGGACTTGCTGTACACTGACAGGACATAATTGCAACACAAAACTTGAGTTTTAAAGGCAAACATGAATGAACAAAGGCAAACAAAAATGAAAATAAGCAAAGAATGCACAGGGAGAACAAGATCAGTGAAGCACCTAGTAGGATATCAGCTGCTCCCAAACTTGCTTGCATCATGCCTCTCATTTTTTTTCTCTACTGTCATACACATGAATGTGCAAGGTTGCTAACAAGAAAGTGAAAATGAGGTTACTAATAAAATCACAGGAACACTGGAAGTAGAGAAAGTTAAATGTAGACAGGAATGCTGAGGATCGACTGTTTAATACTTTCAGGCTGAGGCTCCAAGATAAACTCCCCACAAGCCATCAGCTAAAAGGCAGATGCCCTAGAAAAGATGTTATATATCATCTTTTGGTGAGTGGTAGAGCAGAAGCCAGAAATATGCTGGAAATTGGAGGTATACCTGTTCAGTACTTAAAGGAAGCAACCAGGACTGACACCTCTCTCTGGTGTGGAAAACAGAGACTCATTCAAGCTACGGGGAAGTGGAGCTGGAAAGGTCAGAAAATGTAGCCTGAGTGAGATTGTACAAGTTTCTAGAGGGGAAGAAAGCCTGTTGAAGTAGAGTGGAGGCATGGGTGAATAGGAACAGGTATTTTGAGCTCTCTGTGGTCTTGGGATGTGAATGTCCTTTACTTTATAAATAAGGCTATCCTATGATTTGAACTTTGTGAACAGGAGTGCTGATAAGGGGAGGAGGACCAAACATTGACAATCTACCAAGGGGGCAGCAAGAAGTTAGAAAGGTGAGAGGTCCCTTAAGTGTCTAGCCAGAGTATCTGAATTCCTCTTGTCTAAGAGACAAGTATTAGACAAAGAAAGATGCCATGACCTAGATGTGTGCCAGAACCCCTGGCCCTATAATCAGAGCACAAGAGCTACAAATAAAAAGAATTTTGCCTCCACAGAATCCTGTATAAATTATTGCTTTATTCTCCTTGAGGCTCCTCTGTCATTCTCCACCTTTTTCATGCTCCTCCCCAACCCCTACCATATAGTAACACTGCTTCACAACTATCACTGAATCTACCATTCCTAAATTGTCGAGTGTACCAGGCCCCTCTGGAGAATTCCAGATAAAAGCCTGAAGCCAAAACAAGTAAAAGAAAAAAAAATTCCTGGGATTGTAACTGAAATTAATCTTGAATGTCATAATTTATAACTAAAGCAGATGGAACACATTTTCCTAAACCTGTACTAAGAAAAACCTAAGAGAAAACCATCCATGACTGATGAGGTGAAAGGAGCCGCAAATTCTCTAAGTGGCAGCAGGGTTCATAGCATCGCAGAGTTGGATGAACCTCTAGTTTCAGATACATCACACAGACAATTTCCTTTAACCATTCCCCAAGGCAGGCCTATCCTCCCCAGCATTTTCCTTTGTGGTACAAAGCATGATTTATGGAATACCAAAAGGTTATATGCCCCCCGCAGCAAAGTGTAGGTTGAGTTCTGGACACCACATTTATCCTAATCTTGGGCCCCAGGAAAGTTCTGAACCTAGCTCAACACAGAGATTCAGCCTGAAACCAACCACAGGAAGTTTTCCTTAAGCCTTTGTTGGTTCCAAGTCTGAGCCCCTTTGGAGGTTTTTATTCATCTTTGGAGGTGTCCCTGGAAGACACAAATACCTCTCCTCACCCCCTTCCCCACATAAAGATCTCCAGCAATATCCTGAATCATCCTGGGAGAGTGGAAGAAATGAAGAACATCAAGAGAGACTAGACCTTCAGGGATGTCCAGAGCCTAAGAAAAGGTTCTTTGGGTGGTAGTGTTGGAAGAGAAAGAGGACTAATAGAAGGAAGAGAAGGAGTAATACCTTGCCAGCATTTGTAATAGTGCTTAGAGGTTTGCAAAGCTGGGAGGTATGTGCTATTATTATCCCCATTGTACATGCGAGGAAACTGACACAGGTAGAGGTTAAGTGATTTTCTCAGATTCATACAGCTAATAAGTATCTCCAGCTTGACAGGAACTTCCTGAGTTCTAACCACTGCAATATGTAGCTGCCTCCAGTAGACCATAGCTGGTTCTCAATGACTCCAGTGGCCTCTGAAGTTGTCCACAGGTCCTGAAACACGGGTTGAGGTATTTAGTGATCTAGCTGGGCCTGAATGAGCTGGGACTTCGAACACACACCCCCTGGGTCAGGACATCTTCATTCACCCCTTATCTTTAGGCAAGTCAACTTAAAGCCTTTCCAGCATGCTGGATGTTTGCCCTTACTTAAAACACTCCCCCAAAGATGTTGAACACCTTCTCTTCTTAACATATTATTCGGTCTGTAATTTTTCACTAATGTATAATCCCCTGGTTCCACTATAATTTAAGTCAGTTCTTTATTGTCCTATCTTCTATGTTCACACAAAGAATAGCTTTAATACTTTTCAATTTGAGAACATAATAGCTATCTATTCACATCCTTTTAACAACAGGTTCACGAGATCCACATCAAGGTAAAGTTTCTTTCCTTCAGTCAATATTCCTCAGGTATATTGCCATCTTAATTGGCAAATGGATTTATTAATATGTTTACCTTTAAGCTTTTTTTGAGCTTCACAACAACCTTGTAAGGCACATGCTCCAAGTATCATTATCTCAGAGATGAAGAAGCTAAGTTCAAAGACTTGTCCAATCTTACACATCCAGCAAGGGTCAGGAGGAAGATCCCAAAGACTGACTTCAGGTTCCACAATCTCTCTGCTGTATCACATTGTCGCCATATTAATCTTCTAGAAAAGACACAGAGTCAACTCGCCCTTATATATGTTAAATGATAGAAGAAAAAACATGAATGGGTAAGACATAAAGAGAAAATGGAGAGGGAGGGAGGAAGAAGGGGGTGAACCAAGGAGAGGAAGGGAGGGGGAGGGAATGGGGGAGGGGAGAGAAAAGGAAGAGGAGGAGGAGAAAAAAGAGGGAGAGGAGAAGGAGAAGGCAAAGAAGGAGGAAGAGGAAAAGAAGAAAAGAGGAGGAGAGGGTGAGGAGTAGAGGGTGAGGAGGAAAGGAGAGGAAAGGAGAAGAGAAGAGAGAAGGAGAGGTAGAAGGAGGGAGAGAAAAGATACTTCTAGATAGTCCTTTTGCTCTAAGTGTAGCCTAGACAAAATCTAGCCCAAGGCTACAAATCCAGCTAAATAACCAAAATGAGCAGGCTCCAGGTTACTGAGGAAATCTGGAGTTACCTAGAGAATAGAAACTGAAAAGCTGGAATAAAATGAACTACAAAGTAGGAGGAAAAGAATAATGAACTTATCTAAAAACCATAGGAGGATTGGTTGGAAGAAATGGTAATGGTCAACCCATGGTTGGGGGGGTGGGGGGATGGGAGGCAAGTTTAGGGCAAATATGAGATCTGTCTTCAAGTATTTGAAGGGCTGTCATGTGGGGAAAGGGATTATTAGATTTGTTTTGTTTTGCCCAGGAATGCAAAGGTGGATATTACAGGAAGGAAGGTTTCGGCTCAAGGTAAGAATACACTTCCTAACGATTAAGATTATCTAATACTGTAATGGAGTTAGTGAGTTCCCTATTGCTGTTGTTCAGTCCTGTCCAACTCTTCATGACCGCATTTGGGGTTTTCCTCACAAAGACACTGAAAGTAGTTTGTCATCTTCTTCTCCAGCTCATTTTACAGATGAGGAAACTGAGGCAAATAAGGTTAATTGACTTGCCCAGGGAGCACACAGCTAGTAAGTGTCTGAGGTCACATTTGAACTCAGATCTTCCTGACTTCAGGCCCTATCCACTCCCACCACCTAGCTAGCCTTGAGTACTGTATTACTGATCTTTAAAGATCTTCAAAGGATTGATGGCCATTTGTTAGGCATATTATTTGTAACTGAGATTTCAGTTTGGAGGGGAAGTTAGACTAGAAGCCTGTCTTCTTCATTAAAGACTATTAACAATAAATCTTTCTAAAAATCAGGAACTGAAAGCTTTCCTTTTGGACCATAACCAAGTTCTTATTTTATAGTACACTACAGGTTTCAGCTCTCCAAGCGCACCAATGGCAAAGAGAAAGAAATAACTGCATTTTCCTGCTGCAGTTGGAGAGAAGGCACAGGGGCCTAAAAGGAAGAAAGCCCAGCTAACCTCTGGTAACCTCCTCATCCATCCAGTTATGAGAAAGTACATCACAAACATTTTCATTTCACTTTGGCAACATAAATCACATGAGAGACAGTCATCTGCATTTGGCCTCCATCCACGCAAGCAAATTCACAAACTAAAAAATGTTAAATAATTCTGTATAAATAAAAGCAAAACAGACAAAACACACTCACTGGCCTCCTCAGCACATCACAGAATTTACCTGCTCTTCTCTTGAGGTATGTTTTTCTCCAGGCAGCATCAGTCCGTCTCGCTGTGGCTGATGAAACAGTTTTCTTTCAAACTAAATACCATCTAACTCCAACCCAGCAAGCTGTTACACTACTCCATCGAACACCCCACAGGAAGCTCACAATTGCGAGGCAAATAACCAGGTCTGGTGAACTTTGGCTCCAGAAAATGATCAATCTCATGATGACATTTTAGAGGTCTCTACAAAAATCACATATCCAAATGAGATAAATCCAGTCTCCCAAACGCAGTGCGTTAAAAGAAGGAAACAAACAGAGCCTGAGACAGCAGTGAATTACAAATGGCATGCTAATTACCAGTCTACATCCAGAAATAGCTGAAGACTGCAGGATTTTTTTTGTTGTTAAAATAACTACAGCCTTTATTCTAGGGTTGGGCAAAAGCATCTAATTTATTCAAATTCTCAAGCCTCTAAACATAAGCATATTTCCATGGGCTTATTTGGGGGAAGGGATGGAAAGAGACTTTGGGTAGGGGGTCATCAAAGACCGCTGAGATGATGCCATGGTGTAGCATTGTTACGCAGTGATAGTTCAATACAACTAGAGTGGCAAAAGGTAAGGCTGCCAGAAGGAAGAAGAAACCTTTCTTCCTCTTTTAGTCTGTTCACAGGAACAGCGGCAACAGCCAATGCTTTAGGGCAAAAGGGGAAAAAAAAGACAGAAGTAAGCTTAAGTTGTTTGTTTGTTTGTTTTTAATACACATTTTCAATACGAGAGAATGTTCAAATTTAATTCTTTTAAAATAATAACCCAAAAAGGAGCAGAACATCACAAACAACATTATCATTCCATGGCATCACAGAATCCTAGCTTTAGTTGTTGCTGTTCGGTCATGTCCGACTCTTTGTGACGGGACTCCACTTGGGGTTTTCTTGGCAGAGATACCGGAGTGGTTTGCCATTTCCTTCTCCAGCTCATTTTACAGATGAGAAACTGAGACAACCAGGGTTAAGTGATCACACAGCTAGTAAATGTCTGAGACCAGAATGGAACTCAGGAAAATGGGTCTTCCTAACTTCAGGTTCAGTACTCTTTCCACTGTGCCAACTTAGCAGCTCTCCTAGATGTAGAACTGGAAGGAAGGTTAGAGACAATAAAGTCTAACATTCTATTTTAGAGATGAGGAGACTGAACTTACACAGAGACTTACCCAGAATCATATAACTATAACGGGCAAGTTTCTGAAGCAAGATTTGAATTCAGGCCTTCCTAATTCAAAGTCCAACTCTATCTACTGTCAGTGTTCAGAGTGGGGAGAGCTGGTTCAGATTTTTTTGAAAGAATTCAACCAGACCTTCTCTTTAGGCAAAGGGAGCTTTATTAACACAAAAGCATGTGGGCCTGAGCTAAACAAAGGCAATGATATAGAACAAGGACCAGACTTATATAGCCAGAAAGCTATACAGCCTATAGAGTGGTGATGTAAGTTTTAGGGTTTCTAAAGGGGGTTGGAGATTTAGGGACAAGATAAGGAAACAGGATGAGTACAATGAATGACATAAGATAAGTGAGACAAGGAATTTTAGGATAAGGTGAAGTTTTGTGGCATTTCAAGATATGGGGAGATTTTAGGACACCACGGAATGAACAATTCAATCCTTAGGGCACCTCAGTATTTTAGGCTGCCTTTAGAGGATAAACCAGTGAAAGGGCAACTTAACCTTTGGGGCACTTTTGTATCCACATCACTACTGCATAGGTTGCTTTTTGACCCTTTACAGATTCTCTACTAGGTGTTATCTGTTTTACTAAGATTAAATGAAGTTTACAAACTATGATGGAGGCAAACAGAAAAACAAAATCAATGACCTTGACAGAAATAAGTGGACACTCAGGGCCAAAAGAGCACTGATCTTAGAATCTAGAGAGTTGATTTCTAGTTCTAGCTCTTTTATTAATTTGCTGTGTAAGCCTGAGCAAGTCATTTCACTTCAACTTCCTTAGTCCTAAAAATGAAGAATTAAATGCAGTTATAGTTATAAAATCGCAGAATTTTAGAACTGGAAGGGACCTTAAAAAAATCAATTGACTCCTCTCCCTCCTTTTACTAATAAAACCCAGAGAGGTCAAGTCACTTGCCCCAAGGTCATGCAGCTAGATTAACATAACTGCAGGCTAATCCAGATAACTGGGGTAGAACTGGCATTATCATCTAGCTAAGTATGGAACTATGTATGGTAGACTAGAAAGAGCCATTAACATAGAGTCCCAAAGCCTGAGTTCAAATCTTGTCTCTATGACTTTAGACAAGTCACTTAACCTACACAGGACTCAGTTTCCTGAATTGTAAAACGAGAGGGTTGGACTAGATGATCTTTCAGGCTCTTTCTTGCTCTAAATCTATGCTTTTAGGATCTGATGATCCTGTAACTCCATTACTCTTTCTGGTACACAAGGCTGGATTTTTTTAATATGTAAAAGCTAGGCATTTCCTTCCTTCAATTTGGCTTAGCAATCAATCACAGCAGAGCAGTGCTTCTTCAGAAAGCGCAACCAAGTCATTGTAAGGTACGGAGGTGACACCAAGGGACAGACATTATATTCACTCTCCCCACTGCCAGCCAACTCTTTGTTTTCATATCCCATTTTCCCATACCCAAGAGAAAACTAAGAAACTGAAAGGTTCTATAAGTGACTAGTTTTTCTTTGGAAAGAATCGTGGGAGCTGAACTAGAAAGTCCCACAAAACCCGGTACCTGCCTTCATTCATTAGAGTCCTCCCTTGCTACCAAGAAGCCTATGACCGACCTGAGGAACTTCATTTCCTCACAAAGAATGTCTCTGTGCCACCAGGTCCCAGTTTACCATTTACGTTCCCTGGGCACTGCTGTGTGCTATGGTCCCCCACCATGACCATCTGCTCTGGAAGGAATTAATGAGCTCTTTTACTGGAGAAGTTTGTCTCTGTGGTTAGAGAGTCAGACCAAGGGCAGGCAAGGCAGAAGGGGAAGTGAGGGATGAGGGGGATGGGGAGAAGAGAGAAGCCTGCAGGGCTTAATCCTCTGGCAGTATTCACTGTCTCAGACAGATCATTGCACAAGCTCTGACCTGTAGGGAAGCATCTGCTGAACCTTAAAACATGGCTCCCTGAAGATGACCTGAGCAAAGGAAGATGAGCCTAAGGAAGGGGAGGATTCCACAGAAGCCGAAAAGGCTCCTTAGAAGTCTGGTTGCACTCTTGTTCCAGATGGGGACTGTGGCAAGTTGTTCCTATTTTCAAGAACATTTTCCCCAGAGAAGGCATCCTCTTTCTGTCATGTGGCTAACAGTTTAAGAAAGGCTGTTTCCTTGTAATTGTGGGACAAACAAAGAAAGGTAGACAGTATTTGAACCAACAAAAGGGAGCCCGGGAAAGTGTCCTCCCAAGAGCAAGCATCTGGACAAATCCAAGTGAATTAAACTACCCTTAACTTGAGGGGAGGACCTAATGCAAACTGGGTCATAATTGAATGTGACAATAAAATTCTAACTGAATATTCCAGATCTGAGTCTTTCTCTCACATTTATTTCTTGTATTCTAATCATTTTGGTCTTCACACGAAATGCTTCAGGTGTGACTCTTAAGATTCTAAGTTTTGGGGCAGACCTGAGCTTGACCCTGTGTTTGAAGCTCAGCCCAGAAGTAATCTGTGCCTATCACTCATCAACTTTTTTCTTCTTATATGGAGAAGGTATATTTATTACACAGGGTTATGTGAGGAAGGAGTAGGTTTTTGGGATTCCCCTAAAAGATCTAAAATAAACTAAGAAAGACCTTCAAGAGTGGCAAAGTGGTACAATTAACATGAATCCCAAAGTCAGGAAAAAGTGGATTCAAGATCTGTCTCTGGCACCTACTAGCTATGTAACCACTGCCAAGTCAAGTAATCTCTCTGGTCTTAAGCAACTCACTAAAACTATAAATTACTCATAAGACTATAAGTTACACCTGAATGGTATATCAGCATCAGTGAAGAAAGCTTCCACACTGGGAGTTCCCTCTGTCAATGACATATCGGTCACAATTCTAACCTCCTCACCCACCACTATCACCAAAAATAAAGATGCTTTAAAAAGACACAATTTACAAAATTTCATCCTTCAGTAAACTGAAGTAATCTAACAGCTTAATGAAAGTGCCATTACCCTACTGCAACCACAAAAGCTCTATGCACAGAACTCAAAAATTGCTGGATTCTGAAGATAATCTGCATACCCTCCATATGCAAAGCCTTCAAGTCCCACAGTGACCCACCCCTATTAGCTAGAACCTTGTAAATCTTCTTAGCATTTAATAAAAATGACTCTAACCCTTTCCTTAAAGGGAAAACAATGCATCCTCCTTAGAATGTCTAGGTGCTACATAAAACCACGACTCTCAGCTAAATATTTCACACTTAAGAAAATTTCAGAAAAAAAATGTTAATAACACTACATAGATATTCCTCTAACACCTCAAGGATGGTATTGTTCATGGAGGCCATGCATATGACACAGCCTCATATGCCTGGAGCTTAAAGGAAATCAGGTTATGGAAATGTAAAAATGCTCAAGAAAATCAGAAACAACACTACTTAAGCAATTCACCATTTCTCTGAAACACTTTGGAACACTCTCCATTCAGTAAATATTTATTAAAGCAAGGTCTGCTCCAGGATCCCTGGTCACCACTCTGTCCACTGCTAGACCTTAAGAATATTTTCTTCTCCATGGAATCATTTCCCTGACTCTACCTTATAAATTCTAAAACTCTGGCTTCCCATTTGCTCACTTTCTCTTGGTATCACCATTATAATCAATCAATAAACATTTATCCCATGAAGATAGAAAGCTTAGATGAGTCTCCATCCTTGCCCTCCCAGAACATAAAATCTAGAAGGGGGGAAAAGACACAAACAAGATAATTACAAAACAAATTACTAAATTACAAGTACGTCAGATGAGACCTGAACAGAGTGCTATGGGAGGCCTGAGTGTGGCATGGGGGTGTCCGTCATTACTGATGGAAGACTAGGGAAAGTTGTATGTTGGCGGTAGCATCTGAGTAGGTTTTAAAGGATGGGATGCAACCTAGCAAAAATGGGCATAGGAAATAGCGTGGCAGGCAGAAAAGAAAACGTAGCTTCAGGGAACAAAGAGTCGTCCACTTTGTTTTAAAGTTTTAAACAGCACCCAGTAGGCAACGAGGAGACACTTAAGATTTCTATGCAGAGGAGGGATGTGATTTCATCTATGTATCAGCAAGAGTAATTTAGCATTAATATGTAGGACAAACTGGAGGAGGAGATAATGAAGCAAGAAAAGTCTGTTAAAAGGCTGTCAGGATAATCTGAGCAAGTAGCAAGGAGGTCCAGGTAGCATTGCAAATACAGGAGACAAGACCTCGTGGAGGTAAGAGCAGTTGCAGGCAGAAATTGGTGACAGCTTAACAGGAGAGATGAACAACTGAGAATAGTCAAAAATAAGATGGGAGTTTTAACACGGGAAACTGTAGGAATGGAGAATACCACTGACAGAAAGAACAGAGTCAGAAGAAGTCGCTTTAAATCAGAAAAAGCAGCTTTAAAAGAAAAAGATAACAAGCTTGTGGGTATGGTGAATTTGAGGCAGCAGGAAAAACAAAGGTGGATTACATGAACTCCTGGGATTCAAGGCGCTTTATAATCTCTGCCAAACTCCCTTCACATATTCTACATTCCAGTCAAAGTGGGCTACTGGCCCACTCTCCATCTCCCATTTCTGTGTCCTGCACTTTCCAGTCCCTCTTGCCCGGAATGAACTCTCTCTGTCTCCCCTTACCACCATCCTCCACTTGTGAAATCGATCTTTCTCCTTCAACTCCTCCAACAGGCATTTAGCCCTACTACCGTACCTCTGCATCAAGATGCATCTATCTTTGAATCCCTAGTGCCTAGCACGGTGCTTTCATATGAAGTACTTAAAAAATATTTGCTGAATTAGCCTCCATAAGTAGGTTATGATATCACGCACTTAGAAAGTATGCGCCGCTATCTAAAGTATGACTTACTCCAGCTTCTAGACACTTAGCCCCAGGGCCAGGCACATAGCAGGCATTCAATACATTTTCGTTGAATGACTGATGGAATGAACTTTATTAATCAATGTAAATTCTTTCTAATTCACAGATTTAGATTATGAAAAATAAATTGATAAAGGATGTAAACCCAGAAGGAACCTCAGAAATCATCTAACCTACTGTCTTCAGAGATAAGGAAAGGGGAGCTGAGAGATGATTACATCACTTCCCTGTGGTCACCAGGTGGCAAATAGTAGAGACAAGATTTGAACCCAAATCTTCTGACTCCAAATCTAAGGCTCTTTGAACTGTATCACAAAATGTCTCTTTGGCTCTCCATTTTCTAAGTTTGCAAAGTCCATTTATTAAATTTACATAAAACAAGATTGCCTATGTTTTTTTAAAGCAATCTCTAACTTACAGCCAAACAATAATTATGGAATCCAATAAAATCAGCACAATTCTCTCCTTCATAAAGGAAAATCACTTTGCTGAATTCAAAGTACATGATATTTTTGCTGCATGCTGGGACCATCGTAATTAATTGCCTCTTAACTAGTCTCCTTGTCTCCTGTCTCTCACCTCTCACCTGCAGCATGCTAGATTAATCTTCCTATAACACCATACTGAATAGCCTACTGTTCTCAGAAATTTTAATGGCTCCCCTGTAGTTACTGAATGAAACCCACACTCCTTAGGCTGGCTGTCAAGTGTCCCAATAATCTGATAGCACACTACTTTTCCAACCTTATCTCCCCCTATTCCCCTTCATGCACCTACATTCCAGTGTAGGACTCTTTGGAAATCCTCAGCATACCTTACCTTTCCTACCTGTACATTTTTGCTCAGGTCATTCTCTCTAACCACAATAATATTCCCATCCTCATACCTGCCCATCAAAATCCTACCCATTGTTCAAGGTCTAATTCAGATATCACTTCCTACTCTACTCAGTCTTCCCTAATCATCCTAGCTAGACATAATCTCTACTCCTGATTCCTACAGCCCTTTAAACTTCTCTTACAGATGTTTCTATACAATAAGCCTCCATTAAGTACTATATACAAAGTACTGAGCTAACTGGGAGTAAAAAGACAAAAACCAACAGTATTCTTCCTCAAGAAGCTTACAATTCTAATGATGCTGGGGATGCAGCATGCGCACAGATAGTAAATACAATGTCTATATAAAGCAATGGAAAGCAATTTCAATAGGCAGAAAGCCCTAACTGGGAGATGAGGAAAGGTTTGGCATCTTAATTTGAACTTGAAGGAAGACAGGAATTCAGAGAAGTGAGGCAGGCAGGAGAATGGAGACTGAACCCCAGGCACAGCCTGTGCAAAAGTACTGGGGCAAGAAACAGACGCAACATAGAAACACTAAATTACAGGCATGTGCAGGACTTAATGGGCCTGGCCACACACTGTTGGTCTTCTGTCCACAAAGTAGGCTGGCTTAGTTTGGAGAAGCATGTCATTTAAATCATGGCTGAGTGATGAATTTTTTGGTGATAGTAACTGAAGATCTTCCACTGAGTCACAGATGAGCTGCTGTCAAGGGAGGTAGTCGACATTGCTGATGTCAGACATCACTAAAGTGACCTTTGATATCTATGTACATGACTTATCACCCTAATAGGCTCTAAGTAACATGAGAGTAGGAACTCTCTTACCTCAAGTGTGTATTCCCTCCCCTACTATGGAGTTCTATATACAATAAGCATTCAATACATATATTTCTTGAAGGAATGAAATGATTTAAAAAACAACTGATGCAATAATACTTAGTTCTCAGTCTTTCTATTAGTTAACACTAACACTATCAAATAAATTACAACATCAAATACATATTAAGCTATGTATCAAGTTTGGTATAGTGTCTGGTATATAGTGCTACTGACTGAATGACTGATGCTGTTTCTAACCTACCACCTTGTACAGTAACTCCTATTCACGTCCTCTTCCCACCAAACTGAAAGCATCTTAAGGACAAGGATCAGGTAGTATCATATCTCTTTGAATCCCATACAGAATCTACACAGACAAGGGTTTTTGAAGTACATTGGAAACAAAAGAAAGATGAATGAAGCGTTAGAACTGCAGATACTCAGGGTGGATGGAAAGAAGATAAAACTACTAAATGCCTAATTTGCTTCTGTTTTCCCTACCAAGGAGGTTCAGACTAGGAAGGAAAAAAGTGTTATCAAGGAACTGGTTGTCAAGCCTCATGAGGAGATGATGAGAGAGCATCTAACTATCTTTGATAAGTCTGAGTCACTTGGCCCAAACAAACTAAATCCCCAGAAGGATGATGAAAGAACTGGCAGATGTTACTACTCAGCTGCTCTCAATGATCCATGAAAAGTCACAGAGAACGTGAGAAGTACTGAAGGACTGAAAACAGGCAAATGGTGAATGTGTGCATGTTTGTAAATATCTACAACTATATATGCCTATAGATGTATATTATACAAAAAAGGGCGGGGGGGAAACCATGGAATCTTCTAATTAAAGAAGCCAAAAAACTTGACTGGAGAGGCAGTGTGGAGCAGTAGTAAGAGCACTGGATTTATAGTCACAGTGTCTAAGTTCCAATATTAAATGCTATTTATTCACTGTGTGACCATGAGCAAATCAAAGTCCATCTGAATTAGTCAAAAAAGGAAGAATGAATACACAAATACAGAGAGAGAGAGAGACAGAGAGAGAGAGAGAGAGACAGAGAGTTGGCTACAGAAATACATTTGAACCAACAAGGAAACAGGAAAGAAAGAGAAGAAGGGGTGAGGGGGAATCTAAGAGAGGATAGATTAAGGGAGGGATTAGTCTGAGGAAAAACAAACTAAAAAAAGATGCACAGAAATATTTATAGCTCTTTGAGATGACAAAGAACTAGAATCTGATGAGGTACGCATAAACTGGAAAATAGATGAACAAGTTTTGGTATATAAATGTAATTGAATACCATTGTGCTAATCTCTTATCAGTGTAATGACCAACTAAAATGCCAAAAGAATACCTCATTCTAGTTTCATGACAGAGAGGTGAAGGACTCAGAATACAAAATGCAGAATTTTTTTTTGAAAGTGGCCAATGTGGAAATTTGTTTTGATTGACTACACATATTTGCAGTGGGTTTTGTTTTTCTTGTGTACTCAGTTAGGGTGGAGGGGAAGGATAGGAGGGCTAGAAGACAGAATTTAACTGATTAAAATAAATTTTTAAAATTTAGGTGAATGGGAGTAGAGTCAAGGAGTGTAGACGGCTCTTTCTAGGAGGCTGGCTGTGAAAGTGAGGAGTAATATAAAAAGTGCTCTTCTGATCCAAACTAAACCTACTAATGGAGGGAATTGTTTTTTTCAACAATAACTTTCTTTTTACAACTCTCTGTACTAGATATACTTTAAAAGACTGTACATAATGGAAAATTACATTGATATAACATCAAATCATATTTCCCACTGACTTTTATTATAACTTTGGAGATACATATCTCTTTTTTAAAAAAGCAAGAGGGGAAATCTCCAACATATTTAAGAATTCCTGAATTCTTATCAAAACACATCTTACCAAAAAGAAGGAATCTGTTATTAGTCTTAAGCTTTATACTAAGATAATTTTTGATGTCTTTTCTACTTCCCGGAATAGAAAGTACAATGCTACACATAGAATAGGTACTTAACAAATGCCAAATCAATTCAGAAAGATTGTGTGGAATGCAGCACTGTGAACGGGGCAGCTAGGGGGTGCAGTGGACAGAGCATCTGGGCTGGAGTCAGGAAGATCTGAGTTCCAACCCTGCCTCAGATACTCAGTAGCTGTGTGGTCCTGATCAAGTCACTTGACCCAGTTTGCCCCAGTTTCCTCATCTGTCAAATAAGCAAGAGAAAGAAATGGCAAACTACTCCAGTATCTTTCCCAAGGAAAACCCTAATTGGGGTCACAAAGTCAGAAATGACAGAAAAACAACTCAACAAAAAAGCACAATGAAATTCAAACCCATGCTTGATTTCAGGATATCTGGTTCCAAGTTCCTATCGTCACTAAGTTGTACCTTGAGCAAATCATAACCTCTCAGAGCTTTGGATTCCCCATCTGTGTGAGGATGACCTCTGAGATCCCTTCTAGTCTAGCCCAGAATCTTACACATAGTAGGTACTGGATAAAAGTGAATTTAATTTTCAAATGCAAAGTTTTTATTATAATAATAATAATAGCATTTATATAGCACTCCTAAGTTTAGCAAGGTATTTTACGAATATCTCATTTTACCCTCACAGATACTCAAGGTGGATGGAAAGACTGACTCCAGGTTCAGTGCCCTATTCACTTTGCCACCTAACTAAATTTATTTCTTCCACACAAGACAAATGTACAATTTCTTACCACCACCACCACCACCACTACCACTACTATCTCCTCTCATGATTTTACAGTCATTAAAAACACAGATGAAAACAAATCTTACAAGATAGCTGAGTGAAATAGTGAATAAAGGTACCAGACTTGAAATCAGGAAGACCCGAGTTCAAATACCACCTTAGATACTTACTGGCAAGTAGTAAACCCTATAGGGCAAATAGGTGGCACAGTGGATAGAGTATTGGATGTGAGGACAGGAAGACATGAAGTCAAATCCTGCTTCAAACACTAGCTGCATGAGCCTAAGCAAGTCACTTAACTTCTGGGTCTATTTCCTCAACTAGAAAATGAGGATAATAATAGCAACAGCTTCCCATGGTTACTGTTTTGCAAATCTTAAAGCAATATATAAATGCTAACAATTAATATTAATAATTGTGTGATCCTGAGCCCAACCCTTAACCAATGATCTCCCAGTTGCCAAATCCAGTGGTTTTTTTTCTTAAGCCTCATTCATCTTGACCTCATTTTGACACTGTTGATTGCTCTCTCCTCCCTGATAACTCTCTTCTCTCTAGGTTTCTGGACACCAGTCTCTCCTGGTTCTTCTCCCACCTATCAGACTGCCACTTCTCAGTCCCCTTTGCTCAATCCTCATTCAGATCACTTACCCTGCATATCCCACAGGGCTCTTTCCTGGGCCCTCTTCTCTTCTCCCTCTCTACTATGTTACTTGGTGACCTCTCATCAGCTCCCATGGATTTAATTACCATCCTCTGTTGACGATTCACAAATCTACCTAGAGAGCCCTAACCTTTCTTCTGACCTCTAGCCTCAAATCTCCAAATGCCTTTCAGATATCTTGAAGTGGATATTCAGTAGACATCCTAAACTGAACTCATTAACTCGACTCTTAAACTCTCCCCTCTTCCAAACTTCCTTATTACTGTCAAGGGTACTATCATCCTTCCAGTCCCCCAGGCTTGAAACCTAGATGCCATCCTCAATTCCTCACTATCTCTCACCTTCTGCCATATCTAATCTCTTCCCATGCCTGCTGATTTCACCTTTGTAACATCCCTCAAATATGCCCCCTTCTCTCCTCTGATGCCACCACTACCTGATAGGGGCCCTCATCACCTTGTGCCTAGATTACTGCAATAGCCTGCTGGTTGGCCAGCCTACCACAAGTCTTTCCCCGCTCCAATCCATCCTCCATTAAGCTGCAAAAGTGATTTTCTTAAGGTGCAAGACTATTTCATCCCTCTACTCAATAAACTCCAGTGGCTCCCTATCCCATCAAAGACCGAATATAAAATCCCTTATTTGGCATTCAAAGCCCTTCATAACCTAGCCCACCTCCTCTACCTTTCCAGTCTTCTTACACCTTATTCTCCTTCATTTATTCTTTGATCCAGTGACACTGCTTCCTTACTATTCTACCATCTCTCAGCTCTGGGCATTTTCTCTGGCTGTCCCCCATGCCTAGAATGCTCTTCCCCTCATCTTCATCTCCTGTCTTCCCTCCATCAAGTCTCAACTAAAATCTCACTTTCTAGGGAGCCTTTCCTAATCCCTCTTGATTCTGGTGTCTTCTCTTCCTTGATCATTTCCTGTTTATCCTGTATATAGCGTATTTGTACATATTTCTTTGCTTATTGTCTCACCTGTTAGACTGTCAGTTCCTTGAGGACAAGGACAGTCTTTTGTCTGTCTGAATGTTGCAGCACCAATGCAACATTCACAGCACCCACAAAATGTAACAGATTCTCCATATAGAAGACAGAAGCAAAACATTTCTTCACACACCAGAAAATCAAATCCCAAAACCAGTAAGCTGATTCCATCATGGTAGCAAAGAAGTTAATAAGCCACAACAGCACAGGGAGCCACAGCATCCTTTAGCCTTCCCACAAACCAACACAAGACCAATATTTACTCACAAACCTATCTGTCTACCTGGGAAGCATGCACTCCATTCCAACCATCTCCTCTCAACCAGCTTGCTCCAACTCCCAGTTTCCTGTGGGCTCTGCTGCACCTTTCAGCAAACTCCTTCCACCACAGGTTCCATGTGACTACATTCAACTATCAGGGGCAAAGTTTATCTCTGAAGCAGGGAAGGTCTTCAAATTCCCCTAGGTCTATTAAGGGGCAGGGAAGATCTTCAAATTACCATTACCATTACACTCATTTTGTATACTCAGTGCTTAGCACAGTAACTGGTGTTGAATAAATGCCAATTGACTAATTGGCTTAATCTCTGCCACAGCCTCAGTTTCCTCATATTAAAATGGAGATGATAATACACCTACCTCAAAAGGTTACTAGGAGGATCATGAACTAATAAATGTATAACATTTAGTAAACCTTATACTGCTATATAAATGCTAGTTGCTAATAGCAGTAGTAATAGTAGCAGCAACAGTAGCTGTCCTCATATTCTAGTTGAGGGAATTCTCACTGATTGCCAAGAGCTTGACTATTTAATCAGTCACACTGGCCATTGCAATTGTTTATAGTATCAAGGAGAAGCAACTTCCTGGGAAAGCCCCACATGAATTTACATTTTTAGGTAGAAGTAACTCATCCCCTAGCACAGAACTTCGCTATATGAATTCATCAAGAGAAGAAAAAGGATGCTATGTCTTAGGTCAACCATCACCACACCCACCCTTCACCAGAGGGCCCATGTTGTTGTTGTTCACTCATTTCAGTCATGTTGGACAATTTGTGACCCCATTTGAGGTTTTCTTGGCAAAGATCCAGGAGTGGTTTGACATCTCCTTCTCCAGCTCATTTTACAGATGAGGAAACTGAGGCAAAGAGGATTAAGGGACTTGCTGGGGGTCATACAGCTAGTAAGGGTCTAAGGCTGGATTTGAACTCAAGTCTTCCTGACTTCAGGCTTGGCCTTCTATCCCATTTAGCAAAAAATCAGGATGAAATATTCTGACTTTGTAGATAAATATTCTAAACTACTAAAGGGCCTTTAAGGATATTTAACATTCATGCCACTTTCACAGATTTTTGAAGCTTATAAATTATAATGTGTACATATGTATATTACTATTACAATGCCACCTCTGGGCGTGCTATGGATCCTGGGCATCCAAAGGTTATTCTAGCAGAGAACAAGCTTCTGTAAGTACTATCAAATTGTAAAGGCCAGATGTTAGATTGTGGTGATGTACTGTTTTCCACTGGACAAAATAAAAGTAACAGTAATAATAAACAGATAAACAGATGATACAGGGTGTTCCTAAAGTTTGGGCACATAGGAAATCTCATTAACTATGCATATTTTCAAGAAATGAAATGAATACAATTTTCAATAACATTTTATTTAATTAGCATAAATTTTAGCCATGACAATTTCATATGGAATAAAAGCTTTCATTAACTATTGTGGACTATTTTCCATGTTAATGAGATTAAATTAATGTAATTAATTAATGAGATTTCCTATGTGTCTCCTATGTCTTCCTAAGAAATCTCATTTATGCTAATTAAATAAAATGATGAAAATTTCATTCATTTCATTTCTTGAAAATGTGCATAATTAATGAATTTCCTATGTGTCCAGACTTTAGGAACACACTACAGATAGACAAAATAAAGGAACATTGAATAGCATGATAATGGCTTTTGCCAGGATTATTTCTATCTGAACATCATTGAAATATCTTTCACAACTTTTGTATTCCCTTCCCTTCTCTCCATTCACACAACTACCTCTCTGGTATAGATGCCTGGACCTCACACCTGGACTACTGAAACAGCCTTCTGGTTAGCCTCCCTGCCTAAAGCTGTTCCCCAATTCAAACCATCCAGCACTTAGCTGTCAGATGGAGCTTACACACATACACACACACACACACACACACACACACACACACACACACACACACACACACACACACACACACACACACACCCCAACTCAATAAACTCTGGTCGTTTCCTTTTACTTTCAAGAGCAAATGTAAAAATCTGTTTGGCTTTTATCTGACCCCTTCCTCTCTTTCTAATCTTCTTACACTTTATCCCTCCTCCATGTTCACATAATTCAGAAACACTGTGTTTTTGCTGTTCTTTGTATACTAATACTCCATCTCTTGCCTCTGTAGTTTTTCACTGGCTGTCCCCATGCCAAAAAGGCTTTCCCTCCTCATCTCTGCCTCTTGGATCCCCTGGCTCCCTTTAAAACTCAAATTCTACCTTCTTCTAGAAGCCTTTCCCATTCCCGACCCTCTTTCCCTACTCCCCCCACCATGCCTTCCCCTGAGATTACATCCAATTTATTCCATATATATCTATCAATACAAACCACTATGCATATACCATACACAAATATATACCAACTATGTACATAGGTAAGCTTTTTTTTTTTTACAAAATGGGGAAATATTTATTAATTAAAACTGTTTTTCATAGTTTTACAAAGAGGTTTGCTAATAAGGTTGAAGTGACCTTAAAATCTTTGGGAGGTCCAAGGCTTCCCATCTTTCCTTATAAAGCCTCAAGCTCTCTGGGCAGGGAGTCAGGGGCTGTGTGCAGGCACTAAATCTGAAGAAATGGTTGTCAGTCCTCAGGCAGGTTTTAGAGGTGTGTGTGGTGGTGACTGGTTCCATGGAGCAAAATATTCTGGACTATGGGCTTGACTCTCCCTCTAATCCTCCCCAGGTCCACCTCATTAAAAAGGGGAGTCAGAAAGTGAGCTTCTTGAAGGCAAGGACTGGGTTTGTATCTTTGTATCTCCAGTTTTTGTATCTCCTGGGTTTTCTTTGTATCTCCAGGGCTTAGGACAGTGCTTGCAAGTATTTGTTGTTTTGATTTGAAACAGTTCACAGATCTGGAACTGGAAAGGGTCTTTGAGACCGCCTAGTCTAATATCCTTATTTTACAGATGGGAAATTGAGACCTAGGAAGGTTAAGTGTCATGACCAAGGTCACACAGCCAGTGCCAAAAGCGGTATCTGAACCTAGCTCCTCTGACTCCAAAACCAGTGCTCTTTCCACACTCCCTTGTTCCTATAATGAAAGAATTCTTTTATAATATAAATGTAATATAAAATTATTATGTATATACAATATACATAGTATAATATAAAGAACATAAATTTAAATATTATATTATATAATAAAATATATAAATAATATAAATCTTAGCATAATATGCTAACAACCCCTATTTTAGATGACAAAAATCCCTTAAAATTCACAAAGGTCAACAAAAAACATGAACTACAGAGGTTTCAGACAGATTCCTAACAATACATCAAAATAGCCAGATAATGTATGTTGATACACACACACACACCACCTCTACCCCTAGAAATTATGCAATTCTGCCTACATCTAGCCCATCCTTAATCTGATTCCTTAAAATCTAATCTCAATGGCACATATGACAATTGATACCTTCTCTCAGAACTGGTGGATTCTACAGCCCCCAGAGGGCCTCAAAGGGCTTCTGCCCACCAATAAATAGTGGGAATCTTTAGGTATTGTAAAATAATAGCTACTTTGACTTAAGTCCTTTCATGTGCAAGGAACTACCTAAATATGTCCATTCTTACTTTATAATATTGAATTAAAATTGCTTGAGGTTAGAAAGAACCATTGAAACAATCTGCCAGTTCAACCTTCATTAGAAATAATTTAGCTTCTATTTAAAGAGATGTATCATTAAATTTATGGTAAATGAATTCCCTGACAGACCATAAGACTGGCAAAGACCTGTCTCCCAGAAGATATACAGATAGAAGCATCCATCACTTCTAACAGCATCATCGATAAATGATAGGCTTGGATGTGAAACAAGGATGGTAACATCTAAGAAAAAAGTCTGGAAGCAAAAGGATAGATAGACAGACAAATATAAATACATATACATATACACATAAATACACATATATACATACATGTCTCTATGTAGGTGTGCACAAAATATCTATATATCTCCATATATACGTGTGTGTATATGTGTGTGTGTGTATATGTGTATATATATATATATATATGTATATATCTGGAGAGAGACAGAGAGGAGAGAGATGATGATAGAGTGTTACAGTTTCTGATGCAGATATATATACATGATGTAGATAATGAGATCAATATAGATGTAGATACAGAGATAAGGATATACATACATTAAAGATATATAGATGTAGATATAGATGATATAGGTATAGATCTATAGATATAGGTACAGATATAGAGACAGATACAGCTGTAGATATAGATAGGTATAAGGTATACAAATGTTGATACTGAGATATTGATGCTGAAAATCATGAAAGTTTGGAATACAACTGAAGAATGAACAAGCTCCACTTTCCCATTCTGCATATGAGGAAACCAAGTCCCAGAAAGGGCAGGCACCATTCCAGATGATCCAGGCAGTTTGGGAGAAAGCTGTCCTCTGTCTGTCTAGTCACTTCTCTTTCTACAGTACTGCACATGCTACCTCTCATGATTTACTCTAAGGAAAAAAAAGGTCATATATCAGTCAATTGTGGAAACAGAGTGATGGGTAGAATATATTGTAGGACAGCTCTGAGACTACTCAAGTCAACCAGCATTTGCATGATTGGCATATATTTGCATAATTTATGCATAAATAGATGTTCCCATTCAAATAGATGTAATTAAATAATTTCGATATCTGCTTAGAAACAGTGGGAGAGAGGCAGAAGGTATATCTCTTAAAACCACAAACAGCTAGGCTTTACCAAAAAAATGCAGCAGCAGCTCTTCCCTCCAGCAAAAGCTGCAGAACAGAGGCCTAAAAAGACGGATTCTCTCCATTCTCATACTCAGACATTCAGGTAGAAAGTGCCCCATGAATCAGACTGATCAAAATTTCCAGTCCAGTTTAATTCAACTGGCTCCAGGTAGGCAGGAACCTAAAACAGAGATATACAGAGAATGAAGAGTCTCCCTTCCTATTTCTTCAAAGACAGCTAAATTATTAACTAATAACCTAGAGTTTCTTAGTGGGTAATATCTGAATTTCAATGAGTACAGCTTTCCTAATAATCTCTCTTCCTATGGGCTTATATATCTACCTCCAGATTTTGGTTTCAACAATGTATGAACCAATAATTACCTTCATACTGATGCCCAGGCCCTGGAAAAACTGAAGTTGTGTTCTGGAATATCCTAGATCATACAATATCTTACATAGGCCTTGAGGTGATTTCTTTTTAAAGCTTGACTTACTACATAAGGCAGTCCTGATCCAAATTTCCATGATGGCTCTATAATTCCTACAGGCCCTAATAACTTTGGCATATCCATAAGTACTGGGAAACAAGATGAAGTGATAGTAGAAAAACTTAGAATCCAGTGGAATCCTAAAAAGAATAACAGGAACTGAATTCTAGTCTGAATTGTGCCACTGTCAATATATTCCCTTAGGCAAATTCTTAACTTCTCTAGACAGAGCAGTAACTAGCAATTTTGTTATTCAGGGCAAGCAGAAAGAGTTACACTTTCAAATCAATTTTTTTAAGAAAAATTCACTTGAAGAGGAGAACCCTGTAGAGGGATACCACTCCATGGGAAAGAGAGAGAGAGAGAGAACCTAGGTTCCTATAGGGGAAGACCTAGCGACAGCATGGAAATACTGCTGGGAACCCAACATGGCAGGAGAGGAGGGCCCAAAGAAGTATCCACCTAAGGTATAGTCATCAAAAGTATGCCATCTGGTAGCTTCTTATTTTTACCAATAATTCTTGCTAACTAAAGTCAGTCATTCACATGCTATAGAAAGAGTCTAAGTCCTATAAGCATCTTCTAAGTTTCTTTGTCCTCAACAGAGCTCCATTAACCCTGTCTTAGTAATATCTTTGGGTCTTAGTTCCCTAATTTGTATAAAGAGAAACATGAACTAAATGATTTCTAAGTTCTTTTCCAACTCTAACATTCTCTGATTCCAAATGGGGGAAAAAATTTGGCAGAAAAGTTAGCCTCCCAAAGGACAGTGAGATAACTCATTGACATGTCTAAATTCCAATCCAAGACCCTCTTTATAATAACCAGAAAGCAATGTGCTCACAAATCACGTGGAGAAAATAAACCCTAAGAGAGCTCCAAGTTTCATGCTCAGTGGCTTTGAGTTATGTGACTTTCCTTTGGTTGATATTCTTTACCTGGAAATCCACCTTATCAGAGGCATGATAATTATGGGTCTCACCATCTTCATTATGTTCATTCTATTCAAACCGTTCCAGGATTAAACTTTGCACATACAGTCTCATCCCAAAAGTCATTCCTTTTTCCTAGTTCACATTGTGAAGAGTACCTCCCAAATCCAGAAAGTTGTATAATTTCCAAGCGCTCTAAAAGCTTAAAAGGATATTTGATATTTTAAATATATATACATATGTATGTGTTTGTATACATGTATGCATCAACACACATACACTTACTTATTCATTTATTTTCTGGCTTAGAGCCCACCAAAAGTCACTTGATCATTTGAATACTGAAAATAAGCTGATGGAAAAATCACTGAATTCACGGAACTTCAGCTTACACTGGTAAGAATTTCAATGGTCCTGGTACTGATAATAAATGTGAATGCTCATAAGGTTAAATGCAAAATCTTTTGAATATTCTTCATGCTCTTTAAGTTTCCCAAACAACAAACATAGAAAACTGATGCCTTCTAAAAGCTTTCATTATTTACATCCAATCTACTATCAGCTAAACTGTAAACCACTTGTGGGCAGAGACCAGATAGCCTCAGACCATGAAACATTGCTGACCACACAAAAGGCATGCTAATTTAGCTAGCATTTTTTTCTAATTTAGTTAGCATTTTTCTTAGATCAGAAGAGGATGAGTGGCTTTTTAAGGATATTTTCCAATATTTTATCTGATTAATTCAAAATGTAGCATCAATGGTGACAAGAAATCCTAGAGGAAGTATTTCTGGCGGGGGGGGGAGAGGGGACAGAGGGGGAGAGAGAAATCACTGGGCTATAGATTGTTTATACAATACATATACTTTCTGAATAAATTCTAGTCAAAGGCTTTTCTTTAATTTTAGCTTAAGAATGCATGAAAGCTGAAGTTCATGAAATAATGCATTTTATTCCTCGAATTCTTTCTGCTTAGATTAAGAAAACATTCTTATAATACATCAAATCTATACTGAATGAAGTCTTTGGCTTCCCCTCTTCAACAAGGCAATGTAGAAGATGGTGGCTTCTTTTTACACCTTGAGAGCCTAAAAAGTTTACTTCACTACAATTTCTAACAATAAAAAATATATATAATTGATTTTACATCCAGGTGCCCCCTACCAGTAATAGAGAAAGTTCAGCTGATGATTTTATTAATTTAAAAGGATTCCCCACCACCACTCTGGAGTATGCGAGCTCATGTCACTGTCAGTGAGCTGTAAGGAAGTCAGCAAATAGAGACAGGCTAGAGTAAGGAAGGAAGTAGGCAAGGGATATATCAAATAAAAAACAAAGACATCTTGTCCTGGGGTCTGTTTTGCCAGGATTCAAAGGTACAAATTCATAAATAGTTGTTTATTTTTTAATACTCACAAAATCAATTCAATGTATAGCCCCAAGGAAAGAAAAACCCATGTGTCTTATTACAAGAGGAGGAATAAATAAGGTGCAGGTAGCCTGCTTAGATAATCATATCTGGCACACACAGGCATATCCCTCTGACCTTGTGCCTTTGTGGCCAGTGACGGCAATCCTTTTGCATCTGGCATCTTCTTATGTGACCATCTTAAAATCTTAGCTGCTAAGGCTTAGTTTAAATCAGATGAGATTCAGATTAACAGATAACCAGCTAGTCCATTTTGCCAGTATAAAATGAACAGCCTCCTTTATGGTTCTACTCCAATGCTTAAAGGTGACCCTGAATCCTTAAAAGGTCATGCCATCAGAGTGTAAGTTCTTGGAGAGACTAAGAAGATGAAAAGGACCAGGAGTGAACTCAGCCTGTCAGTGAAGGACCAGCATAGCTAAGCTAGAAGAGGCTCAGGACCAGTAGACTAATTTGGGGGTGGGGGGGTGGGGTCACATTAATTCATAAAGCAAGGAAAGAATGTATCCACTGATGAAATCATGGCTCTTTGAAGGATTGAAATTAGTTGAGTATACCCCACATTATCAATATTAAGTTTACTATGTTCTAATTGAGTGTTTTCTTTACTGTTGCCCACCTCGAGAGGGCTGGTCAAAGTAATTGCAAAAATAAGAAACAACAGGTATGAAATAACTTGCTAGAAAGTCCTGAGGAAACATACAAAGATTAGATACCATGGGGTTTCTGCCCTCACAAAATTTACAGTTCTAGTAAGCTTGAAAAAAAGTGCCTCTTGCTGTCTTGTGAGGCAGCATGGTCCAGTAGAGAGAGGGCTGGTGTCAGAGACAAGAAGACCTAAGTTTGACAGATGTGTGAGACAGATGTGGTGGGAATCTGGGCAAGTCAATTAACTTCACTGTGCTCCACGCAACTCTCTAAGACTATAAGGTGCATAGAAGGTACTGATATGTATTGGTAGACAGAGCTTTCACATCTGAGGGTGCTTTGTGCCAATGAAATCAGAAGTTCAGTTCCCATCACTATTCCTTGATATCTTAAATGCACGTATGATAAATAATGGGTGAGGTTAAAACTGTGACAGTTTAAAAATAATCTTAATCCAAATTCTTTATGTATAGGGTCCTACTAGCTACCTGAAAGATGCAAGTTAATGAGAATTTTAAATCTCATTAATCACTCCACTCAATAGAGAATTCTTCTAAGAAAAGGTTGGATATTTCAGTACCTTTTCAGGGTCACCTTTCTCAGAAAAAGTAAAGCAAGTACATAAAAATGTGAGGGCTGATGCAGAACTTTTCCTTTAACAGAAAGATGCTTGGGGCAATGAGGTAACTAAACTATGCAGTGTCTGCAAAAATGATCATGAAGTTACTGGACATTCTTATTGATGCCAGAACATTAATTTACACCTGCAGAAAAGGTGACAAAACAAAATTTGAGGAACAGACCACAACAGCCCTTCTAAGATCAAAACAATCATTCCAAGTCACTGAAAACTTGAATAGGTCTGGATCAGCCTAAAAATCTTGGGCACCCAGTCGTGTCAATATTTCCGCACCAATTATGGAATTACTAAGAAGAATCCAACTCTTCTCTCATCTCTATTGACTGCATGAGATTTTATACCCCATCTGAACCAATCTAGAATCCTGAACAGTGAAGTTTTATTTTGGAAAAAAACTGTAATAATCAATTAATAATGTTTCTAATGGTTTATATAAGTTGTATCTTCTAAACCCTAGAAAGATACAATTCATATATTCTGATCAACAATTAACGAATGGCAATAGACACTGCCATTCCTGTGGCAACCTGCAAAACGTGTGATCGTGTGGGAAACTTTGAAGACTAAAAAGATGCAACACTAGCATATTTGCATTTGCACAAACCTACATAGTACTACAAACTATTTTACTACCAATCTCAACTGAAACCATATTATGCTTATACCAATGCTATATAATTTCTTGTTATCTCTATTTTTCTATGCAAAATGGAAATAACATCCCAAGACCTCTCATAGGACAACTGGGTAGATAGAGAAAAGGACTATGAATTAGATTAAGCCCCTTTGGAAGTAGGGTGCAACTAGGTGGCAAAGTAGGCAGAACACCTTATTTAAAGTCATGAAGACTCATTCTCATGAGTTCCAATCTGGCTTCAGACATTTACTAGCTTTGTGATCCTGGACAAGGCACTTGACCCTGTTTGCCTTAGTTTCCTCATCCATAAAATGATCTAGAGAAGGAAATGGCAAACCACTCCAGTATCTCTGAGTGGAACACGACTGAAACAACTCAACAGCCGCCACCACCACCACCTTGGAAGTAAAGCATTCAGCAACATGGAAAATAAAGGCATAAGAACTATTACTTTTATGACTCATATATTTGAGGGCATCTCATAGCAGATTCATTACAAATACCACCTAAAAATATTTAAGTAAGTTAAGTATTTTAAGTAAAAAAATTTAAGTAATCTTTTGTTGGGAAAGAAAACTCCCAATGATATGGCAAGGGTTTAAGAGTAGGGCTTGCTGAACTCTTGCCAAAACATAATACATCCACAGCTCTGTAAGGTAGCCAGCTCGTATTTGTCAAATCAGTCTCATTGACAAGAGAATAGATCAGTTTTACTTTGATGGTGTCCAGTTTTCCCATTTGGAAACGTGAAATTGGCCAGGGCCACATACTTGCTTGCTTTTTTCTGGGTTGGTTTTTAGGCCATTTCTAAGTAAGCCGGCTATATCAATAAGTCCTAGTGCTTTGAAAGCTGACTATATAGTCTAACCCAAGGTCTGCTGACCTGTGAGTGGGAACCTCAGTATATCCTGTCACTGTCATTCTGTCAATCAATAAGTACTTATTAAGTGCCTATTATGTCAAGCAGTATGTTAATTACTGGGGATACAAAGAAAGGCAAAGAAAAAAAATAGTCCCTGCTCTCAAGGGGACTCTCAAATGCTCTCACATTTCCTCTAAATACACCCTTAGTTCATACTTAAGGTATTAGGCCAGTATGCTGAGGTATAACCTCAATAACATTCTGCCTGTTGATATGATCCATAGCAGCAAGAATTTTCCCTATCATCTGTCAAGCTGTTCTTAGTGGCAATTGAATTGATCAAAATCACTGCAACAAATTTATCAGCACCCCATCCCACCCCCAGCCACAACAGATTGTCTTCCTTTAGCCATGAATCAGACAGAAATATGCCTTTGGCATCTTGGCTCCACAATGATACAAGGATGCACTCTGTTTCCATATTTGAGAATTAATGTTGAGTTATTTTTATATTTTCTCCTTGGAAAATATGCATTCCATCTTACTAAATTTTAGGGACATAAAAGTGATATTCTTTTAATTGACCAGTTCATAGCAGTTGAAGAAGACTTTCCTGAAGAAGCCATTCTTTCCTTCGCAGTCTGGGAAGAATAGGCATTGTTGATTTCAGTTATTTCCTTTCCACTCTCTTCATGGGATAACAGGAAGTATCAGGAGAAACTTTTGGATGATATGTATGATAATTTGGTCAATAACAGTCTGATGCTCTCTACAATGACTTCAAGGATGGTACTGATCTATTTCATAATTCCAAGAAAATAAGATAAAATAGTTACGGCAAAGGAATTTTATTGCTTCAGTTTTTAGTGCTATCCTTAGGGTGTTTTTCCTCCAAATGTGACATGAATATTGTCAGTAGCTGGTCTTTAATTATGTTTTAGCTAATTCCCTGGTTAATTGTGGTTAAGCTTGGTTAAATTCCTTCCTTGTTCCTACAAATATGCCCAAGTTTCCTCAATCCCTAAAAAACCCTTTCATTTGATCCAACCATCCCTGTTAGTTATCTTCCTGTTTCTACTCCCTTCCTCAACCAGACTTCTTACAAAAACCACCTACTGACTCCTCTTCCTTTCTTCTCACTGTCTTATTAACCCCATACAATCTGGTTTCCAACTTCATCATTCAACTGAACAACATCATTGCTCTCTCCAGTGACCTTTTAATTGTCAAATCTAATGACCTGTTCTGAATCCTCATCCTTCTTGACCTCTCTGCAGCACCTGACATCGTTGATCATCCTCTTCTCCTGGACACTTTCCATAGTCTGGATTTTCATGACACTGCTCTTCCTCCTACCTGTCCAAATCTCTCTTCTATCTCCTTTGCCAGACCATGACAAGTAACTGAGGATATAGCCCAAAGTTCTGCTGTAAGTCCTCTGACTTTTACTCTCAATATTCTCTGAATCATCTGAATGATCTCATCAGCTCCAAGGAATTCAATTATCGTCTCTATACAGATGATTCCCAAAGTTAAATATTCACTCTTAGCCTCTTTCCTAACTTAGCTCCAGCCCTACATCATGAGCTATTGAATACTTCAAACTGAAGAATACTTCAAACTGAATGTTCCAGGATACCTCTTAATCATCACGCAAAAGCAGAACTCATTTTCCCCCAGATCTACCCTTCTCGTAATTTACCCTATTATTGTGGATAGTACCTCCATCTTTCCAGGCATTCTTGTACCCAACTTTGGTGGCATTCTGAACTCCTCACTTTCACTCAGCCCATAATTGAATGCCAAATCTTGCCATTCCTGTTTCTACAACATAGGGCAGCTAGGTGGCACAGTGGATGGAGTGCTGGGCCTGAAGTCAGGAAGACCTGAGTTCAAATTCAGCCTCAGACACCTACTAGTTATGTGACCCTGGGCAAGTCACTTAACCTTGTTTGCCTCAGTTTCCCCATCTGTAAAATGAATTGGAGAAAGAAATGGCAAACGACTCTAGTATCTTTGCCAAAAAACCCCAAATGGCGTCACGAAGAGTCAGACACAACTGAAACCATTAGATAATAACAATTTCCATAACATTATTTACATATATCTCTTTCACTCCATTCACACCATTGCCATCCTTATTCAGGCTCTCACCACCTCTCACCTAGCTTCCTAATTGGTCTCCCTGCATCACATTCAACCCATTTTCCACATAGATGCCAAAATTATTTTCCTAAAACACAAGTCTGAACAAATAACCCTTAAACACAGAATCAATTCCAATGACTTCTTATTACATTTGGAATCAAATATAAACTAATATTTTAATCTCTTCACAACTTGGCCCTCCCCAACATACATTACTCCCCTCTATGCCCTCTAAAATCCACTAACACTGGCCAGCTTGTGTTTACTCATGCATGGCATTCAATTTCCCATTTCCATGCCTTTTTGCTGACTATTCTCCATGCCTAGAATATTTTCCAACTATACCTCAACTTCCTAGTTTCTTCAAAACTCAATTCATCTACCACCTTCTGCATGAGGTCTCTTGGGTCCCCCCAGCTGCCAGAGCCTTCCCCTCAAAGATTACATTGGATTTTGATTTGTAATTGTCTTATGTATACCTTTATATGTACATAATGTCACCTCCATTAAAATGTGAGTTCCTTCTCTGTGACTCCAGGTCATAGAACAGTGCCTGACCTATAGTAAATGCTTAATCTGATTGACCAACTGTGATTCTCTGCATAATTCTTTGTGTACAATATGCTACAACTGGCTCATGTCTACCACATGCTTCTCCACTGGCCTCTGGGTGATCCTTGGCTTCTTTTCTTCAAAGACTACTATTCCATGACTCATACCCAGGTGTGTACTGGTAAACATTTAGCAACTAGCTCTCTGGGGGAACAATGTCAGATGGTATACTTTTAAATTTAATCTACCTTATTAACATTTTCTATCATTTTCTTAAGTCTAGAAATCAACAAGTCAATAAACTAAGCTCTGACCTGTAGCATTTGCTGATTTTGGAGGTATAAATGTTCGCACTAAAAATTTAACAATGGTGGTGATTCCAGTATACCCCTCCTCCATGATGCCATTGTTCTTCTTCAAAACAAAGGATGAACAACAGCAATGACTTATCATACAATATACTGGAAGAGCAATACTGTTTAAAAAAAAAACCACGTGCCTTCATTTCTTAGGAAAATTTAGGGTAATTAAAGATATAATTTTCCAAAGGCAATTCAGTGTGCTCTTCTCCTCCTGTTCAATTTTTACTATTATGGCTCACATTCCTAGGGAGCTTTACAGTTTCAACCTGCTTTACATACCCTGTGTCATTGAGATAGTATGAGAAACTAATACCCAGAAAAATCAGATGACTTGCCTATGATTATACAAAGCCAAGATTTGAACCCAGGTCTTCTGACCCCCGTGATCTTTCCATTGCCTCACATGTTTACAAGAGGCATTTTGCCAGCTAAAACTCCATTACCAGAACAAATAGTAACAATAAGGATAATTGAGGTACCACAGTTATAATTTAAGTGATAGCACCAAAATCCAAAACATATTACCTCACCCAAATGAGGTAAATCATCACAATGAATGCCTGAGACAAGAATGTAATTGACCTATGGGAGGACAGCCAAGTACTTCTTGAAAGGATGATATTTGTGAATATTTCCTTCATCTCAACATCCTCACAACCTAAGTCAAACATGCAGCTAGAGATATACTACAGGAATAGATTACATCTGTCTGCTTCATATCCACCTGGATATATTCAAAACAATAATTTGCTTTCTCCAGAACTTCTCTGCCATATGAAATATACTGGTATTCAACAAATGTCTGTAAATTGTTAAAAAAAAATCTTCAGGTATCCTTGACTTCTAGTGGCAGAATCTCCAGTCAGTGACGCTGTACCTATCTACTACACTTAAAAATAAAACTAAAGATTAAAAGTTTTCCTTGAATGACTAGAAAATAAGGTAAGATGTCAGTCTGTAGTATGGCATAAGTAAAAAAAGATTCATTGGACAGGTCTTCCCAATAAGAAGATTTGTAATGCCAAGTATGTTAATTAATTATCAGATATTATACTTATATATGGGGTGTGATCTACAACAAATCTTAAGAACTCTTGTGTAGAAACTCCTGATTGGATAATGGGTAAACCAAGTCACAAAACTTCTCCAAATTAAAAGAAATTATTTATCCCAAAGTCATCTCAGAGAGCTGAGGTCTGATAAATTAAAAATGTACTCTACTTAAGGTCCTGAATGATGAAATACAATGAAAATATTAAGTATTGCAACATGTTAATTTGTATCCCATCAAAAGAATGGTTTTTTTAACTACAGATTAGTATTTCCTCTTAAGACTTCAGAAATTTGTAAACATCCTTAATCTTCATGATAGATAAATCAATAAGTTAGCAATATAAAGTATCTAGAAATTTGGAAGCCATTGAAGAAAAAGTAATGAAATGAGGAAGGAAAGGAAACCCATCTATAACATAGTAGATAAGTCTCAAAAATTTGCCTGTGACAAAAAAGATTAAATGATTTTTACAGGGCCACATAGCTTGCTTTGTTAGAGATGATAGTTGAATTTTTCTGGATCTTAGGCACCAAAGAGAAATGTAGAGTGGGAAAAGCCCCAGGAGAGACATGGTACTAATATGCTCTCTGGAGGGACTTTTAAAGGGCCATATAATGAATGAAGGAATGGATAAATGAATGAATGAATGAATAAAAGTATTTGTTAACTGCTAAAAAAAAAAAAAAAAGAGAGAGATGATAGTTGAACTCATAGCTTCCTAATGCCTGGTCCAGCACATCTGTTTGGTCAAACTAAAAACGCAGCAGGAACCATTAATCCATATATAAGGATCCCTGAGGATCATATAATAACTCAGTTTTAAAAGAATAATATTGCACATAGAGCCACGGTGTTGAAGAAAAGGCAGGCACTTGCCTGAACTCTCCCTCGTTCCTCTCCAAATAACTTTAAATAATGCTTCAAAAAGAATTCTGGAGCAGCAGAACCTAGAAAAGGATGGAGTGAACCAATTTTCCAGCTGAAGACAAATTAGAAGGAAGGCAAGAAAGGTCTGTCACACTGGGTGAGAGTAGAATGCAGTCCAGTTCCAGTGCAAGCTGCATCAGTGCAGGCTTCATTCCAGTAAACTTGCAGCAGGCTTTGGGGGTGACTGAAGCAGCAGCTGCAGTGGAGGCTTCCAGACCTCTCAGTCCACAGACAGCAAAGGGTTTGGACAACTAGTGGGAAGATTGAGACACTAATGTACTGTTGGTGGAGTTGTGAACTGATTCAGTCATTCTGGAGAGCAATTTGGGAACTATGTCCAAAGGGCTACAAAACCATGCAAACCCTTTAACCCAACAATACCACTACTGGGTCTATATTTGAAAAAGAAAAAACAAGAGAAAGGATCTATATGTACAAAAATATTTATAACATCTTTTTTATGGTGACAAAGAATTGGACAATGAGGGGATACCCATCAATTGGGTAATGGCTGAACAAGTTGTGGCATATGATTGTGATGGAATACTGTTGTACTATAAGAAATGATGAACAGGATGATCAGAAAAAAAAACTAGAAAGACTTACATGAACTGATACAAAATGAAATTGACAGAAGCAGGGGAACACTGTACCAGTAACAGCAACATTGTACAATGACCAATTATGAATGCGCTAGCTATTCTCTGCAATACCATGATTCAAGACAATTATCAAAAACCTATGATCCAAAATGTTATCCGTTTCCAGAGAAAGAACCGAAGGAGTCTGAATGCAGACTGAAGCACACTTTTTAAATTTTTCTTTATTTTTCCTTTTGTTTGTTGGGGGGTTTTATCTGTATTTTCTTTCACAATGTGACTAATATGGAAATACGTTTTGTATGACTGCACATGTATAACCTGTATCAAATTGCCTGCCTTCCCAATGAGGGAAGGCGGGAGAGAATCTGAAATTCAAAGTTTTAAAAATGAAGGTTAAAAATTGTTTTTACATGTAACTGACGAAAAATAAAATATTAAAATGAAAATAAAAAACAAGAAAATAGAGTAATATATCAATATTTCTTTTTGAAAGCTGTCAAATTTCCTACCAACACAAAGTTTAAAATAAATAAAAACTTCTAAGTACAAAAAAAGAGTATTATTTATGTTTGATTGTACTTTTACTTATTTTGTAAATATTGCCCAACTACATTTTAATCTGATTGGGGTTGAACTCAAGAGTGTTGTAAGCTACTTGAGGCCATAGTGGCACACTTGTCACCTCTGTACTACACAATGCCTCCACTACTATTTTAATACCCTTCCATCTAAAGTCATTTTTTTAAAACTGGAAATATCAAAATGTATTATGTATAACTTAGTTCCCAAAGTAACCATTTTCAGTGTATTAAAAGCATGGCTTCTTTGGTTGATCACTGAAAGTTTATCACAGTGGATAAAACACAAGACTTGGAGTCAGGAGTACTTGAGTTCAAATCCTGTCTTAGTTATGTGACCATGGACAAGTCACTTCATTTCTTTCTGCCTCATTTTCTTCATCTTTAGAGATGAAGATTTTTATTTTATTATTTTATAATAATAAATATTAAATATTATAAATATTTATTATAATATATAATGATGTATATAATATATTAAATATTATAAATAAATATTAAATAATACATATTGTTTTATCATAAGGATCATGATAGCACCTTCCTCTCAGGGTTGTTATGAAGACCAAAGGAAATACTGTTTGTAACATGCTTTGCAAACCTTAAAGAGCTAATTAAATGATAGCTATTATTATTATTTGTTTGTTTTAAATTTGTTACAGGTGGAAATTCAAACTACTGAACTTGAAGGGGTATAGTATTGAACTTACAAGAAATGGATAAATACTTGAGAATAATGTATATGTATATATATATATATATATATATATATATATACATACATATATATCATTAAATAATGAAATCATGGTCATTTCTGTTATATTGTGACCATCAATACAAAAAAGCATCCATTTGCAGAAAAAGAGCTATGGATAAAAAAGAAATGTGATATTGAATGAATAC
>CM053580.1:415915747-416030588 GCA_028627135.1 Pseudochirops cupreus | reverse complement strand
TTCTGTGTCTTCTCATGATTCTCTTTTACTATCTTAATAACAGCTCATATTTATGTAACTCTTATTATCATTAACATACATTACTTCCTTTAATCCTCACTCACAAGAATTCTGTTAGGTAGATAATATTATTCCCATTCTACAGATGAGGAGCCTGAGGCTTATAATGGTTAATTGACTTGCCCAAAGTCACATAGTTAATAATTGGCAGGCCTTAAATAAACTCAGGTTCAAGTCTAGATAGAGCATTCTCCTCTACTTCACTCTGCCTCTGGACTTCTGAATATGAAAGGATTATTTAGTCTCTCATGTTAGGAATATTTGACTTCTCCCTCTCCAGTACCTCATAGCCAACTAGCTAATAAATTCTGGCAGTTCTGTCTCTATAATACCTCTCATCGTCATACCCTCCTTTCTTTTCTCCCTGCCATCACTTTAGTAAAGTTCCTTAATATCATTTGCCTGGACTATTGCAATGGATGCCTAAAAAAGCCTTTCTGCCTACACTCTCCCTCTTCTTCTTGCCAAGTCTATGGTTGAAAATGCTCCCAGATTAATTTTCCTTAGGCACAGATATAGTTGCATTGCTTTTCTGATCAAAGTTTTTAGTAGCTCCCTATTACCTATAAAATAACATTCAAACCCCTTTGCCATATAGTTAAAGCCCTTCACAATCTTTCTCCCCCATAAAAGTATTGATAGATTTTATGTTGCTACAATAGATACTTCCTGACAAACTGCTTTACCAGAGTGCACAGTTTGGATATCAGTTATTAATAAAAAGGAGAGATGTCTCCCTTAATATTCAGCAAGGCAGTATGGTACTAACAGTGACCATTACGTTTGACCAGAGTTTCATGACCTTTCTCTTTTGAATTTATTTACGTTGTTGTAGTCATTGCATACATTGTGTTTTTTTAGTTCTAATTTACTCACTTCATACAGGTCTTTCTATGATTTCCTGATTTCTTAATATAAATATTTCCTTATTAGACCATAATATCCTATTCATATACCATAATTTGTTCAGTAATTCATCAATTGTTGGGCAGCTATTTTGTTTCTAGCTTTTAATTGTCACAAATTATTCTGTGATGAGTATTTCTGTATACATATATGGGTCTTTTCTTGCTGTCAACAAACCTCTTGTTATGTAGTCCCAAGAGTGGAATCTCTTGGATAAATGGTATGAAAAATTTGGTAACTTTTCTTGCCCAGTTCCTAACTGTTTTTCAGAATGATTCACTTGATTTGTAGCTTCAACAACAGTGAAGTGACATGATACTCTTTCCGTGGGATAGAGTTTTCCCATCCCTTAGCATCTTTGTTAGCTTGATAGGCATGGTGTGGGATATTGGAGCTGTTTTAATTTGCATTTCTCCAATTATAAGTGATCTTGAACATCACTTCGTGTATTTCTTATGAAACTTTAAGTTCTTTTCCCATTTATCTATTAGGGAATGACTCAATTATACACGTGTATTCATAGTAATTCCCTAGAGATTTGGGATGTCAAATTTTTATCAAAGATAAAATGCAAAGATTTTTTATACACTTTTCATTGTAGTTACTTGTTTTTATTTGTACAACTTTTTTTCAATTTGATGTAGTCAAGATTATCCATTTTGTCTTCCATAATCTTTTCCATACCTTCTAATTAATTTTCCCCTATATATATAACTGTAAATACATAATCTTCCATTCTGTTCTACTTCTGACAGTGTGGCTTTTTATATTTAAACTGCCAGCCTACATATCCAACCAAATCTTACAACTTCCCTCTATATCCTCTACATTCCAGTCAAATCATACTATCTGCATCCCTCTAATGGACCACTGTGTCTATTCCCATTATTCCCTGGGCTTAGAATGTTTGCCCTTCATCTCCTGACCTGCTGAATTCCTTCTAAGCCCTCCCTTAAAATCTGATTCTCCTCTCTGAACTCTGATTTCCCTTTTATTACATAAAGCCACTCTTTAGATATCACATAGCGCTTTGTGCCTCTCTAGTGCACTTATGTGTCATTACACATCAGGTAATTTTTGTGTATATGGTATATCCTTCTAGAAGATTATTAAGGTTCAGGAGGGCAAGACTATGTTTTTCTACACCTTCTACCTCATTGATGTCATAACATCTGCCAATGATCAATAATCAATAATTCAGGAACTGTATTTTGTAAAAAGGTTTGTTACAAAGTAGATGTTTAATCAAAAATAAAATGTAAAAAAAAAAAGTAAAAAAAAAATAAAATGTATTAGTATGTTTTAAGAAATAAAGCTGTGGGGTGGTTAGGTGGTGCAGTGAATACAGCACCAGCCCTGGAGTCAGGAGGACTTGAGTTCAAACCCAGCTCCAGCCACTTAACACCTACTAGCTGTGGGACCTTGGGCAAGTCACTTAACCCCAATTGCCCTGCCTTCCTCCCTCTAAAGAGCAAAACAAAAAAACAAAAAACAAAAAACCCTATAATGTACAAAATAATGTTTAAAAATAAAAATAATAATAAACTTGGTATTTACCCTACTATCACAGTAGGTGGGCACACAGGAGACACTTGTTTGTTGAACTGGATAGAGAAAAACCTCTACATTTTCGTAATAATTTATTTCTTAATTTGCTGAATTTTCAAATTTCCAAGTGCTACAGAAAATAAAGTAATCTGAAGAGGGAAAAAAACAAGAAGGTACAGAAGCCATATGGTTCAAAGACAGAAGTGTGGTTTGCTTTCTCCCCCTTCCTCTTCTTTTTTTTTTCTTTTTTTTTTTTTTTTGCCACCACTAGCAATCCTATAATGCTTGTTTTCAGTGTATACGGTTTCTAGGGATCTGAGAGACAGTGGAGTAAGCAAGCATTCTTCCCACCTGAAGTCAATAATTGGTACCCTGAAAATATGATCTTAAGCAAAAAAAGGCACTATAGAAGACATTAAAGCTGGAAGATATGACTGAATGCCAGACAACCAACATGAATGAGGGGGATGGGAGAGAAAGTTGCAAGGTGGTGGTAGAATTAGGCTATAATCAGATTCCTAGTCTCTACTTGAGCATACCTTAGAGGAAGCAAAGGGAGGAAAGAACTCATCATAGATGAGTTCTCCATCAACTACAGTTTTATAGGAGGTACTAACATAGATGGGTTCTCCACAGACTAAAGTTGACTACACTGTCTACAACACAATTTCATCAAATTGTCTCTCAGTATTGTTGTATGTGCCCAGACCTCCAGGAAGTATGATAACACAGCCACTGTCTCACATGTTGTCTCCTAAAATTCAGTTATGCAAACTAACAAACATACAATGAAAAACACAAATAATAAACTTTCTAATTCCTAGTCATACAATCTCACTTCCACAAGCTCCTTCTCAGACTCCTTTTTAGACTCAAACTTTGCAACAGACATTGAAACTGAGGTTCAGACATAAAATTACTTCTATAGTTTTAAGACTGCAGTCAGTATCAAACACCAACTATATAACACCGCCTAGGTGTGCTTAAAAGTAGTGCTTTCAGAAGAAATACCAGGTATGCTCTTGGCAGAACAGCCACACTTCTCTGCTTACCTCCAGAGGTCATGTGCATTGCCTATCCTGATATACTAACAATATCCATCATTCTAATAAAGCATATCCTCTTTGACAGGTGAGGGTGTGGGGATGAAAATAAGACACCTGAAGTTTTTTTTAAGTTGGTCCCTGACACTGATAAATAAGCTTTCATCTTATCTTTCTAGCATCAAGTCTTCAAACCATCTACTGGCTACCTCCTCAGCATGCCACCACACACACATACTACCCTGCTTTCCAGCACCCCTTTATGTGTTGTGTTCCTGCAAACCCCTTATGGATAGGAACTGCCTTGCTTGCTTATATTTATATATCTAGAGATTACCACAGTATCTGCCACATCTTAAGCTTAATAAATGCTTTATCTATTTCTCTCTGAGGAAACCAGCCATCTAGGACTGAGCTACGGTCATGGGTGCCATGACTAAAACACAGCTAAACTACACTGAGTACTGATGTGCATATATATTCTTGCATCCTGGGCAAGAAATATCATTATGAGTTTGTAGAACTCTGTTGCTAGTCATGATGGTCATGATCTTCATCATGTATTTTAGTGCTCGCTTAACCAGAATTTTTTTTTCCAAATCTGTGCATGTGATATATTGTTCTACAATTGCAGTTCTGATTGAGTTACTGTCTCACCTTCCCTTAGATTTTTTTTTCCTTTTTAAACGTTCTACTGACACTTTTTTAAAACCATTACTGTCAGTCAACAGTCATTGTCACTTTTAATGACTTCTCCTCTCCCCCCCTCAGAAAAATCTTTCCTTGTAACAAATGCATACAATCAGGCAAAACAAATGAATACATTGGCTATGTCTATAAATAACTACTTCAGTCCACAGCCTATATATTAGTCCACCAACTCTGCTGAGAGTAGAAAGGTCTGTTTTATCTTTAGACCCTGGATACCGCGCTGATCTTAATGGTCAGGTCTTTGTTTTTGTTTTTTTTCATTGACATTACTGTCAGTCAACAAGAATTTATTAAGTTCTTCCTAAGTGCCAGGAACTGGGGATACAAAAAATGCAAGGGCAGGGGGGGGGGGGCAAAAAAAAAAACAATCTATGCAGAGAAGTTTATATCCTAATGGGGAAGAAAACTTGTAATAACTAGATAAATGAAGTTAATCTGAGAAGGAAAGATATTCACAACTGAGGAAGGAGAGAAGGAGAACTGGAGAAAAGTGGCTACGGAACTGAGTCTTGAAGGGAGACAGGGAATCTGAGAGATAGAATTGAAGGAGCAGAGCATTCTAGGCCTGGGAGGAGAATCAGGCAGAAATGAGAGATAGAATCTGGAACATGCATCAAGTAGAAGCTTGCTGAGCAATAGATTGGTTGAGTGATTGATTAAGGAAATTTGACTTACTGATTGTCAGAGCTTGGAGGAGTCAGCAATTGGCTATTCCAATTGCCTCACTTTACAGAAATTGAAACCCAAGTCTAGAAGAAAAATGATCTCCTCAGTTCAACTATTATCTCGGATATGGCCCTGTTAACACGCGCATGCACCCATGCACACATAAACTCCTTAGCCTGAGAAGCTCCCTAACTTCCAAATTATAGTCTCTCCCAAAAGCAACCCAAGAATCTGCCCTCTATACAACTGTCTGCTTTGGAATCACCTTTCCTCAGACTAGCACCATCTTGCCATCATTATGCTGTTCCCTGTGTAGCTCTTTTAGGCTCCTGAGTCAATCAGGCCCTAGGCCTATGGAATCTGCCCTTGATCATGGTGCCAGAAAAATAACTGCTTCAAATCAGACCATGAATGTAAATTCCTTGAGGGCAGGGACTGTTCTGCACCTTTGTCTTCAACGCCCTGTACCCAGCACAATGCTTTGCACAAAGCAGATGTTTAATAAATGCTTACTGAATGTAGTGGAGTGGTTCATTGCTTACCTAGGATCTTGAGGCTTTCCCCCTCTGCTTACATGATATTTACATTACTGGGTCAGACAGTCATAGGAACCGTGCCAAAGATAAAACAGTGGGCTCATTACAGACATAGCAGAGGAGACTAAGGTATCCAACTTACTCTTATTTTCAAAGTTTTAGTGATATCCTCATTACCGTAAGAGTTTCCATCATTTTATCTGGTTCCTGATCATTTACACCATCCTTTGTTCCAGGTGGTCATTAAACTGTCCCAATGTGTCCATTAGTCCTACTAAGTTATATAGAACAAGGTGTCTTGCCCACTAACCACTTAGCCCTCTTAAAGATTTCCATCAATATTATAGCCTCTGGTCCAAGATGGCTGTGAGCTCATGGAATTCATTACTGTATTTCATTAGACAATACCACAAAGTCGCATACAAAGAGCATGGTAGTTAGCATCTAAGTTAAACACACCCAAAGACTACCAGAAAATCTACCCTAAATTCTCAGAAATTACCCCTTTCTTAGAAGATTTTACCAATCTTGAGCTATGCCTTCCTGCTTACCCATAATGAAGTCAGACTTCCCACCCTCTCCCAGAGAAGTAGCCTTGGGTCTTCCCCTTCTATTGTCCCCCAAAGACAAATATCTCCTCCTGCTGTTCAAAGAATAAATGGAGAGGGAGACTGTTATAGAATAAGGACTCAGAAAGACCACTACAACTAGAAGCATTAGTAGAGATGCCACCCTAACCTATGTGGGGTGCTCCTACCGCATTGAAACCAACCATCACCCCCGATAGCTCCTGCAGCTGCTCTTTTGGCACCCACCCAGGGTCAAAAGGAGCTAAAGCCATGATTGCTGCTGCTACTATGTGTGGCTCCTACAAGACACACATGAAATGGGAGGAGGGAAGAGTGGTCTCAAAAGGTACGATCACAAACACTGCCTTAGTTTACACTGAGGCAGAGATAAGCTCCCCGTGTTTTCAACAGGAGTCCAAACATTGAAGCAATGTAAGAACACGTAATAGTTTCTTTGTCTCCAAAAAGATCTGACTTCAGCTCATTATTTAATTTTTAGAAAACCCAGTGTGGTATACACAGGTAAGTGTTATATATAGTTCTGATTCTGCAAGATGACAAACTGAGACAAGTGTGACTGACCTTAACACAAGAAAGTGGGATCCTCAAGAAAAAGGCACACATCTCAACAGCAAGTGCAAAGGTCCTACTAAAAACAAACCTGTCTATTCAGAAAAAAAAAAGATTTTTTTAAATGTATATTTTATTTGGCTTAGAAGTCTCTAAAGAAAATTTTTTTCTTAGACACAAGTGGGTACAAATATATGCTAGAATATATACTAGCACAAGTAAAAAAGAACCTACATATCTATATATACATACATATGCATATACATACACATACATATACGTGTGTAATACTTAATTTATGACAGGATTTAGGACAAATCAAGCTGAGCACTATCCTATAAGCCAATTTCCAAAATACTGCCTTTATATTCTGCTAGAGAAAGGACTTCCTTGAAATGGTGACCTCAGAATAACCAAAATGTTTTTTTTTCATCCATGTACTTTGATCAATTCCACTAAATTTAATTCAGTGGGCATCCATTAAGTGTCTATTTTGTACAAAGCATTCAGAATATTTTTTTTAAATAAGACAAACCTCATATTCAAGTGGGCTGTGATTGGAGAATGAAAACAGTTCTATTTTTGAAAATGAAAACTATATTGAATTAATACACCGCCTGTGGACACTGCCACAGGATACTGAAAACTTTGTCCAAGGTACTGTTTTCTTCATGATAATTTAGCATTAAATGCAGCACAGTGTGCAGCTTAATTTACCAATTGTATTTCCCCATCTCCATCCCCACCCCCACTCCAAGCACGTTGGAACACTGGGCAAAAATATTGAAAAAACTCGCCACACTCCCAGCAATCTTATGAAAGGCTTGGGATGAGGCAGCAAGCAGTACTTCAAACATCTAAGATTGTTACTTAGCAATCTGAGGCAGCTTCCCTCCTCGGCAGCCCCCTCCATAGGCTGGCCGAGAGCAAGCTAGAAAACTGCAAAACGTCGTGACAAACCATATAAAAGCAAAAGTGTAAAATGAACAAACATTTCATACAGTGTCATCCGGAGCCTCAGGAGAACCCTACATGCTCAGAGAACCGCAGACACTTCTTTTAAATTCTCAAGTGCCATATTCTTAAAGTTAATCAAGCATTACAAAGCAGTCTTTGGCACAAGTTATGCCCAAACACATGTATCTATCCCTTCCCCGTGACTTTGAAAAAGAAATGCAATATTCTGTTCATTCAAGAAGAGGACTCCAATTAAATCTACACATGCTCTGTTTTTGTGCCATCGGGCCACACTGATTAGAATAAAAACCCTTATTTTCATGCTCTATGTCCTTTCCAGACCAGTATAGAGTATTTCACCCCCAACCATCACATTTTTTATCTAACAATCTTTAAAGTGATTTTTCCAAGTCAAATAAACCTCCCTCTTCATGCTCCAGTGGCTCTCTCCTTTTTCAGTTTTCTCTCTGAATAGAATCCGAAGTACTTACAGGTCAACCTACCATAATTCCCATAAGTTTAAAATCACCTTGAGGTACTCTAAAGATTCCATGAGGGCTCCTGAAAGACAGGACCAATTCATCACGTGGACGCATAGCCGTCAAGCCATGAGGCAATCTCGCCCCAGACACGAGGAGTTAAATAAATCTGCTGGAATTCAGCAGCCAGCCTTGTAAGGAAATCCCAGACCCCATTTAGGATAACCTGCTCTGGATGGATGTCCTCCGCAGATGCACCAATGTGACTTTGTGCGAGCTGCTGAGACTCAGTCTGTTACAACTGGCATCACTTGCCACAGGCAAGTCATCACAAGAAACTGACCTTGGCAAAAGCACATTTTGCACTTCGGTGCCATTCAAGTGGGTTAGAGAAAGCGAGGGGCGGGGCTGGGAGTTTGAGGGTGGGGAGGAAAGGGATGAAGGAGCGAAGACAGACAGAGATCCTCACAGAAATCTCCTACCACACCGCCTACGCGCGCTCTCTCACTGTTAACAAAAGTTATATCACCTACACAGGGAAAGCGAACCCACAAAGCCTCACTTTCGAGCCCGCTGCTAAAATCCCATAAAAAGAAACACTATTTCAAACCTTCCCCCATATGGAAAAATACACACGCCATGAAGCAGCCCAGAGTTTCTGAAGAGTTTATTTTTATCCTTCATGTCCCGCACCACCCCCATCCACCTCCACTAAACCACGTTCCCCCTCTCCACGAACTTTTTTACGTGGAAAATTTCCTAGCTTTTTTGCAGTCTGATAATACTTTTCTAGATATTAGTTGCTGGTGCTTCTTGCCTTCTAAGTTTAAAATAAAAGAGTATTTTTTTCTGATAGAATTTCATACTATTGCCTCCTAGTAATAAAGAAAACTAGTGGGATGACCTTAAATACTAGCCAATCCAACTTGCTTTCATCTTATGATGCGTAAACTTAAAGGTTAAGTGACTGGTCCAAAATCACTGTGACTCTCTGTTGCATCCCCTCCGGAATTTCTGAAGTTCCAGGGTTGAGAGGCTTCCTTCTTCTAGGCTTTCAGAACTGTCAATTATTCCAGACAATCATATATATGGGCTATCTGCCATGTGCTAAGCACTATCCTAGGCACAAATTCCCAGCTGTATCCAAGAAGCCTTTATTAAGTACCACCTTATCATCCAGGTCTGCTTTTAGGAACTGAAAATGCAAAAATTAATAAGTCCATGCCTTTAAAGAGATGTTATTTCATTAGGGTAACAACATGTAAAACATTTAAAATATATACAAAGTAAAGGCAGAGTGATTTCAGGGTGAGAAGGCATCTTGCAGGTGGGGGGGATGGAGGCAGGGCTGGGATGGGGTGGGAAGATATCAGGAAAGGCCTCATGTAGGAAGTGGCCTTGAAATGAGTTTTGAATCCGTGTAACAAAATGGGGCACGGTCAAAGAGGACAAGAGGCTGGTAGCTAATCCAAAAGACAGAGCATGCCTTTATTTTTAAAAAGGAATATATTCCAAAGCCCAGGGAACCTAAGCCTCTTTGGTGTCACAGTCCCCTTTGGCTACCCAGGTAAGGCCATGGGCTCCTTCACAGAATGATTTTATTGCTTACTTTCATAATTGAAGGAAATGCTCATTTTAATTAAAGGTTAATGAAAATAAAGATGTATTTCCTCTTTTTTTGGCTATTTTTTGGAGGTGGAAGGCAGGGCAATTGGGGTTAAGTGATTTGCCCAAGGTCACACAGGCTAGTAAGTGTTAAGTGTCTGAGGCCAGATTTAAACTCAGGTCCTCCTGACTCTAGGGTGGGTGCTCTATTTGCTGCACCACCTAGCCACCCCTAAAGATGTATTTCTTCCCATCCAAATTCATGAGACACCCCCCCCTCTCAATCTCTCCATAGACTCCCCCACAGGTTCTATAGATGCCCAGGTGAAAGACTCCTACCATAGAATAATAATACCATAAAATAATGCTATGTCATATATTAATACTGTATCATTGAATAGCAACAACAGTAATAATGTTTATATTGTGCTTGAAGGCTAACAAAGTACTATATACACATTATTGCACTTAATCTTCACAGTAACCCTGCTTTGAAGGTGCTATTCTTGCCCCCATTTTACAGATGAAGTATCTTACAGATAAAGAAATTAAGTGATTCCCACCACAATTCCATCTTGAACCAAGGAAAACAAAAGGGAACAAGGGAGGGAAAGGAGAAAGATAAGCAGGGAAGAGAAAGAATAGGGACAAAGGAAAGGGAAAGGAGAAAGAGAAAAGTGGCGCTAAGTGCTGAAATGCCTTCCTAATACCTTTCTCCATGTGCATGGGTTAACTCTGCTTTTTTACTTCAACTTTTAGAGCCCAGGAGAAATTGGGCTCCAGACACATCTATATTCCTAGCTCCCCTTTCATTCCTTGTAACTGGAGAATAAGAGAATGGAAGATGGGGATGAGAAACAGAGCCCTGACTGTCTCATGTGCCACAAGCCCTCAGATGGATGCAAACAGGAGTGAGGGAAAGGCAGCAGACAGGCAGCCAGTGAGGGGTTGATAACAGATGAAGATACTGGAATCTCAAGATATCTACAGCAATATGATGTGACCGGATCATGCCCACTCCACAAACCCCACTATCCTGCCACAGGATCACTCACTTCTTAACCTTAAAAGCTAAAACACAAAGGGGGGGGGTCAATTTTCTGCTCTATTGAACCTATAGAGCAGAACCCTCTACTTGAGAGGCCTAGACCAACAGGTTCTCTAAGGGAAACCTTTAAATCAGTGGTTCTCAACCTTCCTAATGCCACGACCCTTTAATACTCATATGTGGGCAGACCCACCTGGAGACAGGTAGAAGAGTGGTGTCAGTTCCTAATGCCATTGGAAATATGTGTTTTCCAATGGTCTTAGGCAACCCCTGTGACCCCAAAGGGGTCGCAACCCATAGGTTGAGAACTACGGCTTTAAATGAACTTCATTTTAAAGTGGGCTTTCACTCCTTCTTATTGGGGTGCCTGAGACATGATGCAGTTATTCCACACCTTTAAATGTTGTCATCTCATAACATTTCAACAATTTAATCTACTTTACCACAAAGTTTCAAGGACAGTTTTTAGACAGACGTGGTATAAATAAACTTTATCTGTATTTTATCAATGTAGACAGCAGGAACATATACTTCTACTTAAAGTTTCTCCAGGACTATTGATCTCCTTTCATTTTACCTTAAAACTTTAAATGTAACACAAAGACAGGAAGCTAGGGTGGGGAGGAGTAACTTGCACATGTCTAAGGTTATTTTTCTAATTGCTTAAAAAGCCCAGCCCTTGGGACTATAAGGCTCACACTAGAGCACATTTCCTACCTCTCTCTAGTCCCATAATCCATTTCAGTTCCCTATGGACTACCTGAAAAGAGAGCACAGATTTCCCAATTTGACCTTTTATTGTTCACAATGACAACAAAAGAGCTCTAAGTTTTGAAGTCTTGCTTCCTGATGAAGGGAAAGGACAGGAAGCCAAGTATGGAAGACTTGAACTAATGACCCCTATCGCACTATCTGTCTCTGCCACTGAGTAATTTTGCAATAAATTTCATTCAGGATTGTATCCCCAATGCCACTTCTTACTGACAATTAGCTCTACGTTAGATGCTCCAGAAATTTCTTTCAATACAACTTCTCTGCTTTCGAAAATTAAAGGAAAGATGAGTACGTCTCCTCTAAATTTCTCAATCCAGCCTAGCATATTTTCCCTCCTGGAAAAGAAGATTAAAGTCTGTCCTCAACTTCTCCTATTTCTAAAGACCTTATGGCATTTGGCTTTTCCCCTCTTCAAGAGCATAAATATCTCAAGAGGTCTATGGGAAGTCCCAGGGTTGACCAATTTAATGACTCTGGAACAAAATGAGAATTAAGACCTAGTCCTAGTTGTGACCAAGGGCCAAGAAGGTCTACTTTCCTTGTGGAATCACATTTCTGCAGTTAGTGCACAAATCTAAATGCCTGTATCAACTGTCCTAACCAGGGAAGTAGAGCAAAAAAAAAAGTGTGATTATCACCTTATCCATTTTATCAGCATTTAGTAATGTCTCGCAATCCAGCTGTGAGCCGTTTAGAGGACATATTTTTGCAAGTAGCAGAGCAAAAATAAATTCCAGGACAGTCAGCTGTAAGAACTTATTTCTAGAGGTGCGAAGGTTTTTATGACACCTCGGAATCCAAGTCTGTGCTCGTAAATTTACTCAGGATTCATGGGGCCACCTACAGTTCTGTATATCATGCCTCAACTGCTCGGATGCCCCAGACACAGAAGTTGGCCTTGTTTTATTCAAACCTAAAGCGGACGTATGATAGTACAGTCGAGAAAAGATTTCCATTTCCAATTTTGAATATTATTTCATATAGCAGTGGGAACACTCCAAACTTAAGTATAAGAAGAATATCAATCACCTTGTCAATTTGCAAGAATTCATACTTTCTCTTGTGATTTCAATTTTGCAAATCCCAGGGCACCTGGTTGATATACAACCTGCCTGCTCAGCCACAAAAAGGCTGTTCCATCGGCATCTGCTTCCCAAAGGGAATGGTGACTATTCAGGAGATAATGAAAGAAAAGCTGTATAAGCTATACCCCCACTTTCACCTTTGCTAGCAGATCCAGGGAACTGTTTTCCACAACTATATAAAGGCAGGATATCTTCACTATAAGTTGGTAGGTGATACAACAAACTACCTAAGAACTAGGGCAAATGATCAGTAATCACCAAAGCAAAGAAGACAAGGAATCAGCAGAGATAAGAGATGCGAGCAGCATGTGCAGTTAAAAACAGAAATGCAACCCCCACCATTCACAAGGCCACTATAAATGACATCCCTTTTAAAAAGCACTGATATTCCCTCCAGTTAAAAGCCCACAAATTGAACCCTATGGCCTGAATAGACTGGTCCTGGGAGTCTGTGAAAGTAAAAAAAATTTAAAAGCTCCTTCCTTCTCACCTCTCTCCACATTTTTAGGCCCGAGTAAAATTAGATCTCGAGTTCAATCAGAGAGGGAGGGAGGGAGGGAGGGAAAAAAGGAGGAAGAGAGGGAGGGAGGAAGGAAGGAAGGAAGGAAGGAAGGAGGAAGGGAAGGAGGGAGGAAGGAAAGAAGGAAGGGAGAAAGGGAGAGACAGAGGGAAGAAGGGAAAGAAAGAGAGAGAGAAAAAAAATACCAACTCAGCTTTTAGTCAACAATATGCAGGAAATATCCTGACCTCAGAAGACCATTTATTAGCCAATGTTGGATTCTCAATCCATAGCATCATAGGCTTCTACTATACTTAGGCAAGTACCCAAAACAGGAAGGCCATTTGAACTAATCTTGTGCCTAGCTCAAGGGATGAGATAAGTCCTTCATGAATCACCAGTTTCTTAATTTAAGGCCAACAACATTCCTACATAAAAGGGGCCAGGGGGAGATGCTGGAAGAACCTCCAGGGAGCTTTCATAAAATATTCTTGCCTTAAGCAATGAGACATTTACCTAGTAAAGTTCATTTCAGTGAGCAAAATGAACCTTAGGAAAATCTCCTATTTTCCTAAGTGCTCTCATAGAACATTTTCTCATCTGATCCTCCCAACAAACCTGTGAGGTAAGTAAGTGATGCTCATTTTACAGACGAGGCAACTAAGACAAGAAGTGGTAAAGACTGTGATAAGACTGCACCGGTGGTATTCCAGGACACTGAAGTTCGTTCACTGGGGTACAATAGGATATTTTAAATTTTCGAGGAAAACACAGCAATACTCAGCATCTGTCAGACATACTTTGGGCTACACCAATAACTTCCTCCTTTGAGACGTCATATCTTTATGATGCTAGGTTTCTGAAAATTTCTATGATAAAAGCAAGCACCCTGTGCAAATCAATGTAGAACAGGAAATGAGATCAGCATATTCCAAGCAAAGGACTGGTGGAATCTAAGCAGATTTCAAGGTTTAAGAAGTTATGCAGTGTCCAACAGATACACATTTCCCATTACTAGGCAACTGTAGTTAAGAATGAAAAAGTATATATTATTTTTCTTTCAGTTTATGAATATTGATTTTTCAAGTGGTTACTAAATTGTTAGAACATGAATATTAATTTGTTTGGATCGAACTCCTTGATAAATGGAACAATTTGGCATTTCTTTTGGCAGAGAGGCACTGTGAAAAATCACTGAGACTCTAAAAGTGCTATGAACCAAGAAAATTTGCGAACCTTTGGTTTAAGTGTTTGGCTACACAAAGAGCTAACTGACAGACACTTGCCCAGCATTTTTGCCACTATACCATCTGTGCTTTACCAAAAGGTATTTTTTTTGCTGGTCAGCCACTTGCTTCTAAGTGGTTCTCAAGTCAGATCTGGGGTCTGCAGATATGCAGAGACTGAAAATATGATACAAAGTGCCAGGGCCCAAAGTCAAATAGCAAAGGTCTAAATTTCCAAACTTTCCTCTCTCTCAAATGTCCCCAAACTAGTCAAAATATATAAGAAATGAAATGAAGACAAAAATCCTCTGACCCTTTCCATAGTTCATACCATAGATGTTCCAATATAACAAACCAAACTTATTTCATGCAGCAAGTAAGCTGAAAAAAAAATTTTTTTTATTAGAACAATAGGATTTCAGATTAGAAGAGACTTTGGAGATTTACTAATTCAGTCTCATTTTACAGATAGAGAAACTAAGTTCCAAACAAGTGAAATAGTTTGTTGATAGTCATAAAGCTAATGACTGAAGTAGGGCTAAAACTGGAATTGCCTGAATCCTGGTCCAGGAAGTTTTCCAGTATACCTATGATGAAAACCTCAGCTTCCCAGATTAATTTTAACTTTTTATTTTCATACCTTAGCCTATACTGACAAAGATCATACTTAAGTTTCTAGAATGTGAACATGAAGCTTGATTTTCTCCTTTTATTTGTGAGAAATATAAAAATGTATATGTTTGTACATCCATATCCCGCTACAAAAATAACAACATATAAAACATGGGGGAGTCAAGGAATCCCATAGTATTAGTGGTTTTTTCCATAAATTAGAGAAAAGAACCACACAAGATGAAGCAGTGCACAGATATTGCAGTCTTCATCAGTGGAGGGAGCACTCACACCAATGAAATCATAGATCAAAGTATCAAAGAGCAAAGCTAAGTTAGAGAGATAATTCTTATACCTGGAGACATTCACAACTTTTTTTTTCAGAGAAAAGCTAAACAAAGAGCAAAAAAACAAAAACAAAAACAAAACTAGAGTTCCGGCATTCCTTCCTTTACAAAAAAGCATTGTGGGGAAAAAAAGCACTGAGATCTACTCACCTTACAAATTGCATGCATACTGGTGTTTGTTCTTGAAACTGGTCCAAATGGAAGATGGCAGCTTGGTGATGTAAATGCAGATTATCCTATTGGAAAGAAAAATAGTTTCAGTAAATAATTTTCTCACTTAACATTCCAAATATGAGATACTAAGAGCATGAACAAGAAGTCCAGTGGCTCCCTTTTCTCAACAGAAATTTGCATTTAGTATTTTGTAGAAGTAATACAGTCCTATGAGTGATGGATAACTCAGAAGGAACAGGGTAGACAAGGAAGCTATGTTTTGTGACTCTAGCTACAAAGCAGCTTATAGTGTTTATTTTCTATACCCTACCTCTAACCCTTCTAAGAGATCTGCCTCCCACTTGGTGCTTCAGACACTGTCCAGTTGAATTTCACAGATATTCTTTACCATCATTATGCCCAGTCAACATTTATTGAGCATCCACTGTGTACATCACACTGTAACTGGGTGCTGGGCACCATACTAGGTCCTCACTCCTCTGTTGCCTTTACTAAGCAGTTTCCAAGTAAACCCACTACCACTTTGCCTCATATTCCACAGGCATCTCTCCCAGCACCCATCCCTGCCAATATGCAGGATTAAACTACTTTCCAAGGTTGAATAAGCCGCCATCTGTCTATCTTACGTGGTACTGTGTGCCATCCGGGAGACTTGCCCCTCAGAGCGTGTTTCTACCATATGTCACTCTCAAGTGATCAGCCAATGCCAAGACATCTGAATAAAAATGTCTAAGTGTAGCCGGAAAACCCTCTTAGAATTCCAGTGGCGGTTCACCAAGGCCAGGTATGTCAAAATGACTTATTGTTTTCTATAGCTCCACCTGAGCATCAATGGTGCAAAACTCACAAACATTCCTCTTCTCCCCCATCCATCCCCACCCTCATCCCCTGTGCCCAGCAAAGGGAGAAAACAATTTCATTTTTCTCTTCCAATGTACACTTTGTGTTCCTCCTCTGCAACCAGCTCAGTCAGTCCATGTATGATCCAAAGACTGTACCATTTCTTCAGAAGCAAAATTCAGAAAACTAGTCCACCATTAGTGTAGTTATCAACTATGCTGGAGTGTACTTTAGATATGTACTTATATATTTTGAGAGAAGGGAAAAAAGAAAATAAAGTTTAAGGAGCTGGAGAAATTAATTCTCTAGGAGATCAGATATATCCCTCCCCAGAAACAGAGAGTGTCTGGTACATAATTGGCACTTAATAAATGCCTATTGACTCATGTCTACATCTTCTCATGTAAACTGATACAAAAAAAGCATGTCCTACTTCCGAAACATAAATTCTAATCCAATCACCTAAAATACCATTTCAGAAATAAACTTTTATTCAAAATTTAAAATTGGAATATTCTAAGCTATTTTAAGCAGACTTTTTTTTTATTATTATTAAACTCTGCTTAGAAAGACAAGTTAAACTAAAGATGTATTCAGCTGCTTCCATGAGGTAGCTTTTTCCTCTAGGGTAAAATAAGAAATCTTGTGGGTTGGTTTTTTTTTTTAAATCATAAGTTAGTGGGGGAAAAAAGACAAAGAAAAAGAGAGTAAAAGTTGGGACTGTCTTAGATTCCAAATGGTCTCCATCAAATTCAGATACTTAAAAGTATTCCAATTAGTCAAACTTCTTGTAAAGGAATAAAATGAAAACTCTCTATTTATCTTCTTACAGAAAGTTGTCATGCTCCCCTGATATCTTTATTTAAGAATTTATGGCATATTCCTTCTTCCCCATAAATCACTCAGAAAACTTGAACATTTTCTGAAAGGTTTATCTGTGCTTTGGCTCCATCCCTCAAACAGCAGGATTCTAAGACCAGAGCCAAGAAAAACAACCAACACCAGTTGCATGCCACACACGCCAGTTAATTTCACCTTGATTCAACAAGCATTTATTAGGCACCTACTGTTCCAGAAACTGTTCTAATAACTGGGAATGTAAAAGCAAAAACAAGGTATTTCTAGTGCTCAAGACCTTATATCTCCCAAATATCTTTTTATCACTCATGAGTCCTCCCCACCCCGCAAATGGTAGCTTAAAAATTCTCTCTCCTTCAGCCCTAGCAGTCAAATCACTTCCTATCATTCCACAAAATGGCAGGGAGCACAAAGATAGTTCCGGAAAGAAAGGCCAACCATCTTCTATGACAACAAAGGGAAACCCGAGTATTTGGAAGGATAATCAACTTCACAGAAAGATGCTAAAGAGAATTAACAAACCAACACTTTTAATGAGCTGCCGGTAAGTTAGCTACAGCTAAGTTCTTCAAAATACACAAGAAATGCTTAGAAGGGGGCGGCTAGGTGGCACAGTGAATAGAGAGCACCAGCCCTAGAATCAGGAGGACCTGAGTTCAAATCTGACCTCAGACACTTAACACTTACTAGCCATGTGAATTTGGGCAAGTCACTTAACCCCAATTGCCCTACCTTTCCCCTTCAAAAAAAAAAAAGCAAAAAAAAATGCTTAGAAGATCTGAAAGCTGATAAAAGATATTCAGATGGTTGAACATGACTGATGTAGAGTTGGGAGGGAACTGAGAGAACATCTACTCTAATTCCTTTATTTTACACATATGAAGAAACTGAGTTCTAGAGAGAAGTAATTGGCCCAAAGGCGTGCTTACTGTCGCTCCAGTTTCGTCAAAATGGTTACTGTCAAACTGTTTTCTAGACAACTCTCATCCCTGTAAAGTTCAGGACACAGTTTATGCTTTACTGTAATGTTTGAACTCTAGAAGTAAAGCAAGAAAAACACAGGAGGCACTGGACTTAAAAACAGTTATCTCAAAACCTTCCCCTCAAATAAATGTAGGAAATGAACAGGTTCCAGCAGAGGGTAGGGAAGGACAATCGGAGAAAATAAGGAAAGGGTGTTCTTAAATATCACCAAATAAATATCCCAGTGTACATATGTATATGTGCATTCAAAGAGGAAGGAAAAATCATATTTGAGATAAATGGAAAGGAAAATCCTTAGCAAAATTTTTCCTTCTCTCCTGTGAAATACGAATCCCTGCAATCAATTAATCAACAGTTATTAAGCATCTGCCTGGTGCCAGGCACCATGCTGGGGATACAAAAAGAGGCAAAATATAGTTCCTGCCCACAAGGAACTTACAATCTAATGATGGAAGACAACACACAAACAAATATACACAAACTGAGCTATATACAGAATAAATAAGAAATAAATAAAAGAGGGAAGGCATTATAATTAAAAGGGGTTTGGGAAGGCTTCCTGTAGAAGGTGGAATTTTAGTTGGGACTTATAAGAGGCCAGGGATGGATGTCAGTAGTTGGAGTGGAGGAGGGAGCACATTCCAAGCATGGGGGCTAGCCCAAGAAAATACCCAGTGTTGAGAGATGGAATAACATGTTCATGGAACAGCCAGGAGGCCAGACTCACTGGATTAAATAGTACATGTTGGGGAGTAAGGTATAAGAAGATTGGAATGGTAGGAGGGACTAGGTTATAAAGAACTTTGAATGATAGGGCACTTTGTATTTGTTCTTGGAGACAATAGGAAGTCATGGAAGTTTATTAAGTAATGGAGGAGAGAGATAACATGACTGGACCTGGGTTTTAAGAAAATCACTTTAGTGGCTGAATAGGGGATGGGTCAGAGTAGAGAGAGACTTGAGGCAGACAGACCAACTGGCAGGCTATTATAATCAAGGCATGAGGTGATGAGGGCCTGCACCGGAGTGGTGGCAGTGTCAAAGGAGAGAAGGGGGGCATTTTCAAGAAGGTTACAAAGGTAAAATCAAGAGGATTTTACAACAGCTTGGATATGAGGAATGAGAGATAACAAGGAATCCAGGATGATTCCTAGACTGTGAGCCCTAGGGGATTGGAAGAATGGTATTGCCCTCAATAGTAATATTGAAGGTAGAAAGGGGGAGGGTTTCAGGGTAAGATACAGTAAGTTTTGTTTTGGACATCTTGAGTTTAAAATGATTACTGGACAGCAAGTTCAGGATATCTGAAAGGCAGTTGGAGATGCAAGAGTGGAGATCAGAAGAGATATATTTGAGAATCATCAGCATTATTTGTTTTGGTCATTTTTAATCATTCTGACTCTTTGTGAACCCTTTTGGGGTTTTCTTGACAAAGATACTGGAGTGGTTTGCCATTTCCTTCTCCAACTAATTTTACAGATGGAGAAACTGAAGCAAACAGGGTTAAGCGACCTCCTTAGGGTCACACAGTTAGGAAGTATCCAAAATTGGATTTGAACTCAGGTCTTCCTGACTGCAGACCTGGGACTCTGTGCAGCACACCACCTAGCTGCATCAGCATAGAGGTGATAATGAAATCTACAGGAGCTGTTGAGCTTGCCAAGTGAAATAGTAGAGAGGAAGAAGAGAAGAAGGCCCAGGACAGAACTCTGAGGGACTCCTATGGCTACAGAACATGATCTGGAGGAGGATCCTGTAAAGGGGAGAGAGAGAGAAGGAGCTATCATATAGATAGGAGGAAAACCAGGAGAGAAGGATGTTCTGAAACAGTAGAGAAAAGTAACAAGGAGAAAGGGATCGAGTGTCAAAGGCCACAGAGGTCAAGAAGAATAAGGACTGAGAAAAGGCCATTGGATTTGGCAACTAAGAAATCAGTGGATGTTGTAAACTAAAAGTAAATAAGTAAATAAATTAAATTTTTAAAAAATCATTGGAAGGAACAGTTTTGGAGGAATAATAAAATCCCAAATCGGGTTGTAAGAGGTTAAGATGAGAGGGAGTAGAGAGAAGGTATAGGCACCTACTACAGATGGCCTTTAACTACAAAATGCAGAAGAGACAGAGGATGAAGGTAGCAGGGATAGAAGGATCAAGTGAAGGTTTTTTGAGGATAGGGGAGACACAGGCATTGTTGTAGGCAATAGGAAATGAGCCAGTACAGAGTAGGAGATTGAAAATAAATAAAAGTGAGGATCACAGAGGGGGCAATCTGTTTGATTGGGATGGCATCACTGGAACAAACAGAGGTAAGGAGTAAGACCTGGTAATAAACAAGAGTAATTCATCATGTGAAACAGGTAAAGGAGGAGAAAGTGACAGATGGCATCTAAGTAGTATGAGAGGAAGAACAGAAGAGAAGAGGGAATTCACAGAGAATGACCTCATTTTTTTCTGTAAAATATGAGGCGAAGTTCTCAGCTGAGATAATTTCTTGTGAAGCATAGGCATTTAGGAAACTACAATTCAATCTTAAAATAATAAGAAAGAATGAACACTTAATTGAAATTATAAACTAGAAATGAAAGAGTGGAGAGAACTGGGGAAAGAGGGGAGAAAGAAGAAAAATAATCAAAAATATGTATTCTTCCATTAATCTTCACTATGTGTTAGGAAGCATGTATTTCTGAAGTCTGAAACAATCCTTTGGATGGACCGGCATATCAAGCAAACAAAAAGCATTGGTTAATCATCCACCATGTGCCAGGCATTGCCTACCACAGGATATAAATACAAAGAATGAAGCAATGTCTACTCTCAAAGAGCTTACATTCTATCAGAGGAAACATGCACACAATAAACATAGACAGAACAGATATAAATAAATACAAGGTCATTCAGGAAGGAGAGGACTAGCAGTTGGGGGAGAAACTTCTTATAGAAAGTGATCATCAATCTGTCTCTTGCAGGAAAAGAAGGTTTCTGTGAGGCACAGGGAAGGAGAGTACATTCCAGGAATGGAGGACAAGGTAGTTTATCTAAGAAGCACTGTGTTTATTAATAATAAGAACACACATTTCTGTATCACTCAAAGATTTACAAAATGCTTTGCTCAAAGTAACCCTATAAAGTAAGAAATGTAAATATTACTAAACCCATTTTACAGATGGTTTTGGTAGACAACTGCATGACATTTCCTTCCTTCCTCAAATACCATTCTATTTGTGCAAAAAAAAGATTGGATTACATGATCTCTAAGGCCCCATTCAGCTCTAAAATTTCACCATATAAAGTCTTCCTTCCCTAATTTGAATATTACTTGTGAGGATATATAATTTCAAGGTGTGTGGATGGCCACTAGGTATTGATAATAAGTACGTCTTCTTCGTACTGCATGGGAAGAGATTAAGATTCTTAGACCTAATTATGAGCTGATGGCCACCCCTGAGTTTGGCAGGTGATAGGCCAATAACTCATACTGCAAGCCAAGTTAATGAACGGCAAGAAGCTGGTGGCCATCCATGATGTCTTTGTACTAAATCCTAAATTGCACTCAGATGCAAAGCTTACAAAAAGCAGCATGGTGCAGTAAGCAGAGCACTGTCAGAAGATCTGGACTTGAATCTTTGCTTGTCAATTTGTTAGTTGTGTGACCTTGGTCCTAGTATTTTACTTCTGAGAACTTCAGTTTTCTCATCCAAAAAATGGGGATGAAAAGAGCTATGCTGCTCCGCCTCACAAGGCTCTTTTGGCGATCAAACATAAAGAATAGTATAAACTAAATGTAAGCTGTTCTCATAACCTCTTAGCAGCCATCAAATCAACAGGAGTCTCAGTGAGAGCCTCATGGCAGCTATTGAGAGATGAGCATGAGTCGGGTATGTCATTCTTTAACAAAGCATTTCACCAAGGCCTTTAACATTTTAAGAAATGCTCACAGTGAGGACAGCACTGAGAAATCTGCTGCAGTCAACACAAACTTGCCAGGATGAAAGAAAAAGAAAATTCTAAAAATGTTCCTAGTTTGTCAGCTGTCTGGCTGATTTCATGCCAGGGTCTTCTCAAATCAGAAATGGAAGACCTCTGCAAAGCACAATAAGATGGGACCCTGGTTTGTCCTCTGAAAAAAAGTGCAGAATGGCAATAAGTTGTTTATCCTATTGCCTCATCAACACCTGAGAATTCAGTGATGAATCCCTGCCCTGTCTAGGACATAATTCCAATATTCTTGTCTCTTAAATAAGCCTGAACTCATGCTGGTGCAGGCCTGTAGTCCCTGCTGCTTAGGAGGCTGAAGCCGATGGAGGGGCTTGAGTTTGGGAGTTCTGAAATGAATCAGTTAAAGCTGATGGAGTGTCCACATTAAGTCCAGTACCGATATGTTGAGTGTCCAGGAACAGAGGGCCATCAGACTGCCTAAGGAGGAGAGGACTAGCCTAGATTTGAGAAACAGAGGAAGTTAAAGCACTGAGATCAGCCCAAGCAAGAGAGAGACCCAATCTCAAAAAGAAAGAAACAAAATCCCTGAAATGGTTAAGAGGCTCCTAGTACTGGGGCTGTCATTCAGAAAATGACTCCCTTCAAAACATCTTATGGAGAGATCCTAAAGCCAAGAAAGCTGTCCATGTCTGGAAATATACACATTTTTTAAAACACATACTCAGAGATAGGTATGTGAGGGATGGTTCAAAGGATGGGCTGGGGGTGGAGGAGGCAGGAAGAGAAAATGGAATATGTTTTTTTGAAGTACTTCAAATTCAGCCTCTCAAGCTCCTGCACTCCTTTCTCTACTTCTTTTCTATTTTCCCCGCCAAACCCAAGAAAGTCTGCCATCACTTTTGGTCAAAGAAGAAAGCAGCCCCAGCTGCCCAAAGCCAAAAAACAGACAGGTTTGCTGTCCTCCCTGCTGTTTTGGCTCGAGCTCTTCAGACTGGAAAATTCGGAAGCTAGATCTCCCAAGCTTCATAAATGCCAGAACTATCTAAGAGGAAAATAGGACAAGGCCACCCCCAGGCAAGTTTGTACTAAAATGTGCTGGCTGCAAGGCAGCACCACAGTAAACATCACACAGGACACAGTGCTCCTTGGAAAGCATTCCACCAGAACAATGCCATCTCTCCAAAGAAAATAAAAAATAACTGTTGCCGCGACTCAAAAATCTTCAAATGTAATGCTCCAGGACCCCTAACAGGGAAATAAGACCAATTCAAAGCTCCAAAGGGTAAAAAGGAGGTTTTCAACAGAGTAAGAAAAAATAACTCCTTTAAAGAAGGCCAAGCCTTCTAAAAAAAATTTTTTTTTAAAACAACCATGAAGATGATTACTTTTTAGCAAGATATAAGCAAATGAAAATCAAACCCTGAGTACTTTGTAAGCTGTTTCTAAAGATGCTCAAGCGAAAGGGAAGAAAAATGTCTTTGTACTACAAAGAAAGAAAATGAAAAACTTAACAATGATAAGAGATTGTCTTTTTTTTAAAGCAGGGAGTAATGTGTTCTCTCTAATATACCTTAATATACTCTGTGATACATACAAATGCAAGTGTCAACATACATGTTACAAGCCAAAGCAAGGACTTAATAAGTGTGTATTGAGAGAGAGAGAGAGATTCACACTGGTGCAATCAGCATTGGGAAATCTAACATGCTTTGGAATCATTTTAAAAACCAGGCCGCCTTTTTGGATCAACTGGAAGGTGCAGGGGGAATAGATTGACCACCAAAAAATAAGCCCTGCCTTCTAGACATCCCTTCTCTGAGAAGTCTTTGCTGATTAAATACACTACTCTGCACTCAGCATGTAGAACTTGTTTCTGCCATGGTAATTTGGCCTCCTGTTATGTTGTTCTGTCCATCAGTCCAATTGTATACTGTACAATTCCCAGGTAAATTATAATTCTCTTATAGACAGTGATCATATTTTAATTCCATTTGCATCCTAGTCCTTTCTTCATAATACCTAGGAAAGTGCTCAGTATACAGAGAATGTATAGGAAACAATGATGATAGATGGATTTAGCTGATACAAGTAGTTGTAAAAGGAGACGCAAGTCAGTGTCTGTGTACTCTTTAATAGCTGGTGACACATGAACAACAGCATGGGTCCTTTACACTGGTAGGTGACTGTAATTATTCTATTGACTTTAATAAAGATGAGACAGCTGGCACTTCAGAGTAAAGAAATAGTTCACCTTTACCTCAGTTGCCCAAACTTGACAAGGAGAGAATATACCAAAGAAAAGCTAAGTATGAACCCTGAGAAGGAATGATACTTGGTCAGATTCCCAAGGTAGATAAGTCTGAATAGTGAATATGATCCACCAGTCTCAGATATCCAACCACAAGGATTTCTATATGTGAAAGACCTACACACACACACACACACACACACACACACACACACACCCCTCTGCTAAAGGCCTCAATCTAGAAAGCTATACCCTTTTAAATGCCAGGATCCCATCCAAATGGTTCTCTAATTTTCCCATTCTGAATATTTAGCTATCTGATAAAGAACGTTAGGAGGTGAGGGGAAAGATAAAGAGACTCCCAGGGTTACCTGAAATGAAAAGGGAAATGCTTCAACACCAGCACCCTGGATCTTCCTTTCTAGTTAACAAGAGATCCCTATCACAATCAAAATAGGCAGTGGGAAGCACTGTGATAAATTAGAAAAGCCCATGTTCTTTTCTGTTTATTCGCTTTTAGGGTACTCTAGAGTGAAGAAAGTAAGGCTTTTCTTATCCAAGTCTTATTTTCACACAAATTTGAGCCTACTTTGGGAAATAGCAACAGGGGAAGTGAATCAAATACCACTGAAAACAGGCAATTTCCTTCCTATCCTCTTGGTCATCTCCCAGGATGCTCCACTGAGCAGAGAAGAAGCCACGCCGGTTGGCAGGTTCTGATTGGCCTCCTAAAGGCTGGCGTCAGCAGGAAATGTGGTCAATCTACAGAACTTTCTGGCTGGATTCTCCAGGTACAACATCAGGGAACATGTCAAGGCCAACGTGTCAGCAACATAATAAATAATAACTCACTCTGGGAGAAGCCTTTCCTACGTGCTACACGTAGAGGGAGAGAGAAAGTGTGTAAAAAACTTGGTTCTCTGGGAGTTTACAGGCTCATGAGAAGCACTGATAACTGCAGACCATATAGTAACAAGGCCAAATTTTCACAAGCCACACGCTGAAATCAGCTCGACCACTATGTAGTCACAACAGCTATCTACACAGAAACCTTAAACATATCCTAAAGCCACAACTTCAGGTAAATAAAGTCCAAGGGGGTACAAAGAAATTGGAATGACCGAGTGTGGTCCCCCCACAAAAGAGATGTGAGAAAGAAAGAAAAAAACAAGCACTTCTTAAATACCCACTGTGTGCCAGGCACTGTGCTAAGTGCTTTATAAATCTTATCTCATTTGATCTTTGCAAAAACCCTTGGAAGTAAGTGCTATTATTATCCCCATTTTATAACTGAGGAAACTGACATTAAAAAAGGGAAAAGGCCCTTGTCCAGGGTCATATAGCTAATATGTGTGTATATATACATACATATGTAAAATACATACACACACACACACACACACACACACACACACACACACACACACACATATATATATGAGGCTAAATTTGAACTCAGATCTTCCTGACTTCAGGCCCAATGCTCAATCTACTGGGCCACTTTGCTGTCTCCAATGTACCTCCATCACACCGCATCACTGACTTTCTTTGAAGAAGTAGAAAATTAGGGGCTTGGTACTCTATGTAAATCAGACTTTTTCAATATGTTGACTGGTTTTTCCAAGCTGTTTTTTCACCCCTTTTTATTCTTTGTCCAAAGGGGTCACTTTATGGGAGAGGGATACATTGGGGAATTCAGGTGATACAAATACAAAAGGGTCAATAATAATTGATTTTTAAAAAGTCTTCCTTGAGAGAGCTAGTGAAGTACACAGGAAATATCACAGGACTATGGTCAGAAGATCTAGGCATGACATTTATTTCTTCTTTCCTCAACTTCTGCCCAGATACAGGTAAAGGTTTTGGGGAGCAGATTCCCTCAGAGGTCTAGAGGTTGGCTAGCATATGGATAATCAGCATCACAAGTGGTATCTTTCGGGAGGCTGACCCACTAAGAAGTGCTCTCTATACCTGCCCCCTACGCAGGAAATGCTCCATACAGAGAGGCCAGAGGAGTTCCCTCTTTTAAGGACATAATGGATACACAGATGTCTGTGCAAAGCAATCTGATTCACATGGGATGGAAGAGACTGTATGCCAAATGGAGCAGGATTTGGCTTCCCCAGCCAGACAGTTCTATGGGGAGCTCCTATACCCCATAAGCACTCAGAGCAAGACAGTGAGAAGTCTCCCAAGCAGACTGGAAAAGTGACTGGTGCAAAAATAACCCATAAGGCTTGTAGTCATCACTGTTCTTATAGCAGCTGTGGGGACTAACCCAAGGCTGCCGAAAGCAGCACTGGACAGCAGCTCCCTAAAGCCCTGTTGGATTTGGACCACGGACAGCATTCAGTTGCCAATCCTGTGTAATTCTCTTAAAACCTCAGTTTCCTCATCTATAAAATAAAGACATTTGGACTAGATGGTCTCTAAGATACCTTTTGGTTTAATCTTCGGTGATACAAAAGAATAAAATTAAACTTGAAATTACCTAAGAAATTCCTAAAGAAGGAAAATCAGATTGGGGGCGGGGGGGGGGGGGAAGTAGAAGAAGAAAAGTTTGAGAAAGACCCAGGAATATATCTTCACCAATAAAAGGTGAACAAGTCTTTCTCCTCATGAATACTAGCAACCACAGAATTAATTCAGCTAGAAAAGAAATGAAGACTAATTGCCAAATCTGACTTTCATTTCCATGAACATTATACCATAAATGCTGCCTTATTTGGCATTCCTTGAACTCCAAATTTCTATTAACTAGCACTTCCAAACAGTTTTTACCACTCCGCAAGCATCTCATGGCAACCTCACCCCTCCACACTGTCAGTTGATGACCTTGCATAACACTTCACCCAAAAAACTGGGAGCATTCATTGAGAGTTCCCTCTTAGGGGGGTGGCTAGGTGGCACAGTGAATAGAGGACTGGCCCTGGAGTCAGGAGGCCCTGAGGTCAAATCTGACCTCAGACACTTAACACTCACTAACCCTGTGACCTTGGGCAAGTCACTTAACCCCAATTGTCTGCCTTCCCCCCCTCCAAAAAAGCAAAAAAAAAAAAGGAAAGAAAAGAAAAGAAATAAAGTGCCCTCTTTCCCCCTCCACTTCACTTAATGTCCCTCAGACATATTTCCAACTATCTCCTCCTTCCCCTTTGTCTCACATAAAGGAGTAGCCCTTCTGCTTGATAATGTACCCCCCAACACTGACCCTTGATCCCATGACCTCACTTTGCTCCAACAAATCACCTCCATTATAATCCTCACTTACTTCCTAATCTTCAGTCTTTCACTATAGACTAGCTCCTTCCAAACTATCTACCAACATGACCATATCCTTGCTCATGCCCATATTCCTGAGCCTTAATTTTAAAAAAATTTACTTAATTCAATCATCCCTGTTGCCTATTGTCCTATCTTTTCTTCTTTTCTCAGCTGGGTTCCTTAAGAAAATTGGCTACATTAGGAGCCTCTAATTCCTCTCATTTGGCATATTTTAAACACTCTCCAACCTGGTCTCCACTCTCCTAACTGAACTAAGTTGGAGAAGATGTGGGAAAATCAGAACACTAATGCATTGTTGGGGAACTTGTGAACTGATCCGACCATTCTGGAGAACAATTTGGAACTATGGACAATGGGCTATAAAACTGTGCATCCTTTTTGATCCAGCAATACCACTACTAGGTCTGTATGCCAAAGACATCATTAAAAAGGGGAAAGGACCTACATGTAAAAAAGTATTTATAGCAGCTATTTTTGTGGTGGCAAAGAATTGGAAACAGAGGGGATGTCCATCAAGTGGGGAACAGTTGAACAAGTTGTGTATATTAATATAATGGAATATTATTGTTCCATAAGAAATGATGATCAGGTAGATTTCAGAAAAACCTGGAAAGACTTATATGAACTGATGCGTGAAGTGAGCAGAACCAGGAGAACATTGTATACAGTAATGGCAACATTGTGTGATGACTGGCTTTGTTATATTTAGCTCTTTTCAGCAATGCAATGATCTGAGACAATTTCAAAAAACTCATGATGGAAAATGTAATCCACATTCAGAGAAAGAACTATGGAATCTGAATACAGATCAAAGCATACTATTTCCTTTTTTTTTCTTTCTCATGGTTTTTTCCCTTTTGTTCTGATTCTTCTTTTACAACATGACTAATGTGGAAACATGTTTAATATGATTGTACGTGTATTGCCTATATCAGATTGCATACCATCTTGGCAAGAAAGGGGGGGGTAGAATTAAAAATCTTATAAAAGCCAATATTAAAAACTAAAAATGAATTAATTTTTTAAAAAAAGTTTTTAAAAGTAACTGAACTGAAACAATCTCTTAATTGTCAAATCTGATGGACTTTTCTCATTCCTAATTTTTCTTGATCTCTTTGCAACCACTGAAACTGCCAATTGCCCTCTCCTCCTTGATATTCTCTAAGATTTCATGACACTGCTCTCTCCTAATTCTCCTATTTGTCCAAATCCTCCTATTCAATCTCTTTTGCTAGTTCTTCATCCAGGTCACAACTACCCTACCAGTCATGAGTGTCCCCAAAGCTCTATCTTGGGCCCTTTTCTCTTTTCCTTCCATATAATCTCATTTTGTGATTTCATCAGCCCCCATGCCTTCAGTTATCCTCTCTATGCAGATGATTGCCAGATTTCTATGTCCATCCCAAATCCCTCTCCTGAGTTCATCAGCAATGACACATCACCAATGACCTTTTAGACTCCTCAAATTTGATATCCCATAGGCATCTCAAACTCAACACGTTCAAAACAAAATTAATTATCTTTCCCCAAAATTTCTTCTTTCTTCCCAATTTTCCCATAACTGTCAAGGTCACTACAATCTTCCCAGTAACTTAGGCTCATGGCCTTGGTGTTATCTTCAATTCCTTGCTGCACTCATACCACATATCTAATATATTGTTAAATCTTATAGTTTTTCCCTTTACAACACCTCTCTATATACCCACTTCTTTCCATTCATACAGCCATCATTCTTGTACAGGCTCTCATCATGTTTCACCTGGATGGCTGCAATAGCCTGATTGCTCTTCCTGCCTCAAGTCTCTCCTTTCTCCTCTCCATCCTCTATTTAGCTACCAAAGTTGTTTTCCTAAAGCGCATGTCTGACCATATTACTCTATTACTTAATAAACTCCGGTGCCTTCCTGTCACTTCTAGGATCAAATATAAAGTGTTCCATTTGCCATTTAAAGTCCTTCACAACTTGACCCCTTCTTTCCTCTCCAATCTTCTTACACTTACATCCATGTACTATTTCGCCCAGCAACACTGATCTGCTTGTTTCTCAAACACAAGACTGCAGCTCTGACTCCATACCTCTTTGCTAACTGACTTCCCTGCCTGAAATGCTCTCCCTCCTGGTTTCTCTGGCTTCATTCAAGACTTAGCTCAAATCCTACCTTCTCTAAGAGGCCTTCCCTGCTTCCCTTAAATGCTAGTGCTCTCTCAGATTACTTACAATTTACCCTGAATATATCTTGCACATATCTTGCACAACTGTTTGTATTTTGGCTCTCCCATTAGAAGATATTTTTGGATATAGCCAATGTGGGAATTTGTTTTGCTTGACTATGCTTATATGATACAAGGTTCCTGTATCTTTTTTTAGTAATAATAAGGGAGGAGAGATAAATGCATAATATTTTTTTTAAAAAAATAACACTAGGAAGCTAGCCAAAAGAAACAAGGGGGAGGGAGAGGCAGGTACCAGTATTATTCCCATTTTCTAGATGAGGAAACTGAGACTGAGTCAGATTCCCTCGAAGATCTAAGGCTTGGTTAGTATCACAAGTGACACTTTTTGGAAGGTTGATCCACTAACTTTTAAATCTTTGCAATCTGACTTTTGGTCAAGCTAATATTACTAAGATCCAGGTCCTATTATGTAACACAAATAGTGGTTTTCTTTGCCTCTGGGATAAATAATAATAGTGGTTAGTCTTTGTATGGTGCTTTAATACAACACTTTACCTATTTTATATTATTTGGTCCTCACAACAGTCATGTGAGGAAATGGCTACAATAAATGTAAGTAGCTCTTTCTAATCTAAGATGATCATGAAAGAAAAAGATATTGGATGATAGTTTATGGGTGGGTCAGTGGTGCAGTGGATAGAGCACCAGGCTTGGGAGTCAGGAAGATCTGAGCTCAAAACCAGCCTCGGACACTTACTAGTTGTGTGAGCCTGGACAAATCACTAAACCCCTATTTGCCTCAGTTCTTCATCTGTAAAATAAAGGCACACTGGAGAAGGAAATGGAGAACTATTCCAATATCTTTGTCAAGAAAACCCTATGGACTTTGTCCATGGGGTCACACAGAGTTAGATATCACTGAACAACAGCTTGAGGAGATAACAGGGGTCAAGAGAGAGATTTTTTTTAACATACATTTTAATAATGCCTTTTCAAATGAGGATTTATTAAGGATGGAGAAAACCTGGGTTTATGGGAAGCAGAAAATAGAGATAAAGATGGAGGGACAATGATTGAGGCAGAAAGCCCCAGAAGGAAACTGGAAGGAAAGGGATGGTAGACAAAAGTAGAAAAGGAAGGAGTATGGTTTCCTTAGAGACTAGAGCAAAGGAAGAGAAAGTAGAAGACTAAAGAGAAGATTTCGAGGTATGAAATGGGGGAAGAAGAGAGTGAAAAGCCTCTATTTCACAGTGAAGCAGGATGCCAAGCTTTTTGCAGAGAAACAGAGGACAGGAATTAGTATATCAGACTTGAGGAGAAAAGAGGTTTTGAATAGCCACAGACAAGAGAGTGATAGAGAGTCAGGCAGGAAAGAATAAAAGACTGCTGTATAGAAGTAAGGGCCCACTTGAGATTAGATGACATAAATTTGCAGCGAATTCAGTCATCACGGTTACATGACTTTCTAAAGTAGCCTTCAAAAGACAGGAGTAAGAACAGAGTAGGGAATTGCTGAATTGAATTAGATCAGTAACTCCCCAAGGGAAGGCTCTGGCTCCTACTATTTCCTTGCAACTCCCCAAAAGACCCACTACAGATTTCTAGTATAATGTAGTTAATACTAACTGACAAATCCATATTCTCAACAACAATACATTATTAAGTACCTACCATGTTCTAGATTCTGAGAGCTACAGAGATGAATAAGAGAGCATCCTTGCCTTCAAAGAACTTAGCATCTGACATTTTTATCTCTACATCTATCCATTTACCTCATCTTCCTATAGAAGAACAAATTAAGGTAAATTTCTGATATTTCAAGCAGATTTACTCATGCACCTGACAAATTCAACGAATGCCTATCATGGACAAAGCACTCAAATTATTCTAATATCTTGCCTCCACAGTAAAGAGAGGAGGAGAAGGAAAAAGAGGAAGAGAAGGAAGAGCAGGAGGAGAAGGAGGAGGAAGAGAAAAGCTTAAAGCTTAAAACCACACTAAGACTATTGGGACATAGCACTTTACTTCAATACTTCAAAAGATCTTTGATATCACTGATGTGAGTACATCCTTCAGTGGTATAAATGGCAACCCATCCATGCCTTCTCACTCCATGCAACTCTTGTCCATGTCTTTTTTTTTTTTTTTGCTTTTTGGAGGGGAAGGACAGGGCAATTGGGGTCAAGTGACTTGGCTAAGGTCACAAGTCTAGTAAGTGTTAAGTGTCTGAGGCCATATCTGTCCATGTCTTCTTGTACATCCTCGACAGATCTGTCCAACAAGCTGGCGGCCATCCCATAAACTTTCTTAACATTTCATGGTTTTTATCACTATACTTGGTCTGCCCATCTGTTATCTCTCACTTTCTTTACATGACTAGTCCACCTCCTTTTCTGGTCACATGGGTCTTTAATGATGTCTTTGGCCCCATTTGTAATTCATCATTTGTAATCTGCCACAGATTTCACATGTACCCTATGTCTCTTCCATTGTCTTGTGGGTGACCCACAATTCTGATTCCTTGGAGCTGGTGTTCTTTCATATTTCACAGCCATTTAGAATCACTGAAAGAATACTGATGTTAAAAAGTGATTGAACTTTGTTTCAGGAAAAAACTTGAGGTCACTGAAAGCTCTGGACAATTTCCCAAATGCAATCCAGTCTGTAATCTTGCTCCCTATTGAGCCCGGTTTGTTGCCTGAACCCAAAAACCTGCAGTCTGTCAAAAATATATAAAATATATGTAAAATATACAAATATACAAAATATATAAAATATATATATAAAGTATACTAGTTCTATGAGCTAGCCATATGTATATAGCATGGTCTGGACAATAGTCATGAAAGAATTCACACAAAAGTAAGTGTAGATAATTTTAAGAGAGGGAAAGAAAAAGATAAAAAAGTATATCTTTGTTTTGTCAAAAATAATTAGTTATGATTGCTGTTGAAGTGAATATATACATTTGTCTTAGTTGAGTAAAATAATAAAATACCTGTGGTTTGGGAGAAATAGATACCTTCCTTTATATATATATACATAGATGTTATGGTAAAAAAGAAATATGTGTGTATATATGCATATATATGTATATATCCTCCTGAATATTCATGCTTAACCTGTTGAATTGGCAATGTCTTCCTTCTCAAAGATATACTCCAATTAGCCTTAGTAAATAAAGTAATCAAATTAATGTTCATTTTTCTGATTTAGTTACAAACTTGGTCTGAAATAATTCCAAAACAAATCATTATTTAAGTGTATGGTCTGTACCTCCTAAAAATAAAACCTACATCTATCTCTGAGTTGTGAGAAATATCTCATTAAGGTTTTATCAACAAGAAACAAAAAGAATGCATTTGTGTAGGTTTAAAAAAATGTGATTAAAATGAATCTTCCTAACTGGTGATTTAAGTTATGGCTCAAATCTGTTTATTTACATAAAATTCAACCTAGGTCTTTCACTATTCATTTTTTTAATCACTTAATTTATGTGTCAATCTCATGAAAGATTTGTTTTACTTAAAAAAAGAAAAAAATCCGAGAAATGTCACCAAATACTATGTGCATCATGCTCTCCAGAAACTTTACTAAAAGTAGCCTTCTTGGCAAAGGGAATGGGTCAACCTTACTCTCACTGAATTTGGCTTAAGGAGGGAATAACATACACACTAAATTGGGTATCTTACCCTAAAGCAGTGGTTCTCAACCTTCCTAATGCCACAACACTTTAATACAGTTCCTCATGTTGTGGTGACCCCCAACCATAAAATTATTTTTGTTGCTACTTCATAACTGTAATTTTGCTACTGTTATGAATCTTAATGTAAATATCTGATATGCAGGATGTATTTTCATTGTTACAAATTGAACATAACCCACAAGTTGAGAACCGCTGCCCTAACGGAAAGTAGGGGGGAAGGGGATAACAGGGGGGATGATAGAAGGAAGGGCAGATTGGGGAGGAGGGTAGTTAGTTAGAAGCACATACTTTTGAAAAGGGACAGGGTCAAAGTAGAAAATAGAACAAGTGAGGGGCGGGATAGCATAGAGGGAAATATAGTCAGTCTTTCATAATATATCCACTATGGAAATGTTTTGCTTAACTATACATGTACAACCTATATTGAATTGCTTATCTTGCCAGTAAGGGTGGGTGACAAGGGAAGAAGGGAAGGAATCTGAAATTCAAAGTTTTAAAATCAAATGTTTAAAAAAATTATTATTATTATTATTATTTTACATGCAACTGGGAAATAAGATATACAGACACTGGGCTATGGAGATCCATTTTGCCCTACCAGAAAGTCAGAGGGGGAATGGGGGAGGATATAGGAGAGAGCAGATTGGGGAGGGGGTATTCAGTGAGATCACAGTTTTGGGGTGGTGAGTAGGGGAAAGATGGGGAGAAAATTTGTAATTCAAAATCTTGTAGAAATAAATGTTGTAAACTAAAAATAAACATAAAATTTAATTTTAAAAGGTGGCTTTCTTCTCTGCCTTCTTAAATTCAATGAGTAATTGGAAAGAATGGATAACAGACTGCCAAAATGAGATTTGAAATACCTACCTAGTAGAATAAGATGCAGTAGCTGTTTGGGGGTGTATGGGATGAGTGAAAACTTCTCAATTTGGGGTTCTTAACTTTCCCTTCCTCCCTCCTCCTCCATTGCTGCTGTCAATCACTTTTATCTTCCTTTGTTTGTTTTCTTGTCTTGGTGGGACCCCCCCCCCCCTTTTCTTGCTGTCTCAGTTGGGGAAGAATTTGGTGAATATGCCTCTCCACCAATGAGAGAGGAAACAGTTGGGGAGGGGGCTTGACTAAGTTAAGTTATAAATTCCTGCACTGTCTTTTATAACTTGCCTCTTCTCCATGATGAGTCATAGGGAAGACCGCCCCCTTCTCCTGGGGAAGAGAATAAACTCCTGTTCTTCTCCTAAGAAATCTCTGTGTTTATTTATTTATTTTTTTTACTAAATTAAGGATGAAGGGTATTTTTCATTCCAAACAGGAGTCAAGTGATGGGAAAGGTGGTTGGTAAGATGTTAAATAGAAAAATCTACTCTGAGGAATCTAGAAAGAGAACTTGATGGCTAAAGACCATAAGTGGTTCAGTTCTTTTTTTGGGTCTTTATCTTCCTTCTAAGATCCACTCAAGTGACACCTCCACCAAATCTTCCCTGATCCCAGACTCAATCAACAGAGTGATTCTCTTCCTTCTCAAATTAACTTTCATTATGCTTATCTGTTAACATGTGGCATTCCTTTATTAGAATCTAAGTTTTTTGAAGGCAGGAACTTATTTTGTCTTTGTATCCTGAGTATGTAGTATTGTGTCTTATACCTATTTGTGGAATTTAACTGATGATACTGAAAGTTTGTTCTAATGCAGTTACTTACAAGATGAAGAGATGACTAAGTAACAATATTATTATTATCTCGGATTTATATTACACTTTAAGGTTTGCAAAGTGTTTTACAAATATTATTTCATTTTATCCCCACAACTCTAGGAGGTAAGTGCTATTTATTACCCCTATTTTACAGAAAAGGAAACTGAGTCACACAGCAATTTTAAGTGATTTGCCCTACCTCACACAGCTAGCAAGTGTCATAAGAAAAAGATCTTTATCTCTTGGCACTGTCAGAAGACCTACTGCTGTGCTCAAAAGACCACTGGCCCCTCCCCTCTGCCCTGAAGCTGAATTAGAATGTGAGTTCTTTCAAAACAGGGACTTGTCTTTTCTATTTGTAACCCTAACAATTATCATAGTACTTGGAAGACAGAAATTATTTAATAAATGCTTTTCTATTCTGTTTAGTGGACTACAAGATGAATGAGTCAACGGCGTGCTATACAAGCAAAAAAAACTAAACTAAACAAACAAACAAAACAAGACAATTAAACAAACACTGCAATCTTAGGATCCACTCATAAAAACACAGTGTCCTAGGTTGGAGATGTGATGGTCCTATGTATTATGAGGCACATAGGTGCCATAACAGGGTGCTGGACTCAGAGTCAGAATGATCTGAAGTCAAATCCTACCTCAGATATTTATTAACTATAAAACTCTAGGCAAATCACTTAACCTCTATATGCTTCAGTTTACTCATCTGTAAAATGAGTGAAATAATTACACCTGCTTCAGGTACTTATTGAGAAGATCAAATGAAATAATATGTGAAAAGTGCTGTGGAAACTTTAAAATACCAGCTAAATGCTAGTTATCATCATCATTATAACACCTTGGTCTGAGTATATCTGGGAAATTGTGTTCAGACTTGGGTGCCACATTTTAGAAATAATATTGACAACCTTGAGCATATCCAGAGGAGGGAGCACTGACTAGTTCTTGAAGTCTATGGCAATAGGTCATACGTCTGAGCATGCTGTACCATGTTAAAAAGGCTTAAGGACTGGTCTTGACTTCCAAATGAGTGCATGAACCAACCTCACTACATATGAAGGGGACCTTAACCCGCAAGCAGTGAATTCTTTAACCACAGCAACAGTCAAAACAAAAAAAAATACAAAATGCCCCTGGGTCCTCTTGTCTCTAAAGGCAGCTAGGTGGTACAATGGATAGAGTACCTGGCCTAGCGTCAGAAGAACCTGAGTTCAAATCTGGTCTCAGACTGTATCAACAATGCAGTATTCACAATGCCTACAGTAACTATAAGTATGCTGATACGGTTATTAATCACAAAATGTAACAGGCTCTCTACATGGGAAATATAGCTAGAACATTTATTCAAATACCAGAAAACTGAGTCTCAAAACCAGAAAGTCAAAGCCAACACAGTACTTATGAAGTTGGCACATGTAGTTAATGTAGTAAACACCCCATATTCTCAAGCCCTCAAAACAGGACAGGCTACCTCAGGTAAAGATCCTCCTCTCCTCATTCACGGAACTGCAAGGCAGCTTGCTCCCAGCAGCTCCGGCCCCCTGCAGTTCCCATCCCTGGCAGTCCTCAGCAGGAGTCCTTAGCAGAGATTCTGGCAGGCTCAAAGAAAAAGGAGTTTGCACTGCTGCTGCTGCTGCTGCAACTGCTTCCAGTCACCATGGCACGGACTCTAGCTTGGTTCTGGCTTTCTCTTGCTCCACCCCTTCCTGCTACATCAGCAAGTTCAAGAGGCATGGAAGATCTTCAAATCCCATTATCATTACACAGACACTTAACACAAAACTAGCCATGTGACCTTGGGCAAGTCACTTAACCCCAATTGTCCTGCCTTCTCCCCTCCAAAAAGTGAAAAAAAAAACTGACCTCAGAATCTTCTACCTGGCTGACCCTGGGCAAGTCACTTAACCCTGTTTGCCTCAGTTTCCTCATGTGTAAAATGAGTTGGAGAAGGAAATGGCAGACCACTCCAGTATCTTTGCAAAAAATAAAATGAAAAACAAAAAACAAATGAAGTCACGAAGAGCTAGACAGGACTCAAACAACTGAATAATAACAATAAAACCTGTTGCCTCCTGCTACTTCTGCAGGAATAATGGTGGAGTGATAGAAAAGAAGGCAGAAGGTGCTAAGCATAACAAAGGTTTTGGACTTTCCATTAGTATCCCATTTACTATAGATACTATAAATGGGAAATCTTTGCCAAGTAACAAATGAATTTACGTATTATCATAATAGAATCACAGCTATATTAATATTCTTGCAATGAATGAAATCAGAAGACAAAAGGAGGCTGTAGGCATAGGCATACATAGCACATTTTATTAGGTTGCATAGCCAGAGAATGTTTCTAAAGCAAACATTTAGTGAATATTCAAACATAGAGGATATTATTTTTATTTATCAAACTAAAGAAACTAAATTTTTTGATAAATTAACAACTAGACTTTGCTTTTAAAATGAGGTGCAAATTAGAAATGATTTTTGAGACATTGGTATGTTCCTGGGCATACCAGGAACAGACTGTTTACTGAGTTGGCTACAAATAAATGGTTCTCCTTAGAGAGGAAGTAGTTGGGAGAGTTGGTTTCATTGAACACTGAAGAGTAACAATAAATGTCATTTTATGGGACAAATGGTCATCTCTTATCATATTCATGATGAAGATAAGCAAAAACACAAGATAATTACAATTTATGTACCAACATCTGCTGCAGAGGATGAAGAGGAAGAGAAATTTTGCAAAGAATTTGACAAGACTCTAATAACCAAGTCAAACGTACTTTAATGTGACAGTGGGTTTAGGGGAGAACAACAAAAAGTACTGTATGTGTCAAACTATCGCTCAAGTTTGAGAAACAAGAAGTCAAAGCCTTATAAACTAATAATAACAATAATAATAGTATCAGTTAATATTCATATAGTGCTTACTGCATCATGTTAAGCACTTTTTAATTATTATTTAATCCTCACAACAATCCTGAGAGGTGGGTACTATTATTAGCTCTATTTTACAGATGAGGAAACTGAGGCAAACATAAGTTAGGTAATTTGCCCCAGGTCAGAAAGCTAGTGATTGTCTAAGACTGGATTTGAACTCGTCTTGCTGACTTCAAGCCTGACACTCTATCCACTGTGCCACCCAGCTATTCTATGACTTAGAAGCCTCAGGTCTATGTAACCAGAGGACTGGGAATTCAAGTCCAGTTCTTGGAATAGAAGCAACATGTTCTGCCACCCACATGGAGGCTCGATAAGCTTGCTTCTGGGTATGCCTATTTAAAGCGGCCCTTTCCCCATTTAGTGCACACACAGGTGTTCACTGCATGTTTCCTGTTGGCTTGCTCCATGGTGATGAAAAGAATTTTAACTATGCTGAGCTGGGATGCTATGTGCATACAAAAGGCATGAACAGACATTCTCTTTCTTTGGCTGCTCAAGTGAAGAGACAGAAACACTATGGACCTTCAGGTAGAAAAGTCAGCAAGAAACACAGCACCTGAGCATGGTGAGGTTTAAGCCAAGCAGACTTAAGTTTGAGTCCACTCTCCCCAAGAACCAAAGGCAGATAAAAGACTTGTTGACTGACTGACTAATGACTGAGGGATCTCATAAGGAGAGAAAAAAAAGGGGGGGAAGGAAGGGGAAGGGAAGAGGAAAGGGAAGGGGAAGGGGAAATGAAAGAGAAGGGGAAGGTGAAATGGAAGGGAAGGAAAGGGGAAGGGAAGGGGAAGGGAAGTGGAAGGGAAGGGAAGGGAGGGGAAGGGGAAAGAGAAGGGGAAGGGGAAGGAGAAGGAGGAAGGGAAGGGGAAGGGAAAGGGGAAGAGGAAAGGGAAGGGGAAGGAAGGGGAAGGGGAAAGGGAATGGGAAAGGGAAGGGGAAGGGGAAAGGGAATGGGAAGGGGAAAGGAAGGGGGAAGGGGAAAGCAAAAGGGAAGGGGAAAGGGAAAGCAAAAGGGAATGGGAAAGGGAAGGGAAAGGGAAATGGAAGGGAAGGGGGAAAGGATAAGAGAAGGAGGAAGTGGATCAACATCGGACTGGCTACAGATGTGGAAATCAGATCAGATTCAGCTGTTTATGTGCAACCATAATCATGAGCTGGTTAGAGGAAAGATCAAAAGCAACATCAAGTTAGCAGTAAGGCTAAAGATTAAAAAGAAGACATTGAGAACAATTATAATAACTTCAATATGATCTATTCATATAGGCCATAGAAGAAAAAAAAAGGATCTGAAAAAAATCTAAAGATACTGACCTATATATCATGATTTCTACTAAAAGTTTAACCAATGGAAAGCTATCATCAGAAAGAGGAAGCAAAAACCCCTAGAGAAACCACCTTAGTCAGCAAATACCTACATATCTTACAAGGAAGTTAAAATGGCATTTATGATGAAGTTGGAAAAAGCAACTGAACCAGACCAAGGAATTTCCACTGAGGAAATCTGTGCCAGAGGCAACCTGATCTTGTAAACACCGAAGGATCACCCTCCCAACTATTGCAGGGAGAAGGGCCAAACTGACCTACTAATTTTTCCATACATGACATTCTATCTCCCATGCTGATGCCTTTACCCAAATGTTTTCCTCCTCACTTCTACTTTATGGAATCCATATCTCAATTCAAGGCACAGGTCAATGCCACCTTCTATATTATATCTTTCATGATTCCCCTAGCTATTAGTGTTCATCTGTCCTCAAATTTGCTAGTTCCTCTGAGATTATCTCCAATTTCTGTGTCTTTCTTTGTACATAGTTATTTGCAAGCAGTCTCCACAATTAGACTGTGAGCTCTGGGTGAGCAGACAGGAAGGGGAAGGGAAGGAAAAGGGAAGGGGAAGGGAAGGGGAAGGGAAGCAGAAGGAAAGTAGAAGGGAAGGGAAAGGAAGGGAAGGGAAGGGGAAGGGGGAGGGGAAGGGGACTGCTGGGTTTTTTTTGCCTTTTCTTTGTTTTCCTCATTTAGCATAATGCCTGGCACACATAGTAGGTGCTTAATAAATACTTTAAAAATCCCTTTCCCCATCCCTCTTAACTGTAATGCCTTCTCATCATTGATAAGCTCCTGTTTGTCCTGCACATAGCTTTTTGCCCATGGTATCCCCTCATTAGATTGTAAGCTCCTTGGGGGCAGGGACTATTTTTTGCCTTTCTTTGAATCCCCAGCACTTAGCAGAGTGCCTGGCACAATGTAGGTACCTAATAAATGCCTCTCCACTGACTGACTATAGACTTGAATTGTTTTCCATAAATAGGGACTTAATAAATGCTTCTTGAACTGAGGAAGATACCTAAAAAATGGAGGAAAATGGAAAATATTGTTAAAAATAAAAAGTGAGTAAGAAGACATCAATAACTATTGACACATGCATAAAACTAGAAAAAATGTAGGCATCCATCATCTGGAGGATGGTTGAGGAAACTACAGTACAGGAATATAATGGAATATTCTTGTAACATAAAAAACAAACAACTATGAGAAGTTCAGAGAAACCTCAGAAGACTTTCTTAAACTAATGCAGAGCAAAGAAAGAACCAAGACCTAAATATACACAATAGCTACAATAACACCAAGAAAAACAATGCAAAAAAGAAGACAGAACTTATATTGATGTAACAATCCGGACTCCACAGTCCTAACAATGAAATGCACTTCCAATCTCATAGCAGAGAAGTGATGAACCACTAAATGTTACATGTCCTGTTGGGAAGTAATAACAAAGCAAAAAGCATCTATAAAAACCGTTTTTAAAACAATTACAAATTTGTTTAAATCAACAAAAAAGAAAAGACAGAATAGAATCACAGATCTATAGTTAGGAGGAGCCTCAGAGTCTATCTACCTCCTCCTTTTACAGATGAACACATTGAGGCCCAGGAGATCAAGGGTCTTCCCAAGGTCACACAGGTAGTAAGTATCAGAGGCAGGATTTGAACCCAAATCTTCTGATTCAAAAGCCAGTACTCTTTCCACCCTACTGCACAATAAGTGAAGTTTTAAATAACTTGAAGGTTTATCAAATGGAAGAAGGGTTAGATTTGTTCTATCTGGCCTCATTGAGCAAAACTAGGTGTAATCATAGAAACTTCAGAGAACAGATTTTAGTTCAATGTAAGGAAAATTTCCCTAACAGTTACAATTGAATATGTTGTAAAGGAGACTTATACCTCTGGTACTGGTCAGGCTAGCAGACCTTTGAGGTCTCTTCCAGTTCTGAGATGCTGCACAATGGTACTACACAGTGAATTCACATATTTCAAAAAAAAAAGGAACTACTCAATAGTACTGGTACATCAGGGGCAAGGCTAAAGCCTGCATTAAAAAGAACTTAACTCTGGCCAGTTACTTTTCAGGATCATGTCCCTTTAGCTCATTCTTTAATAGAATATGGATGTTCTAAACATGAACACAAAGAGGTAAAGCTAGGGAGATATCTCCCAGTAGAAGGTAAGTATTCATTCCGTCGCATTAAGTTCCTCATTAGGGTATAGCTGCAGAACACAAACATATAACTATACCATGTGTACTTAAGCTAGGTCCATGAACGTGTCTCAATATTTTGAGTATTTCAACATAATTGGTTTGCTTTGCAAATCTATTTATTTTATTTTTTGCATTTAAAAAATTATTCTGAGGAGGGCTCAATAAGTTTCATCAAACTACCTAAGTGGTCCATGTAACAAGGAAAGGCAAAACAATAAATATTTATAAGGCATTCACTATATACTAGGCACTGGAAAATACAACAAAAATTTAAAACAGTCTCTGCCCTCAAAGGAATTACATTCTAATGGGGGGAAACAATACACAAAAGGGAGCGGAAAAGGTGGGGGGGGGGGAGGTATGTGAAGGTACCCACTCAGGAACACAGTTGTGAAGGCAGGAAAGCAGAGCTGGGTGAGGAATGAAGGTTAACTAGCTGGGGGCCTTACCCAAGATGGAAACTCCAGAAGGAACTCGAAAGTAGGAGAAAGGAAAAGGCAGCCAGCATAGCTGAGGGATGTTCTATGTTCAGAAAGCTGGGGAGACTGATAGATGTTCCAGGTGCTGAGGGTGAGATTGCAGCTGAAGCAGTGTCAAAATCTGGAAAGTCCAAAGCACAGCTGGGAGGGGAATGACCATTGGCCAGCCTGGGCTCCCCTTCAAAATGGAAGCTGCAGGAGGAATTTCCCAAAAGGAGAAAGGGACCAACATAGAAAAAGACCAACATCCCTCAGGGTAAGGAAACCCCACAAAAAGAGGTGAAGAACTTCTAGGCTCCACAGTTACTTTTTACGTGTTTCCAGTCAGTTCGCTCTGTGTGGTGCTGTGCTGTGAGGCCTGGTCTGGACAGAGAAAGGAACAGGATGGGGGAGGAATCTCTACTTGGTCATTGTTATGTAGATTATTCCCTACAAAGAAAAACAAATAATGAAATCCCTTCCTCTTCAAGTTTAAGAAATATCTAAGTACTTTCTCCATGAGAAAGAAAAGAAAAAAAAAGGAATAGACAACAGAATTAAAATCCTGCTTGATTTAAGGCTCAGAGGCCACTGTTAGTGAACTGTGGGCTAGACATGCCATTCTATATAATATTAAATTTGCAAGGGGAAAAGTAACGTTCAGAAAATGCAAGGCCTCTAACATTAAGACCTTTTCTTATTTGAAGCCATCCAGCCTTTCCTCATTCTTGTGGGTTTCATTAAACTGAGAGGCAGAGAATGTCATAAACTGATTTGCTAGTTTCCATACATGTTGCCAAATTTCCAGTTCTGCAAAACCAATTTCAGAGAGAGGAAGGGAAAAAAAAAGCAAAGCTAAACCAATTCTTTGTACTTCTAGCCTTATTCCAAATATGGGGTAAAGCATTTAGAAGAAAAGGGATTAATCTTTGGTAACCAAAGGCAAATATTAATTTGTTTTCTTCCCTTCCTTCCTTCTTTCCTTCCTTCCTTCCTTCTTTCCTTTCTTTCCTTAATCACTATTTTATCTCACAGTCATTTCCTCCTCAAAGCTCTGGAAAGGTTTTGAACTGTGGAGATTGCCAAACAATGACCTTGTTATAAGCCAAAGTTCAGTTATTTTTAAGGCATTTACTTTTACTACCTTTTAGATGAAGTAGTTCTCATGAAAATCTTTCCAAACCACTAACTGGCCTAAGAATTTTTACAGGTTAAAATGTAATATTACTGCATAACTTCTAAACAGATTGACTTTTGCTTTGCCAACTGTCTTCCACTGGTACATGGTACAATCCAAGATTAACGAGGTAGGTAAAGGAGAAAGAAACCAAAGCATGAGCAATTTTCAAGCAACTTTCAATAGTCTTGAATTGTGGTGGGAAACTAATCTAAAAGACAGGGAGAACTATGTGAGGTACTACTTCTGCTGCTAAACAACCAAGCAAAAGATTATTTTGAGAAGAAAGCATTTTATCTGTGGCTTTGGACAATCACAACTTCCCTCAGGTTTGCCCACCGGTATAACAGACAAATATTTGATACTGGCCAAAGTGCTTACAAAGAACTGTTGTTAGTTCCACCTCCATGATATTTCTTAAATTCATCGTATTCTTCCCATTCCTAATACCTTACTAGTGGTAATACCTAGTACATTCCCAAATCTTAGTTTGGGCTTTATCATCTCTCCCATGTACTATTGCAGCCTAATTGGATTTCCTGTGTCCCTCACATTTTAACCACTCCATTTACATTACCCTTCTACTCAAAAAACCTCAATGGCTCCCCATTACCTACTCCCCCCCAAAAAAAGCATAAATTCTTTACCCCAGTACTTTTAAGTCCTCCACAATATAGCTCCAGCCTACTTTTACAGCCTCCTTTTCACATATCCTGTATTCCAGCTAAGTTGAATTACTCACTATCACTCCCATATTCAATCTTCATTCTCTTAACTGGAAGAGATGGGTTCTCTTCCACCTCACCCCAATTTCTACTTTCTGAAATAACTCCTTTCCTTTAAGAGCCAACTAACTCAGGTGCCACTTTGCTGATTTCTCTAGCTAAAGGTCATCTCTCTCTCTCTCTCTCTCCCAAAAGTCCTTGTAACATCTCTTCTGGACCTCTGCTTTTGACTTATTACAGTCTTGTTTTGCATCATAACTATTTATGTACATGTCTTATCCTTTCCCTGTCATTCGGAAGTTTAGAAATTTAGTTCTCTTGTTAATCACTGTTTTATCCTTGTGTCAAGGAAATCTGTTACCCTTGAAGGAACCGGGTAGACACCATGAAGTCTGGTCTATAATCTTTATACCACCAAGCTATCCTTCAAGGATGTCTGGTTTGTTATCCAAAGATGTCTAATTCACTATCTCTACCCCTACAGGTAGACTAAAACAATGAACATGTCCTAGTCACAGGAAGCAAAGAGGGGCTGCTGCTAGTCCCTGTTCCTAATTTCTAATCAATCATATTGTCTCACGTACCTCAATTCTGTAACCAATCATACTGATTTCTCCGTTCACAACACTGAGCTCTTTTAACCAATTGTAACATGTTCCTTGCCTACAAAGTCGTGTATTCCCTAAAAGTATAAAAGAAAGCCATCTCCCTCATTCAGGGTCTTAGCTTTGCTGAGAAAGCTGAGGTCCTATTTATTGGTAAGCTCATGCTTTACTAATGAATTAATCATTCTCAGAACTTTGTACCTCAGTTTACCTTATTTTGAACATCTGCTATAGATAGTTTAGATTTCTTAAGAAGTGCCTGTTTGTAGCATTGACCATTTGTCAATTGGGGGATCTATGAGTGGTTATCAATTAGGGAATTTCTGAATAGTTTTTAAGGAACCAGTTAAATGGTTTTTGTCCCTAGTCAAAACTTCACTGGAAAGGCAAAATATTCTTATAATCAAATGCAACTGATCATGGCAAAGGGATTCTCTGAAGTGATTATTTTGTCTTTCAAAGTTTGTGATGAGATGATGAGCTGCATCTACCCATGAAAAATCAGAAAGCTACATCTTAGAAATTGCATCGATTAATATGGTCCATTCCTGAATATCTTTATAATGATGATAGAAACTTGGGATTATTTTATACATATTTTGTAAATATTTACGTATGCATGTTTTTCCCTAGACTAGGTGATTTCCAACGTTCACTTCTAACAGTGATTCTGAAAACTTTCCCCTGGGAGGATTAGGGAAGACATCTCTCTTCAGAACTCTCAAAGTACTTTGTTCTTGCCCTTCTCCTAATCACATCTCTGCCTTTGGCATTACATCAGTTGGTGTATATGGCTTAAATTCTTTATCAAGTTGCACACTTTTGTGGTCCTCAGCATCCTTTGTATTGTCCTCGTACTTATGTACAGCATGTGGAGTAGATGTTCAATAAACATTTACTAGAAGCATCCCAAGACAATGGAAAGTGGTAGACTTGGAGTCAGCAGACCTAACTTAGAATTTCAGCCCTGGCCCTTCACCTTGTGGAATTCTGGGCAAGTCTCTTAATCTCTAGGGCCTTAATTTCCTCATTTATAAAATTAGGAGGCTGATTTTCAACTATGAAAGAAAGGTAACTAAACACTTCGTAAACTTTGATCCTTATGCCCCCAAGATGGTGAAATATAGAAATGAACTTCCAATATATACCCAAATATTCATAACCCCACTTTTATGGAATCAAAGAAATGAAGACAAAGTAAGCACTCATCAACTAGAGAAAGGCTAAACAAACTACAATATAGGGATATAATGGAATATCAGGATGAAGTAAGAAATGGTGACTGAGGATCTCAGAGAGAAATCAGGAGATTTGTATGAACTGGTACAGAATGAAACAGGCCAAACCAGAATAACATACACGATTACGACAACAATGAATAGGAAAAGATCATGAGAAGGAAGCTAAGCCATGAGTAGCTGAAAAACCAATAATGGTCCTTTTCTTAACTGTTTTTCTTCATTACAAGAGATGTGTTCAATTTGGAGGTTATGTTTAAAAAGACAGTGATGTAAAAGCAAAGGGCATCAATAAAACTCATTTAAAATAAAAGTAATAAGTTTGATTATATGATCTTTACAATTCCTTCTAGCTCTTTACCTATGATCCTCTGGATAAATAGAAGATGTATTTAACTAAATAGCATACTCTATTCACCAACAGATCTGAATAAAGAAGAATTTACTAGGTTCAAAAATCATTGTGAAGAGGCCTAACTGACAACTGGCAGGCATCACATTCTGAAGATTTTTTTCCAGCTTTAAAATATAATATCAAATGTCATTTTTTAAAGGCAAAGCAAAGAGGATTCAGCACTTTCCCCATGATCAAAGATAAGCATTAATTAGGGGGAGAAAAGAGGACAAAATTCTGCACCTGAAAGACCTCAGGAAAATACTGAGGCCAACCACTTCAGCCAAAAGCAGAAAGGGCATTATTCCATCTAAGAATCTCTGAAAGTCAAGGCAGACATAAATAGCCCACCATTCTTCTCTACTCTGCCCTCTCAAAAGCACTGTGCTGTGACAAGTTCCTAATTTTGGCATCTTCTCTGGTGCCCTGTATAAAATTTGCCCTTACAATTCATGACCTCTTCTCAATCATCCGTTTAATATTAAAACATGTTATGATCAAAGAGACTGTGATAATACTGCAGACAAATATGCCTTTTTTATAAAACAGATCCTTGATACTCTCAAAATCTGTTGATGAGGAGGCTTGGAATCTTCCAGCCTTTGAAAGACTATATTTGAAATAACTTGACAAAATGGCACAGTTGTGAAATACATCCATGTGGTCTCTTCAGCGGCATCTTTTCTCATCAGTGCATCATGAAAAGCTTTATAAACAAGAACCAATCCAGACTCGAAATCTTGGAAGAAGGAAAAGGATGTGGAGAGACTGTTCACACAACCTAACACACAGCCGTTTCCAGAATGAAACATTAAACAATGCGACAACACTCATCGCGATATTGAATGGAAAGGAAGCCCTGCTGAAATCTAATGTAAACCATATGCTCAATATCTGTCTAAGAATGGAATTTACCTAAATGATAATAAGAGTTCACTTATGAAAAAAAATGAGAGTCCATTTACCTTATCTACCCTAACAAAGAGAACAAAGGTGTAGATCACTGGAAAGTGGCAAATGTTCTATAAAGTCATTTGTTTGGGGGCATGGAAAATGGTTTTTCTACTTACACTTAAATACAGGAGTGCCTGAAATTCTGGGAATTCAGTTGAAAAGATATAATGAAGTCAGGCTATGAAGACTTGACTCAAGCCCATTCCAGTTTCCCCTGCCTGACCTCTCAACCTAATGCAAATTATCACCCTAAACAGAGGTAGTTTCTTTTGCTTGTTTACGGGATCATTAATGGGTATTCTTTCTGTTGGCTCTTGGAAATATCACCTTGCAACATGAATGTAGATAGAGTAAATGGATTTTATTTTTTTTAATAAATGAATCCATATGGTAACTTAGGTGAATTTCATTCTTTAGTGATGCACTGTCAGTACAGGCAGACAAAAGGGACAGGCACCAGTAAATCATTAGTCATTTTCTTATAGTTCTCTTTCAGCATTGAAATATTAAGAATAATAACTCCTTTGGAGGAGTCAAGATGGAAGATTAAAGGCAGCAACCCAGCCAAATTCTCCCAACATTCTCCTCCAAACAACTTTAAAATAACACTTCAGATAAAATTCTGGAGCAGCAGAAGCAACAAAAGGTTAGGGTGAGACATTTTTTCAGCATAAGGCAACAGGAGGTTGGCAGAAGGTCTGTGACACTAGGGTTGGGGCTGGCCCAAAATGCATGAAGCAGCAGCAGCAGCAGCAGGCCTTGGAGAGAGATGCCACAACAGCAACTGCAGCTTCAGGAGCTCTCTCTCTTCAGGAGCCCAGAGACAGTAAGGGGAGGTTCAACAACTGGTCAGAAAGAGATTAGAACACACCCTCTGCTGGCACTGGATGTAGCTGGCACTAATTGGCAACTCTACTGCCCATCTGCAGTTCTGGGTCTCAGTTCCAGGGCAGAGAGGAGTAATTGTAGTTGGTGGAAAGGAGCACTAGGACTCTCAGGTGCAGTGGAGCAGGGACTTTACTTGGGTAAAGAGCGGAGCACAGACCAGGAGAGGGGTGACTATACCTCTCCCCAGATCACACCACCTTGAAAGCACCAAAAATGTGAGATCTCCCAGAACTAGCTCTGAAAACAGCAGCACAAAAAAGCCTGAAGCTTGGCACAATGCCTTCCCCACCATGAGGTGAGCAGAGTCCAATTTAAACATAAAGTTCAAAATCAAGAAACAGGCTGTAAAAATGAGCAAAAGTGGTATCAGGGAAGATCAAACACAAACTTAGAAGACAACAGTGTGAAAACAGCTACAACCAAAGCCTCAAAGAAAAATGCTGATTTAACCCAAGCCCAACAAGAATCCCAGAAAAAGTTGAAGAGGTAAGAGTAGTAAAAGAAAAATTATAAAAAAAAAATAAATGACAGTGATTCATTAAAATTATGTGAAAACAGAATCAACAGCTAGGTAACAAGAGGCACCAAAAATACCAAAGAAAATAATACCTAAAAATATAAATAATGTTCATTAATAAATAATATTTTAATATTAAAACAATTATAATAAAATATAATGTTAATTATATTTCATTACATTAATGTTTATGTAAAAATACAATAATATCATTTAAAAATAATAAAATAATAGCTTAAAAAAAAGAATTGACCTAATGGCAAAAGAACAAAAATTCACTAAAGAAAAGAACTCCTTAAAAAGCAAAATAAGCCAAATGGAAAAGGAGGTCCAAAAATCACTGAAGAAAATAATTCCTCAAAAATTCGAATTGGGCAAGTGAAAGCTAATGACTCCATGAGATAACAAAAAAAAAAACCAACAATAAAATCAAAACAATGAAAAAATGAAGAAACTATGAGATATCTCACTAGAAAAACAACTAACCTGGAAAATAGATAGAGACACTTTAAGAATTATTGGACTACCTGAAAGCCATGATAAAAAAAAAAGAGCCTAGACTTCATATTATAGGAAATTATCAAGGAAAACTGTCCTGATATCTTAGATCTAAAGGATAAAATAGAAATTGAAAGAATCCACCAATCACCTCCTGAAAGAGATCTCAAAATGATAACTCCCAGGAATATTACAGTCAAATTCTAGAGCTCTCATGTCAAGGAGAAAATATGAAAGCAGTTAAAAAGAAACAACTCAAATATCATGGAGTTAATAGTCAGGATCACACAAGATTTAGCAGCTTTTACAATAAAGGACTGGAGGGCTTAGAATATAATATTCCAGAAGACAAAGGTGCTAGCATTACAAACTAGAATAACCTACCTAGAAAAACTAAATGTATTTCTCCAGGGGGAAAAAAAAAAGGAAATTTAATGAAATAGAGGACTCTCAAGCATTCCTAATGAAAAGACCATAGTTGAATAGAAAATCTGACATTTAAACACAAGATTCAAAAGAAGCATAAAAATGTAAACATGAAAGAGGAACTATAAGAGATTCAATGAAGTTAAACTATTTACAACATGGGAAGACAATAGATGTAATTCCTAAGAACTTTATCAAATTAGTCTACAAAGACAGAGGCCACATGTGTGAACCAATTATATTGCAATTGTCTCCAAAAAATGAAGGGGTGAGAAAGGGAAGAAGAGGTAAGAGAGAGGTAGAATGGAGAAAATTATCTCACATAAAAGAGGAGTGCAAGGAAGAACTTTAACAATGGAAGGGAAAATAGGGACAGAGGGTGTGCAATACTTAAACCTCACTCTCATCAGAATTGGTTCAAAGAGGGAAGAATATATGTGTGTGTCTGTACATATATATACACATATACACATGTATATTCTGAATGTCTGTGTATGTATATATACATACTCACACTCAGCTAGATATAGAAACTAGCATAAACAATGGAGAAATAAGAAGGGAAGGGAATAAGAGAAAAGGAAAAGAGGGAGTGATAAAAGGGAAGGCAGATAAAAGAAGATAGTGGTCAGAAGCAAAACAGACTTTACAGGAGGGACAGGGGGAAAAAAAAGAAAGAAGAATAAAGAGAAGAAAATAGGATGGAGGGAAATACAAAGTCACTTGAAAGTGAAATGGCATGAGCTTACCCACAAACAGAAAGCAGATAGCAAAATGGATTGGAAGCCAGTATCCAACAATATGTTGTTTACAAGAGATACACTTGATATAGAAAGACACTCAGAGTTAAAACAAAGGTCTAGAGCAGAATCTACTATACCTCAGTTGAAGTAAAAAAAAAACAAACAGCAGGGTTAGTAATCATGATCTCAAACAAAGGAAAAGCAAAAATAGACCTAATTAAGAGATAATCAAGAAAACTACATTTGATAAAAGATATCATAGACAATGAAGTAATATCAAAGAGTTTTACAGCAAGTTTCTCTGATAAAAATCTCATTTCTCAAATATATAGGGAATTGAGTCAATTTTATAAAAATAAGAGCCATTCTCCAATTGATAAATTGTCAAGAGATATGAACAAGCAGTTTTTAGAAGAAATCAAAACTACATATAGCCATATGAAAAAATGCTCTAAAACAATATTGATTGGAGAAATGCAAATTAAAACAACTCTGAAATAACACTTCACACCTATGGAATGATAAATGTTGGAAAGGATGAGAGAAAATAGGTGCACTAACAAACTTTTGATGGAATTATGAACAGGTCCCCCCATTCTAGAGAACAATTTGGAACTATGATCAAAAATTGTGCATACCCTTTGACCTAGCAATATCACGATGAGGTCTGTACCCTAAAGAAATAAAAGGACAAGGAAAAGGAAAAGGACTTATGCGCTCTAAGAAATGATGAAGCAGGTGGTTTCAGAAAAACACAGGAAAATCTAGGTAAGCTGATGCAAAGTGAAGTGAACAGAACCAGGAGAATGCTATTTACCTCCAGAGAAAGAACTGATGAATTCTGAGTACAAATTGAAATACAGTTTTCTAAATTTCTTTGTTTTTCTTCCTTTTCTATGTGGTTTAGCTATCATGGAAATATGTTTTACATGATGCCACATGTATCATTGGTACATTACTTGCCTTCTCAGCGAGCTGGAAGTGGAGTGGGGTGGGAGGGAGGGAGAGAATTTGGAGTAAAAGGATTTTAAAAGAATGTTAAAAATAAAGGAATAATAATCTTTCAAAAGAATAATAATAATCTTTCAAAAGCACTTTCCTTGTAACAACACTGAAAAAGAGGTGCTGTAAATTCAATTAATCCTTATTTCACAGATGAGGAAATGAGGCTCAAAAAAACTAAGTTGCCCCAAAGACCAGCAGAGTGGAAAGGTCATTTAAATTTAGAATTAGAAGACCTGAGATCATATCCCAGCTGTGCCATTACACTTACTTGCTCTTGGATGAGTCTTTTGCTCTCTCTGCCCTGAGTCTTCTCATTTGTTAAATGAAGGTTCTGGACTAGAATCTCTTAAGTGCCTTTCATCTCTCAAGCTATGATCCTAAGGAGTTTATCCAAAGCTATAGAATTAGTAAATAGAGGAGTCTGAACTTGAGTAAGTTGTCTAACATCATATCCCGAAATTTTTGCCACTGCACAAGGCTGTGACTATAATGTTCTAGGGTACATTTGCTGAGTAAACCTGTTATTAGTTAGTATTACTTTTATACATAGCTAAGGTTGGGTGTGTGCCCAAAATCTGTTTTAATTCAGATTGCTCTTAAACTTTTATTAAAGAAAAAAAGGAATGTTTACTCTGGAGAAGATAAGTTTCTAAAATGACACGATGGTAGTCTATGAATACATGGAAATTACTATGGAGAGGCTAGCCACCAATTGTCCTTTGTCTGTCTATAGACACTATCTCATTAGGTTAAGAATAGCGCAGGTACCAACCAGTCTGCCTGGATACTCCTATTTGAAGGGCCGAAATAAACAAAAGACTTCTTTAGGTCTCTGTGATCCCTGTGTCAGCATCATTCCCCTCTTCAGTCATTCTCACTCTCCCAGGCTTTCTTGTACATGCCTCTTTGTTCTCATAGTCCTTACCATGCTTTCCTTCCTTTCTAATCATCAGCAGAGATGCTGATCGATATGGTAACGTTAGCTACTTGACAAGTCAAAACTTCCAAAAGGATTTCAAAGTTCACCACTAACTTTCTTGTTCTATTGATACAACTATTGGGGTGCAACTCCTGGGGCCACCAGAAAAGGTTAATAAGCTCTTAGACTTAAAAAAAAATAAGACATAAAAGAAAACTTTATCATTTCCTATCTGGCTACAGTCATCCAAATTTCATCAGAATCTCATCATCCATAAGGAAAGGTCACATCAACCCTGAAATTCACACCTCCCCGGTAACCTCAGCCCCGGGGGTTCTCCCTCTGTTTGGAGAGAATGGAAGGTAGAAAGTCCGAGCTCCTCCTAGAGCCTCCATTTAATGAGAGCACCCAGGACTGCCATCTCACCATTTCCTACCCAGTTAGACTCTTTTGGATTTCGTCATCCCCCACCCTGTCACCTTTTTCAGTTTCTTTTTATATGTTGTCTGTTCATTAGACTGTGAGCTCCTTGAAGGCAAGAACTGACTTTTGCCTTTCTTTGCATCCTTAGCAATAGTACAATGCTTGCTACATAGTAGGTACAACAACAGCAAAGGCACTTAATAAATGTTTATTAATTGGCTGACTGAACATTGCCCCTGCCCCCCAAATTAGAGTGACCTATAAAAATGAATTACAAGGAACCGAGAATCAAAATCCTTGGCTAAAAAATCATGTCTGATACCCCATTTGGGTTTTTTTGGCAGACATACTAGACTAGTTTGCCATTTCCCTCTCCAGCTCATTTTAAAGATGAGGAAACTGAGGCAAACAGGGTGAAGTGAATTGCCCAGGGTCACACAAGTAATGTGTCTGAGGCCAGATCTGAGCTCAGGTTCTCCTGATTCTAGGGCTGGCACTCTATGTACTGTACCACCTAGCTACTCCTAAAAACATCACATTCCTTCTTGGTGAACAGGATTTTTCAAAAGATAAAATAAATGCAAGTCTCATTGGTCCATTTTCTTATCCATAAGTAGAAATAATTTTTTTAAAATTCATCCAAGTAAATATCTTGACCCAGGGTTGATGCTCCTCAGCATCTCGTATTCAGGTCTTTCTGTCACTTTTCTAAGGCCTGCTAGAACTGAAACACAATTGATCATATCTCAGCTTCAGAAAAAAAATACTTCATACAACTCTTGTTATGTTCATGTTAACCCGAAGTTCAAATCCTGACTTGGACTATTACTAGCAGTATGACTATGGACAAGTCATTAGCCTTCTTAAGCCTCAGTTTCCTCATCTGTCAAATGAAGCTATTAATGCCTGCACCACTTGCCTTATTTCAAGGAATCCTTAAGGTGCTATATAAATGTGAGCTGTTATGAAGTCACAAGCATCTAAGAAAAAAAGGTAAAAGGACTTCTAGAAATTACAACAATTAGCAGGAAGAAAATGATAGGGAGAAGAACACAGAAAGAATGCCCCATAAAAACAAAATGACTACATTTAGTCAGAGAAAGTAACACACCCTAGAACCCAGTAGGAGCCAAGGGCTCCCACTACACATTAATAAATTATGCAAGTTCCTATAAAACGCATTAAACTCAGTTACATGTCAAAAGAGATCAAGTCTAGCTTGCAGAGCATTCTGCTCCATTTTATTTAGGATCACACACAAGCCAGAACCTTTCCTACATTTCACAGAAGGCTGCCATGGTAGAGTTCAATGACCCTGGAGATAAGCCAGAGGAAACAACTGTGCCTAGAAGAAATAGGAAGTGGTAAATGGAAAAGAAGCTAAGAACTGGAAACAAAGTAGGGATCCACTAAATAGGAAGTAGCTAAACTAATTCTGGCATGTTAATGTAACAAAGTTATTACACTGTAAGCAATTATAGGCATCTGGATTGTGCAGTGGACCAACAGGTCTAGAGTTAGGAAGACCTAAGTTCAAATCCAACCTCAGATACTTATTAACTATATGATCTTAGGCAAGTCACTTAATCTCTGTTGACCTCAGTTTCCTGAACTATAAAATGGGTATGATAATAATAGTACCTCTACCTCCCAGAATTGTTGTGAGGATCAATATTTGTAAAGTGTTTAGCACAGTGTCTGGCACATAATAGGCAATATAGAAATGCTTGTTTCTTTCTTCCCTCCTTTCTTTCCTTCCTTCCTGAAGAATATGCTAGAGAATTATGAAAAGATTTCTATGAAGTGATACAAAGTAAAGTGAGCTCGACTAGGAAAACAATATAGACAATGAATACAACAGTGTAAACAGGAAGAACAATAAATGAAACTGAATAAATAATTATAATAATCAAGATGTCCTGGAAGAGTTGAGAAAATGCACCTTCTCTCCTTTCATTACAGAGGTAAGAGGCTAAGGGTATGGAAGATATTATATACTATCAGACATAGTCATTGTGCTGACGATTTTGCAAAATGTTTTTTGGGTTTATTTCTACTTTTAAAATATTTGTTACAAGGGGAAGGCTTATTGGGCAGGATAAATAAGAGGGATATGTATTTATAAATAAATGTGAAGGAAAATCAAAAAGTAGCAATTACAAAAAAAAAAAAGAATGATGATACCAAATGGGAGCTTACAGTATTTGGGAATGCTACAAACACTACTCTTAGTCTCAACACTACCGTTTGGGATTCAAAAGCTGTGTTCATAAGCAAAAGTAATTAGACTATGTCTCAAGATCACTTAAAAAAAACTGCAGTATAACCTAAATAAGGTTGAGGCACTTGTACCCTACTTTGTTGTTTAATAAACATTTCAGTTATATATTCACAATTCTCAACACTAGAGAAATGAAAACTCAAGGTAATCTGACAATCCCTTCCCACCATTGCAGAGTTTACCTAGATATTGTGAGGGCAAATGATCCCTGTGAAAGAGTTCTAAGCTCTTTGAAAGCCTTTCCTGAGGATTGGTTGGGGAAGAGTGTCAGAATACGGTTATCCCTTCCACATTGTGACTTTCCCCATTCTGGTTTTGATATATCATGGGTTGACATAAGAAATTAAATGTGCATTTTTGTAGAAGCCACAGATGACACGTGAAGGCCAGCAGATGACACAGAAAAAGTTTAGAAACTCAGAAATGCATAAAACATATGGACTGTATTGTATAATATCAACCCAAATTTTATAATAAAGTTTCCTATTTTAAAAAGGAAAGAAAAAATTCAGACTTCTTCTCTGGTATGAAGGGAGGGCCAAAAAATTTTACACAGATTTTCAAGATCATGGGGGTGCTGTGCCCCTAACCATTGCAATGGGGAAGGGATAACTGTAAATAAATTGCACTGGTATTCAGAACTCCATGGATAGAGAAATTTCTTCTCCTAACATACCTTCTCTGCAAATACTAATCTTTGAGGTCTGAGAGTTTAAGTAATTTGCCCAGGGTCACACTTGTCAGTATGTGTCAGAAGTGAGATCTGAACTGAGGCCTCCATAGTTCAAGGTAGGCTCCCTAGACACCCTACCTCACAGCCTATCAGGAAATAAAAAGAAAGAATTGGCATTTACATAGCATTATCTTACATAGCTATCATAGCATTTGTAGAATAATAGCTTTATCTCTTAAGCGTGATCTCATTTGATCTTCATAACAATTCTGTTAGGTATGTAAGGGAAGGAAAACAAGGTTAAATAACTTACCTGTCATCAGCTGAGTACCAATTATCTCCTGACTCTAACATTTTATCCACTACACAGCATTAAACAGGATAGATAGATTATAGATAGATAAATTGATTGCTTAGGTAGATAGAGGACAATTATAACCTCCATGTAACTGCAGGGCAATTTTTACCTCCACTGTGGGTCTATTTGAAGAACCAAACATTCAAGAACATTTAATATTTAATATATTTCATATGAAAATAAGTTCACCAAAAGTGTCAATTAGAATATATCCATAGATCGTGCAAATGTTTCTCTCATTTAAAATCACAACCTCCTTGGGTGAACAAGAATGAATTCAGGGAACACACTACAGAATTAAATGTACACATATCTTAAGATGCAGAATTGGAATAATAGAAGAGAAAAGTTGCCTAATTGAACAGAAGTTGAGAAGCTAAACTGTTGAAAAACAATCTGCTGTCTCATTGCTCATTCATCTACCTGAACCCATAATCAGTTATGGAGAATCCAGAGGTGTGTTGATGATAAACGTTTAACAATCAGCTCTCAAAGATTAATCTGGACTATTAACATTTTCTCCATCACTTTCTTAAGTCTAAACAATCAACAAAACACTAAGTCAAGCCCTGATTTGTAGGGATGGTTGATTTCTGAGGTATGACTGCTCAAACTGGAAATTTAACAATGTGGCCAGTGGATGCTGCCTCTAACGTACCACTGATACTTATAATTCCCAATTATTTACAATCATGGATCATCTCCAAAAAGTTAGAATGGTAGAGTGTACAGTGCACTGGATTTGTAATTAGGAGAAAGCTGTTTATGAATTCAACTTCCATTTACTAACTGTGTAGCTATGAGCATGGAAAATGGCTAAGCCTTCAAGAGGTTCAGTTTTTTCATATCCTCAGTGAAAGGGAACTTGTGAAGATCAAATGTGATCATGTATGCAAAGCACATTAATTTCATTTATTATTACTAGTTTGTTCAGGTAGCTTTGGGCATGTAAATGTTTATAGCCCTCCCATTCAATTCAACACACATTTATTATTTACCTACTGAATGAAGAACATTGTGCTAGGCCTGGGGGAGCTGCAAAATGTGGTTGAATCAGCAATGGTATGAAACAATTCCATAAAACTCATGAGGGAAAATGCTATCCATATCCAGAGAAAGAACTATGGTGTCTGAAGGCAGATTGAAGCAGACTATTTTCTCTTTTTTTGTTGCTTTTGTTTTTTCTTTCTTGTGATCTTTCCCTTTTGTTCTGATTTTTCTTTCACAACATGACTAATATGGAAATATGTGCAATATGATTGCACATGTATAACCTATATCAGATTGCATGCCATCTTGGGAAGGGGGGAGGAGAGGAAAGGGGAAAAATTTAGAACTCAACATCTTATAAAAGTGAATGCTGAAAACTAAAAATAAATAAATTTTAAATTTTAAAAATTAAATCGAGAGCTTTTCTGGAGCACTGACTAAATGAGCTAAATAAATTTCTCATTCCTTTTTTAAAAATGTGGTTAAGTCAGTCACTGCCTTCGTGAAGCTTGTAGTTGACTACAGGGATATGATGTACACAAATAACTGTAATGTAAAATAATAACATCTTGGAGAAGACCCAAATTTAGATGGGGGAGAGAGCAGAATGAAGAAAATGAACCTGTTAAGGAAACACAGAAATAGAATTCCTAATGGTGTCCTTATTTACACACTTCACTTGAATTGCTAGTGTGTGTGTGTGTGTGTGTGTGTGTGTGTGTATGTATATATATGTGTATATATATATATATATATGATAGAAATCTTTAGTTGGTAAGCATGAAACTTAAAACAAAACCAACATCTACAAACAGAGGCTGCATTATTAGAAAACAAGATATTATGGAAATACAGAAGAAAAGCAAACCTCACTCTTGAATGAAAGTATCTGTTCATCTGGAACTTAGGAATTTTAGCCTGTCCTAGTTGAAAATAAAAGGTTTTTGGAAAACTGAATCTGACTTCTGAATATCAATTTAATAAGTGAAACAAAAGAAAAGAATCAGAAATGAGCAATAACCTGATATCTCTTCAACCACACTTCACCAGCATGGATTTTTCTCATCTTAACCCATAGCCACCATCCATCTATCCATCAAAAACACTGTGTTGCTAAGGCATCTTGTACATCCATGTAATATAACCCCCAAGGCTAGTAGCTTGTCATTCAAGGCCACAGAAAGCCATCTTATAAAATGCATCCCATTTATCACAAGGCAAATTGGACAAGGATCAGATGGATCAGGGCAAATCCATCATCACTACTAGAAAAACAGCTCAAAGTGCATGGCCTACTGATGAAGGTGCCAATATTGTCATCTTTATCTATAAATAACATCATTATTTTTAAAAAGGAAGTAGTGGGGGAAGAATATTTTTACTTTCTCTCTCTACCTGCCATTTAAACAAGAGCCAAATCAGGAAGGAAGAAAGGAAAGAAGGAAAGAAGGAAGGAAGGAAGGGAGGGAGGAAGGAAGCAAGGAAGGAAGGAAGGAAGCAAGGAAGGAAATAAGCAAGGAAGGAAGGAAGGAAGGGAGAGAGGAAGCGAGGAAGCAAGGAAGGAAGCAAGGAAGGAAGGAAACAGAAAAGCATACATGCTTTTGGTCTTTCTTGAATTTTGGATACACTGCCATTCACATCCTCTCAAACACTGCCAGCTTCACTTTATTTAATGACTGCAATATCCTAACTGGGAAATGATTTGTGACAGCCCATAAACAGCACTGAATACAAACTATTGTCAAAGGAGGTATTAACAAATTTGCGCTTCTCAAGTTCCCACACATGTAATTTTCCCATCATCCTGACAAGAGAAATGTTTAAGGAAAGTGCAACAAACAGTTCTTAGATCTATGGGCAATGTTTTCCAAATAACTGCACCAACTTAAATCAAACAGGTATTTCATTTCAGCAATATGAATTTTTTTTCAACCTCACAGGTGTGCCTGTGTTAACCAGAAGCTATAACACCTGGCTTGCCTCCTTTCCATGCACATAACCCGTGAATTTATCCCTCCTCTTGGACAAGGGACTGTATGGACACATACATCAGTTTACTGGGGGCCTTGTTTTCAAAGCGCTCTCTCAAGAAAGCATCTAAGGGTTGCTAGAGAGTTGGTGATGGCAGAAGCGTTGACGTGTAATATGACAATAACATACAGCCCAGCTCACGCCAGGACTACACGCCTGCTGGCATTCATGGCAGTAATGACATGCTAATATCATTCACCTGGCCTATCTGCTGAAAGAACCAAAAGGCTTCAAATTGACTCACACAAGCTGAGTCAGGGAGGTAAAAAAGCACTGTGACCTATCAAAAATGGGGGGGTTGGGGAGACAGACAGACGGAGAAAGACAGAGAGATAGAGAAAGCCAAGTAAAGCTTGGTTTCCTCAGGAATCTAGGTTTCATGGTGCACAGAATGCTAAATATGGTATCCAGAAGACCTGAGTTCAAATTCTTCCTCAGATACTTGCCAGCTGTGTGATCCTGATCAAGTGGTTTGATCTTTACCAGCCTCAGTTTCCTCATCCATAAAATGGAAATAATAGCACCTACTTAACATTCTGAGCAGACTGTAGCCTAGAGATGGTTTTAGCATATTTGAGGGGGGAAAACAAATGGAAACTGACTAAAATTATGCCATGTCAGAAAATGTTAAAAACTGCTTTTTAAGAGTAAATCCAAGTTGTCAAATAACCTATATTATGAGACCAAAGTAGGGGTAGTCAGATGGTATAGAGCTCTAGATTTGGAATCAGAAAGATCTGAGTTCAAATTTGGCCTCATATTCTTACTAGCTCTGTGACCCTAGGAATGCTACTTAACATCTGTCTGTTTCAATTCCCCATCTATGAAATGAGGATAATAATAGCACCTACCTACCTTCCAGGGCTGTTATAAGGATGCAGTGAGCTCTTGCTACTAACCTGGTACACCTAGTATAAACAGTTAAACGAAGCTGCTTGCAGGTTTTAGAATGTAAGTTCATGGAAGGCAGGGTCAGTGACTGAAGATGGTTCTCAAAATACAAAAACTCAATAGGAAAAAAATCGCTCAGGGATTTACTGAGATAGATTATTTTTAAGACAGTCATCATTGTACAGGAAAGCCATTTTATAAATAATACTATCTCTAGAAGTGCCATTAGAGATGAAGTCATCTCATTCCAAATTCGCTCCAGTCACACCATGGGAGGAAACAGACCAGATACTGGACTTAGAAATGGGAATGCCTAGGTTCCTATCCCACCTCAGACACCTGCTAGCTGTGCAACCCCGTACCTTGCCTTTCTTAACAGTAAAATCAGGGTGTTGCACTCAGCGGTCTCTGACGTTCTTTCTAGCTCCAAATGTACAATCCTGTGGTCTCTGAGACTCTTAGAATATCAAGCAGAATGAGGCAGGATTTTAGCAAATCAAAAATCAGGTGAAATTGGAAGAAATGGAGGACATAGTAGGACGTTACTCTGGAAGTAAGAGCCAGTGTAAAAGGGGCATGATTTTTAATTTGTAATCATAAAATAAATGATGTGGAGATTATGTAAGCAATTGAGAATTTCAGAAAATCAAGCTTGAGGATGAGGAAGAAAGCACTTTTCAAATATAAAATGCAAATAATTGGAGACATGCCAGTACTGTGATCTATAACACTAGTTATTACCATCATAATTCATTATCATTATCCTAACTAGAAAAGTGAGATGCACATATTCAGGGACATCTCCCTCCCAAACAGTCACACAGACTGCTTGTGCCTGGCCTGTGATAGAGTCTTCCAAGCGTGTATTGGTCTGATCAGTCACAGTTGGACACACTGTACATTGACCCCTGACATCATCAGGGTCCTCTCTGACCACAAAAGACAAACAACAATTAGCATCATCATCATCATCATCATCATCATCACCATCTTATTGTACTAAAGAAAGGGACAAACGGAAGCAAAGAGAAGGATCCTAAAACGGACTCCACTTAAACTGCTGGGGAAGCTTTCCTTCTCCATGGAGCCCACATAACACTTTGTATTTCCCTGAGGTTGTTACTTTTCTCCATTATATGGATGTCCTACTAAATGGTGAGTCAAAATTAACTGATAGGTCCTAGACGGGTATATTGCCAAAGCAATATTCACAGCCCCCACAGAGGCTATGAATATGCCAGCATAGTTCTGAATTGCAAAATATAACAGACTCTCCATACAGAAGACAGAAACAAAATATTTATTCAGACACCAGAAAGCCAAATCCCAACACCAGAAAACCTAATACATCATAGCAACAAAGAAGTTAATACAACTTATCACTGCAGGATGCAACACCATCCCAAAGCCTTAACACTTACAAGCTGTCTCTTTGCCTGCATCCTCTCTCTCCCTCCACACTAACTGCTCCAACTCCCAGTTTCCTCTCAGCTCTGCTCCACCTGTTCAGCAAACTCCTCCTACCACAGGCTCCATGTGATTATATCCGGCCTATTAAGGGGCAGAAAAATCTTCAAATTCCCTTAGGTCTATTAAGAGGCAAGGAAGATCTTCAAATTACCATTATATACATTACAACAGGTGGTACCCAATACAGACACCCAGAACCTGTGAAATAATAATTGACATTTATATCAAAATTTCCATCCATTGACTCCTCTGAACCTCACAATAACCCTGTGCACCAAACAGTACTACAGTTATTATGATTTGAATTTGACAGATGTGTAAACTGAGGCTATAAGAGATTAAAGGACCTGCCTATGGTCACACAACTTGTGTTGGAGGTAGAATTCAAACACAGGACTTCCTGATTCCACTTACAGAGCTTCATTCACTTTATAATCTTGCCTAGTTTTCTAAGAAAGTAACGTAAGTCAAAATTTAGAAACTATCCATGGTGGGGTCAAACTAGAACAGAGAAATGAAATAGTAAACTAGGCTAAGCTGCCCGAATGCCCAAATTGAGAAGGCCCAAGGTTTTTGAAAAGACATTCATGGAGAGAGGGCAGCACCAGTGACTAACTCTGGATAGGTGTCCCTTAAGAAGCAAAAACTCAATATGAGAAATTTCACCAGGGGATTAACTGGGAACCTATCCAATTTTATAATGAAAGTCAGTGGGAAAATAGGATTTGATATATAGAAACTCGCCTTACAGGAACACATCAATTTCCTATACTGATGAATGCCTATTAATGGATTTTTTTAAACCCCACAAAAGTAAAAAGTTATGTTAGACTCTAATTGCTTTCCTTCTGCATTAACATAAAAACTATGCTATGCTCAATATTTTTCAATTTTCTTTGAACATAATCTAAAAAACAACATCCTTGTTTACAGGATCTATGAGCTAATAATATACTCTCTGCCTCCCATTACAAATTAACTCCCATCAGCTCTTCTTGTCCCAATCTGTCTAAAGAAGGAACTTTGCCTGTCAGTATGAAATCAGTCATTAGAATGAGCTATTAGCAGGCCCTGTTGTTAGCATACCCCCCACAGCATTCAGGGTTCAAGAAAAGAAAGAATGAGCCTTTTAAGGATATGCTGCTCCTCCTGGCTTGGTATTATTTCTTTACCTGGAGAAATGTAAATATTACTTCTGTAAATGTTCTATGCACCTTTATTTTGTACGTGGCCTAAGCACAAAAACCTGGCCATTCTCTTCCCCAAGTTGTTATTCCCTTGTGAATACACTGAATGCTTATGGTTTACAAGCCTTTGTTCAGTCTCACTAGTTTCCCATTTTCACTATTCTCCCTTTCTCCTTTGCTATTGCCTCGTGCTGTCTGATACTCTCGTCTTTGTCTCGTTTTCTTTTCCCTGTGCCTCGGTTACGATACTCAGCCTCTCCCTGATACTCTACTCTGCATTCTGATGGTATAACATCAGATGGAAAAGATTCTTGACCTCTGGAGCTCCAGCATCGAGGTCAAGGGAGACAGGATTCTTGGAGATGCCCAGGTAGCACTCAGGGTGGCTGAGGGGAAAATTTCAGGCAGGAAAGAGGGAAAGAAGGCATACCATGAGTGTGACAGGATCGTACCTTGAACCCTTCTGAATGGCCAGCTCTATACACCAAACATGCTTTTGTCTCATGCAACTGGTCACAAGAAACCTTGTGATAATAGTGTTTCTGGAAACTAGCAAGATTAAGGGATAAACTAAAAATGGAGAGGAGGCAAGCCAAATAACATTTATGAATACTATACTAGAAACGAGTCATCTCTCTTTTTTTTTTTACAAGGGCATTTAAGTTTAGATACTTTGGCAGGAATATGGAGACCATATACGTAAAGGTTTCTGCTTTAAAAAAACAACAACTTGTTTATATACTACTACCCCTGAACTCTATTCACATTGAGAAGGTAAGTTTAAGGTGACCTAATTTTAAAATACTTTCTTTTTTGGCATCAGTCTTTAGAAGTCTTTGGTGGTCTTCATATATTACAACAATACAAGCTTTTGTCCATATTTTTTACCCAACTTGTGATTTTTATCAGTGTAGAGAGCTCCCTCTACCAATTCAAACTGGACCTGTTTTACAACTTAAGATCTCAGAGAATTGCTTGGGCCCTGAGAGGTTACGTCACCTGCCCAGGTTTCCAGGTGGCTAGTATGTGTCAAAAGTGGGAGAGGAGAACATGTCTTCCTGATGCCCCTCCTTATGACACAAAGCTGCTTCTCTCTCTTTTTTCCAAATATATTAATCTGTTGGATTTCACCTATTGTTGAAATTTAACATGACATAGTTAATGGAGTCAGGACGACCTGGATTCAAACACCACCTCGAGTATTTATAGTTATGTGACCTTGGGCAAGTCACTTCTGTGTTTGCCTTAGTTTCCTTATCTTTAAAATGGATGTAATAACAGCACTCACCTCACAGGATTCTCATAAAGACTGAATTATATGATATATTGAAAGTCATTTGAATAATAATAACAGTCATAATAGGAAACATGTGCAGATAGGTGGAGCAGTAGATAGAGTACTGGATCTGGAGTCAAGAAGTCTCATCTTCTTGAGTTCAAATCTAGCCTCAGACACTTACTAGCTGTGTGACCCTGGGCAAGTCATTTAGCCTTGTAAAGTGAGTTGTAAAATCGGCTGGAGAAGGAAATAGAAAACTACTTTGCCAAGAAAATCCCAAAGAATCATACACAACTGAAGCAATGGAGTAACTGAATAAATAAGGTTCACAAAATGCTTTACAAATATTGTCTCAGTGGATCTTCACCACAACCCTGAGAGATGGAAGTTATTATTATCTCCATGTTACAGTTGAAGAAACTGAGGCAAGCAGAGGTTAAGTGACTTGCTCAGAGTTACACAGCTAGTAGGTATCAGAAGGTGGATCTGAACTCAGGTCTGACTCCAGGCCCAGGGCTCCATTGTGCTACCTCGCTCCCTTTTTGAAAACCTTAAAGTCCTATGTAAATGCTATCTGTTGCTATTCTTCAGAAGCAGCATGGCATAAAGGATAGAGAACTGGTCTCAGAAAGAAGGGGTTCAAGTCCAATCTCTGTGGTGCAGGCTGTGTGACCCTAGGCAAGGTACTTAACCTCTCCAAGTTCCCCAGAAGCTCACAAATTGAGAGGAAGTGAAAAGTGCATCCTACATTGATGGAATCAAAGTAAAAAAAATCTATACACTTAACTAGTGTATAGATGATCGTTAAATATCTCTTGATCAATCAATATTCAAGTCATTCTTTAGTGACAAGTCCTACTTGGAGTCGGATGAACTGAGTTTGAATTCAAATTCTGCCACTTTAAAGGTTAAGTGTCCGGTTTTTGGCTAAGTAACTTTGGGCAAATCATTTAAACTCTCAACCCTCAGTGGAAAATGTGGAGATTAGAATAGATGGTCTTTAAGGTAGATCTCTTCAGGGACTCTGGTATAGTAAATCCCCAGTTTCAGAAAAGAATGGAGATCATGCTTTATATTGTTTTAATATCCCCACAGTTCCTAGCATAGTTCAATAATTGTTTGCTAACTGATTAGCTAAGATTCAGCGCGAGTAGCAGATAAAAGATCTGACCTTGGAGTCGGAAGAACTAAGTTGATATCACATAATCCCTCAGCGCACCAGGTAACTAATTCTCTAAGGCTATAACACAACAGACAAGCCGCTGCTCTGCTTCAGTGGAGAGAATTTCCATCCTAAGATACACCCAAGACAGATAAAAGTCCAGACCATAAAAGGATGGGCTACATGTGATTCCACTTCAGTTTATAACTGGCCATCTGACTATCTCTAATACTTCATAATAAGAATTTGTAACGAGAAGTAGCCCAAATCAATTAATAGCCTGGCCACACAAGGTAGGACTGTTCTCTGGTGAATACATTTGCACCAGTGCTTCAGTGATGGCCTTAATTATTCATTAAAATGAACTGAGGGAAAAGAAATTTACAATGTGGCAGAGACCTATAGAAATGCATATCTCACAGTGGAATACTAGAGCTCTCCATAAACTTGGCACGTGTTTTTTGGAAACCTGGATACTCTAACTTTGCTTTACGGTCTGCAAAGGTGAACTTCTATATAAGCAGCTGGCTATGGGGTTGATTTGAGAGGTATCTCCAAAAGATATCCAAAGGCAGGTAGGTGGCGCAGTGAATAGAACACCAGCCCTGGAGTCAGGAGGACCCAAGTTCAAATCCGACCTCACATACATGATACACTTACTAGCTCTGTGGGCAAGTCACTTAACCCCAACTGCCCTTCCCCCCTCCAAAAAAAATTTTTTTTTAAGATATTCAAAAGATTGCCCCCAATTGTCTCCCCAACTCTTCTGTCATAGAACCTAAAATTTAAGCTATAGAGAATAATTCTTCCCAATTAACAATTGTAAGTGAAGGAGTCCCACACATTAAAATGTAAATACACCCCCAAAAGGGCTAACAAATTAAATTATTAGCAGCTATTAACATCTTGGTGTGAATTAACTTATCAGATTAGCTAGCTGGTCACCTAGCTTCCCCTACCCCAATAAACTGAGAATGGGGTAGAAGGGGAGAAAAGAGGCAGGAAAAAGATCTAGAAGGAATTCAAGGCCCAGGAATGATATTCAAGTGAGGACATGTGGGAGATAAAATGGGAACATTGGGGGCCTCGAGAAAGGAATGCTAAAAAAGGAGAAGGGAACACAGAAACCAACACGAAGGCAGAACAGAGATAAATTCCACTTACCGAGAGAACAGAGATAAATTCCAACCAGTTGGGCTGGTTCAACACTCAGCCCAACTCACTTCTGATTTGATCATCATAGTCAAAATGTCCTCTTAAAACATCTGCCTAAAGAGAGCTGCCGTGACAATCCATTTTTAAAAGGGTATTTATTGCATACCGGCAATTAATAAATTAATTCATGAATTAATGAACAATGAACAGATGAATGAATGCTAGCCACAGACTAGCTAAGGGACACGTTAGCAGTCTAACAAAGCTGCTATAACTGAAGTAGAGTGCCGTAGTCCTCACTGGCAAAGAAATAACCTACAAAAGAGGACAGGATCCAGAGAAGGCCACTTAGAGCAAGTAAGAGGGATGGATGAAGGCCATAAGTGGCCTCCTCTTGGGTAAAGGCAGTAAGAGTCATAGATTACAATGGAGAAGTAGCCCATGATGGGATAGGCTGCTCTCATTCCATCAGGGAGGATGGTGAGGAAGGTTTTGGTGTTGTCCTGGGGTATCCTACCTAAAAGGGACTAGAGCAATTAGTCAAGATTGTTGTTGTTCAGTTGTTTCAGTCACGGTCTACTCTTCATGATCTCATTTGGGGTTTTCTTGGCAAAGATACTGGAGTGATTTACCATGTCCTTCTCCCGCACATTTTATAGATGAGAAAGTGAGGTAAACAGGGTTAAGTGACTTGCCCAGGATCACACAGCTGGTAAGTGTCTGAGGTCAGATCTTCCTGACTGCAGGCCAGGTACCACCTAGCTGCCCAATGAAGAGTGTGGTGCTAATTATCCCACCCCATAATTGTCAACAATAACTGCATACTTCCTTTGTCTGGAGCATAAAAAGTCCATAACTAGGAGTAGCTTACTCAATTAATGGAGAGGAGACCATGCCATTCACTTATTCAAAAGGCATTTGTTGAACACCTTATAGGTTCTAGGCATTATGCTGAGGTCCCCACATTCAAATCAATTCAATGAAGCACCACCTACTGTGTGCACTGGCTAAGGGAGGATGTCAAGTTTAAGTAAAATACCTACCCTCAAGGAGCCTATATTAACAAAAAAAGAGAGACCTGATTCTTATTCACTTTTCTAAGGTATCTTAATGTTTACATTAAGTACCTTAAGCACTCTGGCACCTTCCTCTGGTCAAGCCTTGGAGGCAAATAGTGACTCGCATAAAACCTGATAATGAATACACCTGCATCAAAATGCCACTTGTACCTCACATCAGACCTCTCAGACACCAGCTGGGTGACCCTGGACAAGTCACTTAATCTCTGTTTGCCAAACCACTCCAGTATCTTTGCCAAGAAAACCCATGGTGCATGGGGTCACAAAGAGTCAGACATGACTGAACAACAACCATGTGTACAGAAATGTGCCTGGAAAAACAGAGCAAATGGAGACACCTGAGACTTGAAGGTAGGAATAAATCTGCAGTGTTTTTAAGTAGAATTCCTAAGGCAGGAAGGAATAGATCAAGGCTTGATGAAGTAACAGAAAAAACAGTCTGGAGAGAGAGAACTATACCCTAGGCTAGGCAGCAAGAGCTAGTTATGTATGAGAAGCATTTCTGAGGAATATGCTTGCTTGTTAGGGGCTAAGAATGTATGTTTTGAGGTAGTAAGAAATACGGCCAGTGGCCAGTAGTAGATGAGAGAGTAGGGTAGGACAGCAGGAGAGAGAGATTTGGTGCTTGAGGAAATACAACTGACCAGGAAATGCATAGACTTTAGGAAATCTATGTCCTTTAGGCATTCTCCCTATTTACATCCTTTAATAACCATAGACCTACTAATTGTAGACACCTGTAAAGAGACAGCTAGAGATTAGAAGGTAGCCTGGTGGAAAGGGTCAACATTAACTGATGGGCCCATCGCCCCTCATGGAACACTCTGGAACTCATGGAACCCATGGAACCCTTCTTTGCTCTTAGCAGGCTGTTTGGCACACACCTCACAGGTGACCAAGCTGTTGGCTGTATGGAAAAGACAACAACAACAACTTGTTCCTAACTTGTCCGCCATTGTGTCCTAACATCTGAATGGGAGAATACAAGGAATGAGGGTAGGAGTCACTGATAAAAACCTCCATTTTGTCCCAAACTTCTGCCAGCTGGTAGAATACTTAAAAAACAAACCCCCTAAAAGGCTGCCTTCAAGGCTGCTTTAGGTAACTATGAAGCAATTAAGTGCAAATAACTTCACTTAAGTTCGCTAGTAAGAAGATAGGAAGATACAACACTGGTATTCCTCAAATAAGATGGTTACATTTCAGTAAGAAGAAATTGACTTCAGATGAAATAACACTCTCTCTGCGTCCCTCTGTCTCTGTCTCTGTCTCTGTCTCTGTCTCTGTCTCTGGAGTCCAAATTTCCAAGACAATGCCAAGAAGAGAGACAATCAAAATATCAAATTTCTATTTTAAAAAAACCAACAAAATAAAACAAAACTCCTATCCTCAATGGTACCATACATATTATAGAGCAGGGCTTCTCAACCTGTTTTGTGTCACAGACCCCTCTGACAATCTAGTGAAGTCTATGGACCCCTTCATAAACAAAATATATAAGAATACAAAGAAATCCAATTATATTTAAATAAAGATATCATTTCCTCCCCCCCTCCTCCCCACGCAAGTTCACAGAACCTTTTTCCTCTGATCCATGGATCCCCATGCTAAGAAATCTTTATCAGATCTAAAAAGAAATTCAGAGATCATCTAACAAAACTCTCCCATTTCATGGATGAGGAAACTGAGGCCCAAGGAGGATAGGTGACTTTCCCATGGCTACACAAATAATAAGGATCAAAGGCAGAAACTGAACACGAGTCTTTGTACTCTAGATCTACAGCTCTTTCTACTGTACTGTGTTTCCCCATTAATTCTAGTTCCTTACAAATAAATGGCTGACCATTTGGCAAAAGGAAAATGCCCAAGTCACCCAACCGGATTTGTCTTACTATTTGCCTTTTAGGGTAAGACAGGTCTTGAACAAAGCAAAGTAATACATAATTTGACAGCTTCAAAATTAGCCCTGGACTCCACAGATCATCATTCTCCCTCTTTCCAGCACAAATTAAGATTACAGAATCCAACCCCCAGCATTCAGGGATTAATTACGACAATCAGAAATGAAGGGAGCTTAAACCCAGTGTTTCAGATGCAACATGTCCCTGGCTCAGTCCCAGCTTCTAGGCTCCATAAATGTCCCCTCTACAGACAGTAACACTCTACAAAGGTGCCTGCAATTCCCAGCTCTGTGACTTGTACTGGGTTGTGAGGAGCTAGACAAATATATTATAGGAAATTATCCAATGCCGAGTGCAGACGTCTGCTAATACTGAGGACTAACGGGCCTGTTTTCATGTCAGTGACCACAGTTTACCACTACACTGAGTTACACCATCACCTAGTGTGGCGCCACATGCAATTAGGGATTTGGAAAATGCTTTGTGATGAGTTGAAATGATACAAGCTCTCTGAATTTATCATTGTTCATGCACTTTAATTAACCACTAAAAATACAGGGACTCAACCTTCATGCCAATCTTTGTTCACACATTGAATCCATTTTTAACGACGCATTTTTAATTTGCTCTTCAGCATCTACTTATACATCTGTCAGTGCTTTCCTTGTAATTCTAGGCAATAACTGATTCTTTTTAGAAAAGGAGAACGTGTCTCACTAAGAATTTAGAAGGTCTTGAACTTCAATACAGGCTCTGCAAAGAACTCAAAATCTAGAGAGCCTTTGCATTAGTGGTATAATTAGAGAGGCCCTGAGAGAACGGGAGGACTAGGTGAAATACCTCGTGAGCAATTAATTGCACTGACAAGCAGTGAAGCCTAGTATTTGGGGGATTTAAGGAAGAGAAAGGGTAGTCACCAGTCACAATCTTGTTGCCTTTAAATTTGGGGGTGATTTGGAGAGCCACGTCTTGGTAATCTTTCAGGGTATTCAACCATTGCACCATCTAAATTGCCTGGAAATTCTCCCTGATGTAGTCGTGTCTTATGTCTCTTCCCTAATGCTGTACCTGGGGGAACAGTGTTATATCTGTATGTCTCTTCCCCTATTGTTTCAGGTACCCCTGTGTCAGAATTTAGTTCCATCCCCACTGGTTGGAGATTGGTTTTCCCACACAGACTGAGTCTGTGATGAAACCATCTGGAATATCAGATCTGCATTTCTGATATTCCAATTATTCTGGATTCTCCTATCACTCTGAGGGCTTGTTTAAGAGATCCAGGTAGAATACCAGTATACTGTAAGCACATTGATGTGAGTGACTGTGATCAATTTTTTCTTCTTTGTATGCCCAGCACCTAGCACAGTGCCCTAGTAGTGCACATAAGAGACCCTTTGAAAGTGCTTGTAAATTGAGCACTTGGACAGGTCACAGTAAGAAAGAATAATTTGTCAGTTCCACTTGGCAACATTTTAAGAAATGGTGATTTATTAATCAGTTAGTCAATAAACATTAATGTGAGGCATCGTACTAAACATCGGGGACATAAAGAAAGGCAAAACAGAATTAGGAGAACAATTTGTACTACCTAGAGCAACACTCAAAACAGACAGCTCTGAAACACTCGGTAACAGAGCAGTGCAGCGACTGGCCACGATTCCAGAATGATGATGGAAGCTGCCCGCCTCCTGACAGAGGGGTGACGAGCAACACACGCAAAACGAGGTACCCATTTTTGGAGATGGTAAATGTGAGAATTTTTGTGTGTTTGGATGCGTATACTTGTTAGCAAAGGTTTCGTTTTTCATTTTTCCCTCCTGGAGGGGGAGCCAGAATGGGACAATGGAACAGAGGAAAAAACAAATGTCTCACAATTGGGGGGAAAAGTTTTTTTTAAATCAAATTTCAAAACAAAGTAATACAAAAATATGGTTCCTGACCTCAAGGAGCTTACATTCTAATGAGGAAAAGAACAAGCAAATTAACTGTGTACATAGAAGAGAGAGAGAGAGTAGAAGAAAGATAACCTCAGAAAAAAGGCTCTGGGAGGAGGGGAGAAGATAAAGAGAGAAAGGCCTCTTATAGCATGTGGGATTTGAGAAAAGTCTTGAAGAAAACCAGGGAAGTCCAAAGGCAGAGGTGAAATAAGGAAGAAGAGCTTTCCAGGCATGGAGTATAGCCAGTGAAAAGGAGCTTGTGTTCAACGAGCAGCAAGACGGGGCTAGTATTGCTGGATTATAGAGTATGTGAAGAGAGGAAAGTGTAAGAAGACAGGAAACGTAGAAAAGAGCCAAATGCCAAACAAAGGACTTCATATCTGATTCAGTGAGAAATAGGGAATCATTAGAGTTTATTGAGTAGGGAGGTGAAATAGGCCTGCACTTTAGGAAAATCACTTTGGCAACTAAAGAGAGGGTGGCATGAAGTGGGGAGAAACTTGAAGAAGAGTGAATACTTGGAAAGCTATTGCAACGGTCCTGGAGTCAGGTGAGGAGGTCCTGTACCAGGTTGGTATCTGTGAGCAGAAAGAAGGGGATGTATGCAAAAGATTTTTTTAAAAAAAAGTAGAGAGGATAAGATCTGACAACAGATTGGATATGTGGGGTGAGTGAAGTGACATATAGATAACATCAAAGCTGCAATCCTGGTTGATTTAGAAAATGGTACTTTAATAGTTAATTGGAAAGCTGGGAAGAGAGGCTGATTTGGGTCAAGAGGAAGATAATGAGTTCTCTCTTGTACATCTTTAATTCAAATGCCCATGGGGAAGGGAACAAGGTGACTATGTGCCAAGTAGCATACCAAATGATTTATAGTTATTATCTCATTTGATCCCCACAACAACCCTGGGAGGTAGGGGCCATTCTCATTTTACAGATGGGGAAACTGAGGCAAAACAGTGACAAGTTAAGTGACTTGCCCAAGGTAACACAGCTAACAAGTGTCTGAGACGGTATTTGAACTCAAGTCTTCCTGATTCCAGGCCCCCAGCCCTCACAACCATCATCCAGGGAAACCATCCTTGAGGAGCAAGGGCTCTTCCATCGCCTCCTGTACCACCACCACCAGCTGCCAATCAACCATCACAGGCCTACAGAGAAGCCTAAGCATGCAGGAACAGCAGTTCCCCTCTCTGGACCACACTCAGGGAAATAATCCTTATACTTGTTTACTGCTTAGTAGTTTCTGACTTCATGACTCCTTTTGGAGTCTTCTTGGCAAAGAAACTGGAGTGAGTTGCCATTTCCTTCTTCAGCTAATTTTACAGATGAGGAAACTAGGGCAAACAGACTTGCCCAGGATCACCCAGCTAGTAAGTGTCTGAGGTCAAATTTGAACTTGGGTCTTCCTGACTCCAAGTCTTCCAGCCAGCTCTATCCACTGCACCAACAAGCTGCTTTGAATCCTCGTAGAGATAAAATCAGACAACTGTCTGTGCTGCTGCTCCAATCCCCTTTTCTTGAGCAGCCAAAGCTACTGAAGACCCAGAAAAGAAAGTTCTCACTGTCAAAGTCCTTGGCATAACAAATACTTCAGCATCAGAAAGGCATGTATTTTTATTGTTCCAAATGGAAATACGACCTGTCTTGCAGGTATGCCCTAAGGACCACTCGGCTTTTCCAACTGATGTAGCTGAAATCTCTGGTGGGCATTGTCCCTCACTCTTAGAATGTGAGCTCACTGAAAGTTATAATTATTTCATTTTTCTTTAGCACTGTGCTTTGCATAAAGTAAGTGTTTAGTAGATGCCTTCTTCATGCACTCATTCATTCCTTCATTTCATTTAATCCTCACAATCCTATAAGTTACATCATATTATTAGTTTCAATTTACACATATGGAAACTAAGGCCCAGGGAGATTAAAATGACTTGCCCAGGGCTAGACAATTCATGTCTTAGATAGGATCCAAACTTGGACACCAAACCACTGGTCTCCAGTATTAACGGAAAGAAGTCATGAAGAATAAAAAAAGTATATAGACAGGTGCGTGTTGGTAAATATTTAACAATAAGCTTTCCCAAAACTGCAAGACACATTTTAAAATCTAATCTGCATTATTCACATTTTCTCCATCACTTTCTCAACCCTAAACAATTAACAAAACAATAAACCAAGCCGTGATCTGTAGAGTTTACTGATTTCCAAGATGTAATGCTCACCCAGAAAATTTCACCATCAATTTGAGCTGGCTGTAACACATACCTGCATATAGAAGGAGATTCCTAACGCCTCTGAAAGCTCAGTGGATAGAGACTTTCTTTCCCAAGAGATCTTTTGAAAGTCTTAAGAATGACCTATTGGGATGAAATTTAAATTTTTGCAGGCCCATCAAATTCATCTTTAGACTTCAGTTTCTTCATCTGTAACATATGGAGGTCAGGGAAGGGTAGGTGGCACAGTGAATAGAGCATCAGCCCTGGAGTCAGGAGAACCTGAGTTCAAATCTGGCCTCAGACACTTAACACTTACTAGCCATGTGACCTTGGGCAAGTCACTTAACCCCAATTGCCCTTCCAAAAAGCAAAAAAAAAAAAATCAACACATGGAGGTCAGCCTAAGTGACCTTTAAAATTCATTCAAATTCTGACATTCTATAACTTTGCATGAATAATTTTTAAAGGTAAAATTCCACAGGGGTGCAGAAGGAACACCCACTTGCTTATCACAGCTTAGACAGGGAATTCTTAATACAACTGTTCTTTCCTGCAAAGGTAGTTCTTTTGAGTGACTATAGATCTTATTTAGGAAGCTCCTCCAAGTGCCTCTCCAAAGGCTTGGTGCAATTGGCACATCTTCCATTGGAGCATCTTTAAGATGTATCACCTGTAAGGAATCTTTCTTCAATTGAGTCTCTGCACTAGACAACCTCCACGACAAGGCAAACATTTTTGGCAACCTTACTTCTCCTTACTTTCACCTGATATAAAAAATCAGAGGGCCATCAAAAGAAGTTACGTTTTTTATTGCATCTTTCAGGAAGATGCCCAGGAAAATACCATTTTGAAAGAAAGCCTTTTAGGAAGCATTGTGCTCTACTAAATCAAATGCTTTTTGTCAACAAAAAATAAACACAATGAGATCTTATATCCACTACATTTTTCAGTTAACTCTGTGACTATAAAGATGTATTCTTCTGAAAAATGTTATTTGTACAACTTTCCTTTTCCCTTCTCAAGTTTTCATCAAGTGCACCCTCAATGCGTATAGAAATTGTTTTCATAAAAGTTTTGTAGAGATGATATGGTAGGTCAGTAGTTGTTGGTGAAAGGATGCTTCCTCTTTGCCTACCCTATGTGGACACTAAAAGCAGATAAAAGGTGAATTAACAGGCCATGCCCATTAACCTCCCAAGGTTAGGATTGTAATAACTACCCAGAGTGCAAGTTCCCCTTAACCTACCACATGGCACAATAAAGTAGTGATACCACTTTAGACTTCTCATAGTCAGTGTTGAATATATAAGAAACAAAACAGCCTGGCCCCACTCTTTCTATTCTTTCCTCTCTCCTGTCCTAGTTCCTTGGCCCTATCTCAGTCCTATCTCAGCTCATATAGTCTAGGGTTAAATATGCCCAAAAAATATTATCACGCAATATTTCATAATTTTATCAAAATTGGCTCAGGCCTATTCCCATTAAGATTCTTATCTCTTTCCCAACCTCAAATTTCCCAAAGGAATATGCGCTTGCATTACAACTTAGAATACATTTACTGAACAGAATTGGAAACTAAAAACAAAACATTAAACTCCAGGGCTACCATGCCAGTAAAGGTCTGAAATCTCCACTTCCTCCCTCTGAATCTTCATTCAGGTATTCCCAAGTGTACCCAAATGACCTTCCAGCAAAGCACTTTCCAAATCTCCTTTCAAAGTCTCTCAGGAAAAAAGGAGAAATCCGTCTCACTAACATCCACTCTTGCTTCTAGGGCTTCGGTAAGCAAATCACCAGGGAATTCAAGGTCAGGAAATATCTTCTCCCAGGGCCTGCTGCTCATCACCATATCATCCTCCACCCCACCAAGTTCCAGCTCAAAGCGCTGCTTCAGGCTTCTCTTGCCTTTCCTTGTGTGCTTGTAACCTCACCAGCAGAGCAAACGCTGCCAGTTGCTACTCAAGGATGGCCAGGACAGACAAAGAAGGTCCCCTACTTAACAGTCAGAGGTAACTCCAACCTGAACCATGGAGCAGACTCACTGTCCTCACCTCACATTTCTCTCTCTCTCTCTCTCTCTCTCTCTCTCATAAGTGTGCTTACCATAAAACAAGTGACCATATTTGTCTCAACTACTCCCAATTAGTAGGACATTGACTACATTAATCAAATTCCAGCCCACTGGATTTCTGCTTTTCTTTTCTACCTGGATGTCAAGATAAACTGTAGGAAATAGAATCTAAGCTATTTCAAAATATGGATTACAATTACATTTTCCCTTCCCCTTTTTCTGATAATAGTAAGGTCCAAAATTTGTTTCAAGACTTTGGCACCTTCCCTTCCTTCTTGAGACTCAATCTCAAGACTCAAACTCCCTTCCCACCCCATTCTGGACTGGTCCTGATTCGAGCAAATTTCCTGGTAGTTTAGGTTTAATACTGGAACAAAATAACATAGTTGTAGATTATTCAAAAGTTAAACTGAAATTTACTTAGACATAGCAAAAGGATATTCAACAAGAAGAGGCAATGAGGACACCTCAAGTTGATTCCGCTAAGCAATGAATGATCTTCTTAGCCAAAAATCAGCTATTTTGTTTTCAGGTGACCAGGAAGCAAAGTCAACAGCTTGATCCTTTTGTCTCAAGAGCCAACTAAGCCTAAATGATGTTCTAAATATCTTCTATGGAAAAATTAATCTATATTATGTTATATATTATATATTTATATATTATATTAATATATGATATTATTATATATAATAATATATTATATATTACATATATTATATGTATATATATAAAATATATTATATATTACATATATTATATGTGTGTATATATATATATATATATATATATATGTATGTATATAGCTAGGGCTATAATATTGCTCCTACCACACACCCCAATGAGTAGTATCCTTTTCAAAGTGGTCATATTATTGCCTATCTTCCTCTGATTCTTCCACGTATATAACCTGTGCCTCCCAAACAAGACTGTCACCTTTCTAAGAAATTAGACTTTAGATTTATACTGGTAGGTGCCCCCATGAAATTTAACTGAAAAATGAATTCTTGCTCAGCATTTCATCTCTCTATAAAGAGAGAAAACCATAACTATGGAGTCACTTTAATCTACACTTTCACAAGTATAGTTGAAAGCTTCTGTCTTACTCTGCCTTTCTTGAATCAAATTTACACTGTGTCTTCAGCCATAGTGTTAACAAACAGATTTTTATAGTGCCAGCCCATCATAAATGCTTTTCTGTCTCACAAAGAAGAGTTTCTAGAGAAGGTCCTAGGAATTAAAAAAACAAAATACTCTTAAGTTGATGCTCTCAGGTGAGAAGGGGTAGAGATAAGAGATTCAGATTCTGTTTCCATTTCAAAACAAAACAAAACAAATTAATGTCCAGATTAGTGAACTTAAACTTTTAAAATCAATACCACACATTTAGTATCTACTATATCCGCAAGGCACTAGAGCTGCTGGACATAAAAACAAAACAGAAACAATCCTGCTGCCTTCAAGGAGCTAACATTCTATTAGGGTACAGCAAATGGTCAATTTCTACAGAAACAACTGTATCAATCTTTATAAAGATACAGCTTTTTTGTGGCATGGACCCCCTTTGTCAGTCTGGCAAGGTCTATGGATTCTTCTCAGAATAATGTTTTCAGATGCATTAAATACAAAGGATTACAAAGTAAACCAATGACATGAAACTACAGTTATCTAAATACTTGCAGATTTTTTTAAGTTCACAGGACCCAGGTAAAGAACCCCTGTACTACAGAATATAAATTAGGCCTACCAATGTTGTTATATATGTGCATAGACGTACGAGTATATGTGTACATTTATATACATATATATGTCTATAATAAGAAGACAGTTATCCAGAGGCCAGTCTTTCTGTATACTCCACCACCTAGAAGAGTTCTACATGTAGCATAAATCCCTCTTACATCAGTAGGAATTCATTCCTTCAAGAAACACAGAGTAAGCAGAGTTCTGGAATAAAAGTAAGAACATTTTTTAAAGGAAAAGATTCTCTAGAAATCAAGAAAGAATCTCTTAAAATGAAGAAAGAGCTGAACACGTCAAGATTATACCCAATGTCCTATGTTTGGCTGGCTCCCCAGGAGAAAACAAGGACTATTCATTTGGGGATGGTAATGATTATAAATGGTTGCTCTTTTTAAAGCAAAATCTACATACAAGAACTATAATAGATATAAGAATAAAAATAGATATAAGAAGGAAGCAATCAGTGGCTAGGAGAAGCTATGACAGAGGTTATTAGTGAAGGACAACCCAGAAACTCTTCCCACAGGGAAAAGGACCCAAAGATGAAGAAAAAAAGAAAACAAAAAGCTCTGCCATCTTCAGGGGGACGCTAATAGCTACCTGTACTTTATAACCTATAATCGTTGATGTCACAAGGAACTTCCATTGTAGTAGATAGGGGGAAATAGCTAGAGCAGCGGTTCTCAAGCTGTGGGTCACGACCCCTTTGGGGGTCAAATGACCCTTTCACAGGGGTCACAGGGGTTGCCTAAGACCATCAGAAAACACATATTTCCGATGGTCTTAGGAACCCAGACACCACTCCTCTATCCATCTCCAGGAGAGTCAGCCCACATGCAGATATGCCCACATACCAGTATTAGGAAAGTTGAGAACCACCGAGCTAGAGAAAAAGTTAGATATGGCTCAATAGTCTCTAAGGGCATAGGTGTCCCAAGAGGAAGGAAGACCAATCAATACAGTTCAGCAATCAAGGCTGGAGGAGACAGTTTGGGAGCATATAGTAATACAGGGGTAAGCTGTCATTCAGCTCAATGTACAATACCATCTCCACAGGCATCAGCATTTACAACTATATCTACAATATAGTTGTAGGACCCAAAGGTCCTGCAATGCAGCAATTTAAGAAAGCAAAGAAGCATATAACTGAAAGGATGATAAAGGAGGTCACAGAGAAAGTGCAGGGTCCAGGTTCTCCAAATGCTTCTGTTCACTGCTGATATTAGACTAATTGTGCAAAGCAACAGAGTACTACAATACCTCCTCAAAGGAATCAAAATCGCACATAACCCAAGGGCAGTAGAAAGGTGCTCAGCGGATAGTAGTTGGCAGCAGCATATTACGTACGAGAAATGTCTTTGTATGCCAGAAATAGCATAAAAGACATCATCAAGGACATACACAACTGGAAAAGGAGGTGACCTAGCAAGCGTAGGGGTGACCAACAGATAAGAAGCCTGAGTGCTGAACTGGTTACTGAGAGATATTGAAGGAGCTTGAGAAAGGGCTAAAGGATTTTTGGTGGAGTCTCAATGGTAATATACTAAGAAGACAAGAATGAACAAGAATGGCACAGGTTTAGAAGACATGGAAGGGTCACTATCTATTCTCACTAGAAGCAGTATTTACACTGCAGAGTTCACTGATCCATCTAAAGTATCTAAGTAAAAGCATCTAAGAAATATGTACATATTTTAAAAGATTTCCATCAAAACTTAAATAAAAATGAAAAGATCCGAGTAAAAACTATCAGCTGCTCAAAGGACTCTAATCCAAAACAGGCTCATTTTGAGATAACAGATATTTTATTACCTCTCCAAGGTGGGTTCATGAACCCCACATCTAATCTCTCTTAAAGGGATTCCTAGTTTGCAATGAAATAATTTCATTTATTGGCATGTCAAAACATGTTAGTTGAGAGTGATGAGTCATTTTAGAGGAGCTGAATCATGAATTCTTAGACTTGGAAGGGACTACAGAGGTTAGTTATTCCAACATAAGCCTCAGCAGAATTCTCTCTATAGCATTACAACAAGTGGTCATCCAGCTTTTGCTAGAAGACCTTCAGTGACAAAAGTCACAGCCTTTCAAGGTGGCCTATTCCACTTGGAGGAAGCTCAAACTGAAAGCTGGTATTTCTATTGGCCTTCTCTTTCTATAGGTTAAGTAGTCACCAAATACCTTTTAAAACCAACCTGGCAATGCCAGTCATGGATTAGAACACTGGCCAACAGATCCACCATTATGTACCCAGCAGTACCCACTACAGACATAAACATCACATTTCTGAGAATGGGGCCAAGATTTACACTGGAAGGAAAATCGGGTACAGCCTTAGACCCACAGGATACACTTTCTCTTATGCCACTGTGCCCAATCCCCTTTACCTGATTGCCCTCCCCTGAACAAACTCTAGAAGTCCAGATTGTCAATATCATCCAAAAAACATGTGGCCTAGAACTGAACAGAGAATTTCACATGTGGCCTGCCAGGGCACAGTATAAAGGAATTATTTCTCATAATTCTGCCATCACTGCATTGTATTTCTATTAAAGCATGAGCTGTTTTGGCTACCAACTCAAAATGCTGATTCATTTTGAGGTGCCATTAAGGAACTAAAGAGGAAATCACTGAGAGGAATCACTACTGATGTGTATTAAGTGATATATATAACACATCTTATTCTGATTTTTTAAATAAACAGTATATTAACTTTATGCTTTGGCATATTGTATACCTAGTATATTCAAGGTATAGATTATAAACATTGAGGGGGATGAAAAGATAATTATGACAGCATCTCTGCCCTCAAGGAGTTTACAGTCTAGTAGTGAGAAATATTACACTTTCACTCTACAGCTAGGAAAGTGCAAGAATCTAGCAGTTCTCAACCTGTGGGTCGCAAACGGGTAGCCTAAGACCATTGGAAAACACATATTTCCGATGGTCTTAGGAACCAACACACCGCTCCTCTATCTGTCTCCAGGCAGGTCCGCCTACATGCAGATACGCCCACATACAAGTATTAAAGGGTCGTGGGATTAGGAAGGTTGAGAACCACTGAAAAGATGCTCAATAAAACTGGAAACCAGTGAAAAAGGAAAATAATTTGTCTGTGCTAGTTCTGATTCCTAGGGGAAAGAGCAAGGGGTCAGGCTGCAAAGTTTCATTAGCATAATGAGCTACTTGAGCTGGTATCTAAGAAGCCTTAACATACAATCTGTCCTTTGCTAACTGAATTTTCAAATCCAGTGGGACATCTAGCAGAGCAGAGCCTGCAAGCTCACCAACCCTACTCTACCAGGAAGATAAGCAACAAGATCAGGGATGTTTCACCTCTTCTTTATCAAGGACCCCGTGGCAAGCTAGTCAAAATTTATCAACCCCTTCCCAGAATAGTGTTGATAAAAGCATAAAATGAAATACTTAGGACTGCAAAAACAACCAATCTTACTGAAATTGTTATCAAAATAGTCAGTAAACAAGTTCACAAGCTCATGTTAAGAATCCCTCATCTAGAGACTATCAGGCTGCCAAGGCACTTCAAACTATCGCCCAAATATCTATTTTTAAAGAAACCAAGCGATTGTTGAACATATTGAGGAAACCAACAGTTGAATATGACTTTTCTCCATTTTTACCAACTCTCGTTCCAGAAATGGATTTCTGAATGAGTCTTAAAATACTATTCCAAGTGGATTACTGAGCAAATGTCCTTCACCATTTAAGGACCTTGTCCTTACACCTTGGTCATCCCAAATGAATACCCCTCCTTTGCTGAAAAGGAGGGAGGGAAAAGGTGCCACCAAATACCTTTTAAGACTGGGGGAGGGGGGGGAGAGGTCAATGCCTGTCATGGATCAGAACGCTGGCCAACAGATCCACCATTATGTACCCAGCAGTACCCACTACAAACATAAACATCACATTTCCAGGAACCAGGTCAAGGTTGACACTGGGAGGAAAAGCAACACTAGCCGCCTTTTCAGCGTGTAGCATCCTACTTGCATTCTAGTAACAAATCTGATGCAACCTGAGACCCACAGGATACACTTCACAAGCTTAACTACTTCACCAAGAGGCACCACAACCTGGAAAACAGCCAATCCCCAGATTTAGCTTTTCTGCCTCTCTTAGGGCCACCAAGGAGACTGATTGCATCTTGTCTCAACTCCATGCTATTTGCAGTCCAGTCTTAAAAAAAAAAGTAGAGAAAAGGGTTCTAAAAGAAAGCCTTCTCTTTATAACACCATTTAAAGTCTATCTGCTTGAATGAGGGGTTGAAACCCCTTCTGGATAACCCCGCTTTCATTTGCTCTTAGACTGTAGAATCGTTAATACCTGTAATTCATCCTAACTAATAAAAATTCATACTAGTTAATTCGCTGACTAATTAGAATTTAAAAGGGTACTATTCCTATTCAAGCAACCTCATTTAAGAGCTATTGAAATCCTTATACAAGACGTAGGTGAAAAGGGAGAACTGAGTCTGTTTAAACTTCTAAGTGGTCCCTTCAATACCTTTTGTTCCCTCAAATCCCTTAAAGCTCAGTAGGCTAATCTCATTGGATTAGTTGCATTAACATTTCTGGTATCCTCTACCCTTCCACCATGCCCCCCACCAGCAACCTCAGTCTAAAGAGCACTAATATGCTATCAAATCCTCTGCTCCAAGCATCACCCTTTATGCTACAACTGTGTTCAGAATACCTGACACACTGCCGCTAAGAATGACAGCTCTGCCAAGGCCCTGGTTAGGGGTAGGAAAGGGCGGAGGGGCGGAATTAATTTAAGATAACATCCACTCAATTCTCTCTCTCTCTCTCTCTCTCTCTCTCTCTCTCTCTCTCTCTCTCTCTTTCCATCCCTCCCTGTCAACCAAATCAGAAGACAGTTTAAAAATAAATATGTTCTAACTTCTAGTTCTAAAATTCTAATACATATGCATATATGTAAGCCACATACATGCATACACTAAGATTTTTCTTTAACTACCAATTCAGTGACATAATTTGGATTAGGATTATTACACTAATTTGATATATACAGAGAAGATAGTGCCCCGGAATGTACAAGGGACTAGGAGTCAGGAGATCTAGGTTCTAGTTCTGGCTCTGAAACTAACTAGCCTTGGGACCCAGAGCAATTAATCAATCAATTAACAAATTACTATGTATGCATATGTATATTATGTATATATATATATAAATGCACGTGTATTTATTATATGTAATACACATAGGCAAATCTGTATATATGATATTGTTCATATAATATATATCTATGGTTTTTTAAAAGTGCTTTCCCCAAAAACAATCCTGAGGGGAAGGTGGTGCAAGATTATCATTACCCTTATTTTACAGGTGAGGATAATACAATTCAAACAAGGGATATATTAACTAATTGAATAGGGACTCAAACATAAGTCTTCTGATTCCAAGTCCTGTGTTCAACTCATGGCACTACACAGCTGTCCTAGAAAGAATCTTGAGGAGATCTGTTCCAATCCCTCCTTATTTTACAGATGAGAACACAGAGTCGCAGAAAAGTCAAGTGATTTTATTTCAAAGTCACACAAGTATTTATCAAGCGCCTATTAAATACAAAGCATTGTGCTAGACACCAGGCACACACAAAAAATGAAATAGTCCCCTTCCTCAAGAAGCTTACTAGAACCCTGCTTTCCTAACTACTAGTCCAGTTCTCTTTCCAAAGGACTGAGAGTGATTCCATTGGCTTAGATTAATGGTTAAATATTTACCTCTCTTATTACAACATAAGTCAAAATGGCATCTGTTTCCACCCCAGGTGGAAGATTGGATGTTAATCTATTTTTTAAGGTATTTATTTATATTATGCATATAAAGTTGAGGTAGCCACAGTGGTTTCACTCTTCCATGACAAATTAAACCTGAACCTCCCAAAGGGAGTGGGAAGGGCGGCAGCAGCTGGTGCCCAGCATGCCACACCCTCTGCCACTTCTGCCAGGGATTGACAGACCTCTGCTTTGATCAGTTCAGGAAACGAGTTTCTGAAAGTGGTGACCAGCTTCTGACAAATTGGAACTAAGAAAAATTCAACAATCACTATGGTCCTAAAGGCAGTCTTAAGTGACAATCTGGGAACCAATGGAGAAAGCCAAAACCTTTTCTTTTTTCAAATCAATATTTATTTTATTTTATTCTTTGTTAAAAAGTATAATGAATTACAACAAACAGCCATGTATAATCTGCACTTTCAAGCTGCTTTTATCCATTTTCTGCCTGTTCCCTTAATGCAAAAAAGCTAAGAAAAGAAATTCTTATATTAGGCAAAATCTTGCTTGATACTTCTAGACAAGTAACTGAAGTGAAGAGTAGTAAGGATGAAAGAGGAAAATATCCAGAAATAACTGAGATATTAAAAAAAAACCAAAGGGCACTAATAAAGCATCTGAAATAATAACAAAAATAATCATGATAAATAATGAAATAATCTGAAAAAATCCTATAATTTCCATATCAGTAAGCAGATGTCATTCATCAAACACCTGCTATGTTCCTACCATATGCAAGGTACTGTACCAGGCACTGGGGATGCAAAAATATATAGGCCTTAAGCTTTTTCTTAAAGAACCTATGAGCTAATTAGAAAAGGAAGACACTTATTTAAATAAATGACTGTTAAAAAGAAAGTGGAATGAGTGCAAAAAGTCCAAGCAAAATACTTTAATTAGAACAATGTAAGATGACCTCCATTAGTAGGGGGAGGAGGGTCAAGTCAGGAAAGGCTTCAGAAAGGTGCTGAAATGTGAGTTAGACCCTGAATGACTGTATTTCTTTTTCTTTTTCTTTTTCTTTTTCTCTTTTTTTTGCTTTTTGGAGGGCAATTGAGGTTAAGTGACTTGCCCAAGGTCACATGGCTAGGGGTGTGTGTGTGTGTGTGTGTGTGTGTGTGTGTGTGTGTGTGTGTGTGTGTGTGTGTTAAGTGTCTGAGGCCAGATTTGAACTCAGGTTCTCCTGACTCTAGGGTGGGTGCTCCCTGCACCACCTGGCTGCCCCTCAAATGACTGTATTTCAATGGAAGGGAAGAATCCAAAGCTTTATTCTAGTTCAAATGATTGGGTCAGAATATGCCCCCCAAATGCTGGGAAATTATCTCAGTATAGAACAGGTAAAATTCTAATATGTAACCTAATTGCTGCTTCCCTCCCAAGCATTTGGAAAATTCTTCCACCATTTATCTTCATCAGTCATGTCAATTTTGGTAAATCCATGGTTTTCTATATCCCCATGGATTTAAAATTCAAATACTCACATCCAAATAGAAAAATCTGGTATCAGGGCATGCACATAATTAGATGTTTGGAAACTGAGTCACATTCCCAAGTCAGTGTCAAAAACAGTTTTTCTAGCATGCATGGAAAAATCATTCCTATTCTATGAGGTTTTAGGGTTCCCTCCCTGCCTTGGATCTTCAAGAACTTGACAACAAAAGAAAACTTTTAACAACATCATGATTAAAACATTTGCTAAGAAAAAAAAAAATAGGTCATCTACACATTACTTTATTTTTGGATCCAATCCTATGATTTCATCAGTGTACAAAACTCCAGGGTGTAGACACTCCCTCCACCAAAGAATTGTCTTTTGACAATCATTTGGGCACTGAGAGATTAAGTGATTTGCCCATGATCAAACATTAGTATGGGTGAGAGACAAGATTGAATCTAGGTCTTTCTGACTCCAAGATCAAACCTCTAACCTCTATTCTCTCTTCCAGAACACCTCTGTCCATTTTGATCCAAAATAAACCTAGCCCCAAATCAGACCATAACTTGTTTTATCCAGTCGCCTGATATTGTTTTGGGTTTCTTGGGGAACAGGGTGGAGAGCATGATACAGAGGAAATAATCTAGCCTCATAACTTCTATTCTAGCGTGTAATTTACTTTGGAAAAATCTGAAGCAAAAATTCAGTAGATGTCCAAAGTTTGGGAAAATTATACTAAATGTTTCATACATTCTCAGTTCAACTTTTACAGTTTCATCTTATGATTATATCCCTTCATTTGGTATCAAAGATATATTGACAACTCACAGAAACATATAAAATCAAAAGCTATTCTCCAATAAATAGGTGATCAAAGGACATAATCAGTCAACAAACATTTGCCAAGCACTTACTAGTTTCCAGGCACTAAGCTAAGGTTTGGGGATACAAAAAAAAGCAAAAGGCAAGGAGCTCACAGTCTAACGAGGAAGATAACATGCAAACACTCATGTACAAACAAAATATATACAGGACAAATTGGAGATAGAAACTATTAACAAACATATTAAAGGATGCTCCATATCACTAATAACAAAAGAAAGGCTAATTAAAACAACCATGAGGTTTTGCTTCATACCCAGCAAACTGACAAAGATAACAAAAAATGGATTTAGCCCAAGTTAGAGGAATTGTAGAAGGACAAGCACACTAATGCATTGTTGGTGGAACTGTGAATTAGTACAACCATTTTTGGAAAGTAATTTAGAATTTTGCAAATAAAGGGGCTAAAATGTCCATATCCTTTACCCCAGTGATTTCTCTGCTAGACATGAGCTCCAAAGAAGTGATTGATAAAAGTGCCCTTACAAAGGCTGAGTTTCAAGTTTCACGGTTGCTGCTGGTGTTCTGAGCCTGTTACTCAGACCCTTAACTAGAAACTAACCTGTTGTGGCCATGCTGCTTTGGCTAGGATGTTAAGCAGGGGTTTGACTTCACCATACTCTGGGCTTCTAGCCTACCTGGGGGCAATCCCTGACCCATTTGACCTGCAGGACCTGCCAGCTGATCCCCACACTACAATCAAGCTCTAAATCCTGAGTTCCACCCAATCTGTCCTATTTTGATACGGCTCAAGTTTCAGCATAAAACAGCCTGTCTAAATCTTGCCACCTTTCAAGACTCAGTTCATCCTGCATGAAGTCTTCCCCAATAAAATCAGCCAGCACCGATTTCTTCGCTTCCTGAATACCCATAGTTTGTATTGTATATACTGTAATAGAAGGGAATGAGATGACTGCAAAGAAAAAATCCAGAAAATGAACATTTTAAAGTGATAGTTAACCTTCATTTGGGAGGGAAGGAAGACAGACCTGGGGAAGGCCTCAGAGAGGAGGTAGAATGGAGATATTTTAGCAGATCTCAACAAGAGTACAGCTGATGCAATCACAGTATGCCACCAAGCACTAAGGAACAATCAGGAATATGTAAAATTGTAACCAATATAAACTAATTACTGCCTCTTCCTCAACTATTTGTGTCATTCTCCTGTCCCTCTCTCCCATATCCCCACCCCTTTCAATTTTGGTAAGCACTAGATTTTCCATATTTCTTCTCTTTTTCCTGGAAAGCCAACTTCTCACTCTGAAGAAACTTCCACCCTGAGGTACACCTTCCTCACTGGAACACAACCCAGACCATCATTTGAGGAGGGGCCTTAGACATCTTGCATTTCATTTTCCTCCTGACCAGCATTACCTTCCCAACTTCTCTTCCTCACTAACTTTTTGCCCTGACACTGGTACCCTTCCCTCCTACCCTCCCTCTTCCAATCCCCCTTTATGGGTTGTTGTCTTCCCACGTTAGAATATAAACTCCTTGAGGGACAGAGACTGTCTTGTGTGCTTATATTTCTATCTGGAGGATTCAGCACAATGCCAGGAAAATCATAGGTGCTTAATAAATGCTTCATCTACTTCCGTCTTTATAGTATATGTTAGCATTTTATTGGCAGGTAAGTGGCACAGTGGATAGGGTGCCAGGTTCTGAAGTCAGCAAGATTCATCTTAACTGAGTTTAAACCTGACCTCAGACACTTACTAACAACTGTGTGACCCTGGGCAAGTCACTTCACACTGTTTGCCTCAGTTCCTTATCTAAAAAATGAGGTGGAGAAGGAAAGGGCAAATCACTCCAGTATCTTTGCCAAGAAAACCCCAAATGGGATCACAAAGAATCAGACAAGACTGAACAACATTTTATTTTTGCCATTTTCTATTTGTTTTCATTTATTTAAATCTTGTCTTTCTTTACTCACAACTTTATTGCAGAGATTTATCACTCAGAGGAACTATAGAAGTAGATATATAACAGAAACTCACAGATTCCAAGGTTAAGTTCAATTCAATTCTTTGTCAGAACAAGGACAAGTTACTTCAAGCTATTGCTTGGGGGATTCTGGACAATTCTACTGCTAAATTGACTCATACTGGATCAGATTAGCAGTCTATCCAAGAAAAGCCATATTTTTTGGTTCAGTCCTGAGACTAAACATATCCCTGTAGGGCCTCTCAGAATGTGTAATCCCGAATCGAGATCTTTCCTGGGGTCATTCAAGGTTAGGATCATGAGGTCACCTTGAACCAAAATTGCAAGAGATTTTAGAATTGGGAAATGTACTTGCTTAAGTCCATTAAGTCGCAGGTCATTGTCATTGTTATCTCAAAAACAAATTCCTCAGGAATTTACAGTCTCTATACAAAGTTGTATTAAGAGTCTACATTTTCATACTTTGAAACTACTTAAGGGAGGTGCCTCAAGGGGGGCTATCCCGTAACATTCCTCCTTCCATTCTCCACCACCTCTTCCAACCTCAACTTCTATATTAACTCTCTATTCTACCACCCCAAATACCATAATAGCTCTTGAAATTTTTAAAAGAAAAACAAGATTTGACCTTTAACAGTTTAAACTATTTTAAGAATGCATTTTAGAAGGTAACAACTCCCTCCCCCTTCCCAGCTAATACTTAATTATTTCTAATATTTTGTAACAAAAAACCCATTGATAGTCTTCCAGGACCTTCATACCCTTTTAAGAATACCATTTGCTTTCCACATCTGGGTAAAGGCTTTTCTAGGTCAACAGATCCTCTACAGATAAAAATAAAAGCAGAAGATACTGAATACCGACTTTAGAGTCACCCTCCCTTCCCAATAAAAGGTAAATTCGTGGAGAACAGGAATTATCTTGCTATTTTTTTTATAAATCCTATGCCTAGCACAGTGCCTGAAATAAATGCTTATGAATTAGAATTAGAAGACCAGGATTCAAATGCCAGCTCTTCATCTGGGTCACTAACAAGCTTCTGTTCTGGGTCGTCTTCTCTTTTCAGCCTATACTATTTCCATTGGTGATCTCATCAGTTTACATGGGTCCAATGAACAACTCTATGAATATGATTCTCGCTATCATATCATCTCTCTCCTGACATATTTATGTATATGTACACACACACACACATATATATATATATATATATACATAGGTATGTGTGCATGTGCATGTGCGTGTGCGTGTATGTATGTATTACCAGCTGCCTCTTGGATATCTGGTATTGGCTGTCCCACTGACATCTCAAACTCAACCATCCAAAACAAAGCTCATTAGCTTTCCAAAAAAAAATCTTTCCTTCTTCTAAACTTCTCTATTATTGGAGGGCACCACCATCCTCCCAAATATGCAGGCTAGCAACCTTAATGTCATCAATGACTGCTCACTTGAACTCATATATCCAATCCACTGCTAAACCCTGATGTTCTTATCTTCATAATATCTCTTAAATATCTCTCCTTCTCTCCAATAATACAGCCTCCAACCCCAGTGTAGGTCCATATCACCTCTTGTTTGAGCTATCGCAATAATCTCCTAACTGGTCACTACTCAAGTTTCTTTCCACTCCAATCCATTATCCATTCAGCTGGGGGGCAGGGTGTACTTTTCTGAAGTGTAGATACGATCATGTCACTTCCCTACTCGGTAAACTCCAATGGCTCCCTAGTACCTCCAGGATCAAATATAAGGTCCTCTATTTGGTATTTAAAGTCCTTCATAACATGGCCCCTTTCTACCTTTTCAGTCTGAACCTGCTACCCTGTATCTTACACACTAAGTATGCTCCAGCTCCAGTCTCTTCTCTGCTTCTTACTTCCCTGATTTTCTTCAAGAATATGCTCAAATCCCACTTTTTGCAGGTCTTTCCCAGTCTTCTCCTTCTTCAAACTCTTAGGGCCTTCACCTCTACTCAATATGTCTTAAAAACCTGGTAATTTACATGTTTTCTCCTACATTAGAATATGACTTAAGGGCAGGTATAGGTTTGTCTTTCTTTATCTTCCCAGCTCTTAGCAAAGTACCTGGAACAAAATGAGCTCTTAATAAAAATTTGTTGCCTAATTGACTGACCTTGGGCAAAGTACTTTAAATTTTTTAAACTTCAAAATATTTTTTTAATTTTTAAAAATTTTTTGGATCTCAACTATAAAAATGTTCTAAATCCCATAATTCTAAATTAGTAATATGCGTAATTATTATATTTTATTGTTTGTTCTTAGTAACAGTAACAAAAGTTAGTCAACCCTAAAGTCAGAGCCGATTGAGAGTTAGCCTCTCTTCTTGCTTCTGTCCTATGCTATGTAAATACAAAAGCTGAAAGGTTTCAATTTCAACTACACAGGTCAGGGAAATCATTAAGGAGAGGTATAGATTTTATTGCAAAGTTCTACATTTAATTTTTACAGAAAATGGCCCCCTCATTTCCTTTAGCATCTATTGATCAACAAACTGATAATTTGAGAACATCAGAAAATGCCACTCTCCTCATCTAAACTGAAGCACAATTATCTGAAGTTTTGTGGGTGGGTGGATGTTTTCTACTCTCTCCATAGAACACATAGGATTGAGGAGAAAAGACTGTGGTAGACATTTCAGTGTTCTGTTCTCTTACATTTCAGCCTGGTTCAAAAGTTTGAAATTTGTTCAAAGGAACTTTGGGTTCTTTTAAAAAGAAAAGGCAGCCCCAGAAATAACAATATAAAGTGAAGGGATTTCAAGGAATTCTCCTCAGGTCTGCAGAGGAGAGATAGCAGAAAACTGTGACAAAAGCGTGAAAGTTCATGTAAAAGATTTTTACTTGTAATACAAAAGTGAATCATAAGACTTAATAACCAATACAGAAAGGCACAATAGTAACTCAGGCTGGTACGATGGAAAGAATACCAACCCTTAGGGGCATCTTGGTGACACAGTAGATAGAGCAACAGCTCTGAAATCAGGAGGACCTGAATTCAAATTTGACCCTAGATACTTACTAGCTATATGACCCTGTGCAAGACACTTAACCCCATTGCCTCAAAAAAAAAAAAAAGAATGCCACATCTGGAATCAGTGTCCCTGAGTTCAAATGCCAGTAAGTCAACCAAAATTCATTAAGTGTCTACTATTTGCCAGGAATTGTGCACTTCTGACATTTACCATCTGTGTGACCTTGAGCAAGTCAAATAATATCCTTGAACTTCAGTTTCTTCACCTAAACAAGGAAAGACTAAATGGCCTCTGAAGTCCCTTCCAGTTCTGATACTCTTGACTCATTGTGTAAAAAGGAAGTAAGTTATGCACTCCATCTACCTAGCATATACCTGTTTGCCTCCCCCATTTGAATGTAAAGTCCTTGAGGGCGGGAGCTGTATTTGGTTTTTTGTATCCCTAGTACCTAGCAAATAGAAATTGTTGAATAATAGATGGTGTTAACTGATTAGTAAAGCCAAAATTAAGAGGTTAAAACAGAAACATGCTATTATGCAACTAGGGACAAAGGGCCATTAAATGGAATGAAAACTATTTTGCTGGAAGGGATGAACTAGAACTTAAGTTAACTTACAAAAAGTGGACAGACTGATACCCCAACAACATCCAAAAACACTGTTAGAAAAAGAGAACCTTTGCCTTGTGGACAGTAGTTGGTGGAGAGAAATCCAAAACAACACCAGGAAACATGAAAAGAGTGTGCACGAGTATGCTATCCCTCCACTCTTGGGTAACAACCCAGACTGAATCAACAAACATTCATTCATTAAGCACCTTATAATTCAAAGTACTGTACTAGGTAATGGAGATCAGAAGATGAAAAATTACCTGGTCCTTCTGCCCTTCAAATGCTTATAATTTGTAACAACAAATATCCCATACCTTCATAGAATAAACCAACGACAACAAAATTTACATCAACACGTAACATCCTAGCCTTTAAAAAGGCAGAGTAAACATTGGTCCAGGATTCTTCACAGGAAACAAGCCTTAGATATTCTTGTAGGAGATGTTCTAGGACAGCCATGTTCCTTGGAGAGACAGACATAATGGAAGCTATTCCAGAATTGTCACTCCCAACTTTCATCCCATATTTCATTAAAGCTGCTTCTCAACTTCCAAAGTTCACTTTTCCAGACTTATACCCTGAGAAGCTCTTCATAGTCTGACCTGGCTACACTAATTGATGGGGGCTGTTTATACTTTCAAATTAGATTCCTAGATGTTTTATTGCCCTCTTTCAAATTTATGTTGAACTGGTGCTTCTCTTAGCCAGCAAGCCATATTGCTTCCCATAGGCTGACCTAGAAAAACTTCACGCTATAGATACGAAAAAGAGAAGAATGATCTCTTTCTCTAATTCAGTTTATCTGTAGAGCACAAATCAGACTTGAGCCTCACACCACTAGTCGGTATCCATAGCAGGAAAGAACAATCACCAAAATTGAAAATTATGCTTCTATCTACAGTTCTTTTCTCAAAGTCTTTTACCTTGATTAAAGGCATATGAAATAAAATGCTAGATGTGAAAAGTTTTAAAGATTATAATGGTGATTCAAATATAAAGTGGTATTTTTTTCGCCATATGAAAAAGTTGGACAAATTTGCCATCCTAAATTTATGAAAATTAGGCACTATACTGAAGCACAAAGTGTTAGAACCTGAAGCTGAATGATCTGTCAAATCTTCTTATTTTACAAATAAAGAAATTGAGACCCAGAGAGATGGTGATTTACCAGTGTCTTTCAGATAGAAAGCAACAGCGCCATCTTGAACCCAATAGTGTTTGTAGCCCTCTACTTACTAAAGACCAATAAATGAGCTAGAACCTCTCTAAATTGAAAACAATACAGTGGATGATTTTGCCTATTTTTCTTTTTCCCACTGACATTAGCTGGCATTTATTCATCAGCTACGATAGGAAAAAGACAGCAGACCTCTGGTGGAGCAAACTTTGTTCTACTCCGTTTTGCCACTAGAAAGTGATGCATATTAAAATGTGCCGTGAAGACATAGGCCCATCACTCCTACCAAGGCAAACTGTGTCTGAGCACTACTAACAAGATGTGAAACTCTAGTGCTGAGGGCTGGAGGGCCCATCAATTTAACCTTTTACAATCTCATTTCTATGAATTAGCAAAGGACACATATTAGCATGTCACGTTACCACTACCAATAACACCTATAATTGTTAAAAGAGTATCTTCAGAGTGTCTGGGTAACACGTGAGCTCAAATGGCACTAAAAGACAAAATAGTCAGTCAATAAACTGTTATTAAGCTCCTGCTACGTGCCAGGAACTGCGCTAAGTACTGGAGATACACAGGAAGGCAAAAGACAGTCCCTACCTTCAAGTAGCTCCCAATCTCATGGGGAGACAATATGCAATCAATTATGTACAAATAAGATATATACCAGATAAATTCCAAATAAGCAACAGAGGGAAGACATTAGCATTAAGAGGAGGATTAGGAAAAGTTTCTTCTGGAAGGTGGGATTTTGGACTAGGACTTGAAGAACGTCAGGGAAGCTAGCAGGTAGAGATGAGGAGGGTGAGTATTTCCGGCATGGAGGGCAATCAGTGAACATACATCATCATATTCAAGGAAGAGTAGGGTGGTTATTGTTGCTGGATCTCAGAGTACATGGTGGTTTGCAACATATAAGACTGGAAGGATGAGGAGGGAGGGCAGGTTAGGAAGGGCTTTGAATAAAAAACTGAGGCTTTTCTATTTGATCCTGGAGGTGATATGGAGCCAATGGCATTTGGGAAAGATATAAAGCTTCACTAAGACACAGTCTTAGTACACTCAGGGTCTATGGTCCTATCCACCTATGACATTATAAAGAAATTCACTTCAGAATTTCATTAAATAACAAGCTCTCCTCCTGTGTTTAAAAAATGGAATTTTATTTTTAGAAGAATCAAATTACATAATTTTTCAGGAATCAATCTGCTACATAAAGTATCTGCTAGATACAACTGTGCTGTATCCAGTAGGTGAGAGAAGATGCCGGATGGAGTAATGAAAAAAAGCAACAATAACACCTCTGTGCTGGAAGTAAGAAGAACCATTCTGCTTCTGGACAGTTGGTAAGTCTCTGGAGCTGTCTTCTTCTTCCACCTGTAAAATAAGGGGCTTGGAATAGGTGATCTCTAAGGTACCTCCCAGCTCTAAAATTCTACAAGTCTATTATTCTGTATTCATCCTTAGATGGGAAAATCCCAGGCATGGATATTTCTAAGGCCTCCAATTTTGAAATGAAAGAACTTTTCATCCTATATTTAAGTCTTAAAAGTTGGAAAACTGATCTGTTGTTTAAAGAACATAAAATTTACCTTAATAACTGAAGTAGGAAAAAAAAATACCAACCCACCCCATAAAACTTTCAGCCATGGCTGCATACTCTAAATATTACCTCCACCCTTGAAAACAGACGTTTATTATTTTCCCCAAGGCCCTCTATCCCTGTTAGGAAAATATTCAGGCATTTTATCACTTTGCTAGAGGAAAGGCATGCCAAATCCACTGGAGTCAAACTAAACAAAAGTTTGTCAACCTCAGCACACGTGAGCCAAAAGTAATCACAAGGAGAAATTAAGCAACCTGAATTTTCAGTCACCTAGAGTAAGTACTCCAAGCCAAGTTTCCAGCAACATGAGCAGCCATTTCCCAATGTGATTCTCCAACAGTACCGACTGCATACCTCAATATGTACCTTGCACAATGTTAATCAAAGCAATCAAATATGGGCCCAGCAAAGAAACTGGGAAAATCAGGCTTCCACTTCTTTCATGACCAAATATACTCTCTGCAGATGAACAACTCCACTGATCAAACCAATTACTGTATTAGCTGTGTCCAAGACCCACCCGGCCTCTGGGATTCCATCCCAGTTCCATTAGTAGTCTTCTAACTGCTTCATGCTTATAAGGCCTTTGCACCCACAAAACTGCTTCCAATAAAATGAAGTTTGTTCTGCATTTGAAGCACTAAATGTACAACATTGATGGTATACCTGGGCTTGAGCTATGGAAGGAGATAGATTGTCTGACCTAAAGGCCAATGGAGTTCAGGGAAAATCTACAAAGCAAGGCCATCCCCCGGAATCAACAAGCATCAGACATCCTGTGCTTCTGGATAGTGTATCTAAGTGGTCCAGTGCAATTCACTAAGCAATGTCACTCCTGGAAGGCCACTGTCAGGGAGCAAAATATAGACAATTCCTATCATAATATAGTTTATTATCACACAGATTTAGACACACCTAGGGCAACTTAACATTCCTAAATATAACAACTCTACCCTGTTGGGCCAACTCCATAGTTGGTCTTTAATTACAGGAAGTGTTGGTCCAGCCTTCCAAAACCAGAATTATGAAGTTTCTCCACCATAGCTGGTACTAACTACTCAACCAAAGCTATGCCATTTAAACATGGCAAAACTAAATTCTTTTCAGCAGCATTCCTCACAAACATATTTCTTTTCCACTCCTCTCAACTGATCTGTACCCAGCAACATCTTAAGGAGGTCATTAATGTACAAGCTTCATCCCAAACTTTATTTGATTGGAACGAAATAGCTTTGCCTTGGAAAGGGGAGCAAGGCAAAAGAGGACCCTGGGTGGCACAAACATAAGGATAGTTATCATTAAACAAATATAAAGAAGTATATTAGGGGTGGAGGGGGACAGAGCCAAGATGGCAGAGTAAGAGCTACAGAATCCACACAATGACAGAGTGAGACAAATCTCCAGGCCAGGACAGCCTGGAAGGTTGAGAGGAAAGGTATATTGCACCAGGCTGGGAGTGGAGTACAGTCTCGTGTGGGCCTCGCTGTGCTGGAGCAGACATTAGGGCACTGAAAATCACTGACAGCTATGGTGATTTCCAGGCTTTTCAATCCACAAATGCCAAAGATAGCATAGAAAGTCAGTGGGAAAACTCTGTGAGACCTGGGTGAAAGAGGAGTGCAATCTAGCCCCAGGGCAGCAGAGGAAGTGGTGGCAACAGCTGCTTCCAGAGCTCTGGGCCCACAGATGATGTGACAGTACACCCACACCCACTGGAAGCAGAGTCCTACCCTGATAAAGAGTAAGAAACTCTAGTATTTGGCTGGGAAGATGAGCAGAGTAAAAAAAGTCCAATTATAGAATCTTACTTTGGTGACAAAGAAGATCAAAACATACAACCAGAAGACAACCAAGTCAAAGCTCTTACATCAAAAGCCTCCAAGAAAAATATGAATTGGTCACAAGCCATGGAAGAGCTCAAAAAGAATTTTGAAAATCAAGTAAGAGAAGTAGAGGAAAAATTGGGAAGAAAAATGAGAGTGATGCAAAAAATCATGAAAAGAATCAACAGCTTGCTAAAGGAGACCCCCCAAAAAACTGAAGAAAATAATACCCTAAAAAATAGACTAACCCAAATGGCAAAGGAGGTCCAAAAAACCAATGAGGAGAAGAAAGCCTTAAAAAGCAAAACTGGCCAAATGGAAAAGGAGGTCCAAAAGCTCATTGAAGAAAAAAAGTACACTGAGAGCAAGAACTCATTATCATTTTCACCTTAAGGGCCAAGGTGAATGAGAGAAGATTCCATTTCACAAGGTGGCAATGGAAACTGAACAGATGGAGTGAAAGGACAGGGTAATCCCACTTAAAGCTATTCAAAACAAGCAAATTTGGAGACATGCTATCCTGGTAGTCCTTACTTCACTGATATGACTTCAGACGTATACCTATTGAGGCAAAAAATTAAAGAAGTAGGGAAAAAAAAAACAAGAAAAATACTTTATCCAATCCAGCAAGCATTTAAGTGCTTAGTACAGGTATGCATGCAAAGTGCAGGTATTAGGCACTGAGGATATAGGAAAAAAATTTTCAAACAGCCCTTGATCTCAAGGAGTTGGTATTCAATTAGCTAAAGGATTCCTAATCCTTTGTATGTCATAGACCCTCTCTGTCAGTCTGGTGAAACCAATGGACTTCTCAGATTGATGTTTTTAAAAGTATAAAATGAAACACAAAGGATTACAAGGGAAATCAATTACATTGAATGCATTTATCAAAATACTTTAAAAACAAGTTCACAGGGACTTTGGAAGAAAGGAGAGGCAGGAAACCAAGATGTTGGAGTAGAGAAAGCATTCAACTGAGCTCTTCCAACATTCTGCTCCAAACACCTTTAAAATAACACTTCAAATCAAATTCTGAAGTGGCAGAGCCAACAACAGGTGAGAGTAAGACATTTTTCCAGTCCAAAACAACAGAGGTTGGAAAGAGAGATCTGTGACATGAGAGAAAAGGCTGGCCCAGATCCTGCACGGATGAAATACCAGTGGTGGGACTAGGTGGTGGTGACAGAAGCCGCAGCAACTTCAGGAGCTCTCAAGCCAGAGACAATAAGGAGACCTGGCCATTGATCAAAAAGAGATTACAGAGTATCCCCGTGCATTGGACAGACAACCAGGTGCTATTTGGCAACTCTGTTGCCTATACTCACTTTTGGGTCACAGTTCAAGAGCAGAGAGGATTATTTTCAATCAAGAGGGAGTGGAAGCCCTGATAAAGGTCAAATTTCTCAAATATATAAGAAACTAAGTTAAATTTAAAAAATAAGAACCATTCCCCAATTGAAAAATGGTCAAAGGGTTATGAACAAGCAAGTTTTCAGAAGAAGAAATCAAAACTATCTATAGTCATATAAAAAATGCTTTAAATCATTATTAATTGGATAAATAACAAATTAAAACAACTCTGAAGTACTACCTCAAAAAGAAAAAGAATAATAGTCCTAATTAAAAGGGATAAGCAGTGAAACTGCATCTTGCTAAAGGAGCCATAGATCATTGTCTATTACTTCATTAGGTAATAATACCAGTACTAAACATATATACAACAAATGGCATAACATCAAAATTCTTAAAGGAAAAGTTAAATAGACAATGAAACTATATTAGTAGGGGACCTCCACTTCCCCTCTCAGAGCTAAATAAATCTAGCCATAAAATAAATAAGAAAGAAGTCAATCTTAGAAAAATTAGATATGATAGACCTCTGGAGAAAACTGAATGAAAATAGAAAGTATTAGTATACCTTTTTCTCAGTTATACTTGGCACCTTCACAAAAGGTGAATGGCCATGTATTAGGATATAAAAACTTCACAACCAAATTCAGAAAAGCAGAAATATTAAATACATCCTTTTCAGAACACAATGCAATAAAAATTATATTGAATAAAGGGCCATGGAAGCATAGGTGAAAAATTAATTCAAAACTATATGCTTTAATCATAAAGAATAAGTAGACCAAAGAACAAATCATAGAAACAATTGATAAGTTCATTAAAGAGAATAACAACAAACAATGAGAAAACATACCAACATTTATGGAACGTAGCCAAAGCAGTATTTAGGGGGAAATTTATATCTCTAAATGCATTCATCAATAAAGGAGAGAAAGAGTAGATCAATTAACTGGGCATGCAATTTTAAAAAAAAAATTGGAAAGGAAGAAACTTAAAATCCTCAACTAAACCCAAAATGCAAACTCTGAAAAATCAAAAGCTAGAGTAATAAAACTGAAAGTTAAAAGGGAAAAATATTCATTGAATAAATAAAACTAGGAATTGGTTTTGTGAAGAAAAAAACAATAGATAAACCACTGATTAATTTGATTTTTTTTAAAGAAAACCCAAATTACTAGTATCAAAAATAAAAGAGGGATATGCACCACCAATCATATTAAATTAAATCAATTATTAGGAATTATTTTGCCCAATTATATGCCAGTAAAACTGACAACCTAAGAGAAATGGATGAGTATTTGCAAAAATATAACTCACTCAGATTAACAGAAAAGGAAAGAGAATACTTAAATAATGCTGCCTTAGAAGAAGAAATTGAACAAGCCATCCATGAACTCTCTAAGAAAAAATCTCCAGGACCAGATGGATTCACAAGTGAATTCTACTAAACACTTAAGGAACAATTAATCTCAACACTATATAAACTATTTGAAAAAAAATAGGTAAAGAAGGAGCCCTACCAAATTTCTTTTATGACACAAATATGGTTTTGACACCTAAACCAAGGAGAGCAAAAACAGAGAAAGAAAACTATAGACCAATTTCCTTAGTGAATATTGATGCAAAAATTCTAAATAAAGTACTAGTAAGGAGATTATAGTAATGCTATGCTATGACCAGGTGAGTTTTATACCAGGAATGCAGGGCTCGTTCAATATGAGGGAAACTATCAGTATAATTGGCTGTATCAGTAATAATGATAACAAAAAAATCATAAGATTCTATCAATAGATGCAAAAAAAGCCCTTGACAAAATACAACATCCCTGAATTAATGGAGTCTTTATTAAAATGATAAGTAGTATCTATCTAAAACTAAGAGCAAGCATTTTCTACAATAGGGATACATTTGAAACCTTCCCAATAAGATCAGGAGTGAAACAAGGATGTTCATTATCACCACTATTATTCAACATTGTACTAGAAATGCTAGCTACAGTAATTGAGAAGAAAAAGAAATTGAAGGAATTATAATAGGCAATGAGGAAACAAAACTATCAACCTTTGTAGATGATTGGATGGTATACTTAGAGAACAGTAGAAAATCAACTAAAAAACTAATTGAAACAACTTCAGCAAAGTTGTAGGATATACAATAAATCCACATAAACCATCAACATTTCTATATACTACCAACAAAACTCAGCAGGAAAAGACAGAAAGAGAAACTCCATTTAAAATTACTACAGATAATATAAAATACCTGGGAGTCTACCTGCCAAGAGAAACCCAGTGATTATATGAATACAATTACAAAAAAATCTTTTCACACAGATGAAGATAGATTTAAACAACTAGAGAGATATTCATTGTTCATAGGTAGGCCAAGTCAATAAAAACGACAATTCTTTCTAAGTTAATTTACTTATTTGGTGCCATACCAAAGAATTATTTTATAAAGCTAGAAAAAACAGTAATAAAATTTGTCTAGAAAAATAAAAGGTCAAGAATATCAAGAGAATCAACCAAAAAAAATGGTTAAGGAAGACAAGCTAGAAGTTCCAGATTTTAAGCTATATTACAAAATGGTAATCATAAAAACAATCTGGTACTAGCTAAAAAAGAGTTGTACATCAGTGGAATAGATAGACATATAGTACATAGCTGGTAAATACCCATAGTGATCTAGCTTTTGATAAACCCAAAGATCCAATATTTTGGAGTAAGAACTCAACATTTAACAAAAATTGCTAGGAAAACTAGAAAATGATTTAGCAGAAACTAGGCATAGACTAACATCTTACACTGTATACCAAGATAAGGTCAAAATGGGTACATAAAGACTAGGTAAGATCATAAGTCAATTAGGAAAACATAGAAAAATATATCCACCAGATCTATGGATAAGGGAAGAGTTTATGACCAACCAAGAGATAGAGGGAATTATAGGAAGTTAAATAGATCATTTTGATTGCATGAAATTAAAAAGCTTTTGCACAAACAAAACTAATGCAGCCAAAATTAGAAGGAAAACAGAATGGCAAAACAGCAGGGGAAGGTTTACAGCAAATTTTTCTGATAAAAGCATCATTTCTCAAATATATCAGAAACTGAGCAAAATTTATTTTAAAAAAAGTAGAAGCCATCCCCAATTGAAAAAATGGTCAAAGGATACAAACAGGCAGTTTTCAGAAGACGAAGTAAAAACTATCTATAATCACATTTAAAAAATGCTTTAAATCACTATTAATTGGAGAAATGCATATTCAAACAACTCTGAGAAATCACCTGTAATAGTAATAGGAATTTGAAGATCTTCCCTGCCCCTTAATAAGCCTAGGGGAATTTGAAGACATTCCCTGCTTTGAAGATGTACCTTGCCCCTAATATTAAATGTAATCACATGGAGCCTGTGTTGGAAGGAGTTTGCTGAAGGGTGGAGCAGATCCCATAGGAACTGGGAGTCAAAGCAGCTAGAGGGTGAGAGAGAGAGGACACTCAGGCAAGGAGACAGTTAGGCTTGTGAATAAATGTTGCTTTGTGGGAAGGTTAAAGGATGGTGTGGCTCTCTGTGCTGTTATGGTTTATTAACTTTTATGTTGCTATGATAGATTTGGTTTCCTGGTGTTAGGGTTTGGTTTTCTAGTATCAGAATAAATGTTTTGCTTCTGTCTTCCATATGAAGAATCTGTTATATTCTGCAATTGAACACTATGCTGGCATATTTACAGTAGCCACTGGCACTGTGAATATTGCATTGGCACTACACCACCTCACACCTATCAGATTGGGCAACATGACAGAAAAGTAAAATGAGGAATACTGGAGAGGACACAGAAAAATTGAGACAAAAGCACACTGCTTGGTGGAGTTGTAGACTAATCATTCTGGAGAACAACTTGGAACTATACCCAAAGTGCTATAAAACTATGCCTATGCTTTGATATAGCAATACCACTTCTAGGTCTGTATCCCGAAGAAATCAGAGAAAAGGGGAAGGGCCTTATTTCTACAAAAGTATTTATAGTACTTCTTTTTGTGGTGGCAAAGAATTAAAAATTGAGGGGAATAAGTGGGGAATAACTCCACAAGTTGTGACATATGATTGTGATGGAATACAACTGTGCTATAAAAAAATGACAAGCAGGGTGATTTCAGAAAAACCTGGGAAGACCTATATGGACCCCTGCAAAGTGAAGTGATCAGAAGCAGAACATTGTACACAGTAATAGCAATATTGTAACAATGATCAACTGTGAAAGACTTAGCTGCTCTGATCAAGACAGTAATTCAAGACAATTCCAAAGGACCCATGATGAAAAACGCTATCCACACCTCCAGAGAGAGAACCGATGAACTCTGAGTGCAGATTGAAGCCTACTTTTTATTACTTTACTTTTATTGTTTTAGTGTTTGTCTTTTCTTGCCCAATATGGAAATATGTTTGGTATGATTTCACATGTATAATAACAATCAAATTGCTTGCCTTCTCAAGGAGGGAGGAGAGGTAAGAGAAATAAGAGAAAATTTGGAACTCAAATTTAAAAAGATTGTTAAAAAATTTTACATGTAACTGGGACAATATTTAATAAAATAAAATAATTTTTAAAAATAATTTCACATATCCAAGGTCAAGAAGTTCTAGAGGCATATAATGCATAAAAAGTATAATAATGTAAGGAAGAAGAAAGTACTAATAACTGAATGAATCAGGAAAGACATCCAAAAGGAAGTGTCATGAGCTAATTATTGAAGAGAGCTCCGGATTTAAGAAAGTGATGGGGCAGTATACTCCAGGCCCTGAAACTGGAGATGGTAGTCAGAGTTCAGAATAGGTTAATTTGCAAATGCAGAGTGCCTGAAGAGAAGTATAATAAAACAAATCTTGAAATCTACACTATGAAGAGCTTTAAATTCCAAACTGACGAACTTGTATTTTATCTTAGATTCAATAGGGAAACTCTGAAGGTTCTTTAACAGAGGAGTGACACGGTCCAACTAATGCTTTAGAAATAGTACCTTTGGCAGCCGTGTAGAAGATTCATTAGAGAGAGAAGAGACTGGAAGTTAGGACACCAATTAGTAACTTCAAATGAGAGATGCAGTGTACCTGACCTAGGGTGGCAGCTAAGTGAATGGAATGAATAAAAGTATTCAACTTCATCTCTAAGAACCTAGGTGCTCTCATCAGTTGCAAATACTCCCCCATCAACATAAATTGAAATCTCTGCATACCTTGAAAGATGGTCTTTGTGAGTAACTATGAACAAAAAAGGAGCAATGTGTAAAAGAACTATTTGGTGATAAACCTCTCTACAAAGGTGAGTTTGTGGATGATGGACACCCAATACATCACAGGGTCTATCCTCAAAAAGTCCTTTCAGAACAGTAGGTCCAGCCAGAGTTTTTACTCCATTGGCATAGTCTTCTCGAACCTAAGTTAACCTCTAAACTCTAGGGAAATTTGACGATGGGGATAAAACAGTGTCAAAGGGGAGGATCCAGAAATGTTTTTACTAAGGATGCGGTCCATGAGCTGATCAAAGAGGAAGAAAATAAGTACCGAAAAGCAGAGATGGGAAGCTGATTCAGAGACAGCATGTTGAATCCAAATTAGCGAGTGGTTCAGTTTTGCCGGGGTGTAGACTGCGTGTGGGGAGGCAGGGGCGGGGGGAGTGGAAGGGGCGTCAGTCTACATGATATAAGGCTGGAAAGACAAAATGAAGCCAGAGAGGACAAGACCTTTAATGTCTGATCAAGGAGTTCATATCTTATCCTACCAGCAATGGGGACCCATGGAAGATTTTGGCAACGGGAACAACACGGTCAGACTTGAAATTTAGGATGATTATTTTAGTAACTGTGTGAAATGTCATTTAGAGAAAGGAGGTAGAAGGAGACTAATTAAGAGGCTCTTCTAATACTCCATATAAGTGGTGATGAAGGCCTGAATTCAGTCAGGTGACTGTATAAAGAAAAAAAGGTGGCCAATATAAAAAGATGCTATAGAGATAGAATCAGCAGGATCTGCAAACTAATTGGATACAAGGAAGTAGAAAAGAAGGAAGGACCTCTCCCATTAAAATGTAAGCTGCCTAAGGGCAGAAGCTGTTTTCATACCTTTTTTTGCATTCCCAGAACTGTTCCAAGCCTGCAGTGGGCATTTAATAAATGTTTGTTCATTAAATGAGTGAAGGATAACTCTAAGGCTACAAACCCAAGTGTAAATTAAGTCAGACGGTCTAGTTACCAGCTATTTACAATCTTCAATAATTATTCTTTAGAACAAAACCTTAGAAAAATTAATGAAGATAAGTTTCTCTCAACCTCTTATTTCAGTCAAAGATATCTGAACTAATATTTTTAAGAAAAGGGCAGCTGTCCTTTTTCTATTGTCAAAGAACTGGAATGCCCATCAGTTGGGGAATGACTGAACAATTTGTGGTATATGATGGAATACTGTCGTGCTATAAGAAATGACAATAGGGATTGTTTCAGAAAAACCTGGGAAGATTTATATGAACTCCTGCAAAGTGAAGTGAGCAGAACCAGGAGAACAATGTACACAGTAAGAGCAACACTGTAGCAATGATCAATTGTGAAAAACTTAGCTACTTTTATCAAGAGAATGACCCAAGATAATTCCAAAAGTCCCATGTTGAAAAACACTATCCCCTACTATCTGCCTCTAGAGAGAGAACTAATGAACTCTGAATGCAGATTGAAACATATTTTTTTCTTTTTCTTGGTTTTGTTTGTTTGTTTGTTTTTTGCAACGTGGCTAATATGGAAATGTTTTGCCTCAGTTCACATGTCTAATTAATATCATATTACTTGCTTCCTCAATGTGTGGAAAGGGGCAGGAGGAAGGGAGAGAATTTGGAACTCAGAAATTTCAGGAATGAATGTTAAAAAATAAATAAAAAAAATTTTTTAAAACCAGGGGAGCTGCAATGAGCATACCTTTAGACCTTAAAACACACCCTGGTAGGGTCTCAAAATTCATTGCAGAACAGTGGTTGCACAGAACCACAAAGCACATATAACATATATGGGAGGAGAGTGTGAGGTAAAGAGTACTACAATAGTATTAGGATATCTGGGCTCTAGACTCAAACCTGTCACTAACTGCTAGGTGATTGAGAAAAGTTGCTTAATCTCTCTTCTCTAGACATTAGTTTTCTCATCTATAAAATGATAATATTAATACTTGCCTTACCTTCTTCTTAGGGTTTTCATATAGCACAATGGTCACAGCAGAAAGAATGCTGGATTTGAAGTTGGAAGATGGGTACAAATCCCAACACTTCCACTTACTATCTGTCACACCTAAGGTATATCATTCTGGACTTCAATTTCCTTCTGGGCTTCAGTAAAATGAAGAGGTTAAATTATTTAAAAACAACAACAACCCGATTTTGAAAGCCAAGTATCCTAATCTATACAATATCCAAGCACAGTTCCAAAGGATTGGTTAAGGGAACATGCTACCCACCTCCTAACAATGGAGTGATGGCCACAAGGAGCAAAATGAGACCGATGTCTTTGGACACAGCCAATGTGTGTTACTTTCTTTTACTATGTTTAATTGCTTTTAAAAGGGTAGGGGGCAGTTGAATTGGATGGCTTCTAAGGTCCCTTCTAACTCTAAATCTAAAAAACCTATTAATCTATAGCACAAAGTACACTTAACAAATACGAGGCATTATTACTACCCACATACATATATATATATATATATATCATATATAATGATTATTTTTCTACACTACGTATTATATGATCATAGATTAGAGATAGAAGGGAACTTAGTAAACAATCTCTACTCATAATGAGCTTACATTCAAATAGGGAGACAAGTACACATAGAGAACATAAATAGGGGCAGCTAGGTGGTACAGTGAATAGAGCACCGGCCCTGGAAGCATGAGGACCTGAGTTCAAATCCAGCCTCAGACACTTAAAATTTACTAGCTGCGTGACCTTGGGCAAGTCATTTAACCCCAATTGCCCTGCCTTCCCCGCTCCAAAAAAAAGACAAAAAAAGAAGCGAACATAAATATAAAATTAAAGAATACATATATACATATAGTAGTTAAATAAAGTAATTTGGGAGAGACGTAATACTTCAAAATCACTATCCTGTGGAACCATTTATAAAACCCTACCAGAGAATGTGTTTCAAGGTCCATTCAAGCATGCCCATGGTATCTCCCTATTCTTAAAACTATAGATTCAAATATCTTTGACTGAAATCAAAGCAACTCCTTTAACTTGTGGCTAAGGAAACTGAGACCTAGAGGAAAGTGACTTGCCCAAAATTACACAGGTAATAAGTAGAAGAGGCAGAGTTTGACTTCAGGTCGTCTTACCCCAAGATCTTATGTTCTTTCCATTGTACCTTCCTCCCTAGTGCTTTTTACTGTTAAAAACATTACCTCAAAAGAAAGCAGGGGAGAAGTTGCATAAAACCACAGTTGTGTAAGTGAAAGCCCTCGCTAAAGGCACCGTAATATTTTTGGATATCCCAGGCTGGATACATATGTCCTGGCTCTAAACACTGAGCTATGAGGTGCTAAGTACAAGGGAGAGGTTTATTTGGGCTGGTGGATATGCCCTTCCCTGGAAAAAACACGTTGAATCTTGAAGAATAATAAGAAATATATATTTTTAATGCTTCATAAAGTGAAACAAAAACTGATATATTCCATGCACTTAGACACCCTGGGTTTTTCTAGGTGACTGGAACCTAAATGAGTGCAGAACTAGTCTCTGACTCATTGCTTGACCTCTGGCAAATCACTGTAACCCCCGAGTATGGCTCAGCTGTATCCTCTATAAAAAGGAGGTAATAACACCTTCTGCCTAACTACCTCTAAAAGATACCATGGAGACAAATTAGACAATATCTTTAAAATGTTTAGGTGTTTGACGTACTGGAAAGTGAAAAGTAAGCGTATAGCAGGAATGCCAGCCCTCAGATTTATATTCAGTCTCTCTATCAAGGAGCTCAAGGGGCATACAAGATGAAGCTACCAGTCCTATCCAACTCAGTTCTATAAACCTACATTGATCAAGGCACTGTGGGAGGTGCTGACGGAAATACAGAACGAACAAGGTACAGTCCTTGACCTCTGGGACTCAATGACTACCTTTCCCAAGTTGAGGATCTCCCTATAGGCAATATGGGGAAACATGAGGAGAGAAAATAAAAAGAGATAGGAGATACAAGAGGGCAGGCAACTACAGAATGGAGGCATGGGGGCAGGGGAAGAAGGGAGGGAGAATTGAAAGGGAGGAAGAAGGAAGAACACAAAGAATGAAGCAGAGATGAGAAGGGGAAAATGGTAAGGGTACAAGGACAAAGAGACTTAGGGGCTCTATTTCACCTGACTGACAAGCAGAGCTACACAAAATATTTCCACCTTGTGCCAGCTTTTATTTAACTGGGTTTCACTGGAAGTCCATATCAGATGATGGGTTAATAGGCTCTGGCCAAGTCATTTTTCTGCTTTTATCATTCTAAGAGTGATGACAGGTGGACAATGGTCTTACCTTCTTCCTGTCACTCTTTAGGTCCCACCTTAGAAAACAACAATCCTCTTATAGAGAAATACCTGCTTCTAGAGCTATAGCTAGGGTAAAGCAACCAAATTTAGATACTCCTCTTTATTTCCTACGGTTCTGCCAGCTCCCTCTGACAAACAATGGTTCTAGTCCTTCAGCTACATAGAAACATTGGGATGTCCCAAGAAATATAATCTTCCCCGGAAGCCATTCCCTTGGGGAGCTCCCACCCTATCCTAGACTTTACCAGAATTCTGTTTCTTTCCCGTTGTCCCCTATACAACAATTCCTAGTTATGGCTCTGCTTGCCCCAATTTGTGGGACGCTAGACAATGCAACACAAACTGATTATTCTCTTCATCAACTACATAATGCCCTTCTAGAGTGAAAGAACAGTATGTGATAGAGACCAAAATCAATTAGCTGTTCAAGCTGAAGCTTCAGGAAATACACTGTTTGGGAAAAACTAAAAGGGGCATTGTGGCAATGAAACTGAACTTAAGTTTTACGTGGAGAGATTTATTAGTTTGGTTTTTTTTTTTCATTTACTGGCGGTTGTGATGAATTACTTAGGGCAGGTAAAGATAAGCAAGACAATGAAATGAAATTCTGTTAAGTACCAAGTATTTATTAAGCACCTACTATGTGCTGGGGAATTTAAATCCAAGGAATAGAACAAACTCTACTCACAATGAACTTGCATTCTAGTGGGGAGACAAGTACATATAAAAGTATATATGGTATAAATATAAAATTGATGAATACATACATATGCACAAAGAAGTATTAAATACAAGGTAATTTGAGTGGGAGACCACTAGCAATTGGAAGGATGAGGAAAGATTTCATATAGAACATGGTGCCTGAGCTGGTATACAAGTTTGGAGAGTAACTGACTATATACAGGTACATTCTGCTCACATATATCAATTCTTGATCTCCAACATCACTGTTACAGTTGCCAGTCTTGAATCTTTTTTACAGAGATAATGGCTAATCATTTGGTAAGAGTCCAACATATAAGGTGACTCTATAATGCAGGCAGAGTGTCCACTAACAACTGGAATAAGACCATTAAATTTGTTGCCTCTGATACCTTGCCAGCTCAGCACCCAGATTGCCTGAGATGAAAGTACATTTTGCCCAAGGAGTGCCCAGCCCAGTGCTGCTCACCCACTTATCTCAGACCATTTCATTGTCAGTGTCTGCACCTGTAGAAACATTACAGTAAACAAGTCTGAAACGGGCCTTGGTAAAATCTTGGGCCCTAAGCTAAGAACAAAGTTTAGTTTTCTCTGGGAAAGGACTTCTGGGGAAAACTTTACCTACAGTCCATGAAGGAAAAGGGAAGAGAAGAATAGGGGAAAGGAGGTGTGGAGATGGGAATTGGATGCTGAGAAAAGAAAAACAGGTAAAAGGGGGGGAAAGGCACTTGGTTTTAAGACCTAGAAAGCCTGAGAAAATAAAGAACATAGGATTGCTGTGTGTATTATACTACGCTGCAGCAAAGCAAAAAGAAAGAAAGAAAGAAAGAAAGAAAGAAAAGAACACACCCTTTTCACTTCCGAATCTAGTCATCGAATTCCAGCTAGAGAGCAGAAGCCCAGCCATGACGCTCCACACATACCTACCTTGGGCTCCCTCGTCAGCAGCAGACAGAGCTGCACCGGGGGTTGCAGCGGGTGCGTGTCTCAGACAGCAGTAATTTATTTATCCCTGTCATGTAACATTAACAATCTGTCTGGAGCTTGGCAAGCACCAACTTGCACTGTCATATAAACTGTCTGACAAACTTAAAGTTGCTTAAATGCTTTTCTTTTCTAGCAGACAATAAAGCATCATAAAATAGCTGTCATCTCCCTTTCTCTCTTTTCCCACCAACCAAAAACATGATAACAAAAGGACCACAAAAATAAAAATGGTCCCCATTTTGAGCCTTGTAGGTATCAACTTCCCTCCCCAAACCCAAGCCTCCCAACACCAAGAAAGGAGGTAAATAAATAAATCCATCCTAGGGGCCATGGGGTCATGGGGGCCAACGTGGGGGGGGGGGTTACACAGCAAAACTGCAAAACAAAAGTAGAGTCATTAAAAATTAATAAAGGGTGTGGATGTATAGCTTCCCACCCCCCTTTTCTGCTCATGAGGATTTGTGCCAGACATTCTGCATCCTCATTAAGTGGTGTCTGGCAGCCTGCCGGAGTTTTAGTGGGTTCTGGGAATGCCAATATATTAACCAGAGGACTTTTCGCATACCCTTTAGAGTTTTTATTCTAGAAAAGTCAACCATTTGGCACAGTGCAGCCTTATTTTTGTCCGGGAAAGCTCTCAGCTGCCAATCAAGAGAGAAATTATAGCTATGGACTTCGTAATTTCCAAGACCTATCTGGAAAACAAGCTTGGTGGAAAGAAAAGTCCTCACAAAAACAGCTTTAAAAGCCAAAGCACCATTTTTAATAGGATTTCAAAGAAAAGCAATCCATATATACACCACATGGATACGCTGCAACACAAACACGGTTTTCAAATCCTGCTACTCTCTGGATAAAAACATATTAATTGGAAATATGAACCCACCACAATATTTCTCTGGTAATTAATAGTACAGGTGCCTACTTGTTTCCTTTTGTTGCCTAACAACGAAGTGAACAACGTTAAGAAAAAATATCTAGCTAGGCAGAAGCAGGCCTTACTGCTGAAATTTTCCTATGATGGTCACAGTCTCTACATTCCTATTTTAAAACCTACATTCAGCTTACATACACACGTCCAATATAGGTCAAGATGTATTTCTAGATACTCTCACAGCCCTTGGAGGTAGAAACTCTAATTATGATTTTATGTTCCAGGACATCGGGAGTTTCTAGTGGGAATTTTCAGAGGGCTAAAAAATAAGAAATCAGAGGGTCATAAGTTTACATCTTCAATAAATTAGACAGTGTTTGCATATAATGCCCATTAGCACTATGTGCACAAGCTATCTGGGAGGTAATTCTCAGATTAAAACTAGACTGTTATTTCTTCAAAGTTGCCCTTTCTAATGTATATGTGGGGTGAGACTGGGGGAGTGTGAGGATTTCTTTTTCTATTACTTTCTATGCAAAAGATATGACATGGGGACTGGATATTCACAATCAGGAAAAGATGGCAAGGGTCACCAGAAACCTTTGATGATGTCAAATTTTGAAGAACATTTCCACCAAGATTCTAAAAAAAAAAAAATTAGCTTTATGTTCCATAGGATAAATCAGTCCATTGCTGAATACTTAGAAACAAATGAGAATATACATTAAAGGACTCTATAAAGTTCAAAATCATCATCATTATTTTAAGGTTGATTTCAAGCTAGTCTTGAAAAAGATTAAAAACAAGGGGTTCACTTATGTCTTCCCACTTTCTTCATGGGGTAGAAAGAGCACTGGCCTCAGAGTCAAAGGACCTGGGTTTAAATCCAATCTCTTTTACTGAGCCTAGACAAATCACTTAACTCCTTCAGGCCTCAGCTTCTTCCTGTGTAAAATAAAGCCTTAGATAAGAGGATCTCTAAGGACCCTTCCACCTCTCAGTCTTATGATTTTTGTGCCTATGCTCCTGACTTAGGCTAGAGATTACCAGGAATAAAGTTGCTCTTATTTCTCCAAGTTTGTCTGTCAGATGGGGAAGTTACCACCCCAGCAGTCCATTCAGTGAAACAATACTTTTTTTTTTTACCCTAACTCAGAATGCTGTAATGTCAGGTTTCAAAAGCCTGGTCTACTAAGCGAGGTCAGAAACTGTAAACACTTCAGCAGACTTAGCCCTTGGTCTTAACATGCCAAGAAAGAAAACTATTCTTAGATACTGTCTGCAGTAGGAGATAAATAAATATTTACCTATGTATGTATGTCTATTCAGGAGGGGGGTGGTGATGGTGGTGATTCTCTCATGATGCACTAACAAATTGGCACCAGATCCTTTAGTCAACAGCTGGCACTGGCTGGGTTCCACCATAAGACTTTGGTTGTGCAAACTGAGCTCCAGAAAGGGGGAGGGGGAAGAAAGAGAGAGGAGGAAAAGGAAAGAGGTGGGGAGAGACGGAGTGACAGAGAGAGAAAGACAGAGACAGAGACAGAGAGAGAAAAAAGGCTGAGAGAGGGAAGGGAAAGACGGAGAAAGAGAGGTAAAGGGAAACAGAGAGAGGGACAGACAGCACCAAAAGACTGTTAGGAACAAAGTGACTTCCCAAAGCAAACTGTAAACATACACAAATAACTATCTCCCATGATGGGAAAACTCTTCCAAGAGTTATTGCAGAAAATTTTAAAATGCAAGGAGTAAGGAAAGCTAAAACCCTAAAACAAAGTTTCTCCTCAGTCTTTATAGTTTGGAATCCTCACAATTTGTATATTCTCAAATGAGCTCTTTAGTCACAGTGCTCAACGTCAAGACAAATCGTGTTAAGATTAAGTTCTGTAAGGTCAAGGTTCCGTTCCCACCTTCCCCCAAATTTTACCACTATTATTCTTGAGACGCATCAGTTGCTATTGTAAATGCTTATTAGAGATCAAATATTACTACGTAATAAATGTATACATTATAAGCACTATTAACATGCATGTGAGAGGCATCAGGGAGTATAGGGATTGGGGGCCAATAAAGGTAGGTTCAAATCCCAACTATGGACACGTAGGGTCAGCTGCCATATGAACCTAAACAAATTCCCCTAACATCATAGAGTTCCAGGCAGTTCTTTAAGACTCTAAGTTAGAAAGCAATTGCCCATAATGATAGTACTCACCTCATAGGGTGACTGTGAGGAATAAATTAAATCATAGATATTGGGGTGTTTATAAACCTTAAAGAACCATATGAATGCTTTATTATTATTATTATCATTATTATTATTATAAGCAACATGGTATAGAATCTAGAAAGCTGGCCTCAAAGCCTGAGTTCAAGTCCTACCTCTTACATTTATTGGCTGTTTGACCCTGGGCAAGTCACTTAACCACTTAGTGCTATAGGCAACACTCTTAAAGTATAAGTTGTAAGTTTCTGGCATGAAGGGAGACTCAAAAATTTTACAAGGATTTTCTAGATCAAGGGGGTGCTGCACCCCTTGCCCCTGTGATCTGGATTTGATTGTGTATTATTATTATTACAGTTATTGCTATTGTCTGTGTCAATGGAATAAGTTTTCAGACCAGGAGTTAGTTCTACATCTCAATGACAACACAGGTCCAGGTTCTCTCCCTCCAAAAATCCACCAAACTACATATATGTAGAAAATTTACATGTATATGCATATAGAATAGCTATACACATTCCATATTCTTGATGCTATTCAAAGAAGAAAAGAAAAAAGCCTCCCCATGCCAGCTCTGTATGGCACTGAGGCAGGTTTATAGGCTAACACTCTATCTGAGATAAGCATTGTTGTTATTGATGATGATATGTGTGTGTGTGCATGCACGTGCGCATCTATATGTGCACACACCTCCCTGGATATGGTACAATTAAAGTTTCTTCATAATACACTTAATAGAATAGTCACAGTAACTAAATACTCAGTGCTGAAGTCCTAGAACAGATATGGATGTGCAAAATTTTATTTCTAATGTTAGTTGGCCAAGTGATAGGCATCCTTTCAAAAGGAAACTCCCCATCATTAACCTCAAGGAAAAGCACCAGGGTCTGCATACTTTTATAGGCCAGCGCTATTGATTAACACTACATATCTCTAACTCAGTTAACTACTAATACCTCAAAGGGATATCAACCTATTAGCTCATAGTGCCTAGCACGATGTCTTGCCCATATTCTGCATTTAATAAATATCTGTGGAATGAATGAATGACCATCTAAGAAGCAATCCTAAATCATTAGTGAATCACAGTTTCATATTAAGAATAATAATGGAGGAAGGAAAAAAGGAGTGAGGAATAAAGCAAAAACCATGAAATTTTCCCAAACTAAAAGGCTCTTAAGAAACACATTATATTAGTTTAAAATAAATAAAAGGGACATGAAATGTACTTGCCACCCAGCCTATCACCGTATAACAACCAGTCAGCCTTCCCTGAAGCTGTGCTTGCCTTGAAAGGGACGGCTGACAAAGGTCCTCTGCTTTGCCTTCCTGCTTGAAAGGTGCAAGCCCGGTAGTCTGGGAAACAGGACGCTGATTTACATGTCTGCTGGATGTGGTCTTCCCATGTCCACAGTCCCTTCATTCTCATGGAGAATCTATGCCAGCAAAAGTTTGAGGGGCTTTTTTTTTCCTTCCTAACAAAGAATGCCACCCCCCCCCAGTTAAAAAACATTTTAAAATGGACAAATGCCCTTTCCACTAATATATTACATTAAGCTAAAGAGCCTTGCTGTCCTCCACAATCATCACAGATTACACATACAGAAGAAACCTCATAAATAAACCTCAGACATTATAAATTACAGTTCAAAAATCTCTAGAAATGCCTCCTCACAGATGTCCTGTATCCAACCTCAAAACAAAGGGAAGTTCTTTGATTTTTTTTGGTTGGCTACCCATTGTTTCCTGTTTATTCCAGGGTGAGGGTCAATGAGAAATTCAGCATGCTGGTTTCCACTAAGTCTCCTCGGCAAAACACAGATTAAGTGTAATAACAGCCTAACACAAGGTAATAGACTTCCCAGCCAACATAATGAGCTTCTGATGACCTTGCTCACATCAACTGATGCAAGACTGATGAGTAGTAGATAAGACAGGTAAGACAAACCTAGATTTGAACTAAGATAACCATAACAACAGTATCTGCGAGCATAAACTGGGTTTGTTTTGTGGTTGATTAGGGTTGGGTTCTGTGTTTTCTTGTGGGTGCCTTTCAGACATCCCTCTCACCTTCCTCATTTTTCCCCTGAAAAACTTCCCTGCATGGTCCTTGATATGAAGGGCTTTCTCTACCAGCCAAAATCACAGCAGACTTGCGTTGGTCTACCTGAGACCAAAGCCGGATGAACTCTTGGCTCCTACTACCGCAGCTGCACTCTGTGCTATGTAAAATTAACTCTTGCCATTGCAGTTAGCAAGCACACGGTGCTTATAAGAGCGACACCAGGCACCGTACAAAGGGAACCGACTAAATTATTTGGAGTAATGGTAAGGAGAATAATTTTCTGCAATAACAACGATGCCCAACAGACCAGCAAAAACAAGGCTTGCAGTGGATGGGATTGCAAGGTGCAACACCATTCACCTCTGCAACCCGGTCGGGGAAAACCCCACGACCTAAGGCAGCTTCCTCCACTCCTGCACCATCCCGGTCCAGCCGGTCCCCACCCCGTCGCACAGACAGCCAGACAGACTGTGTGCACTTCCAGTCTCCAGAGAGAGAGGACTCGCAGGCAGAGGCGAACACAGAGGAAGGGCGGAGGTGGCGATTCCGTTCCTCTCCTACCCGAGACCAGCACCCCCACACCCACCTCGACCCCTGGAAGTTCCCATAGGTCCAGCTCAGCCCCCCTGGACGTCCCCTGGTCCAGTTCCCAGTATCGTCTTGTCCTTGTTTCCCACCCCAACCCCTGCTGGACGCTAGGGCTGAACTTGGGGCCAGACATCTGAGCCTACCCAGACACCTACAGTCCCAGTTCCCTGGAGATAGCTCCCAGCCTCACTCACCTGCAACCGCCCCCTCCCTCTTAAGGACCGAGGACCGGTGGGGAGACGGAGGCGGGGGAGTGGAGAGGGGAGGGCTGCAGACAAGCTCAACCCGAGCCAGACAGTCAGGAAGGGGCCGCGCTGGAGCCGCAGCTTTCCCGGCCCGAGACCAGGGGCGGGTGTGCTGGGAGAGATGCCCCTGGGGCGTGCAAACCCAGAGAAGAGGCGTGGGAGGGCCCGAGGGCCAGAGCTGACCGCTGGGGACGCACTAAGACTGAAGTGTCTTGTTTCTTTAAGAGTCGGAGACCTTAAACTTGGGCGTCCCTCCCCCTCCCCCTTTCACTTTCCCAGGGACTTTCAGTCTGTCTGGCGGCTGCGGCGGCGGGGACTGCGGCTCCTCCCCGGCTCTCTGGGATTCCCCGGCCCGGGCTCGGGAGCTGCGGCAGCAACGGCTGCATCTCCACTCCTGACACCCCGGCGGGAACTCCGGAGCAAGAGAGGAGCGGAGAAGGAGAGAAGAGGGAGGGAAGGAAGGAAGGAGGGAGGGAGAACGAACGCGGCAGTGGCGGCACTTGCCTCCTTCCCGGAGCCCCGCAGCTGCCCCTGCCTACAGCAGCAACCCCCTCCCCGGGCTGGGGAAGGGGAGGCTGGGGAGATGCGGGGAAGGGGTCGGGGAAGGTGGCGGAGGAAGGCTGCCGCTGCTGCTGCCACTGCTGCCGGATAGAAAGTGTCCTACCTCTTGCTCCTCCTCCTCCTCTCTTCCTCCTCCTCTCCTCCTCCTCTTTTTCTCCTCCTCCTCTTCTTCCTCCTCCTCCTCCTCTTCCTCCTCCTGCCGCCGCCGCCTCCCCCTGTCTGTCTCCAGCAGCGTATCTGTGTGCGCGGAGGGCTGTGTCTGTCTCCAACTCATTCCCAGTCTCTCCTCCTCCTCCTCCTCCTCCTCCTCTTCCTCCTCGTCTTCCTCCTCCTCCTCCTCCTCCTCCTCCTCCTCCTCCTCTTCCTC
>CM053580.1:415883336-415915247 GCA_028627135.1 Pseudochirops cupreus | reverse complement strand
AAAAATAAAAAATAAAAAAAAAATAATCAATCTTCCACTCATGGGGCAACTACAGATCAACTCAAGCAGTCACTTATCTAGCAATCAGTCACTAAATACATCATTAGAAAACCACACAAACCCTCCACCCCTCAGTGTCCAGTAAACCTCAATTTCATCCAAGGGAAGGCCTTTTCTTCATCTTGACTTGGGGTGTTCTCTCTGATTCCCTGGATCCCCTTCCATGGTCCCAGCTCCTTCCTGAATCCACAAAACAGTCACCTGGATTCAGGGGCAGATAGCTCCCAGGTCCTCGTCCAGTCCTCAGAGGTAGACAGCTCTCCAGTCCTTGTCCAGTCCTCAGGGAAGTCCCTGGCACACACTGAAGTTCACAGGGTCCAGCACATCTCAAACCCTTCACCACTTCTATTGCCAGGAACTCAAGGATCAGTGAAGCCACAAACAAAATCTTATCCTGGTCATGCTTCTTTAGTCCTCCAACAGTTCAGCTGGCCCTAGGACCCAGTAGAAAACTCAGCCTTCCAGGCAGCAGTAGCAACACTGGCCTTCCAGGTGGCAGCAACAGCCACTTTGGCCTTTACCAGATTCTGATCTGAAGAAAAACTCCAACTCAGTTCTTAGTCATCTTCCAGATGCTGGGAGAGAAACTGTCTCTATCTCAAGAAAACTCCAACTCACTTCTTCAGTCCAGCAGCCCAGCTCCTAGATGCTGGGACAATCCTTCTTCCTCCATCAGGAGCCACCAGGAGGAACATTCTGATTCTGTCTCTCTGTCTCTAGAACTCTTCTTATATACACACACTGGCCTCCTGTCTCAGCCAACCCCCTCCAGCCATGGTCGGACAAGAGAAGAGCTCACAACCTTCTGTACTTAGCCTTAAGTTACTAAGTGCTAAGTATCTGCTAAATTGATTGCTGCTACAGGTGGTAGCAAAGCTGAGGGAGCATCTATCAATTGAAGAATGACTGAAGTTATGGTATATGAACATAATGGAACACTATTGTGCTACAAGGAAAGATGAAAAGGATGGTTTTTGAGAAACCTGGGAAGATTTGTATAAACTAATACAAAATGAAGTGAACAGAGCCAGGAAAACAATAACAACACAACATTATAGACAAACAACAACTTTGAAAGGCTTAGTATAATGACTAACATTGGTTCCAGAGAACTCGTGATAAAACCTGCTACCCTTTCCTGATAAAGAGCTGGTACACTTAGTGTGCATATTTTGAGGCATTTTTTTTCCGACATGGCAAATGTGGGAATCTGTTTTGCTTGAATATACTGTTTGTATTAGGCTTGTAACAGGTTTTGTTTTTCTTACTTTCTCACTGGGTGATGTGGGAAGTGGGAGGGAGAGAATTCAAAGCTGAAAATAAAAATATATGTTTTAAAGTATATCATAATACCTGAGTGTAATGTAGTCATTACACTGCTACCTCCCCTCAAAAAAAGTCCTATCTGAACACAACCGACCCTTGTTGCCATATTTCTCTGAATTTAGGCCCACCCTTTTCTTGTGTCTATGTCTTGTCTTTCTTATTCAGATTTTGAGCCTAAGCAGCAGTACCACTCCATAAAGAGAGTTCAAGGAATAGGGTTCAGGAGGCCTGCTCTGTAGCCAGCCAGGGGTGCCAGCCTACAGAGTTTGGACAAAGCTCTCCTAGGGATCAAGTGATCTCTTTCAAATCTTCAGATGCAGTGTCTTTGCCATTAAATCCTAGAACTATATTTGATAAGGGAAGGAGCCTTATTTAAGGGCCCTGAATAACACACTATTAGTGCTGAATGCATTTTTACTTATATATAAATAATATCCACATCTAAACATCTGTAATTCTATGCTTTGAATCAGATTCTGCCATGTTTTGACAGGCAACAAAAGGAGAAAGACATTTATCCAGAAATAGTCTCAGATTTAAAAATGATTAATACTTAGGGCTAATAAAGTTTGTACCAATTGCTATCTTGGTGAATCTGTCTGCTAGTCTTAGAATAAGGCATGCCTTACAGAGATTTGGCCTGAGTGTAATATACTTTTCTCATTGCTTCTAGGACAGCAGATCTAAGAACAAAATGTTCTCTCAGAGGTTGTGGGGAAAAGTCTAACCAGCCCAAAGTACTGTTTGGGAGTCCAAGACCTTTGATGAGTGTGTAACCTCCCACACAGCATTCCTCTTTGGCCTACCAGAGGAAGCTTATCTTAAATCTGCTTGGCCATTGACGTGATAATAATGGTCATGAGTGTGACACAGAAAACTTTTTCTTCGGCTAGCAGTCAACTAAATTCTGCTGAGAGAGGTGTTAGTTGCTAACTTAAAGTGATAAATCTTCCCAAACCTATTTGCATTTAGACATCACCCTTTCCAGGAGGGTTTGTTCCAGGTTAGGCCCTTATCATGCATCCTAAGAAAGGATGTCAGAGCTAGAAACCTGAGAGAACATTTACCTTTTCTTTACAGTCAAAAAAAGATGAGGGGAATAAGAACAAAACAAAAAACCACTACAGATATTTGTAGGGAAAAAGTATTCCATTATAAACTCAAGGCAACTCATACACAAAAGGTTCACTGCCATATCTAACACTCATCTCAACAAAAAGTTTAGGATACTTGTTGAAGAGCAAAAGTCTTTCAGGATCCAATGGAAGGAATCTCCACTAGTGACATTTCTGACCCTTTGACAGGCAGCAGGAGAGATATTTAGAGTAGAGTATCTTGTATAGTATCCCTGAAATTCAATTTAACACAACCAACAAACATTTATTAAGCAATTACTGTGTACTTGAGAAGGTAAGATATGAAGAGATTATAATCAGCACCAATAGAGGGAGCATCCAGACCAAAGAGATCTCAGATTAGGAGGCAGTGTGGCATCTGGCTAAAGTCCTGAATTTGGAGTCAGGAAAACCTAGAATCAAATATCAAGTAAGGTACATAATACCTGTGTGACCCTGGACAAGTCACTTAACCTCTCTGAATCTCAGTCTCTTCGTCTGTAATTTGATATTAGTGCCTACCTCAGATGTTGTGAGAATCAAAAAAATAGAATATAGTTATGTGTAAGGTGCTTTTTGAACCTTAAATGTGCTTTTTCTGTATGAGCTATTGTTATCTAAGTCTTATTGTATTATCTAAATGAGTACTATGAGTAAGCTACCATATTAGGCACTAGGAATACAAAATGAAAAGAAAAAAAAAGATATAATCCCATAGGTATTTAAAAAGACACAAACCCTGCCCTCAAGGAACTGAAAATCTAACAGGAGGATAAAATGTTTATATAAGTAGCTTGTGCAAGTTAGAATATGATAAGTGAATAGAACAGGTTCATAGAGATGGATGAGTTATTGAGGAAGGAATCATACCACTTATTAATAAGGATAGCACACCTCCTACCTCTGTTGAACATGGGGAACCAGGAAAGCTTCCCAAGGGAAGGTGTTCAACTGAATAGCTTTGCTGCCCTGACAAGACTACAATTTCAGCTGGGTGTTGTGACTCATGCCTATAATCCTTGCTCTTTTTTTTTTTCCTTAATCCTTGCTCTTGAAGAGGCTTAGGCTAGTAGATCACTTGACCTTGGCACTTTGGAACTGCAGTGAGCTAAAAATCAATTGGGCGTCAACCTAAGTTCAGCACCAGTATGGTGCTGAGAGTGTGTGTGGAGCAGGGCCGGGAAGGGGGATGGTGGGAACTGGTACTAGGCTACCTAAGGGAGAGTGAATTGGCCCAAGTGAAAAAGAGCAAACCAAAGCTTCCATACCAAAGAGCAGGTGGATCTGGCTCATGAGTGGGCCACTTCACTTCTGGCCAGCCCAAAACAGAGAGACCCAGACTCAAAAGAAAGATTATGGCTCCAAGAAGATCACTGGGTTGCCACGTCCAAGAGAAAGGTTGCAATTTGGATACAACACTAGAAGTGACTCAAGGGAAAGAGAATTGAAAAGAACTGATCAACTAGTCCATTTTTCTTTCTTTAAAATATTTTACTTTTTCTAATTACATGCGAAAATAATTTTTAACGTTCTTTTAAAAAAATGTTTAGCTTCAAATTCTCTCTCTCCTTCCCCACCCCCCTCATTGAGAAGGCAAGCAATTTGCTATAGGTTACACGTGTGCAGTCATGCAAAACATATTCAGGTTGGTTATGTTGTAGAAGAAAACATAGACTAAAAAAACACCCAGGAAAAATAAAATTTAAAGAAGTATACTTCAACCTTCATTCAGACTCTATCAGTTCTTTCTCTGGGGATGGATGGCATTTTTCAGCATAAGTCCTTCAGAATTGTATTGGTTCTTTTATTGCTGAGAATAGCTGATTCATTCACAATCGATAATCATACAATATTGCTGTTACTGTGTACAATATTCTACTAGTTTTGCTCACTTCACTTTGTAAGTCTTTCCAGATTTTCCTGAAAGCATCATTTCTTGTAGCACAATCACACTCCATCACATTCATATACCACAACTTGTTCAGCCATTCTTCAATTGATGGACGTTCGCTCAATTGCCAATTCTTTGCCACCACTAAAAGAACCCCTGTAAATATTTTTGTACATATACACCCTTTCCTTTTTGTTTTTTATCTCTTTGGGATACAGACCTAGTAGAGGTATTGTTGGGTCAAAGGATATGCACAGTTTCATAGCCCTTTGGCACAGTAGTTCCAAATTGCTCTCCCCAATGGTTGAATCAATTCACAACTCCACCAACAGTAGTTCACTTATTTTAGCTCAGAATTTGTTTGGTACCTTCTTCTGACTCTCCACTGGAATAACTGCCATTAAATATGACATCTTTTGCCAGATATGGGATGGATACTAGCAATTTATATTTAGCTATTAGCCACATAGAACATGTTGCTCTTATACTGACAAACTTCATCGGATACCTGTTTGCCTCTAAGTGTAATTCTACATTTTTATATTAAAAATTATTTATATACCACCTATACCAGAGTGTCCCTCTCAAGTACATTAACACATGCATAAAAATAGACCAGATCTTGATTTAACCCTAGGGAACCATAAGGAAGAACTTTGCCTTATCAAGGTGATCCCAGACAAAATTACAAATTAGGTAAAGTTTTCTTTTGGCACCTCTAGTCTCTTCTGTAAAGTGCTCCTTTTTTGCCTTCCTCTAAACCTCATTCTCTCCTTATGTGGACTCAGAAAAGCACCAAATAAATTCATCCACACTAAGGTATAAATGACTAATAATATAACTTTTATCTTCCTGACATATTTGAATTTTAATGTAAAAGAATCAGAATAAATCTCTAATTGTGGAATTTGGGGTATCAACTAGCTTCAGAAAAAAAATGCCATCCTAATTAAATTACAAAAAAAATTGTTGAATTATAAAAAAACTTTAAAAAATAATAATAAAAACCAAAATTCATTTGAAAGATAAAATGTGAAGACTATCAAAGGAAGTAATAAGGAAAATGGAAAGGAAAGAGGTTTGGCAGCATCAGATCTTAAACTATATTATAAAGCAGTAATTATCAGAACTATCCACTTGAGAAAGAGAAAGGTAGATAAATGGAATGGAATAGACATACAATTTACAGCAGCAAATAAACATAATAACATTATATTTGACAAGTGTAAAGACTTTATTATTTTGTAAACCCTGGGAAAACTGGAAAGCAGTGTGGCAGAAACTGGGCATAGACCAATATCTTACATTATTAACAAGATAAGGTCATAATGGACATATGACTTAGATATAAAGAGAGAGATTACAAGAAAAGTAGAAGAACATGGAACATATCATTTATCAGACTTATAAATAGCTGAACAATTTATAAATAAACAATACACAAAACAAAGTTAGGTGTAAAGTGGATAATTCTGATTATATTAAATTAAAAAGAGTTTGTACAAATAAAACCAAGGTAGCCAAGGTCAGAAAAGAAAGCAAAAAATTGGGGGAGAAGGGAATTTTTAGACAACTTGTCAGATAAAAGTGTCATATCAAAAATAGATAAAGAACTTTGTCAAATCTATAAGAATATGAGCTATTCTTCAATTGATAAATGGTCAAAGGATATGAATAGGCAGCTTTCCAGTGAAGAAATCAAAACAATTTATAGTCATATGAAAAAGTGCTCTAACTCATTATTGATTAGAGAAATGCAAATTAAAACAACCTTGAGAAACAGACTGGCTAAAATGATTGAAGGGGAAATCAACAAATGTGGGAAGGCTTGTGGAAAAAATTGGGACACTAATTCTTTGTTGGTGGAATTGTGAACTGATCCAACAATTTAGGAGAGCAATCTAGAATTACACCCAAAGAGTTATTAAACTACCTATACCCTTTGACCCAGCAATACCACTACTAGGTTGCCAAAAACAGTTGGGGAAAAAGGAAAAGAACCTATATGTTCTAAAACGCTTATAGCAGCTGTCTTTGTGGTGGCAAAGAACTAGAAATTGCAGGGATGTGCATCAATTGAGGAATGGCTGAATAGGTTGTGGTATATGATTGTGATGGAATGCTATAAGAAATGGTGAGCAGGTGGATTCCAGAAAAACCTGGAAAAGCTTAGATGAATGAAGTGAGCAGAACCAGGAGACTGTCGTACACAGTAACTGCAACATTGCACAATGACCAGTTGTGATAGACTTAGCTCTTCTCAGCAATTCAATGATCTAAGCCAATTCCAGAAGATCCACAGTGGAAAAAGTTGTCCACAGTCAGAGAAAGAACGATGGAGTCTGAGTGCAGACTGAAGCAGACTGTCGGCTCTTGTTTGTGTGTTTCTTTGTTGTGTTTCTTCCCTTTTGTGCTGATTCTTATTTCACAGCATGACGAATGTGGAAATATATTTAATATGATTGTACATGAACAGTCTATATCATATTGCTTGCCTTTTTGGGGGAGAGGGAAGGGGAGGAAGAATGGAGAGAGAGGGAGAAAAAATTGAAATTCAAAATCTTATAAAAGTGAATGTTGAAAATTTTCCTTAAATGTAATTTAAAAAATAAAATAATAAGTTGGGGGAAAAGAAATTATGAACTCAATGATCTTAGAAAAACATGGAAAGACTTGCATGAAATAATGAAGAGTGAAATGAGCAGAACCAAGGGTACACCGTGTACAGTGACAGCACTATTGTTTTAAGAATAATTTTGAGTGAATCAGTTAACTATTATAAATACCCACATTAATTGTAAAGGACATATGAAGACACCTATCTGCATCCAGAGAAAGGACTGAAAATAGAAGTATGTATAGATTAATTTTGCTTATATATACTTATTTGTATCTGATGGTAGCCATCTCAGGTGGGGGGGGGGCAGGGAGGTAGAAAAGGAAAAAAAGAAAATTACATGATAATTTTGTTGTTGATTTAAAAGGAAAAGAATAGCAAGTTGTGCATAGTAGATTCGCAGTTTCGTGTGCAAGCTTCTTTTTTATTGTACTATGTTATGGAAATGCTTGTTTTATTCCATAAATTAAAAATGAAAAAATTTTTTAAAAGAAAATAAAATAAATTTTGGGGGGGAGGGTGGAGCCAAGAAGGCCAAGTAAAGGAGGCAGGGATTTGCCTGAGCTCTCTTCCAAACCCCTCCAAATACCTTTTAAAATGGCTAAACAAATTCTAGAGCAGCAGAACCCACAAAAAGACAGAGTGAAACAAATTTCCAGCCCAACACAAATGGAAAGTGGAGAAGAAAGTTCTGTTGCACCAGACTGAGAGAGGAGTGCAATCTAGTGCAAATTGCAGCAACACAGACCAGGCTCCAGCAAACCCAGAGCAGGTCTCAGGGGACTCGAGGTAATCCAGTCTCCACTTGAAGATCTACGCGAATGGGGAACTCACTGCCTCTAGTCTATTTTTGGATAGGATGTTTTTATTTGCATAGAACTGAAATCTGCCTCTCTGCAACATTCACCCTATGCTAGCAGCAATGTCTACCAGTATCCCTGCCACATAGGCTGAGTTAGTTTTTCCTTAGAAGGCTGAGAAGCCATGCTTGAGGTTTGATTGGTTGATGTGACTAGAGCAGTTTGTCCTGTCTGCTTTGTTGCCTAGGACATAAAAAGTCCAGCCCACAAGGGGATGCTCCCCGTCAGACTTGAGGGCTGTCCCATTGCCGAGAGAATAAACATATCTTTCTGCACTTTCTTGTGGTTATAAGGGGAACTGCATTCATCTGAATCAGTGCTGTATCCTTTCTAAGCTACTGTTAAATAAACTCCCTTCATTAGAATGAAATGAGACACTTGCAGATATCTGCATTTCATTCTAATCTCCAGCCTACATCACTGAATCATCCTGAGTCAAGTTTGACCTATCACATACTCATTACTTGTAGTTCTACTCTCTGCAAATAAAGAAAACAAGTCAGATTTCTCTTTCACCATATGACAGGTGTTTGTAGACTTGAAAACAGTTACGATGCTAAGTTTAAGTTTCACTTTTCCAGGTAAAACATCCCCAATTACTTCAACTGATTCTCATAGCACAATCTCTAAGTTTTCTCACCATCTGGTCTGCCCTCTTCCAGACACATCAGTTTGTCAATGTCTTTCCTAAAATGAGGCACTCAGAACTAAATGCAATCCTCTAGAAGGGTGGTTTGACCGGGACGGTGGGCTATGTTTCTTGAGACTTATCAGTTCTCTCATTCAGAGCACTCACAATATGCATCTAGTCAGTCACCAAGACCTCTTCTCTTTGCCTTCACAATATCAATAATAACCATCCTTTCCTCTTATTACTACTATCATCACACTATTTCAAGTCCTCATTTCCAACTATCCAAGCCATTGAAAAACATCTACCTGAATGGAATATTATTGTTCCATAAGAAATGATGAGCAGATAAACTTCAGAAAAACCTGGAAAGACTTACATGAACTGATGCTGAGTGAAGTGAGCAGAACCAGGAGAACATTGTACACAGTAATGACAACATTGTGGGAGGACCAACTTTGATAGACTTAGCTCCTCTCAGCAATACAAGAACCTAAGACAATTCCAAAAGACTCATGATGGAAAATGCTAACCACATTTAGAGAAAGAACTATGGACTCTGAATGCAGAATGAAGAATACTATTTTCTTTTTGTTTTTACCTCCTTGTGATTTTTCCCTTTGGTTCTAAGTCTTTTTTACAAGATGACTAATGTGGAAATATGTTTAATATGATTGTACATGTATAGCCAATATCAGATTGCATGCCATCTTTGGGGAGGAAGGAGGAGGAAGAGAAAATTTAGAACTCAAAATCTTAGAAAAGTGAATGTTGAAAACTAAAAGTAAATAAATTAAAAATCAGAAAAAAAATCTACATGATTTTCATATTTTACCCTAGAGTTAATAGGGAAGTACTGAGGTTTGGGAGCAGGAGAGTGCCATGGTCAGTTCTTTGCTTTAGGAAGATTGTTTTTGGCAGCTGTGTAAAAGAGATTGGAGAGAAGCAGAGTCTGGTGGCATGGAAACTATATAAGAGGCTGTTGTAATCGTAGTGGCAAAAAATGATCAGAGCTTAGACCAGGATAGAGGCTGTGTAAGGAGAAAGAAGAGAATAAAAGAAAATGAATACAATTCAATTTAAACATCATTTATTAATCACCTACTATGTGCAGCACACTGAGCTAAGCACTGGGGGAACAAAGACAACAATAAAATAGTCCCTGCCTTCAGTGAATTTCTAGCAAGAAATGTTGAGGTAAAATTGAAAGGACTTGACAACTAAGTGGATTTGGCAGCTCAAGCCCTCATCTTCTCTTTCATTAATCTTATAATTGGTCTCCCAGTGTTAAGACTCTCCTCTCTTGAACTGATGGAGTCTGAGTGCAGATTGAAGCATAATTTTTTCACTTTCTTTATTTTTCTTGCTTTTTATACAATAGAGATAATATGGAAATATGTTTTCCATGATTTTACACGTATAATTGATATCATTTTTGCCTTCTTAATGAGTAGGGGAGGAGCAGAGAACTTAGAACTCATATTTTTTTAAAAAATGATAAAAATAAATAATAATAAGATTAAAAAGAAAGACTCTCCTCTCTCCAATTCATGCTCAGCACAGCTGCCAGGAATGTTCCTAAAGCAACTGTCTATCTCTCAAAAAACTCCAGTGGTTCCCTAGGAAAAATACAAAATTTTCTGTATGTTATTTAAAGTCCTTCACAATCTGACTTCAGTATACCTTTCTACGTAGTTACTGCACAATACTCCCTTTCATATGCTCTTTGACCTACCTCAATGAGCCTATTGCTGTTCCCTCTACACGACATGCCACCCTTCATCAATGTGCTTTAAACAGAACGTCCCCCGTGCCTAAAATGCACTCCTGCCCCATCTTGGCCTCTTAGAATCCCAAATTGCCTGTAAAGCCTCAGCTCAAGTTTGTAGTTCAATCATTCAGTTGTGTCTGACTCTTCATGACCCCATGGACAATTTTTTCCATGAGGTTTTCTTGGCAAGGATACTGGAGTAGTTTGCCATTTCCTTCTTCAGTGGATCACCATTTTTTTTTTTGGTCATCTCAAGCCCCACCTCCTAAATGGAGTCCCTTCCACAGATTACATTGTGTGGGGACAACGAGATTTTTCAGTAGTCAAAATATAGTCCCAAAGCAATCAGGCTTCAGTGCAGATAAATATAATATAAATTATATATAATATAATATAAATATAATAAAGACAGAAATCTGGCCTAGGTGGGTAAAAAACATTATTTTTACTTCTTTAGGTTATCTTTTCTTCTGACTCAGATTCATTTTTATGCAGTCAGAATCTTGATGTTGTTAGCCAAGTAAATCAATGAGGATTTATTAAGTGCCTATTATGTGCCAAGCACTGTGCTAAATATTAGGAAGACAAAGAATGGCAAAAATATGGCCCCTCCCTCAAGGAGTTCATATTCTGATGGGGGAGACAACATGCAAACAACAATGTAGAAACAAGATACACACAATGTCAGTGGCAAATAATCTCAGAGGAAAGGGGGACATTAAGGGGGATCAAGAAAGGCCTCTTGCAGAAGGTGGGATTTTAACTGAGAATTAAAAGAAAGAGGGAAGCCAGGAGGTGGAGGTGAGAAGAGGAAGAATTGCAGGCATGGAGGACAGTCAGGGAAAATGCATGGAGTCAGGGGATAAAGTTCTTTTTCAAGGAACTACTTGAGAAGGCCACTGTCACTGGATAGAAGAACACATGGAGAAGAGTGACGTGTAAGAAGATTGGAAAGATAGTATGGGTCTAGGTTATAAAGGATTTTGAAATCCTAACAGAGGGTTTTATATTTGAAACTTGAAGTAATAGGAAGCCACTGGAGTTGACTGAGTAGGGAGGTGATATGGTCAGACCTCTTTGGGAGCTGAGTAGAGAATAGACTTGAATGGGGAGAGTCTTGAGTCAGGGAGGCCAACAAGCAGACTATTGTAGCAGTATAGGCATGAGGTTGTTGTTGTTGTGAGGACCTATACCAGTGTCAGAGGAAAAAAGAGAATCCATGATGGATTGGCTATGAGGGGTGAGAGTAAAGAGTCAAAGACGATACCAAGTCTAACACTGAAAACCACTGGTTGCCCAAGAACTACTCCAGCACAACTTCATTTGATAGCATGGTATATGTGTCTACCTTAGCTCTCTTGTTCAGTGTCCAGTAGTCTAAACATATTTGGATCTTTGTGGTCATTGTATGGGTTTTGATGGCTCAGAGTGAATGTAAATAGCAGTTGTGTCTGTTCTGGTAAAAAACTCCCCCTCCCAGATTGATTCTTTTATGAAGGCAAACTAGATCATCTTTTGCCTCAATTGTTACCCAGTCTTTAATCACTGAATCTCAGACAAACTGAGACCTGGGAAAGACTTTAGCTTAAAAAGGCCAAGGTCTCCGACTGCATTCAGGGCCATCTCCAGCCATCCTGACCTATGTCTTGCCACTGGACTGAGATGAACTCTGGAGTAGAGTGAGGTTGACGATTTTGAACATTCCTGCCTCATTTAAATCCGATTTACCTGCAAGTCAAGACATCACTCTGCTGATGTCATTGGTCCTCTTTGAGAATGAAGGACGAACAACAATCTGTCATTGTATACCACTACTCTGAATAAATAAGTGAATGAATGAATGAAAAGGCATTTATTAAGAGCTTACCATGTACAAAGAACAGTGCTGAGTGCTAGGAATACAAAGAATCTCTGCTCTCAAAGAGGGAAACAATACATGTAAGTGAGATACCTGGAATACTTTACTTCATGGTGATACTGGCAAGTAACAGTTCTTATGGATGGTTTCTAAGTTCTTCCATACTGGAGTGCTATTTTTCTGAAACTGCTTTCAAAAGAGTTGTTGAGCTGGATCCTGTGAGTTGCTCCTTTGGCACATCCCACATCCCATTGACGCAGCAAAAACACACCAGTCCATGTACTGCTTTTCCTTCCATTTCTCAGGAACTAAAGGATCACCAAGGCCAACTATTTCTGGATCCAGTGTTGAGGCAGGGGAGTCGATGTCCTTGAAATGGATGTTCTCTGTCTATGTTAGCTTCCATCTGACTGCAGGTTTCTATACTGAGAGCATGAATCATCAAGGTATTTAGATACTGAACTCTAGTTCTCTGCAGGAATTGTTTTTGTTGATACCTGAACAGCCTAGAGTTGCTACCAGCCAATGCTGACAGACCAGATATGTCAACTGGGATTGAATATACAAGAACCCTAACATTCATCTATACCACTCACATTAATGACTTCCTTTAGGGAACTTCAACCTAACCCCAATGTAGTCCAGATTCAGGTAGTCATGTTCATCCAGGCCACAGACTCTCTGAGCATAAGCTGAAAGCTATCTCCTACCAATATCTCCCATGGAATGACTGGAATACAATCATCTGCTACCCAACCATCTGGACACTATATTTTTACTCTTCATGATCGTTGATGTTCATGGTCCCATAAGGCTAAGAAGAACCCAGAAAGAGCAGGTGGGAAAGGGCTTAGCAACTTTGCCAACTGGGGCTATCTCTATCCCAGAGCCCATTAGCAATGCACCAGGGTCCACCGAGGCTGCTATGTGGGCTCCTCTAGGGAATATGGTCTGCCTGCTAGCCAGCTTCTCACACTATCCTTAGTCACTCTTTTCCCAGGAGGGCCTCAAAATATCTTGATAAATCTTGGGTATCATTAAGGGGTGGGGGTGACTAATTAATTCCCAAATAGCTCCATTAATAACAATTTCTTTTGAAAGAAAAGAACATCAATAAATTATTTTTTTAAAAAGGAGAGAGCAGAAAGAAAAAACAGAAGACATAGACAAATAGGGCAGTGTTGGAACTACCATGTGAAAGTTATTTTTTTCTTCTTAAAGAGCTGGGAAAAGAAGACAAACTATACATAAAAGTTCAGTTTTATATACCATCCCCATTTTTGTCATTCTTTACATGCTAAAAAGTTCATGTTTGTTGGTGTTTATTGAACTCATAAGAAAAGAAAATTTATTTTATAAAAAGAAAAGGAAAAGGTTGTTTCCTTGGGAATCCATCACTGCTTCAGGCAAGATATAAGATACCATTACTATTTATCCATCCCTGTATTCCCTAGTCCATACTTTTATTTTTTTATTTTTTATTTTTTGTTTTTTGGAGGGCAATTGGGGTTAAGTGACTTGCCCAAAGTCACACAGCTAGTAAGTATGTCAAGTATCTGAGGTCAAATTTGAACTCAGGTCCTCCTGACTCCACGGCTGGTGCTCTATTCACTGTGCCACCTAGCTGCCCCATCTGGTCCATACTTTTAATAGTAACATAATTTGCTGACACAGTGGATAGAACCCTGGGCTTGAAATCTGGAAGACCTGAGTTCAAATCCAGCTTTAAATCCTTACTGACTATATGCCTCTGATCATGTCACTCAACCTCTATTTGCCTCAGTTTCTTCAACTATAAAATGGGCGTGATAATGGCCCCTATCTCCCAGGGTTGTTGAGAGAATCAAGTGTGGTAGTATTTGTAAAGTGCTTTAACACAGTGCTTGGCATATAGAAAGTGCTATGTAAATGATGATAATGATGGTGATCTCAGCATAGTCTAAAACCTGCACTTAACATTATTAGCATATCAAGAGGTACTCCCACCACCAATAGTCCTGGCGAGGGTCGTAGGGCAGCAGCACGGTAAAATGGAAGTGGAACAGGCACTGATGTCAGAGGACCCGAATTCAAATTGTGCCTCTAATGTCAACCTCCCAGAGCCTGTAAAATGAGGGTGTTGGGCTGGAGAGCCTCTGAGATTCCTTCTACCTCTAGACATATGATCATATTCTCCTATGGGTCAATTCCCATGAAAAAACACCAAGCTTCTAACATCTGCAAAGCCATAGTAGCAACCAAATCCAATAACCACTGAAGATGTATTTCCATAGTTCTGCAAGGTTGATAAGCCAAACAGTTCAATGTACTTTACACAATAATATTTGTTTTATAATAGCTGGTCTGGCATGCAAAAAATAATACATAGGCTGTCCAACCATAGCCTAACTGTTTTTAATGGATCCTTACACTATTGTTGTTCATCCTTTGTTTTCAAAGAGGGCCAATGACATCATAAGGTGATGGCTTGACTCCCGTGTGAACTGGATTTAAGTGAGGTCCAGTTACACAAAGGCTTCAGTCTCACTCTCTCTTTCAGGGTCTTCAAAGTCCAGTGGCAAGACAAAAGTCAAGTTAACTTGGATGCAGTGGAAGACCTTGGCATCTTTGATGTCCAACCAAACTCTAAGCACTCCACATCTCTTGCTTAACTTCTTTCATGGCCATTGGAACAAATTGTTTCCATCCACTTGTTCTACCATGGGAAGTCTTCACATGCGTGGGGTAGACATCCCCACTAACTCACTATTGGGTTTGGAGGCCTAGTGGTTGCCTGATTTAGCCTGTCTGCTGAGAAGGTGTGACCCCTGAGCATTCTATAGTTTCTTGGAGCCGCAGGTGGGAGTTGGGTGACTGGTGGACACAAAAGGTGGATGAGCATCCCTGAAAAGGGCTTGGCAAGCCCCAACACCAGAAGTGCTAGTCCTCCCTGAACACCTCATATATATAATCAATCCCCAGAGGATAAATGGTTATCTATATCACCAGCTGTGACCAACAGTTGTCACTATTGAGTTCAAGGTGGGGGGGTATGGGTGTGGAGTGCACCCACTTCATTTCCAGCTCCAAACTAGAAAGGGAACAGGGTTGAGACGCTCACAGACTATGCCTAACTCTACCTACTAGGCTAGCTCAGAGGCAGGACTTCTCCAGAGACAGAGAAGAAAGGAGTTTAGCCCCAGAGACCCTTAGCTTCTCATACTTCAGTTGAGTCACACTGTGGCAACCAGCTCCTTCTTTTAGCAGGAGTTTTTAACTGGGCACCCATGAATTTTTTATTAAAATGTTTTTAATAACTTTATTTCAACATAATTGGTTTCCTTTGTAATCCTATGTGTTTTATTTTATGCATTTATAAATATTATTCTGATAAGGGGCTTCATCTGACTGTCAAGTCATCTTGAGTCCATCTTACACACACTTACACATAGAGAGCGAAAGAGAGAGAGAGAGAGAGAGAGAGAGAGAGAGTGAAAGAGAGAAAGAAGGAGAGAGAGAGAGAGAGAGAGAGGAAGAGTAAACAGCCTCTCATATAGGGAAAATCCAAGTGAATCTTGAGTTCAAGTTTAAGGTTTTGTTTACTGGGAGAGTTATGGAAAAATTAAAAAATATATAGTTTGGTTACTCCCTGGGTAGTGGGTTAATTTTGTTTTCTTTTTTCATGAACAGTCAATCAACAAACATTTATTGAGCACCAGTTCTGTTGAAGGTGCTGCGCTAAGCGCTGGGGGTACAGAAAGAAGTAAAAAAAAATTGTCCCTGCCCCCAAGGAGCTTACAATTTAATGAGGGAAACAACAACATGCAAACAAATATAGAAATGTCAAGAATTCAAACAAGTGATCAGACGTGCCACACTCCCCCAAACAAACATTCCCCATTCACCTCTCACCTGCACCATCTGAGCAATTTGTTGTAATAACGTGGTGGGTCAGAAAATCCGGATCCACTGACCCTTCTTGACAGGACTTTAGTCTTTTAGCTTCAGGCAATCATCTCTGGAAAATCTTCTTTGAGAAACATGCTATCAAGGAAATCTAGCTCAGAGAGACTGGGGCTAGCTCTCAACCCCAGGATCACCCACAACGCAGTCCCTTAAGGCCCCCAGGGCAGTTTAGCTTCATGGCAGCAGTTTTGTGAACAAGTCTGGAAGGCAGCCTTCCAAAAGGTCTAGGTAGGCAGTGGCTTCTTTTGCCTCCTGCACACCCCTCTCCCCCCCAAAAAAACCCTGGAAGATCCTAGTTGATATGCTCTGTAAAGTATAAGAAATTCCTCAAGACAAATAACAAGACGCCCACAGATAATGAAAACACACTCATTAAAAGAGAATCAGACTTACAAACTCTCACGAGCAATGGGAGATAGGAAAAACAGGGAATGTTGGGTTTTGACTTTCGTTTTGGGGTTTGTTTGTTTTTTTAAAATTCTGCTCCTTCTAAATGTAAGAAAGTAGGATGTGAATAGCATGTTCTACATAAGTGTGGATTCATGACTGAGGTTAACCAAGCTTAGGGCTCACCTCCCAGTCTAGCTGTTGCCAAAGCCGAGAAAACAGTGTTGAAGGGTGTCCATAGCCACAAAAAGAAGACCCAAATGTCCCCCACTTTCTGGTGATCCAAGACACTTTGGCTTTGAAGACAGCCTCAAAACCCTCATACAGGTGCCTCTTGGAGAAACAACATATAAAGTTTTGCTTGAACGCTGATTCCAGTATGAGGGAGAAAGAGGACATCAACATCCTGAAATTTATTGTGAATGTGAAGACTGAAAAATCAAGCAAGTGGTAAAAAAAAAGTGCTGTATTTCCTTGATGGGGTCAGGGTCACACACTGATCTAGCCTGATAGAGAAAGGAAGGCTGATAACTGATTCATACCATAACATCATGCTTTGGAAGTTGTCAACAAAATTGGAATAATCTAAGCTACATCCAACTAGCCTGCTCCACACACACAAAAAAACAGCCATTGCCTGTTGCTCCTTTTCCCAGGAATAAAGATCCCCCAATCCATTTTCCAGACTCTAGGGCCACTTCAGTGACAGAAAACTGCAACAGCTATCATCAGGAAATCCCATCCCCCCCAAGAACATTTCAGGAATTGGACATAAATGCCACCTTAAATTTTCTATTGAAGAAATTATCCAAAAACAAATTACTGAGAACTAAAGTGAACAAGTACTATACCCAACAGTTGGAAAAAACACTTCACTAGAAGTAGAATTCATATTTGTAAGAAAAAAATTGTTTTTCTATTGTTTTTTCCATTAGCTTTTTTAAAAAGAAAAATTATCCTAAGAAATATTCATAGTTAAACAATGCAGATTCCCTTATGGGTCATTTTTCTTTGTCACATTATTTCACTCAGCATCAGTTCTTACAAGTCTTCCCAGTATGGAGATCATGTCTTATAATGCAAAATTACTCCATCACATTCATATACCATTATTTGTTTAACCATTCCCCAATAGGCAGATATCCCCTTAGATCACAGTTTTTTTTCTATTGCGAAAAGATCTACTATAAATATTTTTGTACATATTGACCTTTTCTTCTTTCTTTGATCCCTCTGGGGCAGAAGTGCAGTAATGGTATCACTGGGTCTGAGAGTATGTACAGCTTATTGATTTGAGGGGCATATTATTTCAAATTTCTTTCCAGAATGGCTATACCAGTTTAAGGCTTCATCTTCCAAAAATTGTCATTTTCATATTTTGTCATCTTTGCCAATCTGAGTGGGATGAAATGGAACTTGGAGTTGCTTCATTTTGCATTTCTCTAATTATTAGTGATTTGAAGTATTTTTTCATGTCGTTGTTGATTGCTTGAATTTATTCCTTTAAAAGCTTTCTATTCATATATTTGAGCATTTGTCTTTTGGGGAATGGCTCTTGTTTTTACAGATTTGAATCAGTTCCTTATATATCTGAGATATGAGATATTTATCAGAGAAACTTACTACAGCTGCATTGGTTTTGTTTTTGCAAATTCTATATAATCTATGTAATCAAAATTGTCCATTCTATCTTCTTTGATCCTTTCTATACCATGTTTTATCATGAATTCTCCCTCATCCATTGAAATATAAAGTAATTTCTTCCTTGTTCCTCTACCTTTTTGATGATGTCACCTTTTATGTCTCGTATATCCATATGGAGTTTATCTTGGGATATAGGGAGAGACATTGGTCTATGCCTTACACCTGCCAGATTGCTTTCCAGTTTTCCCAGCAGTTTTTGTCAAATAATGAGTTGGAAGCAGAAAGTGGGAAGAACCCAAATGAGAAACATAACAAGTTTTATGAGAGACTCAAATCCACAAAGGAACCTTTGGAAACATAAAATATCCCAGACAGTTTTGGAAATGAAAGAAACCAACCTAGCCTGGATTGCCTGATCTTACATAATATAAAAGAATTCTACTGAAAATATGAGATATAAAATGGCAGAAATTCAAATAATCAAACAGATGAAAAAATATTATCTAATAATAGAGTTTAATAAAACTCTATTATGCCAACCTCTTTCATGATGCTGGTTAAAAGATGGAAGAATACACACACATACATGGGGAGGGGGCAGAGAGAGAGAGAGAGAGAGAGAGAGAGAGAGAGAGAGAGAGAGATGTATAGAAATTTATTTCATTCAACAGGGAAATAGAAGGGAAAGAAGATGAGTAGAATCACATGGTATATTATTGGAGGGATTGACTCCTAAGCAAAACAAAATCTAAAAATGTACAAAAATATTTATAGCTCTTTTTGATACAGCAAAGAATGGGAATGAGGGGGTGACCATAAATTGGTGTATGACTGAACAAGTTATGGTATATTAAATGTGGTGGAATACTATTGTGTTGTAAGAAATGGTAAAGCAGATGATTTCAGAGAAACCTGGGAAGACTTGCATGATCTGATGTTGAGTAAAGTGAACACAAACAAAACAATTTATATAAGGATAGCAATTAGTAAAGACAAACAATTCTGAAAGAATTAGGAACTCTGATCAGCATAATGACCAACTAGGATTCCAGAGGATTAATAATGAAACATTCCACCCACCTCCTCACCTACACTCAGAGTGTAGAATAAGACAATTTTTTTTAAACATAGTCAATGTGGAAATTTGTTTTGATTGACAAACTTGTAACCGGGTGGTTTTTTCTTTAGTTCTCAAGGAGATAAGGTTAGACTGTGAGGATTAAAAGACATATTTCTGCTGATTGAAAAAAATACATATAATTATAAAAACAAATAAATAGCAGAGATCTAAACCATGGGGAAGGAGCCAGAAAACAGGAAGATATTAAAGATATATAAGAGAGTATGATTGGCTGGGTAAGACACTGAAGTAGATGGAAGAGTATGGGGCCATGGGAATAAGTAGAGGGATTGCCTTGGAAAACAGAAGGATCATCTCTGACACTGAACGAAAGTAGAAAACAATGAGTTAAGTTGTAGAGAGGTTGCAAGGTATAAAATAATGGAGATCAACAAGCCCATGAGGTATAGCCTCAATTTTTTCAGTCAAGTAAGAGGCGGCTGAGGCTTTGAAGAAGATCGAAAAGAGATTTGAGAGTTTTTATTTCTATAGTTATATTGAGGGGAAAATGACTATCAAAGAATGAATAGGACCACAGCTCAAGGAAGATCAGACAACAATAACAGAATACAAAAACAGACCAAGTTACTCATTTTTTTATCTGGTCTGTTTTTTCTGCCGAAAGAATGGAATTTGGACTACAGAGGACAAAAGAAGAATTATCCACAGGGAATTGAAATCCATGATACGTAAGAAGGTAACAAGAGAACATCTACTTGCTCTTGATGCATCCAAGTCACTTACTACAAATGAATTACATCCTGACAGATGTGATTGCTGAGCCTCTGTTGGTGAATTTTGAAAGACTGGAAAATGAAGAGAAAAAAAAGAGAAATTGGAGAAGGAGAAGGAAGAGGAGAAATGAGAAGGAGGAGGAGAAGATGATTATGATGAAGATGATGATGGTGACAGCTTAGGGGAGGGGAAATGAAAGCAATACATAGGGTTGTTGTGTAGCAATACTGATTTAGGGACTTTTTATTGCCAGTGGGACAAATTACAAAATCCCCCTTCTGGTAACTAAAGCTCTCCACATTCTGATATTAGACTACTTTTCTGGATTGAGTTCACCTTGCTTCCCTTTGCATACTCTACACTCTCTGACAAACTGAACTATTTATTGTTCTCCAACTTTAGTATCTTATTTCCAGCCTCCAAATCTTTGTGTAGGTTTTTCCTCATGCTTGGAATGCCCTTCCAACTCACTTTTGCTCTTTTCAATTCCTGGGTTCCTTCAAGATTCAGTCCATGTGCCCCTTCCTACTGGAAATTCTAAATGACTACTCAACTTAAATATAAAAGGTCACATTACACACACACATCCACACACACACACACACACATACATGACAATGTACATGAGTAGACAGAAGCTACACATCCCAGCTTAACTTTCTTAGGAAATGTTCTAATCCTGTGACAGATTGGAGCAAGAAAGGATATGACTGACAGGCAATTTTCCTATCCTGAGGGAAAAGAAGAGTGGAAGCCACAGCCCCACCATAAAAAGGGGTTGAGGGGAGAGCAAGGGCAGGGGGGAGGGTTGTGCATGACAACATAGAGAGAGCAAGGGCACAACCCCAACAAAAGAGGCAAGAGACAAGAAGTTCTACTACCAAAAGCTGGCCATGGCCCATGAATCAGCGTTGTGGCTTCCCTCCTTTCTTCCCTTCAGGATAAGAAAGTTAGTATATGAGTCACCAGCTGACCCTAGTCAATCACAGTTAGAGCAGCTTCCCAGAGGACAAAGTTGGGAAAGGGGAGGACACTCTGGGGACTTCTGATTTCAAGCAAGCTTTGTCTCCAATGTTCTGTTACATGAGTGAAATCAGTGTAACTAGAGTAAAAAGAGAAAAAATTATTTCCATCAATACCTCTGATAAAAGTCTGATATTCAAATACATAAGGAATTGAAATATATAAACTTAAAGTTATTCCCCAATAAATAAATGGTCAAGGACTTGAACAATTTTCAAAAGGAACTCAAACTATCAACAGTTATAAGAAAAAATATTATGAAATATTATTAAGAGAAATAAAAACTAAAAGCGCTAAAAGTGAGTTTTTACTTCATACTCAACCTATTGGCAAAAAAAAAGACAAACAAGAAATATAACATCAAAATATCGAAAAAGGAAGAAAACAAAAAATAACTGATCTAGAGAACAAATCAAAGAGAGATAATTCAAGAATCACTGAACTACCCGAAATCCATGACCAAAAAAAAGAGCCTACATATCATATTTCAAGAAATCATAAAAGAAAACTGCCCAGACATTAGAACAAGAGGGCAAGGTGAAAATAAAAAGAATCTACTAGTCATCTCTAGAAAGAAACTTTAGAATTAAAATTCCCAAGAACATCATAGCCAAAATCCATATCTTGCAGGTCAAAGAAAAAAAATGCTAAAGAATTCAGAAAGTAAGAGTTCACGTACTAAGGAACTTCAAGATCACATAAGATTTAGAAACTACTCTTATTAAAGAACAGATAGTGTAGAATACCACACTCTAAAAGACAAAAGATATAAGCTTACAACCAAGAATAATTTACCCAACAAAAGTGAGTGTAATCCTAGAGGAAATATAGGATTTCTAAGAATTCCAGATCAAAAGACCAGAGTTGAGAAGAAATTTTGAAATATAAACATGGGAATAAAGAGAAACATAAAATAGTTTATATGCAACTGAACAACTGGAAAAGATTTTATAAGGATGAAGTGTAATGGGAAGAGGGGGAGATGATACAAGCATTCTCTAAGAATTATAATGTCATGAAGGATCATAGGAGTCAAACAAGATGGAAGACCTGAGTGATTTATGTTGTTTTGATTATCTTAAAAGATAAAAGGAAAGGTAGGGGGTAGGATACATTGGGGAGAAATGAGGAGGAATAGGGTGAGAGGAACTTATTACCTTTTTCCCTAGTTGAAAAACTTTCAAAGTTCTACAGAAGAAAGTAGCCTTGTGTTCAAGGTCATATGCAATTGGACTTAAACCTTTCTAGTTTTGTACTACTCTTTTTTCTCTAGCCAAACTGGATCACTTGTCTTTCTCAAACATCAATCAGTTAACACTTATTAAGCACCTATTGCATGCCAGGTACCAAGGATACCTTATACCAGGTACCTTATCCCTTGCCTTTTCTCCCATTTATACGTATTAAAATCCTACCCATCCTTCAGGGACCAAATAATACCTCAATGAAACCTCTTCTGATTTCCTCTGTCAGAAATTATCTCTCCCTTCCTTGAATTTTCATAATTTTTTGTTTTGTGTACTCTTACTTCTTATGCTCTATTTTATTCGAGTATATGTCTTATTTCCCTTACAACATTATAAATGTTTTGTGAGAAGAGAATGTGGCTTATACATCTTTGTATTCCCAATGCTTTCCCATGCAGTAGACACTCAATAAATGTTTCCTTAATGAATGAATAGACAAATACTTGTTAATTTACCAACCAGCTTTTAAGTTCCTTCTGTATGTCAGCTGCCGTGCTAGTTTCTGGGAATACATGAAACCAACCTTGGCCTTATGGAATTTACATTTTATCAGGAGAAACAACAAAGTACAGTAGACACTAAATATATTCAAAATAAATACATCACCCTTTTTTTAATGGTTGGAGGAGAGAGGGCTCAAGTAACTGAGGGCATCGAGGCTCTGAAGGTGAGCTGTGAAGCAAAGTAGGAATTTTACCAGGTAAAAGTAAAGAGGAAGAACATTTTTCCTTTTTTAAAAAATTAAATTTATTTATTTTTAGTTTTCAACATTCACTTTTATAAGATTTTGAGTTCTAAATTTTTTCCTTCTCCCTCTCTTCCTCTCTCCCCAAGACAAGACACAATCTGATATAGGCTATACATATGCAATCATATTAAACTTATTTCCACCTCAGTCGTGTTTGTGAAAGAAGACTCAAAACAAAAGGGGAAAACCATGAGAAAGAAAGAAAAAGACAGAGAAAACAGTATGATTCACTCTCCATTCAGACTCCATAGTTCTTTCCTTGGATCTGGACATCATTTTCCATCATGAGTCTTTTGGAACTGTCTTAGATCCTTGCATTGCTGAGAAGAGCTAAGTCTGTTACTGTTGGCCATTGCACAATGTTGCTACTATGTACAATGTTCTCCTAGTTCTGCTCACTTCACTCAGCATCAGTTTATGTAAGTCTAGGTTTTTCTGAATCATTTCTTACGGAACAATAGCATTCCATTATATTCATATACCACAACTTGTTCAGCCATTCCCCAATTGATGGGCATGCCCTCAGTTTCCAATTCTTTGCCACCATAAAAAGAGCTGCTAGAAATATTTTTGTACATGTGAACCCTTTTCCCTTTTTTATGATCTCTTTGGGATACACACCTGTAGTGGTATTGCTGAATGAAAGAATATGCTCAGTTTTATAGCCCTTTGGCATACTTCCAAATTGCTCTCCAGAATGGTTGGATCAGTTCACAATTCCACCAATAATGAATTAGAGTTCCAATTTTCCCATAGATTCTCCAACATTTTCCTGTTTTGCTATGTTAGCCAATCTGACATGCATGATGTGGTGCCTCAGAGTTGTTTTAATTTTCATTGAGGGAGAGCATTTAAGGTACAGAGGACAGCCTATGCAAAGGAAAGAGATAAGTCATGGTGTGTCATATGTGAGGAGAAATAGCAAGAAGGCCAATTTGACTAGAAGATGAAGATGGATGAATCTTTTGCATCTCAAGAAACCAATGTTACATTGCGCACATAACGAGCAGTTCCTTCTTTGTCTGCCTTTCTCTGGGTATCTCTCCCTGCATCTCTGACTTCATCCACCTGGCTTGTGCTTACTCACTTGCTCTACCCTAGGCCTTCATTCTCCTTTAGCCAATTGTCCCCATGGTTTCTTTCCCTCAACTGGGACATGTTATAGGACTAAAGCTGTTATTATCCTTTTATTTATTGAATAGACTTTGGTGTTCCCTGTTTTACATTTTCAAATGTATAAATGGAAATTTTCATATGTTCTTCTCTCTAAAAATTCAGTACCTTTTAACATATGTGGTCATCAATAATTTTTTTTTTACTGTGAGTCAGTGGCCATCAATAGAAAAGTACTTCCCAACCTAGTCTATAACCACTGTTGAACAATAAAATTTACTATAGTACTATAGGTAGGTGTTTTGATTGTATGTATAAGCATACATGTGATGGAATGTGTACTACTTTTTCTAAAATTAAACAGCTCTAAAATCATAAAGCTTATCATTTTTTATGACACAATAGTATTCCATCACAATCATGTACCATAACAATGTATTGATGGGCATCCCCCAAATTTTCAGTTCTTTGCTACAACAGAGAGAGCTACATAAGAGATTTGTAATTTTACATGCAACCTTTTTTTTATTATACTATGTTATGGAAACGCTTATTTTATTCCATAAATTAAAAAATAAAATCAATTAATTAAACAGTTTACATTTCCATAGTGTTTAAAAGCTGACAAAGCATTTTCCTCACAACAAAACTATGAGGTAGGGAAAAAATACTACTACCCCCATTTTACAGATTGTAAGGTGACCTGGGAAGTAAACTACCCATTTGAAAAGTTCCTTATGAGATTATAACCTAAACCTGATTGAGATTATAAGGCATGAGCCATTGCTTGGAGGCAACTGAAGGTACTTCTTGCAATGTTAGCATACCCATTGGTTCCACACTGACTGCAATGACTAGAGCTGTCTCCTCACAACTGGATAACTGATCATTAGTCAATCCTCCCTGTGATCTATAAAAGTGTGAGACTCAACTCAACCTTTTCTTCTTTTTTTCTGGACTTTCAAAAATTCCTCAAGTTTTAAAAATCCATTTTCCCTTTCTACACTCCAGAAGGAAAAGGGAGTAGACAAAGTCCAGAAGGATGAAAGATGATTTCCTCACTCTAAGTCTGACATTCTTTCTATGGCGCACAGTCTGTGTGGATATAAAGAAATAGAGAAGGTTGAAGAAAGGGAAGGAGGAAGAAGAAAGATCAGAAAACAGCACATATTAACTGCAAACTTGTCAAGTCATCAAGAAAAGAGTTTGGAGGGGTGGCTAGGTGGCACAGTGAATAGAGCACAAGCCCTGGAAATAGGAGGACCTGAGTTCAAATCTGTCCTCAGACACTTAACACTTGTTAGTTGTGTGACCTTGGGCAAATCACTTAACTCCAATGCCTTGCCTTGCCTTTCCCCCTACAAAAAGCAAAAGAAAGAAAGAAAGGAAGGAAGGAAGGAAGGAAGGAAGGAAGGAAGAAAAGAATCTGTAATGTCATATAGTGTAGACTAATTGTGTCATTAAAGGTTTGCTGGCTTAGTCATAAGATGTACTTCAAAACTTTAACAGATCAATGGAAATGATGGGCAGAAGAAAATCAGAATTAGAGGAGGATATGCCGAAGTAAAAAGTGTCCTCAGGGTACAGGGAGAACATTACAATACTTTCATGGATTTCTGATCTCCTATTTTTGATGTGTTTATTTCCTTTATGGGAACAGATTGAAACCAATCCATACAGAGGTGTACTAGTAAATATTTAACAACCAGCTTTCCTACTCCCATTTAAGATTCATCTACATTATTGACATTTTCCACATCACTTTCTTCAGTCTAGACAAGTAACAAAACATTAAATCTAGCCCTAATTTGTAGTGTTTGCTATTCCTGAGGTGTATAAATGCTCACACTGAAAACTGAACAATGAATTGGTTTGAGTCAGCTGCAGCATACCCCTGCATCCCTACCATTTCATCCTGTGAGATTCTTGTCCATTTTCTCCCATAAATTTTCAAGACAGGAATTACCCAACACACTGGAGGCATTCCTTTAAGTTTTCTACCATTTAGTGGTACCAGAGCAGCTCTCAGGGGAATATTTGTTTTCCCTTCTCTTTGCTTCATGGAAGAAACAAAGTTGTGGAGCATATAGAAAGAAAATTAAAACAAACTGAGCCCACCATATTGCCTATTTAAAAAAACAAACAAATATAGACAATAGAGTTTATTTGGTAAAAGGAGAACTGTTGTCTCTCTTTGTCAGAGATCCATATTACCTGCTTCATGGAGCAGGTGAGCTATATTTGTTTTTTTTTTATTTTTCCTTTTGAACAAATGTGTATTCTTATTTGGTTCTATTAGTGAATGTCAAGATAACTCTTCAGTAAAAATAAATCAAGGAGCATGACTGTGTATGTATGGAGGAAATGAATTGTATAAAGGAATGATAGGAATGGAATTTTTTTTCTGTGGGAGCCCAGCTTGTATTACCATAAAATAATTGGTGTGCTCTTAATGATTTACATAGGACTGTGATCTGGAGGTCCTGGAATGGAAATCCTTTGTATTTCTTCTTCATTTTCTTCACTACAAATATTTCCTGCCTGCTAGCTTCTTTTTTTTTTATAATTAGTAAGAACTGCTGCATGTCTTTCTGAAGTGTGTGTGTGTGTGTGTGTGTGTGTGTGTGTGTGTGTGTGTGAAGTTATGTTATCTTTGTTATTGCTGAGATGTTCAATCTTCCTACTTGGGCTATAAATAGCTCTATGTCCCTAGTGAAAAGACACTATGGGGCCCTAATGTGTTCTATTATAGACTACATAGTAGCGTTTTCATCCCCACCCCCAAATCACAATACATACCCCTCCTTCTGCTTATTCAGAGGGATAAATAATGGAATTAACAAATCTCTGTTAAGAGGAATTAAATTTTAGGTAGTAGGGCTGAAAACAGATAAACTTAAAACAAGAAATTTAAACACAGAATAATGAGTTAAGATCATTGTTGTGGAGAATATAGAATAGTTCAGAAAGTCAGAATCTATACCCCAAAGGGAGTAAATTTGGCATTGAATTAAGTTGATCAATATTAACAAACAACTTAATATAGGTTTCTTTATCACTATTAATTAATACCAAATTATAAAGTATCCAGGGCAATTCTTGTATGGTAGACATGAATAGTTTTATATGTAGTCTTAATAACACAGTCTCATTATCTTCATAATTATTCTCTTACAAGGTTAAAATATACCCAACACCAAAACATTTGGAGACATAGTAACTGTGTCTATACATTTATGACAGTGTCTCTATTCATGTCTCACCAAATTGCTCTATTCACAAGGAGGGACTGATATTTATGGAACCTTGACATTTAACTTAGGGATTAAAGTGATCCCAAGATTTCCTCTTACAACTTTCCATTCATGTGGTAACAGCAGGAGCTCACCAATGGGCACAGCCTCCAGGAACTGGTTCTGCATTAGAAATAGGACTGTTCCATGAGAGGCAGGGAGGGATTACATTGCCATGCTATCCTGGCTAGCCAGGGAACATTATACTCAGGACAGTGAGACAACTATACTTTATTTGGGAATGATTCCTAAGTGGGAAGCCAAAAGAATATTTTTCCTACGTTAAAAAAATTTAGTTGCTTTAAAAGTAATTTTGAGTTTAGCTTTTATAGTCTCATATTTAAGATTAATTACACATGTTATACCTATTAAGTACATGCAATACATAGAGATCTGCCATAAAATATATAACATGTAATATATACCATATAATATCAATATTTAAATTCACTGGTCTTTCATTGTATTTCATCTCATATTTTATGTTTAATTGTTTTTAATCACTGGGGATATGTATACATGATACATAACATATCATAACATATAATCTATACTATACATGCATGTAATATACATCTGATGATACACACACATATTGAACATATGAATGTATACATTGGGACAGTACTATTCTCCATGAAGAACTAGTTCCTAGGAGATTACACACACTTTAAGTTTTATAATGAGTCTACACAATGGGTATATAAAGAGTTTAGATAAGGAAATCAAGGTAGGAAAATATTAAATAGACCTACCTAACACTCTAGCATGATATACTTTCAAAAAAAAAGAGCACTGGACTGGGAGTCAGTACACCTGGGTTCTCATCCTGATTTTATCAATGACTCCCAAGCATTTCACTTTACTTAAGATTCCCTTGGCTTTAGTTCCTACTTTCTTTCTCAGGTTAAATTAGGCATGTGGGGAGAGTTGTGTTGATTCTTTCAGGCTAGCTGCATGTTTTATGAGGTATTTAATATGTTGTTCCAGTGACCATGAAAGTGGCTCACACAGGTGTTGTGAGGTGCTCAGAGCTCAAAGACACCAACGTCATCCACTGCATCCTGGGCCATCTTTAATTATCTTGATTTTTGTCTTGTCATTGGATTTCAATGACTCTGGAAGACAGAGTGAGGCTGATGACTTTGTGCAACTCTGCCTCACTTAAATCCAATTCAAGAGCTAGTCAAGACATCACCCTATGATGTCGTTGGTCCTCTTTGAAAAAGAAGGTGAGCCATAACAACAACATATTGAGATTAAACTCCTCTTCCTCTTTTTTCTTCTCCTCCTCCTTCTCCTCTTCCTTCTCCCTTCACAACCTGATCCAACGTATCTTTGTAGGCTCCTATAGCACCAACACAACATTCACAGCACCGATGGTGACTATGAATACGCAGACATAGTTCTGAATCACAAAATATAAGAGACTCTCCATAGAGAAGACAGAAGCAAAACAATTATTCAGACACCAGAAAGTCAAATCCCAACACCAGAAAACCAAATTTATTGTAGCAGCAAAGAAATCCATACACAGTAACATCACAGAGAGTAACACCATCCCAAAGCCTTCTCACAAATACTCACAAGTCTAGCTATCTCCTTGTTTGTGTCCTCTCTCCTCCCTCCATTCTAACTGCTCTAACTTCCTACTCCACCCTTCAGCAAACTCCTCCCACCACAAGCTCCATGTGATTACATTTGACCTATCAGAGGGCAGAGAAGATCTTCAAATTCCCATTGCCATTACAGCTCTCCCTCCCCCGTTCTGTATATCAGGTAAAGGAATTCCCTTGAAGTTCCCTGTCTCCTATCTCCTTGCCTTTGCACAAGCTGTTCCCTAGCCCTAGAATGCTTTCTCTGCTCTCCTCTGCTTCTTGGAATCTATAACTCTATTCAGGGTTCAGATCACTTCCTACATGTGACCTTTCTTGACCTTCCAAACGTCAATGTTCTCCCAAACCCTCCAAAATACTTCACATGTATTTTGCATTTAATTGTGTATGTCCCTGTTGTTTCCACCCAATAGAATAAAAACCTTGACAGCAGTGTCTATTTTCATTTTTGGCTTTGTATCCCTAGTGTATAGTTAGGACAGTACTTGGCACATAGTAGGTGCTTCATAAATGTTTATTGAATTAAGCATTTAAGATTTGTACTGATTTGCTCAGTGGTTGTCTTGTGGCCTGAAAAAGACCACTTCCTAAAGGCTGTTTCCTAAAGAGCAGTTTGCTTCAGCACCAAGAGAATTTGGCTCAATGATAGACAATAGTGAAGGTTCCACTGATCATAGGATCATAGAGAGAATCCAAGGTGTATTTCTGACTCCCTACCCCTAAGACTCGGCAAGCACAATTACCAACCAGGCTACTTCTGCAGATTCCTATGGCTGGTTTGAGGAAATCATTTCAGAGGACAAGTTGAAAGCATCATAAAAGTCAACCAGGTTTCTGTTTGCATAAGTTGTCACATGAAGAGCAATTGAGTTTCTTCCACACTAGTGTACCAACTTGGGATCAGCTGTTGGCACCTCCTGGGCTTAGAACATCCCAGGACTATATCTGGCAGCCACTGGAATGTCCAGAAACATAAGCAAAAGCAGCCAGTCACTGTTTCTTTGTTGCTATTATGACCAACTATATTCCAAGCCTGAAAATACAGTTTATTCTGTTGCTCTGAGAGCTATACCAAACAATTCCTGGGCTATTTTTCCTCTGGCTGACTCACTCAGAATTCTTTGTAGTTTCTTTTTTGGATTTGTTTGTAGCTCTGTGGTGGTCTTTCCTCAGCTTTTAGCTTCTCTTAATATTCCTTTCTTTTCCCTCTTCTTACCACCTAAAAGACAGGGTACCTTCCTTAAGAAAGGAGCAATACCAGTGACAAGGCCAGCTTTTCAGATTAGCCCAGTGGGTAATACAATTCATTTCAAGCTACATATTTGTTAAAAGTCCCTTCTTTTGTACGGGACACTGTGTAATAGCATGGACCACATAAAGCATTTCTTTCTATTCCCACTGACTCTGAGGATGACTATAAGAGGTTCGCATTCCTTAAAATTTGCTTGTTCTTTTCTTAGACCTGATAGTTCCAACAACTGTGTATTTTCATAGCTCCAGAAATCAATGGAAAAAGCAAATAAGGTTTCTAAACAGAATGTCAGTGAGCTTAACTTGAGTAGCAAACACATCTGGAGGTATCAGAGAATAAAACCAAACAGAACAAGGCATTAGTGTGCCTACCTAGGGGGACCAAAATATATTTCCATTAAGGGAGAGTCCTCCTTGTATCCTCTGGCCCCCTAGCTCAACTGATATTGCTGTAGCACTTTGAGAATTACAAAGGCACTTCTCACAACAATCCTGAGCTGGTTAGTTTGAGTATTAGTCTCCTCATTTTATAGATGAGGAGACAGAAGCTATGAAAAACAAAGTGATTTCTCCATGGTCACAAAGCTGGTGTCAGAGATGAGACTCAAATCTGGGTCTTCTGACTCTAGCACTCCTCAACTGGTCTGATTGACTTCTGTGCTAAAGTCACAGCCATGCTCTGCTCTACCTTCTGACTTCCTTGGCTTCCTTTAATAAAATCCTGCCTTCTATGGGAAGCCTTCTTCCACCTCTCTTAATTCTAGTGGCTTCCCTCTGTTATTTCCTATTTATCCTGTGTATAGCTTACTTTGTATGTATTTGTTCGCATGTTGTCTCCCCCATCAGATCTTTGAGGTCTCTGATGGCAGGGATTGTCTTTTGCCTCTTTTTTTGTAACCCCAGTGCTTAGAATAGGACCTGGCACATAGTAGGCACTTAAAAAATGTTTATTGATTGATGAGAGGCAGTACCAATTAATATTCTGAATTTGGGATCCCCATCTTAGAGCAATCACCTTGTCTTGGTCTGATAAGGATGTTATCCAAAAACGGAAAAAGGTTACTCTTCCAGTTCCTTCACAATGAAGAGCACTAACAGAAGATGACCAAATGAATGATTATACTTAATGAATGTCTTTAAGACGCAGGGATCCCATAACCAACAAAACAGAGGACTAGAAATATTCTTCAGTCTCCAATAAATTTCAGAAACTTCCCCAAAAAGGAGTTATGCACCAGAATATTTTTAATGAAAGACAGGAATTTGAAGCATTCCTGCAAAAAAAAATCCAGATGAGATTTTTCTACTTGAAAATTTCTCAAATAACAAGAAAGGTAACTAAACACAACAAATGAAAACCACAAGCAACAAAAGGATTATTCCATTTCTAGAGACTATTTTTCTTTTTTAATTATTTATCTATTTTGAATATTCTTTTCTTTTTTAAATTTCGAGTACTAAATTCTCTCCACTACTCGTTGAGAAGGCAAACAAAATGAGGGAATAATAAAATTAAGAAGAGTGAAATGAGTAGAACCAAGAAAAAGCTGTATACAGTAATGATTATATTGTTTTAAGAGCAACTTTGAGTGAATAAGTCATTTTGACTATTATAAATACCTGTTGTTGTGTGCCCTTCATTCTTGAAGAAGATTGTCAC
>CM053580.1:415856675-415882836 GCA_028627135.1 Pseudochirops cupreus | reverse complement strand
TATCTATCTATATGCAATTATTATTATTATTATTGACTACATCCAGCTGGAACTTGAGATACACAGGCAGTTGGGAGATCCATCCTGCCCTACCAAAAAGTGACATAGGAGAGAATAGACTGGAGGAGAGGGGAAACACTGGGATGGCTGTTTTGGGGTGGTGGGTGGGGGAAAGACGGGGAGAAAATATGTAACTCAAAATCTTGTGGAAATGAATGATGCAAGCTATAATAAAACTTAAAGAAAAAAAATAAAAATTTTTTGATGAGGGAAAATTGAGGGAAAGAGGAGGGTTAGTAATAGTAATAGCAATAAAAGCAAAGAAGGAAAAGAGCATCAGCAAAGCATTTGAAAATGTACGGAAGAAAACAGAAATCAGGTCAGTGGGAGACCCAGACAAGCAGGGCGACTTTGAAACTAATGTGGTAAATTTATTTGATACTTTAAAAAAATCATATAAATAAAGATTCAGTTACATAAAAATTCTTTTTCCTTGAATATGAAAATATTTATGTTTGTTGGTGTTTGTGAAGTCCAGAAAACCACCAAAAAAATCACAGAAATTTCAAAAAAAAATAAAATAAAATAAAATCTGTCCCAGATAATGCGTCATGAGACCACACTTACTGGCTGGGATAGTTATATCAGTATGGAAAACTAGTCCACATTTAGAGAGGCATAGTTTTCAGGAAAGGGAAATTGATAGCCCTATTGCAGCCTGCCCTGATTATTTCAGGAGGGAGGGGATTTTTTTCAGGTTTGGACAGGGCCAGATGTCTCCTGGAGTGTCTTGTGACTCTCAGTGTTCATGATTCTGTGAGTCTGTAAAGAGAATGCCCTTTTTTGAGCATCTTTGTATTTTTCTGCGGCCCAGACTGTTACCAACTCCTGGTGGGTTATATATGAGAAACCAGGCTTCACATAAGCCTTGGTTTCCATAGCAGACTTAAGAGGGTCTAAGCCTGAACACAGCCAGTCAAGGGAAAACAAACAAAACAGAGAATAGCTCCTTGGGGAGAAGGTAAGGAAATATACGTAGCTTCAGAGTAATCATACAATTTGTCATTGTCTGATTGGTATATCCCAGCCATGTTGTTTTTTGGATTTCCAGCAACACTCTTGAGTTATACAGTTGGGATACGGATGTTCCTGTCCATTAACTGGGCACAGTGAGTATTCTCTGAAGAGAAATACAGGTTTTTATAATCTTACTTGTGTGGTACAGTGAAGGTGAAGAAGTCATATGCCATGTATTCCTTTTTTTGCCTATCTACTTGAAAGAACAGACCTACCATCTGAAGTCCTTATGGGACTGAGCTGGAGACCTCTGGCACCACCTAGAGGTTATAGACGGGGATAGAGTGAAAGCTGAAATGTCTCTGGACATTACTGAAAGATACTCAATTTGAGCCTTGTTGGTTGGCTGTTGATTCATCGTGAAAGTTAAGTTAAATTGTAATTCCAAATGTTGTGCTAGAGAATAATCTTGATTGAATTTTTATTTTTCTTCTGAAGCTTATGGAAGACAGATTTCTGGTGTCATAATGAGAGAAGATGAAAAATTAGATTAAAAATGCCTAAGGAGATCATAGCATGAGTTAATAGATAAGAATTCATTTGGAACTTTTGGATTCCATACTATATTTTTCATTTATTGAGTTGGTTTGTCGTCTTGTTAAATTTAATAAAAATGAGAGAATGTTACGTCTGTCTATCAATCAACAAGCATTTATTAAGTATCTACCATGAGCCAAGAGCTATGCTAAATGCTCAGGATGCAAAAAAAGTCGAACAGCAGTCCCTGCTCTCAAGGATCTCACAGTTTAATGGGGAAGACAAATATGCAAAGAGCCATATACAAATAGATTATATACAAAGTAAAATGGAGATAATCTCCAAGGTAAGGTAAGGAGAACTGGGAAAGATTTCATATAGCAAGGGGACTTTAGCTGAGACTTGAAAAAAGTCAGAGAAGCTAAGAGGCAGAAATGATGCGGGAGAGAGCTCCAGACATGCAGGATGGTCAGGGAAAATGCCTGCAGTGAGGTTATGGGAATGTCATGTACAAGGCAAAGCAAAGATCCCAGTGTCACAGGATTGAAGAGTGCATGATGGACAAAGGGAAAGGAAAGTGAAGGAAGACTGGAAAGGTAGGAAGTGGCCAAGTTACAATGGGTTTTAAAAGCCAAAGACAGTGTTTTATATTTGATGGTATGGTAGATAAAGAGTTAAAGAAAAATTGTGAACTATAACAGCCAGGACAAAAAGTTGGTGATGGGAAGGAGGCAGAAACTGGTCCAAGCCTAAGGATAGCCTATTTTGTTTTAGAAACAACCTTGCTAATGCAAAGACCTAAAACAATTCCTAAGGACTCATGATAGAAAATGCTATCCACATCCAGAAAAAGAACTATGGAGTTTTAATGCAGAGTGAAGCAGACTATTTTCTTTTTTTGTTTTATTTTGTTTTTTCTTTCTCATGGCTCCTCCCATTTGATCTAATTCTTCTATACAACATGACTAATGTGAAAATATGTTTAATAGGAATGTATATGTAGTGCCTGTATCAGATTGCATGCTGTCTTTGGGAAGGGGGAGGGAAAGGAGGAGGAGAAAATTTAGAACTCATGGAAGTGAATGTTGAAAACTAAAAATAAATAAACTTAAAAAAATAAAATTGTAACCTCTCTAAACACAGGAAGGAAGGAAGAAAGGAAGGAAAGGAGGAAGGAAGGGAGGGAGGAAGGAAGGAAAGAAGGAAGGAAGGAAAGAAGAAAGGAAGGAAGGAAGGAAGGAAAGAAGGAAGGAACAACCTTACTAGTTCCAATCCTTTAGCCTTATTACTTCTGTAAGAATTTTATCTCAAGAAAAACAGATGCTGACAAGAAGGGTCCTTGAGAGCGTTTCAGACCAGAACTGTTGGAGTTTAGCAGAAGGGTAGCATTCCCCAGAAGGCAACAGGAATGTCAAACTGTCAGGGAGCAACAGAAGTGATGTGCTCAGATCAGACATTTGCATTAAGAAAATTACTCTAGCAGTGATATGAACGATGAATTGGAGAGAAAACAGAGGGAGAGAGAACAATTAGCAACTACCAAATAGAGTAGACAGGCCTGTACTAGGGTGATGATAGGAGGAATGGAAAGAAGAGTAAGTTTGAAAGAGATTGCAGGCTAGAGAACAGAGCTTGGCAACTGACTGTATAAGGGGGATGAGAGCAAGGTTTCAAACCTAGATGACTGATAAAAAAAAATAGGCTCAACAGAAATGGAGAAATAAGAAAAGGGGTGGTTTGGGGGAGAAAGGCAATGTGTTCCATTTTAGGCATAGGATCATAGATTTAGAACTGGAAGGAAACTTGGAGATTATTGAATCCAACCTCTTCATTTTGTAGATAAGGAAAGTGAGACTCAGTCAAATGGGCATTAAGAAGTGAAGGAGAGACTGGAGCTCTTGTTTTATAATCCCAAACCTAGTATTTTTACCACCATGCCATATGGCCCTCTCAGGATCTCTCATGCTGAGTTTGATGTGCTAGTAGATTATCCAAATGGAGATGATCAGAATATAGTTAAAATGCAGATCTAGAACTCAGAGGAGAGGCCAGGGCTTTGACCTGAAAATATTGTAAGGGAGACAGGACTTTGCCAAAACAGAAGGAATGTTAACAGAGGCTCGGTTTGTGCCCTTTCTCACCAATTTTTAGAGCCTTCTTAGAGCTTCTAAGAGCTTCAAGTCAATGTGTGTGGCTTAGTTCTAGTTAGGGAATAGAGGTCGTAGGTTAATATTATTAAATACTGTTGGAAGACAGCTCTAATGAGCCCCATAAGGCTCCTGTTCTTTAGATTAGACATTACTAACTCCTTCAAATAGATGCACATATGGTTCCTCCTCCTTTTACAATGCTGGTTACCTTTTCACTCTCCAATCTATAATCCTAAACACAGCTATTGTGATTTTCCTGCAGCACAGTTCTGATTATCCCCTCTCCCCTTACTCAGTAAGCTCCAACGGCACCCTGTTGTCTCTAAGATCAAGTATAATCTCCACCATTTGTATTTAAAACTACTCATAACTTGGTTCCAACCTACCCCTTCCATCCTCACGCGCACTTACTCTCCTTCACACGCTCTCTGTTCTAGGCAAATCCGTTTTCTTGTTGCTCTCTACACGCGACACTCCTGTTTCTAGGCCTTTGTGTTTACTGTCTCCTATGCCTAGAATGCACATTCTCTTCACTTCCACCCCTTAGAATTCCTAGTTTCCTATAAAGCTCAATGAGGGGTCACCTTTGTACTGAAACCTTTCCAGAACAGTGCCCACTTCCTTCCACCAGGTGCTAGTACCTTCCCCACTAAATCATTTTGTTTTGCACTTATTTGTACATGTGTATATAGGTATATTCTGTCTATATGATTTCATTTGTCCTTCTATATACATCATCAAATACAGTGTCTGGCACACAATAAGCTTTGGGACTTTGTTTTAAAATTCCCTGTTGCCCCATGGAGTCATTGGATACTGTTAGGTCCGTTCTGATTTTCGAGGAATTTGTTCTTTAGGCAAGGTTTTATACCTCCTGTGCCAAGCTGTTTATTCTCTTTCCATTTTTTTCTTCCATAGTTCTCATTTCTTTTCCAAATTTTTCCTCAACTGCTCTCAATTCAGTTATAAAAACATTTTTTAAAACTGTTGCTTTATCTCTTCCAGGAATTCTGGTTGAATTTGTACCCAAGTTGCACTATTCTCTGAAGTATTGCTTGTAGATATTTTGGAGCAATTTCCTTCTGAATTAGTGTCTTGAGGATCCCTGCAACCATAATAACTCTTCATATTAGGGTTCTCTTTTTTTGGCCATTCTTCCAGTCTACTTACTAACTTTGGACTTAATGTTAAGGCTGAGCTCTGCTACATTTCTGGAGGAAAGATCTGGGCTGCTTCTGTTGCTGCTTTCTTGGGGTATTGGGTGTTGTGTTATTCTGGGATCTAAGGTTTAGGACCTGCAAATTTTCGGTGCTCTCCAGGTGTTCTGATCCATGACAAAGTTTGATTGTGGATTTTCTGACTTTAGCTCTTCAAGTGCTTGACCTGGGTGTCAGCCAAAACAATTGAATGCAGCCTCTGTAGATCAACTAAAAAGTTCTTTTGGTTAAGTGACAGAACTTCAGGTTTCCCTTTAGTTTGGTATTTTGACCCTAGTCATTCCTCTGCAAGCTGAGCTAGATATTGGAACTGAGATTCTGCTCTCCTTTTGGGGTCCAAGTTAAAGTGCTGCTGCTATTTACTTCTGGACTTCCTCCTTTCTTTGTATACCAAATAGGATTTCCCTCCTAGATACACTAATCCATAAGCAGTGTTCCTGTCAGGGTGGACACTCCTCTCTTGTCTCTCTCTCTCCATGCCAACCTGGGCTGTACAAAGGACTCACCATGATTTTTTTTTTCTTTTCTGTATTTCCTCATCAGGATTCAGTCTAGTATGCTTTCTAGGTCTGTTTGGAGGAGTTTTGTGGATGGGAATTTGGCTACATTGCTTCCTGGTACATTTGTTTCTCTTAATTTTTTTCCAATTTTTAAACATTTTTATTCAAAGTTTTGAGTTCCAAATTCTACCCCTCCTTCTGTCCCCCTCCTCCCTCCTCCCTGAGACAGTAAGCAATCATAGGTAGGTTATACATGTGCAATTATGTAAAACATTTCCCTATGACTTATTTTGTGCAAGATAAGAATAAAAAAAAAGAAAGAAAGTGAAAAATAGCATGCTTCAGTCTGTATTCAGTCAATATCAGTTCTTTCTCTGAAGGTGGATAGTATGCTTCATCATTAGTCTTTTGGGATTGTCTTGGATCATTTGGTATTGCTGAGAATAGCTAAATCATTCTCAACTCTTCATCGAACAATATTGCTGTTACTGTGTACAATGTTCTCCTGGTTCTGTTCACTTCATTATGCATCAATTCATGTAAGTCTTTCCAGGTTTTTCTGAAATCATGCTCTTTGTCATTTCTTATAACACAATAATATTACATTACAATCATACCACAGCTTGTTGAGCCATTCCCCAAGTGATGAGCATCTCTTTAATTTCCAATTCTTAGCTACCACAAAAAGAGCTGCTAGACAACCCTTTTTTAGGATGTATTTGGAATATAGACCTAAGAGTGATATTGCTGGATCAAAGGGTATGCACAGTTTTATGGTCCTTTGGGAATAGTTCCAAATTGCTTTCTAGAATGGTTGGATCAGTTCACAACTCCAGCAACAATGCATTAATGTCCCCAGTTTCCCCACATCCCCTCCAACATCCAATATTTTCATCATTTTAGTTAATCTGATTGATGTGAGGTGGCACCTCAGAGTTGTTCTAATTTGCATTTCTCTGATCAATAGTGATTTAGAGTATTTTTTCATATAACTATAGGTAGCTTTGATTTCTTTGTCTAAAAACTCTGTTCATATCTTTTGACCATTTATTGATTGGGGAATGACTTGTATTTTTATAAATTTGACTCAGTTCTCTATATGTTTGAGAAATGAGACCTTTGTCAGAGATACTTGTTACAAAAATTTCCCCCAGTTTTCTGCTTTTCTTGTAATTTTGGTTGCATTGGTTTCGCTTATACAAAACCTTTTTAATATATAATCAAAATGATCTATTTTACATTCTGTAATGTATTCTATATCTTCTTTGATTTTAAATTATTCCTTTATCCATAAATCTGACAAATAAACAATTCCATATTCTCTTAATTTGCCTATGGTATCATTCTTTATGTGTAAATAATATACCCATTTTGACCTTATCTTGGTATATTGTGTGAGATGTTGGTCTATACCTAGTTTCTGCCATACTGTTTTCCAGTTTTCCCAGTAGTTTTTGTCAAATAATGAGTTTTCCAAAAGTTTGGATTTGGGGGTTTACCATATACTAGATTACTATGGTCATTTACTATAATGTAATTTGTACATAATCTATTTCACTTATTCTCCACTCTATTTCTTAGCCAGCACCATATTGTTTTGATAATTACCACTTTATAATAAAACAGTTTGAGATCTGGTATGACTAGACTGCCTTCTTTTGCATTTTTTTTTCAATGATTCCCTTGATATACTTGAGCTTTTGTTTTTCCAGATGAATTTTCTTATTCTTTTTTCTAGTTCTGTAAAGTAATTTTTAAATAGTTTGATTGGTATGTCACTGAATAAATAAATTAATTTAAGTAGAATTGTCATTTTTATTATATTGGTTTGACCTACCCATAAGCAATTAATATTTTTCCTGTTGTTTAGATCTGACTTTATTTTTGTAAAAAGAGTCTTTTAGTTGTGCTCATATAGTTGCTGGTTTTGTCTTGGCAGGAGACTCCCAAATATTTTATATTGTCTACCGTTATTTTAATAGAATTTACCTTTCTTTCTCTTGTTGCTGGACTTTATTGTTAATATATAGAAATGCTAATGATTTATGTGGGTTCATTTTGTATCCTGCAACTTTTCTAAAGTTGTTAATAATTTCAAGTAGATTTTTAGTTTGCTCTCTAGAATTCTCTAAGTTTAACACCTTATCATCTGCACAGAGTGATAGTTTTGTTTCCTCATTACCTACATGAATTCTTTTAATTTCTTTTTCTTCTCTTATTGCTATAGTTAACATTTCTAGTACAATAATAAATAATAGAGGTGATAATGGGCATCATCCCCGATTGTATTGGGAAGGCTTCTATCTTATCTCCATTATAGATAATGCTTGCTGATGGTGTTAGACAAATATTTCTTATCATTTTAAGGCAAGCTCCATTTATTCCTATGTTCCTTAGTGTTTTTAAATAGGAATGGGTGTTGTATTTTGTTACAAACTTTTTTTGCTTTTATTGATATAATCGTATGATTTGTGCTGATTTTGTTATTGATATGGTTTTTCTAATATTGAATCAGTCCTGAATTCCTGATATAAATTCCACCTGGTCATAGTGTATGATCCTTGTGATATATTGCTGTAATCACTTTGCTAGTATTTTATTTAAATTTTCGCATCAATATTCATTAGGAAAATTCATCTATAATTTTCTTTCTCTCTTGTGGTTCTTCCTAGTTTGAGTATCAACACCATATTTGTGTCATAAAAGAAATTTGGTAGGACTCCTTCTTTGCCTATTTTTCCAAATGGTTTATATAGTATTGGAATTAGTTGTTCTTTAAATGTTTGGTAAAATTCATTTGTGAATCCATCTGATTCTGGGGATTTTTTCTTAGGAAGTTCATTGATGGATTGTTCAATTTCTTTTTTTAAGATTGGGTTATTTAAGTATTTTATTTCTTCTTCTGTTAATCTGGGTAATTTATACTTTTGTAGTTATTCATCCATTTAATTTAGATCTCAAATTAAATGGTATATAATTGAGCAAAATAGTTCCTAACAACTGTCTTAATTTTCTCTTCACTGGTGGTGAATTCACCACTTTCATTTTTGATACTAGCAATTTGGTTTTCTTCTTCTTTTTAATCAGATGAATAAATGGTTCATCTATTTTATTGGGTTTTTTTTTCATAAAACCAGCTTCTAGTTTTGTTTTTTAGTTCAATAGTTTTCTTACTTTCAATATTATTAATCTCTCCTTTGATTTTCAGGATTTCCAATTTGTTGTTTAATTGGATGATTTTTGATTTGTTCATTTTCTAGTTGTTTTAGTTCCATGCCCAATACGTAAATCTACTTTTTTTTCTATCTTATTGACTGAAACAATTAGAGATATGAATTTTCCCTTAAGAACCACTTTGGCTGCATCTCATAAGTTTTGGTATGTTGTCTCATTTTTGTCATTTTCTTTAATAGAATTATCTATTGTGTCTATGATTTTTCCTTTGACTGACCTGTTTTTTAGGATTAGATTATTTAATTTCCAATTAATTTTAATCTTTCTTTTTGTTGTCCATTATTGAAAGTAATTTTTATTGCATTATGATCTGAAAAGGATGAATTTCTATTTCTGCTTTTCTGAATTTGGTTATAAGGTTTTTATATCCTAATATGTGGTCAATTTTTGTGTAGGTGTCATGTACTGTTGAGAAAAAGGTATAGCCCTTTCTATTTCCATCCAATTTTCTCCAGAGATCCATCATGTCTAACTTTTCAAGATTTTTATTCACCTTAAGCCTTAACTTGTTTCTTGTTTATTTTTTGGTTAGATTTATGTAGTTCTAAAAATGTAAAGTTGAGGTCCCTCACTAGCACAGTTTTATTATCTATTTCCTCCTATTATTCATTCAACTTCTTCAAAAATTTAGATGCTATACCATTTGGTACATATAAGTTTACTATTGATATGACTTCAATGTCTATGGTACCATTCAGCAAGATATAATTTCTTCCTTTATCTCTTTTACTTAGATCTATTTTTGCTTTTGCTTTGCCTGATATCAGGCTTACTACCCCCGCTTTCTTTGCTTCAGCTAAAGTATAGTAAATTCTGTTCCAGCCCCTTACCTTTACCCTGTGTGTATCTCTCTGCTTCAAATGTGTTTATTGTAAACAACATATTGTAGGCTTCTGCTTTTTAATCCATTCTGCTGTCTACTTCTGTTTTATGGGTGAGTTTATCCCATTCACATTTAGAGTCATGATAACTAACTACACATTTCCATCCATGATACTTTTCACTTGTTTATCCCCCTCTCTCTTACTCCCCACCCTTTCCCTCCTCATAAGTGTTTTACTTCTATCATTGCCTTCCTCAATATGCCATCCCTTTGATCAGTCTGCCCTCCTCCTTCTATTATACATAACCCTTTTAAATTCCTTATAGGATAAGAAAGATTTTTACATCCAACTGTGTACATTATTCCCTCTTTGAGCCAATTTTGATGAGAGAAGTTTAAGTTTTGCCCATCACCCTCCCTCCATCTTCCTTTCCATTATAATAGCACTTTCGTGACTCTTTTATGTGAAATGATTTACCCCATTCAATCTCCCCCTTCTTCTTCTTCTAATGTAATTTTCTTTCTCACCCATTTATATTGTTTTTGGGGGCATCATCCCATCAAAGTCACCTTATGTTCACATCCTCTGTCTACATATATTCCTTCTAATTTCTCTTACAGTAATAAAATTGTTAAGAGTTACAAATATTATCTTGCCATATAGAAATATAAGCAGTTCAACCTTATTGAATTTCTTATTTTTCTTTTTCTTGTTTCTTTTTAGCCTTTTTATGTTTCCCTTGAGTCTTGTATTTGGAGGTCAAATTTTTTATTCAGCTCTAGTCTTTTAATTAGAAACGCTGGTAAGTCCTCTATTTTGTTAAATATCTATTTTTCCCCTGGAAGATTATATTAAATTTTGCTGGGTAAATGTTTCTTTGTGTAATTCTAACTCCTTTTCCTTCTGGTATATAATATTCTAAGCCCTCCAGTTCTTTAATCTTTTGGAAGCTACCAAATCCTATGTAATCCTGATGGTAGCTTCATGATATTTGAGTTGTTTCTTCTTGGTTGTTTGCAATACTTTCTCCTTAATCTTTCAGCTTGGGAATTTGACTATGATATTCCTGGGAGTTTTCATTTTGGGATCTCTTTCAGGCAGTGATTAGTGAATCATTTCAATTTCTATTTTGCCCTCTGGTTCTAATACATAAAGGTAGTTGTTGTTGTTTTTTAATGATTTCTTAAAAGATGTTGACCAGGCCTTTTTTTTTAATCATGGCTTTCATGTAGTTCAATAATTCTTATATTATCTCTCCTGGATCTATTTTCTAAGTCAGTTGGTTTTCCAAGTTAAAATAAAAATCTCCAGAAGCAGATGGACTTGCAAGTGAAATCTATTGAACATTCAAAATACTACTTACTCTAATGCAATTTAAGTTCTTGGCAAAAATAGAGGAAAAAAAAAAGAGGTATCCTACCAAATTCCTTTTAAGAAGCAAACATGGTCCTAAAGCCTAAAGCAGGAAGAGATAAAGCAGAAGGGGGGGAAATTATAGATCAATACTGCTAATACTAATGCTAAAATATTAGAAAATAGGCTTTAGCAAAATATTTGAAAGATTATTGTAATCAGTTTAGATTTTTACTAGATTTGCAGCTTATTCAACATTAGGAAAACTATAAATATAATGAACATAATAATAATCCCAAAATAAAATCACGTGGTTCTGTCAACAGATGCAGAAAAGGCTCTTTTCCAAAATGCTATACTCGTCTACATTTTAAAAACAATGCTAGAAAGTATAAGAATAAATGAACCTTACCTTAATATGATAAACAATATCTATCCCATACCAATCAGTCTACCCAAAAATTACTTTATAGAGCTAGAAAAAATAGTGACAAAATTCATTTGGAGAACAAAAGGTCCAGAATATCAAGGCAATTAATGAAAAGAAATGCTAGGGAAGGTGGCCTAGCCATACCAGATTTTAATCTGTATTATAAAGCAGCAGACATCAAAACTGCTTGGTACTGGCTGAGGAATAGAGTAGTGGATCAGTGGAATAGATGGGGTACAAAAGACTCAGTAGTCAACGCTTATAGTAATATACTGTTTGATAAGCCCAAAGACCCCAGTTTTTGGGATAAGAACTCACTATTTGACAAAACCTGCTGGGAAAATTGGAAAATAGTATGGCAGAAACTGGGCATAGACCATCATCTAGCACTGTACACCAAAGTCAAGTCTAAATGGGGGCATGATCTAGGTAAAAAGGCTGATACTGTAAATAATCTGGGGAAGCAAAGAATAGATTACCTGTCAGATTTATGGAGTAGGGAAGACTTTATGACCAAAGAAGAGTTGGAGAGCATTATAAAATGCAAAATGGATAATCTTGATTACATTAAATTGAAAAAGTTTCTGTACAAACAAAGCCAATGTAACCAAGATTAAGAGGGAAGTGGGAAATTGGGAAAGAATTTTTACAACCAGTGTCTCTGATAAAGGCCTCATTTCTAAAATATACAGGGAATTAAGTAAAATCTATAAGAATACAAGTCATTCCCCAATTGATAAATGGTCAAGGCATATGAACAGGCAATTTTCAGAGGTGGAAATTAAAGATATCTAGATGCATATGGAAAAATGCTCTAAATCACTATTTATTTGAGAAATGCAAATCAAAACAACTTTGAGGTACTATATCTCACCAATCAGATTGGCTAAGATGACAAAACAGGAAAATGACAAATGCTGGAGAGGATGTAGAAAAATTAGAACACTAATGCATTGTTGGTGGAGTTGTGAACTGAGACAACCATTCTGGAGAGCAATCTGGAATTATGCCCAAAGGGCTATAAATAATTGCATACCCTTTGACCCACTAATACCACTTCTGGGGTTGTATCCCAAAGAGATCAAAGAAATGGGAGAAAGATCCATATGTACAAAAATATTTATTGCAACTCTCTTTATAGTGGCAAAAAACTGAAATTAAGGGGATGCCTATCAATGGCAGAATGGCTAAACAAGTTGTAGGATATGAATGTAATGGAAGCTATAAGAAATGGGGAGGAGATGGTCTTCATATTTACCTGGAGAGGCTTATACAAACTGATGCTAAGTGAGAAGAGCAGAACCAGGAAAAATCTGTACACAATCACAGACACATCATATGTGTGATTACCAACCTTGATAGACTAGACTCTTCTCAACAACGCACAGTTATAAGACAGCTCTACAAGTCTCAGGATGGAAGGAGATATCTACATTCAGAGAAAGATTTAGAAAGAACAGAGTTTAAATGGAGACTGAAGCAATCTACATGCTATTGTTCTTTTCCATATTTGGTTTTCTTTCTTTTTTCCCATTGTTCACTCCATTGGTTACAACTCTTCTATACAACCAGACATGCAATGTCCAATGTGAAAGTATTTGCAGATCCTATACTTGATTGCATGATGCCATGGCAGGGGGAAGGCAAAGGCAGGGGAGAAAATTTGAAACTCAAAGGATTGTGAAACCGAATTTTGTAAACTAATAGTAAATAAACAAATCAATTTTTAAAAATTTTTAGAAACCCAATATCAAAAGTCAAGAACTCTCTCCGTAGTGGAGAACCACTTAGGAGTCTTCCCAATAAGATCAGGGATAAAGTAATCTTTTTTCACCACTACTACTTAACAGTTTTTGAAATGTTACCTCCAGCAATAAGACAAGAAAGAAATTGAGAGATTAGACAAAGTGAAAACAAAATTACAACTATTTGCCAATGATGTGATTTACTTTGAGAATACTAGGAAGCCAATTAAAATGACCTAAAAATGATTAATAATTTCAGTAAAGATACAGGACATGCAACACATTAAGCAAACAAAAATCATTAGCCTTATTGTATGTCATTAACAAAACCCTGTTGGAAAAGATAGGAAAAGAAATCACATTTCGCACCTACAAAAATGTATAAAATAGCTGAAACTCCATCAATATTCTTAGGACATTCTTAGGCAGCAAGTAATCATGACCTCAAAAGACTGAAAATAAAAGATAACTCCTACCTCTTTGCAGAGAAAATTTGGATTAGAACTACAGGATGACAAATGCATTCTCAGACAGGACCAATATGTTGATTTGTTTTGCTTGAGTATTCATGTGTTACAAGGAAGGGCTTCAAGCCAGGGTTGTGGGAGAGGTAGATTAGTGGGTAGGGATAGACAAAAATAGATTAATAAATGAATGAAAAAGATATATATTGTGTACTTGCCATAAGAATCAGGAATCCAAATAGAAAAAAAAATAGGATAACCCCTACTCTCAAGGAGCTCACCGTCTAATTGGAAGAAACATATTAAAGACAATTTAGCTTCAGGGAAGATGGAAAGACCCTGAAATCCTATAGGTGCAGCAATGAATCAGATGGCGAGACCCAGAGGTTACACAGGTAGTTGAAATCACAGTGCCACGGGACTATAGGGCATGGAGGCAGGACAGATGGTAAAGCCTAGAGGACCTTGGGAGGCAGTGAAAGGCAGATGGTTGGACCTGGCATTCCTTGATTTTATCAGATGCAAAATGAGCAATCAAGCAGACAAGATGAAGGTGGAAGGCAAGATGTGAGGGTGCTCCACATAGTGTCAGCTCTTCTTCTTACCCAGACATCCTAGATGGATTCTGGGATGTCCCTGAACCAAGGAGGTAAAAAACACATGTAGAAAGGGACATAAATTTAGATAATACCTTATTAAACTTTGTGTATGTCTATATAAATATATTTCTTTTCTAAAAATCCTTTCCCCTGTTTTTTGAATCTTTGATAATTTGTGCTTACTGATGATTTTTAAGTTCATAACAAAAAATCTTGGAGCCAACATGGTGGGAGTAAAAGCATGAACTTGCTTCAGCTTCTGCTCCAACCACCTCCAATAATGGTAAAAAAAAAAAATCACTCTAAATAAATTTTAGAGCTACAGAACCCACAAAGTGACAGAGAGAAACAAATCTCCTGCTGAAGGCAGCCTGGCAGGCTGACAGGAAGGATCTATCTCACCAGACTGAGAGCCAAGTGCAGTCTCACATGAGCAGTGGTCCCAGACCTGGGGCAGCCCAACCAGCCTCACAGACCAGCCAGAGCAGACTTCAGGAGAGTGAATCACCAGCAGCTGTGGCAGTTTCCAGACTTCTCAACCCATAAAAGCCAAAGAGAAAGCAAAAGGTCAGTGGGGAACTCTGTTGGAACTGAGCGATAGAAGAGCATGGTCAGGTCCCTGCGCCTGGGGCGAGAGGTAGCAGAGGTGCAGCAGATATATCTGCTGCCACATGGCTGCCTCTGGAGCTCCTGGCCTGTAGATAGTAGGGGAACCAAGTGACCATTCAGAGGGTAGTGACTCTTGCTTTGACCTGCTTAGATCTGGTTCACAGTCTTGGGTGGTGGTCCTGGGGTATGTGACCAGTGTGCCAGAGCTTGTGGTGGCTGTAGAGAGGGCACCCTCCTCTTAAGAGGCAACTGTGAAAACCCCAGCAATTTGGGACATAGCTCTCTGCACTCTGGAAGCAGAATTCTACTGTGGCAAAGAGCTCGAAAGTCAAGCAATTAGCTGGCAAGATGAGCATGCAGAAGAAGCGCAATTAAGTTCATAACAAAAAAGGATTTTTTGTTTTAAAGACAGAGTATCCAGATCCTCTCTGTCGATAAGAACCAAGTCTAAAATAGTTCTTGTTGCTTTCTCTACTTTTTTGGAAAGCTATAATTATCATGATGTCAAGCCACAAATGTATTACCTATTGTTGGGTCAGAAAGAACTTCAGCAATTGTGCAAATAATTCATGTTCTACAATACTTCTTGATCAAATCTCTGTACCAAGTTTGTGATTTTTTTCTGAACTTTCCATCTAACATACTTATATGTTTATTTTTTGTCTCTCCACCAAACCTTCCCCATCCCTGGTACAATTCCTTGCACATTCCTTGAATGTTTTTATTGTTGCTATACTTGTATTACTTGCACTCAGCATAGTTCCTTGCAAACAGTAAGTATTTAATATATGTATGCTGATTCAATTGGGAGAAAACTTCCTCCTTTTGTCCAAATGGTCTTTAGTTTAGTTTTTTATGCTGCTTCTCTTTCTTCCTTTGCAAATCTCATTCCAATGCTTTCAGCCATCTGGTTTGTGAATTTCTTCACAAGTTTATCTTCTTAATAGATAATGATGCTCCATTCAAACATTTTATCTATGAACCTAATCCTATCAAAAATTAACAAGGTCAAATTTTTCTATTCCTATTGGATCACTAGTTTATCTTGAGATAATTTCATTTTTATCTTTGTCTCCTCCATCATAGCACAGTCCCTGGCACTTAAGAAGTATTTGATAAATGTTTGCTGATTCTTGTGTGTGTGTGTGTGTGTGTGTGTGTGTGTGTGTGTGTGTGTGTGTATAAGACCATAGGTTTTATTGTCTCCTTTCCTAGGATTCTGTCTCCTCTTTATTTTTGTATGTCTCTACTGTTGTTCTTTCTCTTACACAATAGCTAATTTCTATGGTATCTAGTTTGGTCAAATAATTGTCAGGCTCTCAGCATGGAGCCTGAAACATAGTAAGCACAGTATAAATGTTGGCTATTGTTATTATTACACACATAAGCATTTTTTTTTACTCTCCCTTTATTTTCAGTTTAACCCTATGGATCACATTTTTAAGCAAATATATTTTAACCAGCCCTGTTGATAGCTATACTCTATCCCTGACAAAAGACCCAGGATCCTGATATTTTAAATCCTAGTTCATAAATCTTTTCCTAAACAGAATTTTTGTAATCAGCTATTTGCTTACTGGATATGTTTTTCTTTTCCAAAGTTTCTGCCTTCTGTCAGTAGTACTGATGGAAACACTACCTGTGTTCCTATGGTCTCCAGTTTCTTGCTCAAGAATCTATAACATTTCCTATATTACTCATATCTATATATTGATCACCACAGGAATCACCAGAAACTTAGAAGTCATCAGGTTTGAAAAAAAATCTTAGGTATCTTTCTTTCATGTCTTGGGAAGACTACAGAATTTCCTGTTGCTAAAAGTGTTTAAGGACTGGACCTGTAATTTCTCTATTATAGGGAAGTCCTTAGGTGAGGAAATTTCCTCTATCCTTGCAGGCTGGCAGCTTCTCTGCAACATATAGCCTTATGAGAGTCGCCCAGAGCACCAAGAGATTCAGTGGTTTGCCCAGAGTCACATAATTGGTATATGTCAAAGGAGGAACTTGAACTCAGGTCTCCTTCACTTCGAGGTTAAATAGGTCATGCTATCTCTCCTAATACTACGAATACCAAGTCAAATGCTAGCTGCTGGAGAAGGAAATGGCAAAGCGCTCCAATATCTTTGCCAATAAAACCCCAAAAGGGATCACAGAAGTGGGACATAAGTGTAAAGACTGAACAAGAAGAACAACAAATGACAGCTGTCTGCATATTTCACTATTAAGTGCTAATGGTATAGTTGCCCAAGGAAAGAGCAGCAAAAATAAAACCCAAATGTAGGCTCAATCTAAATTGAGATTGTCTGTGATCTGGATGCTTCCATGCCTGGTGCAAGCAATTCATGGGGCATTAACCTTTTAACATTTGATTGAGGAGAGGACTCTGAAAGGTTTCCATTTGGTTTGGAGGGGAAAGATGATGCAATCTTTGGCCTTGGGGTGGGGCAGTATCCTAAGGTCCTACATCCAGACAGGTTAGATATGGGTGAGAAGCAGGCTCAGGAAATTAAATTTAGGAGTCTGATGTAGTAGTCTTTAGACGTAACTCCACACTTTCCTATCACACCCCGTATCTGGACTTCCTCATATCTATCACATCCATTTTTTCTTAAAAGTTCTTCCTTAAAATTTTCCTTTAAAAGATATCAAAGCTATCCTTGACTCCTAATTGGCTCAGGGGGGTAAAGTCAGACTGTAAGCATAACTTCCTACTGGCCTACAGAAAAGTGAAGGCACTAATATTACCTGCTTCTCTCTGCGTTTCTAATTGACAACACAACTTCAGGGAAGCCATGCCCAGCTGAATCAATGCTCTGTGTTTATTAAATATCCTTTTTCTGCTTTGAATACCATTCCTTGTTACAGCTAAGTAAGTCTCCTCTGTTAACTGTTAGATGTTTTACAAGTGTCTCATTTCATTGCAGTCTTGAGCCTGAATTATCAGACCTGAGTCAGGCTAAGCCTATTACAGAATGCATCATATGCTTGTGTGTGTGTTTCTGTGTCTGTCTGTGTGTGTGTGTGTGTGTGTACTTTGTGCAAGTGCACATCATGAACACATATAAATGCTATATAAAAATATGTACATATATGATATATAATTTTATTATTATATGCTATAATTTATATTATTTCATAGGGGCAGCTAGGTGTCACAGTAGATAGAGTGCCATACCTCCCGAGTTCAAATCTGGCCTCAGACACTTACTAGCGGTGTGACCCTGGGCAAGTTACTTCACCCTGTTTACCTTAGTTTCCTCATCTGTAAAATGAATTAGAGAAGGAAATGGCAAACCACTACAGTATCTTTGCCTAGAAAACCCCAAAATGAGTCACAAGGACTCAGACATGGAGGCAGCTAGGTGGTGCAGTGAAGAGAGCAAGACCCTGGAATTAGGAGAACCAGAGTTCAAATATGACCTCAGGCATTTAATTAACACTTACTAGTAGTGTGACCTCGGGCAAGTCACTTAACCCCAATTGTCCTACTTCCCCCCTCCAAAAAGCAAAAACAAAAACAAAAAAAAACAAAAAAAAAGACTCAGACATGAATGAAACAGTCAACAACTACGTCATTTTATATTATATATTATTCCTTTTTTCAAGTAGCAAAAGACTAGATGTGTATGTGTATGTATGTGTATATGCATATATACGTGTGTATATGTATGTATGTATATTTGCTTTAGGACTAGATGGTGGACATTTCCCTGACTCTTTTGTTCTCTTGCTACAGCCCCCTGGCAGATAAAACTGGTGAAACAGACAAGAGATAAGTCCCAGATATGGGCAGCATTGGATTCCCCAGGGCTCTGAAGGTCTCAGAATATAATACCATGCACCCATATCGTTAGGGATGGTTTGAACTCAGACAGGTATCCTGGTAGTTCAGATTTTATATTGGGGAAAAAATGAGGGGCTCATCAATCTTTCAACGGTTAACAAGAACAGCAACAAAAGGCTTACTTAGCCACAGCATAGAAAGGACATTTGATGAGGACACTCTAGCACTTACATTAGGCTTTCTTAGTCTCCATCTGGATGGGTCTGGTCAGCAGGGCAAGGTGTGGCAACAGTGAAGATAGCCTCTGGTCAGTCAATCAGTGAAATGTTTATTAAGTTCCTACTACATGCCAGGCACTTCACCCTCAAGGATCTTACCTAGAATACACCTCCAGTTGTATGAATGAAAGAAGTCCCCTGTCCTCATAGCTAAGTCTTCTTCAGACTAATATTTTGTTTAATCAGGGGCACTAACCAGTTCTGGTTTTATTTCTGATGGATCGACCATCCTTAAGCTAATATAGAAAGAAGCTTTCATACAACAGTCTACTATTTGGCGGAGGGAAGTCAGGTAGAAGCGAGGGAACCATGCCATGGAATTGATTAGGAGATCAGAAGAGGAGGAGAATGATTTTTTTTGCCAAGAGTTCCAGGCTAGGGGACTGTGTCCAGCTCTTTCGCCATCTTGCGCAGACTGGGTCTGACCTCTCTCTTGCTTGTCTGCTTTCCTATTAATGCATTTCTATCTTGCTCGAAGGAGTGGTATCTGGGGGCCAATTACAGCCCTGTAGCTAACACTGAAGATAATTACGTTTTTGCTCCTCAGCACATGCATATCTCTGGTGTCTGTCAACCCAGTGATCCCTAGGCAGCTATCTTCTGCTAACTCAGCTCTGGCAGGCAGGACCTTCGCCTGATTTCTGAAACCTCCCTCTATCCTGCTTCGTGCCTCCCTGCCTTAATTCCCTCCTTTCTTATCCTTGCTTCTATTCAAGGCTGCTCGATCTACACAGGTAGATAAAGTAAGCATTTGTGTCAATTCAACTGCTAACTTAGGCCCAGAAGGAACTACTACATTGGGGAAAATGGTGGAGTTTTTGCCTCTTGTTTTTCTAATGTATCAAATGGCAAGATTTTTTTATCCACATCATTTACCAGATAATTGTTCAATTCTACATTTTGCTTTGCCTTTAGAGACCCAGATTTAGTCCTCAATAAAAAGAGATCCATTTCCTCCTTATTCTATTCAAACCAAGGGGAGTCTATCTTTCTGGGCTGTTCTCATTGACCTCCCTTTCTAATAACCAGAAAGCAGCAAGGTGCATCTGGCTACAACTATCTCTGACAGTATCTGTCTGAACATCAGGTAGCTGGCACTCCTCACCTCTACCCCTACCCGCAAAGGAAAGAAGAAGCAGAGGTAGAGAGAAGAAGAGTGTCTCACACGTCTGGAACACTACTAGAGGCGAAATGTGAGCAGAGGTTGCCACGTTATTCTGATGTTCTTGACTCTCTCTGGATTCAGGTCAACCACTCCAAAATCAACAGCTAGCACAGAAAATCTTGCTGTAGGTAAGATTTGCTTTAAACTATTCCTGCCCTACTCCAGAGCAATGCTCCCCGCCTGCCCAGCATTATTCCCCATTATACTCCACAGGCTTCTGCCTCAGCCTTGAACTCCAAACTAAACTTACCTGTCCAGTGTGACATTTCCTGAGACTCTCTGAGAGAGCTCACTAAAACCTAATGGATTAGTCCAATGGGAAGAGCCCTGGCTTTAGAGTTGGAGGAACTGTGTTCAAATCTTCTCTCTGTCACTCACTGCCACTTACTACCTGTGTGACTTTGAGCAAATCACGTAGTATCTCTGAACCTCAGTTTCCTTATCTTTAAAATGAAGGATTTAGACTATGTGGTCTCTACGGTCCCTTCCCACTCTAAAAATCTCATGATCCTATAAATCAGAACTACAATAAGCAATAGGTGCTAATGGTTAATTACTCCCAATACCCCTTTCACTGGGCCATCTCCAGGTCTCCTCAACTATAAAATGGCGATAATAACAGCCACTACCTCCCAGGGTTGTTGGGAGGATCCAATGTGGGCCTTATTAAGTGCTTAGCTGGTGTCTGGTACTTAGTAGGTGTTTAATAAGTACTTATTTCCTTCTTTCCACCTAAAGTTCAACCCTATTACCAGTAGCAGATATCTTAGAGATCTTTTTGTATTACATGACACACTGACTTTTACATAGGGATAGTAACTAGATCTATAATTTCACTGGAAAAGGGAACCCAGGATAAAGAAACTCTCTCTACTAATGCCCCTTTTCTGCAACTTCTAGTCTTAAAGAGTAGCCTAAAGCAACAAGAATTTAACTGGCTTGCTCTGGATACCACAGCCAGTATGGATCAGACACTTAAATCCAAGAATTTCTAACTCAAGGGACACCTCTCTATTCACTACTCCATGATGCTGACCTTTTAAAAATGCTTTACATATGTAACATGTAATCTAGAATCACAGCTCTAGGATGAATCCACTGTGTTGAATTTGGGTGACTTCTCAAAAATTCAATTCAACAAACATTTATTAAGTATCTGTTATTTGTCAAACATGGTCCTTCAGATTAGGGATATAAAAGAAAAAATAATTGTCCTTCCCTTTAAGGAGTTTCCATTCTATAGGGAAAAACAGCACATACATAGAAAATTAAATACAATAGACATGACATAATCAGAAATGGAAATTGAAAGTTTTGTTAGGTAATTTGATATTCAATGGGGATAAATGTCAAGTCTTACTCTTGGGTTCAAAAAATAAATTTCACATGTACAGGAAGAGGGATACATGGTTATGTAGCAATTCCCACTTGATGAGGGGTTGCCTGAGGCCATAAGCCTTTCATTATAGCTAAGCCCAGATCTCTGTTACTCTTAACCTAGCCTAGCCCTCCATTGTCCAATTACTTCCCACTCTTGATCCTATCAAAATATCTATACCCAAATCTGTTACCCTTAAACTAGGCTAGCCCTCCATTGTCTGTCATCTCCAGGTAGTCTTTAGTTATTTCCCACCCTTAATCTCATTCCTGGAGTCTGACCTCAGACCTGGTCAAGATCCTCCTTAGACTCCTCCTCAAGACCCTTCCCAAATCCCTCTTCTAGACCACCCCTAGGTCCCTCCCACAGTCTTTCTGTATATAAGATCCATCCTGCCTCCATGAGGCTTCTGAGACGCCTTCTGTGTCAGATTGTTCTGACCTTCTTGTCAATACAAGCTTCACAAATACTTAGGCTCCTTAAGAGTCTACCCATTATGGTGAATCTTTAATAAACTTATTTTTCTTTGGCTGAGAGAAGGCTTGAGTCGAATTCATTCAGCAGGATCTGGCATGTCAGTATTTTGGGGTCTCAAGTGCCCCTAAGACCCCAAACCTCAACAGTCCTAACAGAAGAGAAATTTAACAATACAATGAGGATACCAGAGGCATGAGAGGGACACCAGAGGGATGGAACTGACTTGGACAGTCAAGAAGGAAATTTCACCCCAGGCAGCATACAACTAATTCAGAATCACTGGACTTTTGAAGGCATTCAAAGGACAATTGATTATCTTGCCAGTGATACTAACAATGATAATGTTGATTTAATTATCAGTTTCCAAACTCCAAGTGAAAGGTGGGGAGGTGTAATTTGTTCGTCCTTCATTTAGAAGAGGACCAATGACATCCTAGGGTGATGTCGTGATTGGCATGTGAATTGGATTAAGTGAGGCAGAGTTACACAAAGTGATTAGTCTCTCTCTTCCAGGGTCAACATAGTCCAATGGCAGGACAAAAGTCAAGATGACTGGTGATGGAGGCAATGGATGACCTTGGCATCTTCTACATCTGACCAGGCTCTGAGCGTTCTGCAGCACCTGCTTCAGCCACCTTCATGGCCATTGGAACAAATTGTTCTTATCCACCCATTCTACCAAGAGAAGCAAAAAATATATAATAAAATGTATATAATTTTATACACATTTTCTTTGATCTCGTTTATAGGTTTGGTGTGCATAGCCCTTTACTTTTTTAAAAATTACTTTTTAAATTCTTCAAGGTTCAAGGATGTCCCATAATTGTACTATTCTTTGATCTAGTGTATAAATCCATGTTAGTCTATGTCATTCATAACTCTCAGATTAATGATATCCAGTCTTCCCGTTTACAAACCTCTTTCCCCCCACTCCAGATTGAACCCTTACCCCTTTTAGTCATTCTTCACATAGAAATTTCTCTTTATCATTTTCTTTGACATCCCAGAAATAAGCATTCCTATTTCCATTGCATCCTTCATGTATTTCTTGCTATCCCTAACTGACTTCTAAGCTCTCTTCCTACTCAAGATTCTATGATTCTGTACTGCAAGGATATTTGTATGACCTTCTAACAAGGAAAGATGCCAATCATAGTGGCTTTTCTGGGTGGTGTGTGTGTGTGTGGGGGGGGTTATGTAGATATATTTGAAGGGATATGATTTGACCTGTGGTATTATCAGAAATGGTAATAATGTTGTGTTATAAAGGAACTCTCATATTTAATGGTATGAAATAGCCATCAGATGGTACAGAAAGTTCATTTTCATTTTGCCAGGTGCCAGTCCTAAAGATTCTTTGAGAGAGGTTCAATTAACAACTCAAACTTGAATATACATCTGAAGAGGAAAAGGATGGATCGGGATGCCTCACTGTTCCATTGTCTGAATAGGGAAGAATGCCTTCCAGAGGGAGTGTCAGTCTCTTCCGTCCCTTGGGCCATTTTCTAACACCATACCCTAGACAGCTTGAAACATTTTTGAGTGTGGCAAGCAAACTGGATTGCTTTTAATGCACTCATAAGAGGGCACTTTAGTTAGAAAAGCCATTCTCACCCCCTCCTATCTGTTAAAGCCTAGGAGGCTCTAAATGGAACCCCTGTTGTTTTTTGTCTATAAAACATGCTGCAACATAAAGCCTTGGAAAACTCGATGAGATTTCTGCAGCATGTTCACACAGCCTCATTGAATCTGTGTGTGGTTTTGAAGCTCACATGGGTCTCTAGTCCCCAGCAACTTTTTTAAAATGCCAACTTTAAATTTTTTTCTAAAAAGGAGAGAAGAAAACTTTGAAGGACTGATAAGGGATTGTGATGAAAATGTGAGAAACTGATTTTGTCAGCCTTCAATGTGTCCAAAGGTTCAATTTAGGAGAAGAAAAAAAACACGAGGATTGGGTGAATAGCCTGGCTTTGTTGTGTTTTGTGGAGGTTTTTGGTTGTTTTTTTTTTCCACCACATACAGCAGCTTCGGAAAGGGAGGGGGAGCCTCAGTAAACACAGCATGAATTAATCTGCATCAAAATGCTTTTACCTGTATCAAAGAGGCAGAATGGTCAATCACCCCAGCCAGTACACTGCAAAGACTTGGATGTCTGTCGGGAAAATGCTTCTGAGACTGTTACAATGGAAACATGTCAAGTCCCCCAGCTCTGCCTCGAGAAGGCATTTCTCCCACCATTCTAGCATCAATCAGCACAGGCAGCCAAGCCTCTGGGTCGAGGTGGCAGTGCGGGAACAACATCCCTTTGCCCAGAAGACAGAGCATCCCTGCGCCCGGACCACAGAGTATCCCTATAGCAATCCCTGCATAGAGAAATTTTGGACCCCCAATACAACGAGAAGTACTGCTTCAGTAAAAGTTCTACTTACCAAAAAAAAAAAGTTTTTACACCAAAACCTGACCCCCTTCAGTAACTGATTACACTAATTTTCAGGGTATATATTAATCACTTCTTTTGCTCAAGACTGACTACGGGCTTTTGGAGGAGGGAGAAGGAATTGGAGAAGAGGAAAACTAATTAAAGCAATATTCCTCTTATTACTAAAAATCATACTACTTCCCTCCTCACTACGAGCTCCCAAGTTGTTGGGGATTCCTTTATTCTGTGGAGGATCTGGGTGGCTTGGTAATGCTTTAGCTTGCAGCTCACTTCCTCCTTGAAAACTGTGGTCACCCCCTGAAGCCTATTTTGAAAGGCATTGGGAAACCCAGAGATCATGGCCTGTGGCCCTCCTCCCCCCTACCCCAACCCCACCCCCTCATTCAGCACCAACAGCTGGCCTCAAAAACCAATTGGAGCCGCCCAATACAATGTGAATATTCCCCCTGGGCTTCTGAATCTTGTTCCTTATGGGTTGCAAGCAGGAGATTCGAACTTTTCAAAATGGCAAATGTAAATGGCTTCACTGTAAATGGTTATCTGGCATTCACAACACAAAACAAGCATTTGAATATTTATTGTGAGCACAGCAGCATTTTGCAGAGCACACACAAAGATCTCTTACCACAATTATCTTGTTCCAGCTTTAAAATATTAGCTGTCACTTCTTTAATGGAGCTTGTGAGAAAGGAAAAGTTTCTCTTTCTTTAACTCTTTTTTTTCTGAACGCAATTACCACCTCATTCATAGCTCTTTGTGGCCACCTAATCTTGCTGATTGTGTCTGTGACATGGCCACAATGGGACATGACTGACGTACCTGACAGCTCTGACTACTGACAGAATAGTCACAATGAAGAACAGCGCTTTGCAGGATGAGTACTACCTACCGCTAGCCATGGAGAAAGACTATGGAGGGAAGGTAGAAAAAAGGAGAGGGAACAGAGGGGGCCATTTCAACCACTTTGCTAACCCCTGCTGATTTTTTTTTCTTCCTTTTAACATCAGAACCCAATAGCATGGAAGAGCAAGGGCTCCTTGTACACATCTACCTAATTCACCCATTGTTGACTGAATGCAGAACATCCCCACGAATATTTTAATTACGAATTACTAAAGTCAAAAGAGCAAGTATGGAGACCTGCCTCACAAGCAGGCCTTGAAACACCAATTTGTCTTCCCCTGGCTTCTTTGTGTTTTGCTGTGTTGCAAATTCCTGGTTGTCTTTCAGTTTGCCAGGTAGGTAGCAATGCATTATGCCCAAGAAAGATGTCAACCATGTGGCATCTCCACTCATGCTTTCAATTCCCATGTAGGTTAACAAATTTTTTAGAGGCCTCTGGAGAAAACGATGACAAATATTCACCCTCTTGAAATCACATGGCTATAACACAAACATGCACACAGCCCCCAACAAAAGCAAAAGACAAAATGAGTTCATAATCTATTACAGTTTCTGTCCATCTTCTGTCTGATCCCTAACTTCCCTACCTGTTCATGCCCATGGGAATACACTTCGTTACTTTAGGGATTAAGCACCTCTGATGTTTATCCAAATCCTACTGCTTTAGGTCAGTCTTCTCTTCTAACATCCTTGGTAAATGCTCTTCTGCTTTTATTCTGTTTCATAAATGGGACATGCAAGTTAAGCATGGAAAGTTGTTTTGTTTTTTTTTAATGCAAACTGGTTTTCTGGGGTAAAATTTTTCCAGTCCCTCACACATCATCAGAATCCAAGGGAGTTTTGAACTTCCTTTCATAACGAGTAGGGTAAGTGACGATAGTCTTTTTCATCTTTGTGTGATATAAATACCGCAATGTGTTGGGGGCCAGTGGAAAATCCTAGTGTTTTGTGATAACACCTGGTCATGTCTTACAATATCTTATCGGAACATATCGTGGCTGGCCAACTTCCTTGCATATCGTTTCCTGGAATGTTTTATCTCACTGGAACATCCTGC
>CM053580.1:415836627-415856175 GCA_028627135.1 Pseudochirops cupreus | reverse complement strand
GAAAAGTGACATAGGAGAGAATAGACTGGGGGAGGGGGGGGACACACTGGGATGGCTCTTTTGGGGTGGTGGGTGGGGGAAAGAGGGAGAGAAAATATGTAACTCAAAATCTTGTGGAAATGAATGATGCAAACTAAAATAAAATTTAAAAAAAAATTCTCAGCAGCTCTGGATGGCCCTCAGACTCAGCATAAGTTTCAGCTAGTTCCCAGAATCAAAATCATTTCATTCAGGTTCTCCAAATCAAAATCATTCTCTTCAGCTGTGGGGGAGGGAGTTTTCCTCTTGAGCTTTCCTCTTCAGCCTTCCCAGCAGCAGCAGCTTCTACTTCCATGGAGCTTGCTCCAAGAAAATCTGTTTTTCCTTATATACACACAGCACTAGCTTCCTGTTTCAGCCAACCCCTTCCTGTTATGTCAGCAACAGGGATTCATACCTTCTTTTTCATTAACAGAGGCTTGATTAATTACTTAGTGCTAAATACCTGTTACCTTTGCCAATACAAAGGGATGTTCAAATTACATCACCATTACAGTGAGTGAGCGTGTGTGTGTGTGTGTGTACGTGTTTTTATGTTTTAATGACAGCAGAGCCAAAATGGTAGAGTAGTAAGAATTACAGTGAGCTTCTCCCCCTAAAAAATTTCTCCAGACATATCTAGGAAATGGACTAGACTTGATTTTTCCAGTCCAGGTTACTATAGAAAGAGAAGTCTGCTGACACTGGGGATAGGTTTGCATCAGAATTGTCCTGCTCAGAACAGTTTAGCACCCAAGGAGAGGCTGTGTGCCCCAGCAGTGGGAGATCCCAGAGTACTGTGACCTTGTTCATGTGTGAGAACAGTTCCAACCTGCACCTTTGTCACTCACAACTCAGTGCTGGTTTATCCAGGGTGGACTGAGAAAGGGATTTGCACCCAGGGCATGGAGGGGTCATAGGCCCAAGGCTCTGTACTAAAAAGAGAAACAAGTTCAGAAAAACAAGGAACAGCAGTGTGACTTGAAACTCAGGAAAACAGCAGTGTGTCTAAACTCCAACTTCTAGCCTAGTCTGAATTCTACAAAGGAATAACCAGTGCAGGAATCCCAGATCAGAAGGAAGTTTCCAATTTTGCCACTCTGAGCCAGCAGCACTTTGTTTATTTTCTGGTGGCTCAGGCCTAAAGGTAGGTCAGGAACTTCCCTAACTCAAATGGGAAGGAAAGGAGGATAGCAAATAACTGTAAAACAGATGACTTTTAGAGCACTGTTAGCTTTCAAGTCCCCAGCCTGAATTATTCCCAAGATACTGAACCAAAATAAAGCGTAACCCCAGCAACAAGACCAAGGCCAGACTTCTAGAAGTATACAGAGGCCAATCCTTAATATCAAATTAGAAATTGGGAAGAAGACTGGATGAATGCGCAAACCAAAAAAAAAAATCCCACTATAAGAAAGCTGATATATTGACGGAGGCCTTCAAAACACAAACCCAGAAGACAGTATCTCAAATATCTACAAACAAAAACTCAAAAAAACCAGGCCCCTCCCCGCCAAAAAAAACTAGTTGGGCCCAAATTCAACTAGAGTTGTTGGAAGAGATAAAGCAAGAATTTAAAACTTTTTTTAAACAAATTTAATGGGAGTACTAGAGGAAAAAAAATTGGAAAAAAAGATGAGAATTTTGGAAGAACTAGACAGGGAATTAACAACTTGGCCCAAAAGATACCAAACTATTTCCAAACAGTGAACTCCTTGAAAATCAGAATGGAAAATGAAAACCATGAAACATAAAGAAAAACTAAAACAGGCAAAAGACTGGAGGAAAAAGTAAATGTAAGATATATCACAGCAAAAACAACTGATCTGAAAAAAAAAAGATTGAGTACGAAAAAATTTAAGAATCTTTAGACTACCTGAACATCATGAACCAAACAGAAGAAGCCTAGACTTTATATATCCCTAACTTAAACCCCCCCCAATTTCATATGTCTTAGAACCAGAGGACTAAATAAAAATAGAGCCTGTCAGTCATTTCTTGAAAGAAAATGCAAAGTGAAAACTCCTAGGAGCATTATAACCAGAGTCCAGATTCCAGATCAAAGAAAAAATTATTGCAAGCAGGCAGAAAGAATTCAAGTACTGAGGAACCACAGAGAATCCCACATATGATTTAACAGCCAACACTATAAAGGGCATAGAGAGCTTAGAATATGAAATTCTAGAGGGTAAAGGACATAGACTTATGGCCAAGAATAAATAACTCACCCACCAAAACTGAGTATATAATCCTGGGGGAAGGGGGGGTAATTGATTTTTAATGAAATAGAAGACTTCTAGGCATTTCTGATCTATACAGTCTGTACTAACAAGGAGAGAGAATGAAGCTGATACTTGAACATCACTCTTCTCCTAAATGGTCAAAGTAGGGACAGAGTTTTATAGAGAAATAAGAATTGACTCCGCAGGGAAATAGGAGGGAAGGGGAATTAGGAATGCACAGTAAGGGATGGATAAGTCTTAAGCAGAACAGATTTTAAGAATTAACAGAAATACAGCTCTTTTTGAGGTGGCAGAGAGTGGGGATCTAAGAGGGTACCCTTGGGGAATTGCTGACCAACTTATGGTAGATAATGTGATGAAACACTTTTCTGTAAGAGTGATGAAGTAAATGGTTTCAGGGAAATCTAGGAGGGCTCATATGAACAGATGCAAAAGAGGTAAATAGAACAGGGAGAACTGTTTATACAATGACAACAATATTGCAAAGACAGACAACTTTGAAAAACAGGATCTGTATTAACGACTGACCATAGTTCCAGAGAACTAATGATGAAACATGCTCTTACTTCGTAATAGGTGAAGGGCTCCAGAGTGCAGAATGAGGCATATGTGTGTGTAAATACACACACATTCCCATTTGGACATGGCTGATGTGGAATTTAGTGTTGCCTAACTACATGGTTGTAGCAGTTTTTTTTTTCTTTTATTCTCAATGGAGGTTGGAAAGAGGGAGAGGTGTATTTTTGCTGATTGAAAAAAATTTTAAATTTTTTTCAAAAATAAAGGGATAGGGGGCAGAGTCAAGACGGTGGTGTAGAAGCAGGAAAACTCCATGGCTTTCCCCACAACAACCTCAAATACCTATAAAATATGACTCTAAACAAATTTTAGAGCTCCAGAATCCACAAAGCGACAAACAAATCTCCTGCTGAAGGCAGTCCAGCAGGCAGAGAGGAAGGGTTCATCACAGCTCACAGGGAGCTCAGCCCAGCCCACATGAACCCACGGTTTTAGCCCCAAGGTGGCCAGGACCAGCTGTGGCTGGAGCAATCGGGAAAGTGGATCACCGTGGCAGTTTCCAGAATTATCAACCCTTAAATGCCGAAGACAAAATAAAAGGTCAGTGGAACTCAGCTGGATTTGGGGGGGGACAGAGGAGCGGGTCTGGCCATCTGCCCCCAGACCCAGAAGCGGCGGAAGTGGAGGCCCTGCAGCTGCCTCCACGTGACTGCTTCAGAGCTCCCAGCCTGCAGATTGCGGGGAGCCAAGCGACCATTCAGAGGCTAAGTGCCCTTGCCTTAACCTGCTTGGATCTGGATTGTGGTCTTGGGTGGTGGTCCTGAGGTGCGTGACCAGTGAGCCAAAGCTGGTGGGGGCTGCAGAGACAACGGCCCCCTAATAGCTCTGGCAACTTCGAAAACCCCAGTGATTTGTTACAAACTCTCCCCTCAGAAAGCAGAGTTCTACTGAGTCCAAAAATCAAGTAATAAATGAGCAGGCAAAGGAAGCAAAGCAAGCCCAGCCATCCAACTTTAGATTTCTTTTTTGGGGACAAAAAGGATCAAAGCATGGAACAGGAGAAAGACAACACAGTCAGAACTCCTGCACCAAAAGCTTCCAAGAAAAATATAAATTGGTTACAGGCCATAGAGGAGCTTAAGAAGGATTTTGAAAACCAAATAAGAGAAGTGGAGGAAAAATTGGGAAGAAAAATTAGAATGGTGCAAGAAAATGAAAAGAGAGTCAACAACCTGACTGAAGAAAATAACACCTTAAAAAATAGTCTAACTCAAATGGCACAAGAGGCCCAAAAAGCCAATGATGTGAAGAATGCCTTAAGAAGCCAAATTTGCCAGATGGAAAAAGAATCTCAAAAGTTGAGTGAAGAGAATAATTCCTTCAGAATTAGAGTGGAGTAAATGGAAGTGAATGACTATGAGAAATCAAGATACTATTAAACAGATCCAAACAAATGAAAAAATAGAAAGCAATATGAAATATCTCATTGGAAAAACCACTGATCTGGAAAAATAGATCCAGGAGAGAGAATTTAAAAATTATTGAACTACCTGAAAGCCATGATCAAAAAAGGAACCTAGTAATCATCCTTCAAGAAATTCTCAAGGAAAATTGCCCTGATATTTTAGAACCAGAGGGCAAAGTAGAACTTGAGAGAATTCACCAATCACCTCTTAAAAAAGATCCCCAAAAGAAAACTCCTAGGAATGTTATAGCCAGGTTCTGGAGTTCCCAGATCAAGGAGAAAATATTACAAGCTGCCAAGAAGAAACAATTTGAATATTGTGGAAACACAGTCAGGATAACCCAGGATCTAGCAGCTTCTGCATTAAGGGATCAGAGGGCCTGGAATGATATTCTGGAGATCAGAGGAGCTAGGATTAAAACCAAGAATCACCTACCCAGCAAAATTTTAATATAATGTTTAATTTTATATAATAATTATATATATATAAGTATATGAATATATATAATTATGTATATAATTTTAATATAATGTTTCAGGGGAAAATATGGTCATTCAATGAGGTGGAGGACTTTCAAGCATTCTTGCTGAAAAAACCAGAACTGATTAGAAAATTTGACATCCAAATACAAGAAGCACGAGAAGGTAAACATGGAAAAGAAATCCATAAGGAACTTTCCAAAGTTGACCTATTTACATGCCAACATGGAATAACAATAATTGTAACTTATGAAACTTTCAAGTATTCTTGATGAAAAAACCAGATCTGGATAAAAAGTTTGACATTCAAATACAAGAAGCATGGCAAGAGAAACAGGGAAAAGAAATCATAAGGAACTTATAAAGTTGAACTATTTACTTGCCTACATGGAAAAACAATAATTGTAACTTCTGAAACTTTTCTCAGGATGAGGAAAGTTGAAGAGAATATAAATGTGTGTGTGTGTATGTATGTATATATGTGTGTGTATATATGTATACGTACACATATGTCTATATAGGAGGGTTTATATGCGTATGAGTACATATGTGAGTTTGTGTATATATATGTACTAGGTATACATAGACAGAGGGCACAGGATCAGTTGAATAGGAAGGGATGATATTAAAAGGTGAAATTGAGAGGTGGGAAAGGAATATAATGAGAGGAGACAGGGAGGGGAGACAGAATGGGGTTAATCCTCTCATATAGAAGAAGCAAAGGATAACTGTTACAGTGGAGGGGAAGAACAGGAAGGCAAAAAGGGTTCAACCTTAGTTCAACCTTACTCTCATTGAATTTGGCTTAGGGAGGGAATGACACTCTAAATTGGGTATCTTGCCCTACAGGAGAGCAGGGGGGAAGGAGAGGAGAGGGAGGGTGATGGAGGGCAGGGCAGGTTGGGGGGCAGGGTTGTTAGAAGCATACCGTTTTGTAAAGGGAGAGGGACAAAGTAGAGACTAGAACGGGGGGGAGGGGCGGGATAGGATGGAGGGAAATATAGTTAGTCTTTTACAGTATGTGCATTGTGAAGATGTTTTACGTAACTACACATATACATATATGGCCTGTGTTGAATTGCTTGTCTTTCCAGTGGAGGTGGATGACGAGGGAGGAAGGGAAAGAATCTAGAATTTAAAGTTTTAAAATAAAATGTTTAAAAATATATACATATATATAATTATTATTATTAATATTTTTATTATTTACATGCAACTGGGAAATGAGATATACAGGAACTGGGGTAGGGAGATTCATCTTGCCCTACCAGAAAGTCAGAGGGATGATGAGGGGGATATAGGAGAGAGCAGATCGTGGGAGGCGGTATATAGTGGGATCGCTGTTTTGGGGGGGGTAGGTAGGGGAAAGACAGGGAGAAAATTTGTAACTCAAAATGTTATGGAAATGAATGATGTAAACTAAAAATATTAAATTAATTAAAAAGAAAAAATAAATAAAGGGATAGGGGCCACTAGGTGGTACAGTGAATAGAGCACCAGCCTGGAGTCAGGAGGACCTGAATTCAAATGTGACCTCAGACACTTAACTCAAAAAACTAGCCCTGTGACCTTGAGCAAGTCATTTAACCCCAAATGCTCTACCTTCCCCCTCCAAAATAAAAAGCAAAAAATAAAATTTTTTAAAAAGCGATAGTTAATAAGAAAGGCCAAGGGATAGGTTCTGAGAAACCGGGAAGACTTGAATAAACTGATACAGAATGCAATGGGCAGCATCAGGAGTACAGTTTATACAGTCACAGCATTTTAAAGACTAACATCTTTGAAAGGCTTAATATTTCTGAATAGTACAAAAACTATCCACGATTCCAGAGGGCTTTGTGCTACCCATCTCTTGACAGAGGCATAATGAATTCAGGATGCCAACTGAGACATATATATCTTTGGATATCAATGATGTAGTAATTTGTTTTGCTTGACTGTATGCATATTTGTTAGAGATTTTTTTCTTTTTTTCCTTTCAACTTGGGGGGTAGAAGGGAGAGAAAATAAATGCTGGTTAATTGAATAATAATGAAAAGTATAAATAATTTAGTGTGTCTAAAAGAAATTGGTGTGCAAAAAAACCCCAAAACTTAGCAAGTCTTGTTTTGTAGCACTGTGCTTGTTACATGATACTAATCTTTTGTATTTTTTTCTCTCTCTCTTTTTTTGGTTACATTTTAAGTTCCAAACTTTCTCCTTCTCTACCTTTCCACCCTGCAGTAGAGAACACCACCATTTGACACAGATTTATAAATATGTGTAAACTGTACTACCCATACCTCTATTTTTCAGTTCTTTCTCTGGAGGTGTACATCATCTTCCTTCATAAGTCCTTCCTAGTTGATTTAAGTGTTTATAGTGCTCAGGATATCTTGGTTGTGCACAATTATTCTTCGAATGATACTGCCGTTACTGTACATGACATTCTCTTGGTTCCATTCATTTTGCTTTTCATTATTTCATGCAAGTCTTTCCATGTTTTTCTAAAACCAACAAGCTTGTCATTTCCTACCAGCACAGTAGTATTCCATCACAGTCATATACCATAGCTTGTTTCATATACCATAGCTTGTTTAGCCATTCCCCAGTTGATGGACATCCTCTCAGTTTTTGTTTCTTTGCACCACAAAGAGAGCTGGCATAAATATTTTAGAACACATACATTCTTTTTCTTTATCCCTTATCATCTTGGGAAACAGACCTAATTAGTGATATTGCTAGGGCAAAGGGTATACAATTTTATAACTCTTTGGGCATAATTCCAGATTTTTCTCCACAATGGTTAAATCAGTTCACAGTTTCACCAACTGTATATTAAACATTTGTCATTTCCCCCTTTTACCATTTTAGCCAGGCTTGATAATGTGTGAGATATCTCATTTGTTTTATTTGCATTTCTTTCATCAGTAGTAATTTACAGCATTTTTTGTATGACTTCATATAGTTTTCATTTCTTTTTTGGTGGGGAGGGGGAAGGGAAAAGGCAGGGCAGTTAGGGTTAAGTGACTTGTCCAAGGTCACACAGCTAGTAAGTGTTAAGTGTCTGAGGCCAGATTTTAACTCAGGCTCTCCTGACTCCAGAGCTGGTGCTCTATATTTTTTAATTTCTTCATCAGAAAAATGGCTGTTCATGTCATTTGGCCACTTATCAATTGGAGAATGACTCATTCTTATAAATTTGACAGTGTTCTCTATTTAAGATATGAGACATTTATCTGAGAAATTATCTATAAAATTTTTTCCCAATTTTTGTTTTCCTTCTAATCTTGGCTACATCATTTTTATTTGTACAAAAAGTTTTTAATTTAATGTCATCAGAATTATCTATTTCACATCTTGCAATGTTCTTTATCTCTTGTTTATTCATAAATTCTTTTCCTATCCATAAGTGTGATAGGTAGGTTAATGTGTTGCATGTTCTTCTAGTTTTCTTATATCTCCTGTCATGTATCCCATTCTGACCTTCTCTTGGGAAATCGTCTTAAGATAATGATATATATCTAATTTCTGTCAAACTACTTTCCAGTTTTCCCAACAATTCTTTATTTTGTCAAACACAAGGCTACTAGAATTTTTACTGTGTATTGTATATCTGCTGTGTTCCTCTGATCCATCTTTCTGTTTCTTAGCCAGTACCAGATAATTTTGATAATTACCACCTTAATTCTTGCATATTTTGAGAAGGTTTTTTTAGTTGAATATTAATTTATTTTAAATTTTATACTCTGATGATTAACTTAAATATTTATCACTGAGAGATTCTGGCCAGAAGAGGCTCCAAAAAATACTTCTCTTCGAAGCAGTACATACAACAGTAGCATAAATATATACTAACTATTGCAAGTGTCTACAATCAGATTTAGCAGAAGCATCAATGAGAGCTAGGATAGCATATTAGCAATATCCTTGGAATAGATAAGGATTGGGTTCAAGTTCTGCCTCTGACACTGTGAGACCCTAAGCAAGTCACCCTCTCTACATTCTAGGCGTCTCTCTTAAGATGATAAATTGCAGAGTTAGTTCCCTAATACTCTTCCTCCCCCCCAAGAAATCACATCTAATCTCTATCAGTTTTAATTGTGTTTAATTGTGTTGATTTTGTTTAGCCTGTATTTGAGTAGGCAAAGCTTATGTGCAAAACATAGAAAGCTAACTTCTATGATCTGTGTAATCAAACTGTTATTGAGAAGCTTGACCTGCATAAATTCGTAGTCAGTTTTTTATAATGACAGACGGAAAAGCCAATGACTTTATTGCTAGTTTCTCTGTTATAATTTGATTAGAGAAGAAATTGATTTTAGCTTCAATGACTTAAAATATTCTATACACAGAAGCATTGAGTATTAGGAGGGTTTCTAGATCTTTTTAAATATTTGGAAGAAATGGCAATGGTTTAAATAGTTGAAGCATTTTATTTTGATGAACATTCTAAAAATATAATTGCCCTGTTTGATCAAATGTTTGCATTTACAGTTTCTACCATCCATTACAAATATCAAAATTCAGATTTATTGAAACCACTGGGTGATATTTGACATTTTCAGTCATATGTACCATGGATCATAATACAACCACAGTCATGTGAAAGACAATTGAAGAAAAATTTGTTAGGAGCTCAGTGGGGATATTTACCAGGTTTCAAGATTGTATGTACATGGAGGGGAGAGTAGTGTACAAAAAGGCTGGGATTTTAGAGTAGCAGCAGATTTTGTAATGTCTTAAATGCCAAGCAAAGAAGTTTGAACTTTTACACAATACATAACAGGGAGCTCATAAAATCCTACTTTTAAGAGAACTACACTTTAGAGGCATGGGAGCATGTATAAGACAAACAGTTGCCAAAAGAATGTTTGAGTATTCCTAAGTGCCATATCATTTATAAAGAAAACCAAGGAAGAGGAAACATCTGAAGCAAATTAATTTGGATTTTTTTTTTTGTTTTAAAAAAAATCAAATCATCACTTATCCTATTTGTTATGTAGGGGAAGGAGCACTCCATTTAGTCAGGGGACCTACATTCAAATTTGGGATCTGCCACTTAATAGTTATATAAAGTCAAGTGACTGACCTTAAGCAACTCACTTAACCATTCTGGACCTACCTTTTTTCTCTTATGTAAAAATGAAGAGGTTGAACTATGTGAACTTTAAGGTCCATTCCCATTCTAAATCCTGTAATTTACAAGATAGGGCTTCCATTGGGAGTTGGTGGGGAGTGATAGTGATACAAAAAAGAAAGAAAAGAGCGTCAATAAAACATTCTAAAATACTCAGAACAGAGCAGAAGAAACCTCACTACCATGGAGGGCAATTTTGTTCCTACCTTGTTAAATATGAACAGATAGTTTTCAAAAGAGGAAGCACAAGTAGTAACTTACATGAAAAAATACTAAACCTCAGTAATAATTTAATTTTATTTTTAATTTAATTTCAGCCAATGCAGAGCTACCACTTCATACTTTAATCTTTTCAGAAATCTATGTAGCAGCATACCTGGCAACATGATAATTGTTCAATAATAAAGGAATGGTTAATTTTGGTTTGTTAATGTTATGAAGTAGTCAAGTAGTTAAGATAGCCAATATTGTAAGCTATAAAGATATGCAGAAATATTTTTGTGAAATAATGCAAAATAATAAAAGCCAAACCAGAAAAATGGAATAAATGCTTACTACAACTATATAAAAGGAAGTGAGAGCAAATGGACAAAGAATCTTAATGAAGACTTAGAAGAGGGAGTGACTGAGAAAATTAAGACATTTTGTGAGTCAAAATTCAAAATTATATGTATATACATATAAATATATACACATTTATATAAATGAATTTTGACTTACAAATATATATATATATATATATAGTTTGCAAAGGCTTAATTAGATGTCCTGTTTTTGTAAGGTTTTGTCATTGTTTTTGTTTTTTAAGTATAGATCTTAGCATTTGCAGGGCAAGGAATAAAAAAAAAATCACATGAAACGTTTGTTCCTTGTGATACTTGTGACTTTAAATATTTCCTATCTATTACTGTTGTTTTTATGGTAATGGTTCCAACCTTAGATATGCAAACTTTTTTTTTATGAAATAATTTTTTTTAGAAGAGTGAAAGGTAATGCATTTTGTGATTTGTAGGTTTTTAGAAACTCTTGGAATGTAAATGGGATAGCTACATGTAGTGAGAAAAAGCTGTGAAGCCCTTGCTTAGAGCACACTTCTAACAATTGCTTTTTAGGTCTCTTGATGCATTTCCTGCTCTTATATTTGCTGTGAAATTAGTCGTTAGTGGTTAAGAGGTTTTAAATTCTCTCTCTTCCTTTAGAGTTCAGTACACTTTATTTTTCCCTTTATCTCTGGTTTGTATAAGTATATGGTTAAACTCAGTTCATGTTGATAGCATAATATAATAGTTTTAAGTTGTTTATTACGCTGATAGAAAATTTGCATGCAAAGACTTTGTATCAATATTACGCTTTATAGTTTCTTTCTAGAATGTATTCTTAAAAGATTTTTTTCAAAATTCTAAACTTAAAGCTTATTAAAGCATTACTCCAGTTTTTTATTTGTTTCTTCAATTGTATCTGGAATGGCAAAGAGTTTTTTAGGCTTCAAAAAACCTTTCTTTTACAAAATTTTGTACTATTACAGTTGTGTTTATCTTTGATGGTGCTACATTATCATGGTCCTGGGGGGAATATTTAGTCTAGGAAAGAGTAGGAACTGAGTTGGATAGTAAAGTTTGAATACTTGATGGATAGAACAGTATTTGTGGTTAGATACCCTAGGAACTGATAAGAACTTCATTGTTTTTAGCATTTACTAAATGCTCTTGAGTACGTAAGTCTAATCCCCAACCCTTCAAATTACACCAGATTTTATGGGTAGTGAAAAGTGGCAAAATCAACTTTGATATTCTATTTATTTTCAGACATTTATTAAGCTACTGTTATGTGCCAGACACTGTGCTAAGTCTAGAATTACAAAGAAAGGCTTTAAAAGATAGCCTTTGCACTCAGTGAGCTCACAGTGTATTGGGGGAGACAACATGCTAACGACTATGTACAAACAAGATAAATGGCAGAGTAAAGTGGAGATAATCAGTAGAAGGAAGGTATTAACATTTAGGAAAACAAGAAAAGATTTCCTGTAGAAAGTGGAATTTTAGCTGGAACTTGAAGGAAATCAGGAGGCTTTTTCACTAGTTCAGGGATAGGGTAAGGAAGTCCGGCACACCAAGGTGTTAACAGGAGCAGAAGAGAGAGGAGGGTGTATATGAGAGATGTTACAAAGGTAAAATTGACAAGACTTGACAACAGATTGGATAGTTAAGGGGGGGAGGAGGGAAGGAAGTAGATATATTATTAATTAAGTACACATTTTATGGAAAAATAAATGAAGTATAAGCAGAGCTGTGAGTGAGATGACCACATACAGACCTTTGGAGTCAGTGTAAACTATTTTTTGAAAGCTCCTGGGAGCTTTTTAAAAGGCCATTAAAATACTAAATATTTCGAATGAGTTTTTAGAAATATAACAGTACATTCTTATTTTTTAAAATCCTAGTAGAATTTTTCACATTTGTGATCATTGAACTTTAAAATCTGGTCCAGAGAAGAGAAACTAGTAGAGTATAAGCTTCATGAGTGCAGGGACTTTTGTTATGCTACTGGCACCTAGACTTGAACAATATAGAGAGAGAATGGAGTCAGTTCAACAAATTCAATTCACTCTCTCTGAGCATAGACTAAATTTCAGTTAGGAAAGTTGGAGGCAAAGAGGACTTAGTTAAAGTCTGTGAAGTAATAAAACAGCATAGATATTGTAGTCAAAAGTAATAATTTGTGTGATCACACCAGTCTTTTGGTGCTGAACTTTTCTAAACTGGACTGATCCTTTCAGGACAGATTTGTAGTCCCTCTGCAGGACTCAATCTAATCCAAGTTCAGAGTTTCGGGGCTTGTAGTAGGAACTGCTAGACCTTATGCTTTCCTTTGAAAATCCAAAGTCAATTCCAAACTACACATAATAGGGTAAGGCCTTAATAGAGCATTATTTTATGCAGGGGTAATTGTGTCTTATATTTTTATGAATGTTATATGCTTTCTAATATAATTGTACATGTCTAGAAATAATTTTTTTTTTTGCTTTTTAGAGGGTGGAAGGTAGGGCATTTGGGGATTAAGTGACTTGCCCAAGGTCATACAGCTAGTTTTTTTGTGTTAAGTGTCTGAGGCTGGATTTGAACTCAGGTCCTCCTGACTCCAGTGCCAGTGCTCTATTCACTGCACCACCTACCTGCCGCTCTAGAAATAATTTCATCAAGGTATATAGTCTGAAATTTTTGGTTTAAAAAGCATTTAAATAAATTAATAGACTCATAGGTACTTAGAGCTGAAAGGTACCTTAGAGCTATCTATTATTTTACAATTGAGTAAATTGAATCCCAAAGAATTCATGTGATTTGCCCAAGGTTATACAAATTAGTTGGTAACAAAGGTAGGAATAAGACAGGTCTTCTAATTCCTAGTTCATTCATCTTTTTCTTTCATAGGATGCTGCAACTTTGTTAAGTTCAAATTATCAAGAGGTCATTTGAGGATAATATCTTTTAAGATTGACTTCTGGCAGGTTGTTATTTGCTTTAAGAGATATAACATCGATCTGTATGTGCCATCAGGCAAATCCATTCTCTTAACTTATTCAGAAGCCCAGAACGTAAATACTTCTTTCACTCCAGAAATAATTTTTTTTTTAGTTTCTTATCCTTCAGTCCATATATTTTCTTAGTATTTCAGTTATTTGCTTGATTATTCAGGAATAGTTGCACATTATCAAAAGATACTTGAAACCATGACAATGAGGTATGAAATAAGGAAAGTAATGTACTCTTTAAACCTTAGGGTATTTTGAAAATTCTAGTGGATGGTTCATATTATTACAATTATGCAGCTAACATTTCCTTTTCTCTGATACAGAGCGCAGCATTATATCAACATGCCAGTCCAATTCAAACCAAAGTCAGCAGGAAAGTTCGAAGGTCTCTTAGTGGTTCAAACAGATGAAGGCAAAAGTGTTGGTATTCGACTGGTTGGTGAAGCTCTTGAAAAAGTTTAACTGGAAAGCAGTTTGTGTAAAATAAATTATTATAATCACTTCCTCTTTTTTCTATGCCAAAATAATGCTTTTGTAAATGTTTTGTATTATAAAGTGAGCTGTGTTAAACAATTTTGTTTTTGCCCTAATATTGAAGACTACTGAAATATCATGTTTCTCTTACGTTATTGCACATGTTTTTACAAAGGAGGAAAATGTTCTATTTTTACATTGATTATGACTTGTCAATAAAGATGTATTTATTTTAATGCACTATATTCAGAAGTAAACAGTTTTCTATTGAATTTGACTGCAAAACTCAATTTACCTTGTTGTATGTATTCAGCTTACTTCCTTGAGGTCACATAACTAAAACCTGTTACTCAGACCTAGAATATATGACTTATACATCATTGTTATTTCCACTGTAACATGCACAGAATACTGTAAAAAACAAAAAACAAAACCTTATGCAATATTCACTGGGGTTCAGAGATCTTTGTTGCTGTTATGGTCAAAAGTAGCAACTAGTAACTGACCAAAGAAGTAAAGTGTGCTCATCTGCCCTCAAAACTATCACCACGATGCTGCCTCAATACTAGATTTCTCATTTTTGAAGTGTTTAATCTCCTCTATACAATGAGAAGTAGGTTATATCAGTATGGAAGTCAAAAAATTGGATCAAGAAAAGCTTTGAACTAAAAGGGGCCTTGTCATTTTGTCCAGTTTTAAAGATGAGGAAATAAATCTAAAGTGACTTGCCCAAGGTTCATACACGTATTAAGTATCAGAGCTGAGTTTCAAACCCAAGTCCCTTGATTTCAAACCAAGTACTTTTTCTGTTGCACCATAGCTACAACCTCACCACCACTGGAACAACACCTTTAAGGATAACCTATTGACACCATTTATGAAGAACTTTTTTAGCACAAAGCTGAAATTGTTGAGCTGCACAAGTTTTTCAGAACACAAGCTAAAGGTTCTCTAAGGGGAAAAAGTAGTTTGTCCCTAATATTCTTCCAGCTTTTGACCATTATGTTGAGTATGTCTTGTGGATGATCTTAAAGTAATGCGGCATTTACACAATAGACCAGCTTTTTTATAGTGTCTGTTTTTTACCTTATTAAGATGCAATTTGGAAATGAATTCATCCACAAACACTTATTAAACACCTACTGTGAACCAGGCCCTATACAAGACATGATGGGGCACAACAGCAAAAAGCCAGGTAGGCCTAAGGGGGATGCAGCCTAGATACAGTTTGTATGGAACAAATAATATAAATCAATGCATAAACATTAACCATTCACTATGTGCCAGGCAGTGTGTTAACTTCTGGGGGTATAAAAAGGCAAAGGATAGTTCCTGGCATCAAGCAGCTTCCAATCTAAGGGAAACAAGCAAACTACACAAAGCAAGCCATGCACAGGATAAATATGAAATAACAGAGGGATGGCACTGGAATTCAGTGGGGGTGGGGAAGACCCTGTAGAAGGTAGGATTTTATTTTATTTTATTTTTGCCTTTTTTTTTTTTGGAGGGCGATTGGGGTTAAGTGACTTACCCAAAGTCACATGGCTAGTAAGTGTGTCAAGTGTCTGAGGCTGCATTTGAGGTCCTCGTGACTCCAGGGCCAGTGCTCTATTCACTGCACCACCTAGCCACCCCAGAAGGTAGGATTTTAGGGAGATCAGTCAGAGTCTGGTGGGGGTGGTGTTGGGGGGAAGAGGGAGAGAGTTTCAGGCCTGGGTGACAGTCAAAGAAAATGCCTGGAGTAGAGAAACGGAGTGCTTTGCAGAAGAGCCAGAAGGCTAGTGTCACTAAATTGAAGAATACTTATGGGAGGATCAAGTATATGTAGGAGGGAGCTTGGTTATGAGGGGCTTTGAATATGAAACAGCATTTTGGATCTTTTTCCGGAGGCAATTGGTTGTCCTCCATTCTCAAAGAGGACCCAAGTGCATCACTTTATTAGAGTCAGATTATAGTGTGTCTGACTAGCTGGTCAGACCAATATGCGCTCAGAATGCTGTACCACAGGTAGGGTGCAAATTCTCTAAATTTGCATATCTCCAGTTTCTTTTGTGCAACTGGAAGCAATAGGAAACCAGTGGAGTATACTGAGTAAAGGGTGACATGATTGGACCTGCCCTTTGGGAAAATCACTTTAATGGCAGAATGGAAGATAGATTTCTAGTGGGGAGAGACAGGCAGGCCGACCTACGAGAAAGCTAGAGTTCAGCAGAGAGTTTGGGGCAGGACAGGCAGATTTGACAATCCTCAACATAGAGATGTTAATTAAAACCATGGAAACTGATGAGGTCATTGAGTAGAATATAGGGAGAAGGAAAGGCCCGGGACAGAAATCTGAGGAATACCTAGGAGTTGGCATGATCAGGAAGAGGATCCGGTAAAGGAAACAGAAGAGTGGTCAAATAGGTAGGTGGACCAGGAGAGAGTGGTCCAAAATCCTAGAGAGAAGAGAGTATGAAAAAGGATAGAGTGGTCAACAGTGTCAGAGGCTACAGAGATCAAGGAGAATGAAGATCAAGAAAATGCCCTTGGATTTAACAGCTAAGAGATTATTAGTAACTTTGAAGAGAACTATTTCAGAGAGGGTTGGAAGCCAGGTTGTAAGAGGTTAAGAAGAAAGCAAGAGGAGAGAAAGTGGAGGCAACTGTCAAAGATGGCTTTTTTTTTTAAGTTTAGCTACAAAGGGCAGAAGAGATAAAAGACAGTATCAGAGATGGAAGGATCAATTGAGGGTTTTGTCAGGATAAAGGAGACTTGAGCATGTTATTAGGCAGTAGGGAATAAGCCAGTGAAGAAGGAGAGACTGAAAAATAAGTGAAAGAGTGGGGATGCAGGGGTACAGTCTGTTGGAGGAGACAGGAAAGATCTATGATTCATTAATATGGTTGTTTTCCTTCATTCTCAAGGATGACCAAAATGACATCACTATACTAGAATAAAGTTTCAATATGTCCTACTGCGGCTTATCAGAGCAATACAAACTTGGAATGTTCTACCACAGGTTGGGCACAAAAACTTCATGTGAACATTTGGAGTGGATACTCTATAAATTTGGGCATCCTACATTTCCTTTGAGCTGTTTGAATTCTGGTTTGCTCATAGAGCACAGCACCTTCTCTGATGTGGGCACACCATGCTGAGCGGTCCTGTGCCAGTGTCTCCCTTGTTACACAATCAGTTCTGAAGTTCTTGAGAGTGTCCTTGTATGGCTTCTTTTGACCACCAGGTGAGTGCTTGCCCTGTGTGAGTTCTCCATAAAATAGTCTTTTTGGCAAGTGTATGTTTTGCATTCAAATAGTGTAGCCAGTCCATCTGGGATGTGCTCTCTGCAGTAGAGTTTGAATGCTTGGCAGTTTAGTTTGAGTAAGGACCTCAGTATTCCTGCCAAGTAATCTTCAGACAATTTAAATAGAAGGGATTCAGTTTCCTTGCATGGCGCTGGTATACTGGTTCAGGTTTCATAGGCATACAACTATGAGGTCAGCCCAATGGCTCTGTAGATCTTTAGTATGGTAATCAGCCTAACCTCCTCTCTCCCATACTTTCCTTCAGAACCTCCCAAACATTGAGATAGCTCTGGCAATGAGTAGCTCAACCTCATTATCAATGTGTACATCCCTGGAAAATACACTGCCAAGGTAAGTAACCTTATCCACAGTATTCACAACTTCTCCATTTGCTGTAACCGATGGTTCCACATATGGATGGTGTGGTGGTGGCTGATGGAGCACCTATGGTCTCTTGGTGTTAATTGTTAGACCAAAATTAACACAAGCAGCAGAAAATTCATCCATACTTTGTTGCATCTCAGCTTCAAAGGCTGTACTGGGTGCACAATCATCTGCAAACAGAAAATCATGTACCAACACTCCCTCCACTTTGGTCTTGGTTTGTAGCCTTTGATTCATTAATACAAGGAACTCTTGAATGAAGAAACTCTCTTTAAACCTTTTAACACTTCCACAACTTGTAGTCTTAGATGATTAGTGCACTAAGAGGGCATGTGGCTAGTATATAGGAGAGGTGGGGCTTGAAACCATATCTTCTTGGCTTGCAGGCCAATATTATTTACTGTGATCCAAAAACTGACTGTGAGCATATGAGATGCAAGGGACTATCTATGGTCATGTGATTTCAGAGACAACAAAAAACACCTTGTAGAAGAATGGTGTAATGAAAAGAATATTGGTTCTGGTATTAGAGCCCTTGAGTTCAAATGAGACCCTACTACTTTCCTTTAAAATAATAATTTAAATAAAAATAACTTAAATAAAATAACTAAAAAATAACTTTCCTTCTCTGGGCTTCAGTTTCCTCATCTGTAAAAAAAAACTCAGACCTAAATAGCTAAGGTCCCCTCCAGCTCTAAATCTATGATCCTATGAGAAACTGTCTGATTCATAACTGAACTCCAAACTTTTAAGATGTGTTTCTTAAATTTTATTCCTCTTGAGATGCTAACAACTGTGAAAGGAGTAATACTTTTATAACTACAAAAACAAGTTTCACATCTCATAAAGCAATATTTGGACATTTTTCTGAATTATTATCTAACCTTGCCTTTTCCTGTCTTACTTTTATGAAGCTGATTTTCTGATATCCAAGTACAAGACTTTAAAGTTACCCCACCCTTGAATTCAGTTTTCTTAGCTTTGGTCCAATGCTCTAGTCTCAAGATTCTTTTGGATTCCATCTCTCTCACCCAGTACGTTAGCTATCTCTCTCAGCCACTCCGAAACCATACTTTCTTTCCTCCAATATTAATCTCCTCTTCCTTCCTTCTAAAATCTTGGACTATGATCCAAATTTGCCCTGGGCTTTTGTTTTATCTTGCCCAGATTCAGGTCTTCATTTTCTTGGCCACCGTATGCTGCTGGGGAACCATACATCTCCCCTTTCTAGCACACCTTTGTGTGTTGTCTTCCATTAAGATATAAGCTCTTTGAGGGTATGGACTGTCTTACCTTTTCTTTGTATCCCCAGTCCTTAGCACAAGGCCTGGCACTATATAAAAAATAATAAGTATATTTATCTAAATGTCTATTATCTACAAATTTGATGACCATACTATCTATGCCTTTATCTAAATCATTGATAATTTTTTTTCCAAAATTTTGTTTTGACCTCAAACACCAGGACACAAATAGAGAATAGAAAAAAGAAACAAAAACATATCATAAACTTAAATATTGGAACTTAAATACAAAGTTAGAAAGAAAAACATGTCATGTGCAAAGCAGAACATAAGAGAGAATTCAAAATATGTAACAACAAATTTTCATTTCAAGAAAGCGTATATGATAAATAATACTCATTGTGTTGAAAATTGTCCATCTTTGTTTCCTTGTGAGTTTTCTTTTGTTCTCTGCTGTGTATTTTTTACTTTGTTTTTTTTTCTTCCCCTCAAACCCCCCTGAAAGGCCACAGTGAAGTTTATATATGTTACTCTATAGCTTTCAATATATAGATTCCCCTCATCCTGCAAAAGGCTACAATAAAGTTTAGATGTTTCTCCATAGCTTTAGATATATACATACCCATATGTAATGATACTGGGATTTGAAGATCTTCCACGCCCCTTGAGCTTCCTGATGTAGCAGGAAGGGGTGGAGCAAGAGAACGCTGGAACCAAGCTAGTCTCCGTGCAGTGCGGACTGGAAGCGGCGTCAGAGGCAGTAGCTGCGGTTGCGAACTCCTTTTG
>CM053580.1:415768034-415836127 GCA_028627135.1 Pseudochirops cupreus | reverse complement strand
GGGAGCTGTTCTTACTTTGCTTCTTATGCTTATTCTTACTCATGGTTCTTCAGACTGTGATTTTTTTTTTAAATCTCTGTGGGGCTCTGCTTCCAGAAGGGAAAGCTCTGTCCCAAATCGCTGGGGTCCTCCCGGCTGCCATAGCTCACAGGAAGATGCTGGGGACTCTTCCTATTTACTTCTGGCAGAGTGGATAATGAAGACTCCAAGACCGAGGCCCAAGATGGCGATCCGGATCCAGGCTGCTCAACGTGAGAGCACTGGCCTCAGAAAAATCGCTTAGTCCCCCTGCTGTCTGCAGGCCGCAGGCAGGAAGCTGCAACGCGGAGGCGGGTGCAAAACCTCTGCCTTTTGCTTTTCTGCTCTGGAGGCCTTCCAGCCGGACTGCTTAACTCTCCTAGATTCGCAATCTCCACTGAGCTAGTTCTCAACGCTTCTCGCAGCTGCCGCTAATCCGCTCACCTGAGGCTCCTCCACTCTTCTAACCGCCCCCAGGGCACAGCCGCAGCTTCAGGCCAAGCTGGTTTCCGTTCACAGTGCTGATATGGTTCCTCGTAGCTGAGCTGACTTTAGTGGGAAGTATCTTTGTGTGCGTTTTGGAGTTCTAGGATTGGTTTAGAGTCCTATTTTATGGGTATTTTGGGGTGGCTATGTGAGAGCTGCGATATGTTGCTGCTGCTACACCGCCATCTTGGCTCCGCCTGCTGAGAATTTCTAAGGACCAGCTGGAACTGCTGAAGACTGAGTAAGCATGACTGTGATGCTGGTACTTTGTATGAACCTGTTGGTGGCTTTGTTATTCCAGGGAGCAGAGACTGAAGGATTTAAGGTAGACTGGACATTGTGAACTTCAGTGTGGAGCAGGACCTGCACGGAGAGCTGGACAAGGACCTGGGAATTGTCTGCCTTTGAACTCGGGTGACAGTTTAGTGAATCCAGGTAGGATCTGGGACCACCTGGGAGATCCTGGGAATCTGAGAGACCACCCCGAATCAAGCTGAAGGAAGACTTTACTTGGATACTGTGTACCAACTGAGAAACTGTAATTTACCAGTGACCTAGGGGTGGACAGTCTCTATTTTCTGATGACTGAATCCTGAATGATAAAGGATGATTGCATGACTCAGCTGATTGAATTACTGATTGACTAAATGACTGTACTTAGTGACTGATGACTGAATAAGTGACTGATTTGTAATTTAGTGTGCCCCATGAGTGGAGAACTTTGACTATTGTACTGTTTCTCTTAAGTGGGCAAATCTCCTTAAGGATGACTGAATGACTGAGTTACTAAATGACTGTTCTTTGTTCAAAACTTTGTGACCACTGTGGTGGAAACTATGTGGCCATTTTCTGTGATAAGTTGTTGTGAATACTATATTTTGATTTTCTGTGACAAGTTATAACATTGTGAATGCCGTGCCTTGATTACTGTGAACGTTTTGCTTTGATTTGTTACTGAATAAAGTGTTCGCTATAGTGTGTAATCTGAACCTTGAAAAATGTTCACAGCAGCATTCTTCTGGAAAGCTGCTCATGCTTGGCTTTACACTCATTCATATGAAAATAAACTCTAGGTAATCAATGGAGGAGGGAAAGAGAAATGAATAATTTGACATCCCTTGACTTTGAAAGTTGTTTTTATATTTTCATTTGAATGTGAGTATAAAAAATTTAAAAATGCTTATCATTATATCAGACCTGCACAATTTGGTAGTAGGTAGGGGCCAAAATTAAAATAGGCTAAACTTCTTTGGGCCACAGACAGGTTTTTAGCAGCTCACTTTCCAAGTAAAAGTATACTTAATGATTAAACTATTCTGCAAATCAACCATATTTTTTTAAAAAGGGAAATTTCAATTAATACCAATTACACTTATTACTTAAGATTTTTATTTATCATGAAATCACATTAATGTTAAAAAAATTACTTTGCTAAATGGTGCAAGCTTTATTGAGTTTTTTAGGTTTTCTTACTCTTTACATTTAGTTAATGAGATTTATTACACTTCTTACTAGCAATCACTTTAATGTACTCTGGAATCATACTTGAAATAGATTTCTTCACAAATAATGTTAATGTGTGGTTTTCTAAGTGATTATGCAACCCACAGAGACCCTTATATGTGATTTAGTAGCTCCCATTTCTGCATCTGACACCACTGTACAGATGACTTCTAAGGTTCCTTCTAACTAGTCTAATTCTATGTTCTATATTGGCTCATATACATGATGAATAACTTTCCTTCCCTCTCTTCTTCATTAATATATTTCATGCCCATTGCCTATCAAATGAAAGCCAACTTCATGAACCTCTCATATAATATACTTATGGCAATCTAGATCCAGTCCACCTTTTCATCCTAATCCCAGATTATTCCTGTTCATGATCTCTATGCCCCATATAAATGGGGTTACTCATCATCATTTAAACATATGCCATATTTTCCAACCTCTTTGCCTTCATTTGTGTTGTGCCTCATGATTGGAATACCTCCTGCTCATCCTTGCCTATTAACTAAATAATCAGCCTTCAAGATCCACCTCAAATTCTCTTCTATGAAGACCTCGTTAGTCCCTATTAGAAGTAACTTCTCATTTATTATAATACCATTTTATTCTCTTTAAGTATATATCATTCTAATGTAATATATGTATCATACATTTTTATTTATATGTATATATATAAAATTCTCAGCTTTGTCAGCTAGTCAATAAACATGTATTAAGTAAAAAAAAAAAGAAATCAATTTCTTTAGAAATCTGAAAACTAACCTTAGTAGCCGCATCATTTTTTGTGTTTACTTTCTTGAAAAACTATTGTTCCCCACTGAGATTCTTCAACTATATGGACACTACTTTGTTTTTCATTGGTGTCCAATTTATTTAAGTCAGTATATTCTGATTCAAAATTACAACGAAGATTGTATTCCTTCAGAATGGCTGTTACTTCTATCTAGATAAACAAAGGACAGTATTTTGTCTCTTCTGTAAGTAAACAAGTATCTACTTGGCCACTCTGGATTAAACACTATGTTCTAATTCCATCTTCTATTTCTTTTTATCACCCATTTTACAAAGTCACCCCAAAAACTTTAATGTTAGAACCAAAAAACCTCCACGGCAACTGCTCAAATACAAATAAATACTGAACTGAGTGTCTGACCTTGGAGAGTGAGCCAGACACTCATGTAACTTGGAAGGCGGCTGCACAGTGAGGGAGAGGAAGTGGCTCCTGTATTGCCATTCATCGTATAGCGGGTATCAGCCGCATTGGTGCATGGCTGCACTCAATTTGTCTCTATTCAACGCCAGTAATGACTCAAAATACAGCAAAAAGATACAGCTCTCACTCCTTTCAGACTAGATACTGACTGATGGTGGTTGGGTGGTGCAGATCACATGACAAACAGGAGAGTATGCACAGTGGCAACCACCTACTAAGTTACATGATGGGCACAATAATGACTAATGGAAGAAGGGTTAAGTGGGGCACAGACAAAGCATTCATTACATCTTTACTTTCTTTTACATCCTCTACATTTTTCTTGGGCCACTTCAAATGCTTTGGCAGGCCACAAGCATCCCACAGGATGTCTACTGTGCAGGTCTAACTCATTATCTATTAAAGAGATGCCTGCCAATTTAACATGTGGTAATATATATAAAGAACTAACAAGTTGGGGGATGTCCATCAATAGGAGAATGGCTGAATAAGCTGTGATATATGAATATAACAGAATACTACTGTGCAATAAGAAATGATAAGCAGACCAATTTCAGAAAGACTTATATGAACTAATGCAAAGTGAAAATGATCAGAACCAGGAGGATATTCTACACAAAAGAACAACATTCTGGGATGATCAACTACAAATGACTTAGCTTTCCTCAGCAATATAATGATCCAAGGCAATTACAAAGGACTCATTAGGGGAAATTCTATCCACATCCTGAGAAAGAACTGATGAACTCTGAATGCAAATTGAAGCATACTATTCTCACTTTATTTTGTTTTTTTTTCTTTTTGGTTTGTTTCTTCTTTTCTAACATTAATAAGATGGAAATGTGCTTTACATGATTACACATATATAACCTATATCAAGTTCATAACAATTTAGGCACAAGAAAGAAAAGGAAAGAGGGAGAAAAATGTGGAACTAAAAATTTTGTAAAAACAAATGTTAAAAATCGTCTCTACATATAACTGGAAAAATAAAATACTATGTAAAAAAGTAAAGAATTAACAAGTCTTATGTGATAATTTTGAAAAATAATAACTTTAAATTTTAAAAATTATTTGCTAGGGCCAGTGATATTATAGTACAGAAAATCAAAAGCTAAACAATATCAAGAAAATTAATAGCAAGATAGTTGTCTTCCCAGAACACCAAGAGTATTTAAGAAAGATGAGCTAGCAGCACAACTTGAACTACACAAAACTAATGTTTAAGCACCATGTGATCATCATTCCTGAACTATGTTTTATGCAAAAGATACTAATGAAAGTGGGAGAAATACTGAATAATTTTCCTCAAAAATGGCACAAGGTTCATCTACAAATGGCTCATGTGATTCTTCTCTGTCACACTATTTATAAAAAGGTTGATCAGAGTCAGTGATGATGTCATTTGTGGTGAAGTGAACAAGAATACTTTATTTTCATGTTTCCAACTTAATGAATGGGGAAGTTTAACTATAGTCTTTTAAAATTTCATATAACTTAGTATAATAATAAAGCTCTTGATTCTAGAACAATGATCAAACTTCATAGTTGTAATGATCTCTCTGTTTAAAATAAACAAAGTTCAAGTTAAGTTCTCAACTGTGTTTATTAGTTTCTACATAAACATTTGTGATAGTTGGGTGATTCACTTGATCTAAGTTATCTAATTCATCAATGTAATAATGCATTTTAACATTTACAAAAATATTTCATATGTATATAACTTATGTCCATATAGTCAGTTAACTTGAAGAAATCCATCATCTGTGTATAAAAATATTTGTAACGAGTTTTTTACTCTCTACCTAATGAATGATTCCTGCAATTTAATCATTAGTTTCTACTCTATGTATAGAGGTCTATATTACTTTCCTACAATTATATTGTATTTATCTACAAGATATAACTTCTGCGACTTTCTGTTAAGTGCTATAAGGCATGAACTAACTCTTGTGGATATTATATACTGCCATGTTTTATGGAACGTTTATACTTGCTTGGGAGGAAAAAGGTTCTAAGTAACTACCAGCAGTACCTACTATGTAAGTACTCATTATAAGAGACAGAGAATAAAGTCATAGTAGCCATCATGAGTCAGCCATATGGTTCTAATTTAATGAAGGACAATGCAGACAGTTGCCAATTTTGTAAACAAAATACATTAACATATGGTACTTTCTGCTACAGGATTGATATACTTATAGCCAAATGATCTGATTAAAATGGAGTTCTAAAGAAAAGCTACATGTCTTTACACTGAGAAAAATGAAACACGATGATATGTGTTTAACTTACAATACTGAAGTAGTGACCCAGTTCTGAACTTTGGGACTTCATTTGAAGTGGCTAAACAAGGGATAGGTAAATTATGGCCAAATCTGGTGAGCTGTTTTTGTTCAGCCTTAAGCTTTTAAATAAAGTTTTGCTTTAATTTATTTAAATTTATTTGCTTTAGTTTGATTTAAAATTATAAAAACTACTCCAGGGGGCAGCTAGGTGGCACAGAGAATAGAGCACCAGCCCTGGAATAAGGAGGACCTGAGTTCAAATCCAGCCTCAGATACTTTACACAATTACTAGCTGTGACCTTGGGCAAGTCACAACCCCAAACTGCCTTGCCTTCCCTCTTCCCCCTCCCCCCCAAAAAAAGAGTTTAAAAAATAAGTAAAACTACTCTTAGTGACCAGATCCAGTGTTCTGCTATAGTTTATGCACTCCTGGGTTAAAAAAATGCAGAGTTAACGTAATATCCATGTAATGGAAAGGGGAACCACCTGAGTACCCATCACACGTATGCCAGACAAGATAAAAAAAGATTAAGCATCAAGCTATGAAAACTATACAATGTTGATTTGAAAATAGAAAAACTAAATGGCAAAACAATTAGCATAGAACATTCCAATAAAATTCTGGGGAGGGAGGGGCAGCTAAGTGGCACAGTGAATAGAGCACCAGTCCTAGAATCAGGAGGACCTGAGTTCAAATCCAGCCTCAGACACTTGACACACTTACTAGCTGTGCGACCGTGGGCAAGTAACTTAACCCCAATTGCCGAGCCCTCTCCCTTCTAAAAAAAAAATTCTGGGGAGGGAATTCTTTTTAATCACAATTCAAATCTTTTATACTCCAAAATACTTATTATATTGCTCAAATGGAAGACGTCAGAAGCTAAGAATGGAATCTAATGTAAATTTCAGCATGCCCTTTTTCCAGGAGAGCTGAAGTAAATAAATAAAAATATGTAAATAAACAAGATTATTCTCTAATCCTTTTGGGAAAATAAAAAAATATATTTTCTACAGTATTTTTGGATATTGAAAAAATATCAGGTCCTGTTTTATCTATAACTGTGATGTTCTATTCTCTGATTAATGGACTATCTGACTGTAAGGAGAAGAGACAGGATATGAGAGTAACACAGGCAACGTGTGGTGCAGAATGCTGGTCTGATCAGACTTATACTCTCAAAGCTCAATATTTGCATTCAACAAAAACAGCAGCCCCAAGGCAAAATGTCTACCAGAAGAATTAATGTCAACAGATTAGACTGCTTCTCTGAACAGGAACAGTTTGTTGCTAACATGGAGGGAGAATTGAGCCAACACACAGTTGGCAACAGTGGAGAGAAAAGGAATGGGCAGCTTTCAGAGATCTGGTGTACAGCACTGCATTTGCTCATCTGTGTCAGAACATCCACAAACATCAAGAATGGTTTGACAAAAATGATGGGGACAGTCAGCAGCTACAAAATGAAAAACGAGAACTCCACAGGGTTTACCAGCAGAATAGTTAATACATCTCTAAAAAGGCAGCACTTAATTCCATCAAAAGTAAAGTACAAGTGAAAGTTAGAGAGATGCAGAATTTTTGGCTCAGTAAGAAGGCAGATGAAATTCAGTTTTATGCTGATAGTAACAATCTAAAGCAATTTATGATGCCCTGAAGGCTATTTACAGGCCACTGACCTATGGTATATCTCAACTACTCAGTGCTGATGGAGTCATTGATTAGTGATAAGGACATAATCCTTGATAGAAAGGCTGAACATTTCCACAGTGTTCTCAGTAGACCACCAATCAATGCTGAAGCCATTGATCTTTTACCTCAGGTTGATATAGGTTGAGATAACAGTTTGTATAAATAACACACCTAGCAGATTCTAAGGTTGAAAAGATAAGGAGATAGCGAAAGACAAATTTACAAAATCTTACAGTAGTATCTACAATTACTGGAACCATACAAATATTCACATAAAAAAGCTCTGAATTAAACAAAATTTGTGCTTATATTTAACTCACCTCAAAGAATATTTTGAATGCTTGACGTAGAAAGGCTCTCTGGGACTTAAAAACTTCAGCTGGAATTTAATGTGAAACAGTTTAAAAAACAGCAAGCAAACTATTTAATAGATACCTTACCATATTTTAAATAAACCATGCATTTCATGAACTAAAATTTTATTTTAGTAAGATTTAGACACAATCCTATAGAATAAAGGCTTTGTCAGGTGGAATTAGCACTAAAGACTTTGTTTTGTTTTTTTAAAATCTTATGAACCAAAGTTAAACACGAATTTACCCTAATTTAGATGATCAATTATGTTATTCAGAAAAACACAGCAATTGGCAATAAAACTAATTAAGGAAAAAATAAAAAGAAAACAAAATCCAATACATACATTCAGTTACTTTCAATTTTCAAATAAAATACCAGTCTTCCTATGGATATTTAATATTTCTTCCAAGTGAAGAAATTTCTTAAAAATACAATTTTTTGGCTTTAAGTTTAAAGCTCAGAAACTTAAATATCTTTCATTTACCTATATAGCTTTATAGGTACACAAAATAATAAAAATAATGAAACATTCTTTTATATATTTAGCGTTACAAAATTCACAATTAGATGTCAAACTTACCATGTGAGTAGAGAAAGAATTATTCCGTAAATTGACTTTTATAGTTCTTGTTTCTCCAACTCTAGCTGGAAGAAATATGTATACATCTTGTGGAGCACTAACACCTCGCTGAGTCAAGTCAACTTGCCTGTTTAGAAAATGGGGATTAAGTAACCTACTTAAAATTAACAGAAATTTAAATCCAAATTATACCTTTAAAAAGTTGATTTTAATCATTTTCTTTATAAGAAGCTTAAAAGGGCTTGGAACAGGTGTGGTAAGCTTTAGCAAATGACACTTAAATTGAAATAAGTGCTAACAAGTTTCACTAACTTTCTCCTATCACGTGTGCCCTTTCAAACAATTACTGTACAATTTCTAAGGTTGTCCTTTCCATTTGAAGATGTTCCCTGCCCCTTAATAAATCTAAGGGTATTTGAAGACCTTCCCTTCCTCAAAGATTTTTCCTGCCTCCAATAGGCTGAATGTAATCCTTTAGGAGGAGTTTGCTGAAGAGTAGAGCATAGTCCACAGGAAGCTGGGAGTCAGAGCAGCTAGAGCTAGAGGGAGGACAGTACACACCTAGAGAGACAGCCAGGCTTGTGAGTAAATGTTTGTTTGTGGGAAGGCTAAAGGATTGTGTGGCTTTGTGCTGTGCTATGGTGTATTAACTTCTTTGCGACTTTGACAGATTTGACTTTCTGGTGTTGGGATTTGGTTTTCTGGTGTTTGAATGATTTTTTTTTTTGCTTCTCTCTTCTATATGGAGAGTCTGTTATATGTTGTGATTAAGAACTATGCTGGCATATTTACAGTTGCTGTTGGCACTGTGAATATTGCATTAGCACTAGTTACCTACTTAAAATTAATAGGAACCTAAATCCAAATTACATCTTTAAAAAGTTAATTTTAATCATTTTAATAATTTCCTTTATAAGAAATTAAAAATGGCTTGCAGAAGGTATGCTAAACTTTGGCAAATGCCACTTAAACTGAAATAAATGCTAATATGGTTCATCAACTTCAATTTATCCTGCATACATCATATCTGTATTCATTTGTATGCTGTGTCTCTCATTATATTATGAGTTCCTTGAGAGCAGAAACTGTTTTTTTGCCTCTGTATTCTTAGTGCTTAACAAAGTGCCTAGCACATGGTAGGTACTTATTAAATGCTGATCAAGTAATCAAGAAGAGGTCCATGGGCTTCATAATGCTGCCAAACACAAGAAGTGCTAAAAATCCTTGGAGTAGAGGATAATGTAGAGCTCAAATGGTTCAACCTTAACACAGCCATTGGGAAGGAGGAAAGCAGATTCAGTGAAGGGAAGGACTGGAGGTCAAAATGTGGATGAAGAACATGGTTGAAGACATAGGAACATGGGGAAATATGGAATGGTAAAAGATTATGACTGGATAGTTTGGTTCTCTTTCCATGTCCTTTTCATTTACATGAATATAGTGGCTGTATATACTGTTTTTCTGGTTCTGTTTACTCCACACTGTATCAGCTTATTTAACCTTCCCATGTTTCTCTGAATTATTTACATACATTATTTTGGTTTTAAAATTAATTTTTGTTTATTTTTAGTTTACAGCATTCATTTCCACGAGATTTTGAGTTACAAATTTTCTCCCCGTCTTTCCCCTACTCACCACCCCAAAACAGCGATCCCACTGTATGGCCCCTCCCCCAATTTGCTCTCTCCTATATCCTCCCCCATCACCCCTCTGACTTTCTGGTAGAGCAAGATGGATCTCCCTATCACAGTGCCTGTATATTTTATTTTCCAGTTGCATGTAAAGAATAATTATTATTATTATTATATATATATATATATATATGTATATGTATATATAAATTTTTTAACCTTTGATTTTAGAACTTTAAATTCTACATTCTTTCCCTTCCACCCTCGTCACCCGCCCCCACTGGAAAGACAAGCAATTCACTACAGGCCGTATATGTGTAGTTACATAGAACATCTCCACAATGGACATATTGTGAAAGACTGACTATATTTCCAGCCTTCCTATTCCACCCTCCACTTGTTCTATTCTCTACTTTGTCCCTGTCCCTTTACAGAAGTGTATGCTTCTACCAACTTCCTCTCCCAACCTGCCCTCCCCTCCATCATCCCGCCTTTCATCCCCTTCCCCCCTACTCTCCTGTAGGGCAAGATACCCAATTCAGAGTGTATATACATTACTTCTAACTGTATAAGGTTGATGAGCTATTTTTACTATGTTTTGGTGACTGGTCTGCTTCAATTAAATTTGCCTAAGATATAGTAAATAAGAGTTGAACTCATTATCTACCTATTTTCCATTTTTCAGAGTTGACAACTAAGTCACGCTCAAGTTACTGTAATTGTGTGTTTTCTTGTCATCTTTATTCTTTCATCCCATGTGGTATGGATTTTGACCTTTGTTTTAATGATAATCAAACTGCTCAGGTGATAGGTGAGTGTAAAAAGACTGTTTCTTCAGTAGCCAGTATTTTCACATTTGTTAAAATGAGTCAACTTCACTTACTATGAATTTGTTTGATTATCACCATTTCTATTACTTTCCTACTTGTTTCTTCAAAGAAATTAAAGATAAGGGGTGGCTAGGTGGCGCAGTGAAGAGAGCACTGGCCCTGGAGTCAGGAGCACCTGAACTCAAATCCGACCTCAGACACTTAACACAAAAACTAGCTGTGTGACCTTGGGCAAGTCACTTAACACCAATTGCCCTACCTTCCCCCCTCCAAACAGCCAAAAAAAGAAAGAAAAAAATAAATTAATGATAGACATGCATAGTGTTTCTGAATAGTTAGTAAGTCTTTGGTCTGTCATATGTGTATTAAAACCACTGAGTATCAATGTCTATGTTGACAAAATCTTTCAAATCATTCAAGTTCTTCACAGAATTTCTTTACTTCTTTATCCTCTACAACAAATAATGACACACAGTCACAACTGTTTTTAAGGTTATCTGTAACCTTAAATTCAGTAACAAAAAAGAAGTGAATATTATACTAGATTCAGCAACTGATTAATAAGTCAGCCATTCCTTAGTAACAAATCATATCTTAAATCTCGCCATGCACTAATGTACCATACTTTATCTTTCCACTAAGTGTCAAACTTACTACAAGGGAGTGAGTTGGATATCAGGCCTGGGAACATGTCTCATACTTCTTTGCACTTCATAGTGCTAAACATAGTACCTTTCTCTAGTAAGTCATTTTAAGTATTTTGACAAATGATAATAAAGAACATTTTTTCTATTTGTTAACAGTGTTCTGAACATTATACCTAAGGGTGGTTGACATGAATCTGGTTAAGAAAATATGCCATCATTAAACTTGTGTACATCAAATTAGTGTCTTCTATGAACATATGTCTTTGAAAATTTATAAGTATGTCACAAACAAACACGTACCGAGGTGCTGGGACAGAAGACTCAGTGCCAGCTCGTCTTCTGGGCCTAGCTAGATTATCTGTTTTTACAAGAGCATCTGTGGGTATTCTTTCACATCCATTTCCTGGACTGATACACTGTTAGAAAAGAAAGATACAAAAAAGAAAAAAAAATTCTTGGTCATATAAGGACAATGGACCTGTTAGACAGCTATTTCTTAATACTACTTTACAATTTATAAAGCATTTTCATAAAGACTTTCTAATTTGATCTCACAGCAACACCATGATCTATAAGGTAGTTATTATCCACATTTTACTAATGAGGAATCTAAAGCTCTGGTAGGTTAAGCAATTCATCCAAAATTGCACAAATAATTAGTAGCAGAGATCACAAATAGAGCCCAAGTTTCCAGATGCCCCATCTACCTTTCTTACTTCTACATCAAAGCTTTTAAAAAGAAGCAAAAGATGTAAAATCTCTCCAACTCAAAGCACTTGAAATATGGTACTGATGTATTTATTGCTTAACATAGTTAATACCTTAAAATAATTAAATGACTAATTATCTTCCAATTTAATGAGTTTTATTCATCTTAATAATATACCTAATCCATCTACTATATATATATATATATATATATGCATGCATACATACACACACAAATATATAAATGTATATATGACACACATGCCAATTTCCATCAGTACATATAGCTAATATAAACAGCAGTTAAGAAAACTGCCTAAAAGGAGAGTAATCCTTTCCCAATCCCTTCCCGACCAAAAGGAACACAAGGATAACTTTCATTAATAGCACCTAAAAGCATAATGTTCATTTATAAAAGTTACTTTATTAATTATAGGAATTAGTTGATAATATGTGGCATAAAGTAAACATTTATTAAATGGTTTGTTTTCTTCTTTCATTCATAAAACTCACTAGTCCAGACAGCTGAAATCGCAGTGTATGTTTCATGTGAGGTGCTACACTGGGATAACACTCAACATCCCAAAACTGAGCATAATTCCCTCTATCTCTTGGTAAAAAAGTGATGGCAACCTATAAAACAAACATAAAAGCTTTTGTAAAACATTGGTAATTATCTTTCTCTGTTAGGTTACCAATAAGAAGCCTTCACATGAATGCGTAAAGTTGGTCATATTTGTCATTTCTTAGGAAAAAAAGCTTGTTCAATTCTATCTCAAGTGGACTAATTCCATTCTGGGTCCAAAATACTTTATATAAATCAACACCTCCACAAGTATGTTGTTGGGGTGGGGGTAGCTCTCAAACTGCACTACAGCTGATGCGTAGGAGAGTTAAACGAGGAAGCAGGCTGGAGAAGGTGCAGTAGATTAAACCAAAGAAATATAATCGAGAGTCAAGGATATATTCATTTTATTGTTCTCCTTACACAATCCTCTACTGGCCAAAAGACAGAACCAAAATTTAGGATATACATATAAGGGAGAAGATTTTATACATATACAACATTAGCTATCTTTGAAACCTCACAATATTTATAATGAATTTTGTTACTGACTGACATGACTACACTGTCAATAAAGGTGCTAACAGTTTTTAGAACACCTTATTTGTTTATATTTTTAATAAGTGATTCCTGGCAAATGACCAATCACAGTACCATAGGAACTGAACTACATCCATATTGACATTTGTTATACACTAAACCAGATCATGCAAACAAGTGGCAACTTAACAGAAGGGTAGCTGATAGGTTCTCCCCGAACAGGCAAATATAAGAGCTAGTAGGATCTTTTTCATCACACACCCAAAGTTACAAGAAACAAATGGACAAAATATTTGGTCATTTCACTTTACTGAACTGACTATGAGTATAAGCAAAAAACTCATTCTGGAGGCTATAGTAGATAAGTTTTATAAACTATCACAAAAATCTGCCAACATCAACATACATTTAAATATTCAGTAACAAAAATGTGAAAGTAGGCATGGGAGGAAGACAATGTTGGAAAACAGTCTGGGATCAAGGACTAAAGAGAATAAAGATTTATATAGACAACTTGGAAAATTCCTATCTATATATCATTAATTTTTTCTTTTCTTTCATGAGGCCCTGGAAAGTAATAAAGAAATGATACACAAAAAATAAGATTACTTATATTTTAACAGAGAAGTTGTGGCTAGATATAAATGTTATGGTTACTTTAGAATCAGTAAGTCTCTATGTAAGTCTCTATGTAAGTCTCTATGCAGTCAAACTACTGGCTGGTTCAAGTAAATAAAGTAAACATTTTAATTAAGACAAAACACAAATGAGGGTCAGATGACTTAAGGTTATAGACCAGTGGTTCTCAACCTTCCTAATAACACGACCCTTTAATACTCATATGTGGGCAGACCTGCCTAGAGATGGATAGAGGAATGTTGTGTCTCAATTCCTAAGACCATGGGAAATATGTGTTTTCCGATGATCTTAGGCGACCCCTGTAACCTCTGTGAAAGGGTCATTTGACCCCCCCAAAGGGGTCACAACCCACAGGTTGAGAACCATTGTTATAGACAGTACCTCACAAAATAGTGAAAAATAGCTGGTGAAAGATATAGCCAAATCAAATTACCCAGAGAAATTTTTTACATGAAATTGGTAAGAAAATAGATGGAAGGCAGCTAGGTGGAACAGTGGATAGAGTACCAGTCCTGGAGTCAGGAGGACCTGAATTCAAATCTGCTCTCAGACATTTACTAGCTGTGTGACCTTGGGCAAGTCACTTAACCCTGATTGCCTCAAAAAAAACCTAAGAAAAGGAAACAGATGGGAAACAGGACAGATGTTTCAGTGGTTTTATGATTCTGACAATAACCGTGGGAGTCCTGACATCTGAAACCTCTACATCTAATGTACCATCTGAAGTAGAAATAGCACTGAAAATGATGAAAAAACCAGGAACAAGTCAGACCTGATCTACAATATATTGAAGAAATCCATCTTCAAATTCACAAACTTTAAAGGCAATTAGGGAATAGCCTACATAAGTTACAAGAGGTCAGTTTTTAAAAATGGAAAAGATTATTAGCTATAATCTTTTTAAAAGGCAAGGCATCAACCTACTTCTGAGTATACACCTAATTTTCTCATCTTTGTAAAAATTACCTTAGGTAAATTAAAGCATCCTTGATAAAATTACAAGACATATGGGCTTTTTACACATAGTTTTCAACAGTGAACCACATTTCTGTGGTCACTCAACTATCTGAGAACTGTAACAAGTTTAACACCCCAGTATGTTTTCTAATTTTAAGAAAGCATCTGAAAGCAAGTAAGACTTGATGGCTCTCTTTAAATAAGCTTTTGTCTCACAAATCTATAATGGGATTATACAAAACTCAATTAAATATAGGACTAGTATTTCAGTGTTCAATTATTTGAAATCTAAGTTTTGCTTTCAAATAAGTTCTTAAATAAGTTTCAAATACGTTGGTCAGTGTTACAGAAGAGGTCAAGCATAAGGTCCAACAAAAGAATTCCCTTCTGATAGGGTTTCAAAATGCTTCTGAAGTCAGTGATGGCATACCATTTACAAGGTAACTTTGATGAAATCTGCAATAATGTGAAAGATACTAATTTAACCATTCCACTGAAAAAACATAAATAAAACACAGTGCCCAGGCTATGAAAGCAACTAGATTAATAGACTATTGAATCTGTCCATCAACATGTATATCTTAGACAAGTGCTACATATGAAAAATAAGCTGATTCTAGAACTAAATTTTAGAACACCTTATTTTTTTGTTTTGGTTTTTTTTTGAGGGGGGAAAGCAAGGCAATTGGGGTTAAGTGACTTGCCCAAGGTCACACAGCTAGTAAGCGTGTCTAGTGTCTGAGGCTGGCTTTGAACTCAGGTCCTCCTGATTCCAGGACCAGTGCTCTATTCACTGTGGCACCTAACTGCCAACACCTTATGTTTTAGTAAACCAAACTATTTAGCAAACTAAACTATTATTCTAGTAGGACAATTATCAGGGTAGAGCATATTTAGGGAATAACTCAGCACTTGCAATGACTCTAAACTGTTCGCGTCTACAAAAAACTATGTCTAACAGAAAATATCTCTTTGATAAACACTACACAGTCATGAATCACTGAAGGCCACAACCTTGAAAGACATCTTACAGAACAAATAGTTATCATGGATCCAGAGCAATGAGTATCCTCAAAGTTGTAGGACTTCACTAAGTCTGGAATGCAAAATAAAAATGTGTCCTTCTCTATAGACAGAGATGATGAAACTGATCAGTTGGCAATACACGCAGTGTGAATGGTTTTCCAGTACTTAAACTCTTAAATGGTCCTCCATGTCACTTTTCTTTTTTGAAACATAGAACATAAGCTTCTCTAAGGTAAGGGCCACCTCACTTTTGTATTTCTAGCACTAGCCCAGCAGTTAGGACACAACAGTTGCTTAATAAATATTTACTGACTGTTGATTAAGAATTGGTCAGGTGGTATGACTTATGATTGCAGGAAAAATGTTCATCTGCATGAAGTTAACCGTTCCATATAAGATCAAGTCTAATAAAGTTGATTGCTTTAACAGTGTGTTCAACAAAGTGATTGGCCTCACTTTTTGTTTTCCATGACCTCCTAATATACCAGAAATTCGGGAACATCTGAAAGCTGCATAAGTAGCTCTAAAGACATCTCCACTCTCATCAACATCCTATAGAAAGGAAAAATAAAAATTATAAAATATAAATAATAACAAAGAAGAATTCCACACTAAAAATAACATTTCACATCTGAATAGTGCTTGACTATTTTACAAAGCATGTTCAGTTCACTAAGTCATTTAATTTTCACAGTCATCCTATGTGGCAGAAAACAAAATCTTAGAAATAATAAAATAATTAACAATTAAAACAAAGTTTAGTAAGTAGTGAGACTGATTAGAATCCAAGCCTCTAGGCTCCTAGTCCAGTGCTCTTTCTACTGTACATAATTACCTTCTGCCAAACTTCTAAATGGGGAAACAAGAAGGAGAACTCACTGACATCAAATGACAGAATGAAAAAAGCTAGTATACTGATGTTTGAGCATGTGCTAGGATCAATTTAAAATACAGCAATAAAAAAATGGAATAAATTTTCTGACAAAAAAAGTAAGAGGAAATAAATTACATATCTTAAGATTACTGTTACTGACCTTGACATAAGGTGGAGCAAAAGATGATAAATTCCACTTTACTTCTTCATCACCATGATTTTCGAGTTCTAGATAATTTTCTAGATGGAAAACACAAATTCTTAAGTCAAACCCAACTCTAGTAAGTTACCTAGATAAGGTAAATAGAATGAACAGATTTTAAGTCACATTTCATTTATGACTTCCTCTACATTGTTAACAATCTTCCCCCTGAGACCTCACACAGGACTCTTATTTTGCAGTTCTCAGTATTATTTATCCAACAATATTATGTTTAACAGTTGTGATGATGGGTCATCTCGCAAAGATGACCCTCCTCTCTCCCCAAAAGCATCTGAACAGACATGAGTGACAGCATAATTAACTTTAATATTCTGGTAGAAAAGGGGGAAAAAAATGAAACAAATACATCATATAATTATCTTTAAACATAATGTTTCAAAGAATCTAACAAAATAAAGCTATTTTTCCAAACCTTTTCCCTTCCCAAAATGACTTTTTTCAATGAGTCGATTTTTTTTTCCCCAAAAGCTCTGCAATTTATTTTCCAATTATTAAATTACACAATGAAAGAAGCTGTAATGGTAATGGGAATTTGAAGATCTTCCCTGCTGCTTAATAAGCCTAAGGGAATCTGAGGACCTTCCCTGATTTGAAAATATACTCTGCTCCCAAATAGGCTGAATGTAATCTCATGAAACCTGTGGTAGAAGGAATTTGCTGAAGGATAGAGTGTAGCCCCAACAGCAGAAGCTTGTTTAGGGGAGGCTTGCTTTTCAGGAACACCCATGCCTTTTGTTGCTTTGTAACTGGGCAGTGGGTCACAATGGTGGTGATGTTCTCTGACCCTGGAGAAGGCTACATATACCTCTGAGGTGAGGTTTTGCTTTGGGGCTCACTTATGGGAAGGGTTGTGCAATTTGGCCAGATGAGACTCTGAGCAGCCATTGAGCCCCCTGGCTTTGAAAACCCAGATGCTGGTGCTTCTCTCTCTGGTGACTAACTATGTAGGTCACACAACTAGAAACCCTGTTTGTTGAATTGTGTTATTTTCTCTGTATTTTTTGGTCTGCTTGTAACTTCTGTTTCTGTTCTCTGAAGTTCAGGGTGCTGACTTTTCCCCCTGAACTATTCAGTAAATGATATATGCTTGATTAAACTAAGATTGTTAACCCCTTTTGAGTTGCTTTCCTTTAGAAAAGCAGATCAAAGAACCTATACTAGCAGCCATCCTGGGTATGCTACGGTGCTTGCTGTCACAGAAGTACATTAAATTCTCTTAGGTCATACAGCTACATTTAGTGCATTTAGTCTGCTTATATTTCTAACCCATCATTGGTTTATCTTAGACCTGTGACACCTAGTCTTAGGACACAAAGCTAGGGGGTCCAAGAAGTAGTTATCTCAGAAGCTAGGTAGGGGTAGGAATGGCTAACACGGAGGATTCATTAAGAGCAAAATGGTGGCCTTGAAAATTCTCCCATGTAGGCTTCATCTTCAAAGCTTTAAAAGTTTAGCTTTGAGACTCACAAAGCAAATGATGATGGGACCTTTGATTAAAGTATGAATTATTTATGATTTAATATTTAGGTGGGTGGTCCTGGTTCTGTTTGTTCTCTGATTTCATTATTCATTACATCTGTTAGAACATTTCAGCAGGGAACATGGTTCTAAGTGCAGCTATGGCCAACATACTAACATCCCATAAGCACTGTTTTGTATCATTATCATCATCCTCAATCCATTACAACTAACTTCACAATGACAGCATGAAGCACTGCTGCAACATCATGTGACTAAAATACCCAGATGCAGAATGCATTATGAGTGATAAGGCAAAAAGTCTAAACCTTAGTAACTACTCTGTTTCTTGTCATCATACTGCTATGTACTGAATATATATAACCATATGTTTCTATTAGTCTCTTGAAATAATAGATGTTTAATAGCATTTAAGAAATCAAAGTTTCCTTCAGTATTTTAAGTTCATTTATGGTATGTTTAATATTTTTTTACCAAGATAAACACTGCACTTCATCATCATAATGGTGAAGATTTATATATAGCTATATTATCTATATACCAGGTGTTTATCTCCTTTTCTCCTCACAACTGTGGGCAAGCACTATTATCCCCATTTTACAGATAAGGAAAACTGAGGTAAAGAGACATTAAGTGACTCGCCCAAGGTCAGTTAGAAAGTGGGAAACTCAAGTCTTCCTAACTCCAGGCCCACATTCTATCCACTGAGCCACCTAGTTACCTTAGTCTTAAAATTCTGTAAAAACCTACTTCTAGCTCTTATAATCTAAATTTCTCTAATCTAAATTATCTTATAACAGTCTCACTTAATGTTTTGGTGGAACTGATGACAACAGGCAGGCTTTTTTTGTCTTTGCTAACATGAGGTTCTTGAAATATCTGTAAATTTCTTTTTTTTTAAATTTGGAGAGGGGAGAAGGCAGGGCAATTGGGGTTAAGTGACTTGCCCAAGACTACACGGCTAGTAAGTGTTAAGTGTCTGAGGTTATATTTGAACTCAGGTCCTTCTGACTCTAGGGCTGGTTCTCTATTCACTGTGCGCCACCTAGGTGCCCCAAAATATCTGTAAATTTCAATTATTTTTGTTTTCCCTGAGCCTGCTACTACAGATAGCTAGCATTTATATAGTATTTTAAGGTTTAGAAAGTACTTTAATTAAATTATTTCATTTGTAACTCCATGAGGTTGGTGCTTCATCCTTATGAGGAGAAAATTGAAGCTAAGAGAAGATAAATGACTTGCCCAATGTCACACAACTTTTTAGGTTTCTGAGGTAGGATATAAACTCAAGTCTTCCAGAATCCAAGCCAAGTGGGCAAAACTTCCCAGAGACCAGAATCAGAATAAAATGTAATTGGGAAATGTTTAACAAAATAAATTAAAATACAACAGAGCACAGATAATGTTAATTTGTAGTTTCCAAAGTCATTATTATGCTCAAAGGATGTTTTAATTTGAGTTTAACAACAATACACTATAGCACCTAGTTCCTTTGACTGTCAAGAAATTTGAGATTTCAAGTTTTTAAAATCCAACATTAAAAAATGGCAATGTTTTATGTTGATACCTCATTCTTTCCACCTTCCTCTCCCCCAAAAACCCACATATAAATTATTACATCTATCATTGCTTTATGCGTTACAAGAGATACAGCACTGAGTCTTTTAATTAAGTGATTTGAGGATTTAATACCTGAGGTTTCACTGGGTTCTGTTTCAGGAAAAGTGATGGTTTTAGTTTTTATTTCAACTTTTGTTGAGGGCGATTTTGTAAATAGTTTTAGCATATGACTCACTGGAGACTCAGATGTTAAAATTTGTTTAGAGGCCAAGCTGGTCGAAAGACCTTCCTTAGTAATATCTTCTCGAATCTGTACCTTTACAACCTTTTAAAATAAGACAAGGAAAGGAAATAAGATGGCTAAATTTACAGAAAGTAATTATTAGACAGAAAAATTATTTTGAGATAATGAATCGTCAGAAATCACCCACAGATGCTAAATATATGAATGAGATTGGTTTTATTTTCTTTAAAGTATATCTTTTTGGTGAAAAAATACATTCAGTTCAACATGTATTAACTCTACAAGGATAAGATGGGAAAACATGGATAGACAGTAGTTTTTTTGAAAAAGGTCTTGGGATTTTAGTGGATTGCAAGCTCAATGAGTCAAGAGTTAATATGATCCCACGCTACACTGAGGGACACAAAATAAGGTCAAAGTCTTGACTTTAGTGTGCTCCTATCATACTTGATCTGGAGTACTGTTTAATTCTGGGCACCACAGTCTAAGGACAATAATAAGCTAGAGTGTCCAGAGGAGGGCAACAAGAGAGGCGAAGGACCTTGAGTTCATGTCCCATAAAGATCAGTTTAAGGAAGTAGAAATCTTTAACCCTGAGAAAAGACTCAAAGGTAACCTAATATGTCTTCAAGCATATAGAGCTACAGAGTGGAAGAGAAAATAGATTTGTTCTATTTGGTCTCAGAGAGTAGAACTGGAAGCAATAGATAGAAGTTGGAAAAGGGATAATTTTGGCTTGATGTCAAGAAAAACTTCCTAACAATTAGAGCTGTCCAAATGTGGAATGGGTTGCCTAGAGAGGTGGTGTGTTTCCTCTCCTTCCAAGTCTTCAAAAGCTGGATGACCACTTGTGTATATTATAGTGGGGATTCCTTTTGGGTATGGATTGAACAAGATGGCCACTGAGGTGCCTTTCAACTCTTAACTCAATGATTTTGCATCCCCTCCTAACAAAAGGAGCATTCCAAGGTTCTTTTCCTGGACCCTCTTCTTTCCCTACACTCTCTGTCTTGGTGACTTCATCGGGTCTCCATGCAGATGAGGACTCCCAGATCAGTTCTACATATCCAGCTCTTGTCTCACTCTCCTTGAACTCTTGTCCTATGTTACCAAACACCAACTATTATTTTGAGTTAGATATCCCAAAGGCATCTTAAACTCTATGTTTCTACATTCTCTTCCTATCCCCCTCTTTCAAAGCCATTTCCCTTCCAAACTTTCCTTTTTCTGTCAAGGGCACCACCATCCTTCTAGTCACTTAGCTTCACAATCTCAGTCATCTCTGACTCAGTCTCTTACCTCACATATCCAATCAGCTGCAAAAGTTTGTTTCTTTTACCTTCATAACATCTCCTTCATCTGTTCCCTTATTCCTACTCAAATGGCTATTATTGCAATTTAAATTCTCATCACCTCTCATCTGTACAATTTCCACAACCTATCTGGTTTCCCTGCATCAAGTCTCTCTCCTTTCCAATCCATCTTTCACATGGTTGCCAAAGTTATACTCCTAAAGCACAAGTCTGAATATGCCATACCTTTATTATAACATAATAAACTTCAGTGGCTCCCTATTACTTCTAAAATCAAATGCTAACTCCTCTGGCATTTAAGCTTTGCAAGATAGGGCTCAAAACTATCCTTCCAGCCTCTCGTACATAATTTATGGTCTTACCAAAATGGCCTTCTTGCTGTCCCCCCTTTCTTGTATCTCTTGATTTTGCATTAAGTATACACTACGTTTGTAATGTACTTCTTCCTTAACTCCCCACATTCTATATGAAAATTTTCCTGAAACCTACTCTGCTGTTAATTAGTTTCTTACTCTCTAAAATTACTTCATATATTAGCGGTTCTCAACCTGTGGGTCGTGACCCCTTTGGGGGTCAAGTGACCCGCGACCCTTTCACAGGGGTCGCCTAAGACCATCAGAAAACACATATTTGTGATGGTCTTGGGAACCTCCTTTATCCGTCTCCACGTGGGGCCACCCATATACAACTATTAAAGGGTAGCGGCATTAGGAAGGTTGAGAACCATTGTCATGTATACTTCAGTTGCAGGAGGGTATCCTACATAGTTTTCAAATAACAAGAGATTCTAGACTTAAGACTCCTAGAGGCTAATAAGATGAACTTTGAGCTAAATTATAACTACAGCACAATTTCTATAAATATCTTAGCAATTAAACACTCAATATCTGGATTATTACTAATTTATTTTTAAAGCAAAAAAAATATTCCAAAAAATCCAGCAGAGGTGGTATCTAAAATGGTTTAGCCAACTGCTATCTAGTACACTATGAATTAAATGTTCAGACTTTACTATATAGAATATGCCCCTAAGTGGCAAAAGAAATACACATATTTTTTAAAGGCCATGCATCTGTCTCCCAAAAATGAGGCACAGCACTATCCTCATGTCAGTAGTTATAGACTTAGGAGCAGCCTTGATTTTACACATAAAAATAATGATCTTATTAAACTAGGTTATCAGTTTTCCCTTCACAACCTCCAGTTATTAAGTTAGACTCAAGACAATAGATGAAAGAGGAAGCAGGATGAGGGAACAGTGTTTTCTAGAGGAAGAATACTAGACAAGACAACTGTGCTCTAGTCCTAACTGGTATAACCAGTTGCATGATCTTGAACAAGGTGAAGTTTATCTATACCTCGCTTTACTCATAATCTAAGTGTTGGATTTAGATTAGCCTTAAGGTCCTTTTAGCTCTAAGATTCCTAATATATGAGAATAGCAAACCATGGATGCTGAAACAAGAAGACTCAGTGAGTAGATAGACAGAACAACAACTATTTAACAAGAACCATACTCATTTAGTAAGGGACAGATAGCCCCATATTCCTGAATAATCTGAGAGAGAATGGTTGTAATACAGTAAAATAACTGATTTTCATAAAGGCAAAAAAAAATCTGGGAAATTCACTTATGTAAAAGACTTCAGTCCCTAATGATGTCTGACAGATAAATTGATGTGCTTTTTTCCTTTAAAAAAAAAAAGAAAGAAAGCCTTTTTTGGAGGTAAAGGGAAATTTAGAAGGTTCACAGGAGTGGTAATAATTAAGGACCAAAAGTTACACCTTTTCCTGTGCTCTTTAATTTTGAAGTGAAGCATATGACTGCCAGCAGCCTCACTAGCAAAAATAGGAGCTAACACATATAAGGTTCAATTTTTGAAGTAAAAAAGATCCAAAATAAAATCTTTACAAGTTACCTTTTGTCCATTGTCACAATGTATATAAATCAGACCACTCCATGGAAATGCTGAGGATTTTGTGGCAAATGATGAATTAGGGCTTACAAGAATTAGCAGTCGACTCCTAAACAAAAAGAATTTCAAGTACATAAACATGTTCTATACAATAACAACAATAATCACAACACAAAGCCAGGTCATATACAGGAATCATAATTCTACTTTGGCAAGCACTGCCATAAATTATTTTCATTTTTCCCATAGTTACTAAAAAAGTTCATTCAATATTATGACTCCTACTATTCCAGTGGTTGTCAACCTTCCTAATGCTATGACCCTTTAATATTCGTATGTGGGCGTATCTGCATGTGGGCAGACCTGCCTGGAGACGGACAGAAGAGCAGTGTCTCGGTTCCTAAGACCATTGGAAATATGTGTTTTCTGATGGTCTTAGGCGACCCCTGTGACCCCGTGAAAGGGTCATTTGACCCCAAAAGGGTTACAACTCACAGGTTGAGAACCGCTGTACTATTCACTTAACACTCACCATGTTTTTACTGTTTTACCATCTCATTAATCCCTTGATAAAAACCTCTAAATAAAAATAGAAAATGGCTAATTTTTTAACATAACCTGTGTACCACAATGTGAAAAATTATATTAAAAAAACTTTCCAGAACTTCTGAACACAGACAACAGTTGCCAATAGAAAGAATCTACCAAATGCCTCCAGGAAAAAAAACCTATGCTGCCAACTCCAAGTTACTCAGTGGCAACATTACACAATTTCAATGACAAGAAATTCTGCAAGTGACCAGGGAAAAGACCTTCAAATATAAAGGAAAGGAAATCTGAATAGCACAAGATTATTATGCATCCAGCAGAAACTTCTGGAGGGAATACAATATAACGTGTTCCAAAGAGAAAAGTTCAAGATGCAATTTAAGGTAACATATCTTGTAAGACCAATCATAACCAGTAATGAAAAAGAGTTATGTTCAATAAATAAAGAGTGTTTGAAACATCTGCAGAAAGAAAATCAGAAGTGAACAAAATTGTTTTTCTCTAACACCACAAACAATGGAAATAAAAAAAAAGTAAAAAGAGCAACTAAAGACCAAATAACCAAAAGAATGAGAGAGAGAGAGATCGAGAGAGAGATCATTAAGAGAGCTCTTTCTTAAATTATACAAAGAATAAAAATGGAAGTCAAAGAAGAGATAGTAGAAAAACAGGTTTAAAACATTATGGAGTAAACTTCATATACAAGTGAATGAATTTGGTGAAAATAAATTGCAAAATGAAAGGTACATAAAAGGGGACAAAAGAGGAAGAATACATCAGAAAATGTGACGTACTCTAAGCAAGTCAAAGTTTAACAATGAAGGGAGAATAACTTTTGTACCTTCTCAAGGAAAATAAAATAGACTATAGGAGAACAAGCAAAGAGGCAAAGACAAGGGTTGAAAAAGGGGGTAAGAAAAGAGGAAATCTTGTTGCAGTAGTGGGAATGTGTCCCACTGAAAAATGACATCATGGAGGAAAAGAAATTTTTATAAATAGAAATGGTGAATTACAATGATCAGAATTTGCAGGGATTTAGTGTTTTGAGGGACCACTTATCCTGTTTCAAAAAGAAAAATTAGAGCTCTAGGGGCAAATCATACCAAGAAAAGTGAAAAGGCATGGATCCACAAAGAAGATTTCATGAGAAGTGAGAAAAAATGATTACGGAGAAGGTCAAGGGGTAGTAATGAACTGCACAGTTAGGAATATAGTAAAATTCCTCCCATGAGTCCAAACTTCTCTATTAACCTGGAGAAATTGGTATTTCAAAGAATGAGGCATAACAGAAAAAGGGGGCAAAGGGACAAGACCTATAAGGCAATATAACACATTATGCAGAAGAGACAACTCAAAATAGGTACCTTAAAAGCTTTAATTCCATAAAGAATCCAGAGGCTAAAGAAGAAATAAACATAAACTCCACGAATCAAAGAATAAAAGTCTAGAACAGATGGAAAGGTAAGAGAAGTAATGAGAACAAGAAATGAGAACAAGAAATCCTTTTTAGAAACAGGCAAAGAAAATTAAAATTTAAAACTAACAATCCATATATCTTGAAGAGGAAGAGAAGGGGGATTTTTGGAGCAAAATGCCAAAACAATGGAAAGGGGTAAAAAAAAAAGGGGGGGGAGGGAAGAAAGCTAATAGGAATAGGGGCATCTAAAAGTAGATTAAGACATAACTGAAGAGACAAAGAGAAAGATGGGAGGAAGTACTAATATTAAAAATCATATTTAGAAACGGGGAAAAAATAAAAAAACAAACTTTTATGCTTTAAATGTGAATGGATTAAGCAATCTAATATAACAAAAAAGAGTTATAGCCTGAATAAGGAACCCCTACCCTCCCCACAATCTGTTGCTTAGAAGAAACACACCTAAGAAACAAAGACATACAAAGAATAGTGAGGAACTGGAAAAAAAATTTGCTGCACATCAGGTGAATCTCAAAAAGCAGAAGCTGTAATCATTCTATCTGACAAAGCAAAAACAGATTCACAATAAAAAAGACAAACAAAAGAACTACATTATGCTGAAAAGAACCACAGACAACAAAGCAACATCAACTTTAAACTTATATGTTCAAAATGTCTTAGCATCTAAATTCACAAAGGAAAAATTTGCTGAATTACAAAATGCGGACAATAAGGGTAAAAGATTTTAACGTCTTCTATTTTGAGCAAATCTAACAGAAAAACAATAAAAGCAAATATAGAATTAAACAAATCAGTGGAGAAACTAGAGCTAAGAAACTTAAGGTATAACCATCTCTTCTTCCCATGCATCTGTACAGACTGTCTATCATGTCAAGAAATGCATTCCCTGCCATACCTGTCTCTCAGAATTCTAATCTTCTTTTCAAGTTGCTGTTCACACATCACCTCCCCTATAATGTTTTCATTTCCCTCACTTAAGAAAGATCTCTTAAATTGATAATTAACTTCTATTTATGTACTGCATTCTTTTCTCCCCACTCATCTCCCAGCCCCATCTAGTTCTATACTTGTTTTCTCATCAATGAATAACTGATCTTTTGACTGTGAAGAAAAATGGATAGCAGGAAACAGAAACCCAAGAAAATGACAACATTCAACTCATTCAAGTCATCATGCCTCAACTACTGTGCATGGTATAGAATGAATGAAAAAACATTCAGTAGCACAAAGAACTGGGCTGGGGATACGAAGAAAAAGGCAAGAGTCTCTGCTCTCAAGGAAGTCACGTTCTAACTCAAGTGATTGTGTGTGTGTGTACATACATGCACACAAGTCAAATGGAAAGGTACCATAGTCCTTAGGTTGCAGGAACAAAAGAGAAGGTAATGGATAGTCTTTTAATGCCATTATAAAATCATACCTTTTTTTATATCAAACCATGTCACAGTACCAAGGACTGACTGGCTGTCAACATCTTGATCAAAGAAACTAGAGATGTTTGTCTAGAAATATCTGCCTTACACTATTTGAGGAACTACTGTCATGAAAGAATCAAAATTTGCTTTGTTTGGACCCAAAGGTAGAAGTTCAGAGGCACTGATGTGAGTTTGATATTAAGAAGAACTTAGCTGAACAAAAAATAGTACCTTTCTTCTCACTAGAGCTCTTTAAACAGTGACCAGATAACCAATACAAAAAGTATTCCTGGTCAAGTACAGGTTGGTCTTAATCCCTGGGGTCCTTTTCATTTCTTAGACTCCAAGAAGTCTCTCTCTTCTGCCTATTGAATAGCTGTTGTTTAAAACGGTCAATGAGGTCCACTAAGAAGCTCATTTACCAAAGGTAGTGAAAAACAAAAGCAATCAAACCCACACTGAGGATTCCTTTCCCTACTCACCCTCTCTCCCATGGGTCAGGCTGCCTAGAACCTATCTGGGATGTCTTACTGCTCATAAGGCTTAGATGAGATGTGAATCAACTCCTATGTCTTCCTGTGAAATAGAGAAACACTAGCTCTTACTATCTGTTCTCACATTGCTTCCTAATGTTCCCCTAGAGTTACCACTTGCCTTATTTCTATGTCCCAACACTGACCTACTAATATAACCAAAGGAATTGTGGGCTTTGCCACCTACCATGATATATACTCTTAGGATTTCTGGATCTATCTACCCTGCCCTTTCTTTTATCTATCTCAATGAGAAGTGTGAGCCTCCTTCAAGGCCATCACTGTCTCCCTTTTTCTATCTGTCTTTTCAGCACGTAACAATGTTTGGTACATTTAATAAACGCTTTTTCATTCATTTATCCACAAAAGAGGTAGAATTATATAAATTGTGCTATCCATAGACATTAACTGCATTTCTTGTCAATAAAATAATGAAGAGATACTTTGGTCAACGGAAAATAATAGTGTAGAAACTACTGTGGATTATAAAGATATACCATCTGAACCTTAAATATTTAAAGGGAACTTAAAAAAAAAAGGAAAAGTCTTACATACTCTGGGTCAATAACTCCATGCTGTGGTGTTACTGTAAGACAATGAGCTGGCCAAGAGAGTTCAAATTTCAGCAACCTAACAGAATTATTTAAAATATGTAAATGTCCAGTTTTTGTCAAGCCACCTGGTATATAAAAGACAAAGAAAATACTAAGTACTTAATTTGAGCATTTTTATTCTTGAAAATCAGTGCTAACAAAACATAACTGTACAATTTCATTAATAGGAAAACCATTATTTTATCCCATCTATTGCTGAGATGGTTCTTTTGATGTGGCCAAGTCAAAGTCAAATCAAGGTGTGTATTTTTACTTCCTATGGGAACAAAATACAGCAACAGCAAATTAAGAATTAAAGGGCACTGTTAAAAAGTGGGAAGATTCTCATGATGTACTACTTCCTCTAGAATAGTGGTTCTCAATCTTCCTAATGCCACGACCCTTTAATACTTGTATGTGGGCGTATCTGCATGTGGGCGGCCCTGCCTGGAGACAGAGAGGAGCGGCGTCTCAGTTCCTAAGACCATAGGAAATATATGTTTTCCAATGGTCTTAGGCAACCCCTGTGACCCCTGTGAAAGGGTCGTTCGACCCCCAAAGGGGTTGTGACCCACAGGTTGAGAACTACTGCTCTAGAATGTGGCACAGCTAAATATTTCACTGGCCTAAACTGTTGTTATGTACAACATACATGGAGGTTTCATATCTAAAGGGTGTTAAAGGTAAACAGGACATATACTTTCAGTGTTTGAACAGCTGGAGAATGGTTACTAGAAAGGTGAGAATCTGTAGGGAGTCTGAAGAGTTTAAGAGGTTTTGAAAGTTTACAATCTACACTGTTATTCCATCAAACAATGAATAGAAAGGAATGCTATGACCAAAATCTAAGAAAGAACTCTGTTGGGGAGCTGGGTAAGCTCTTGAAAACAAACACCAAATTTAACCCAATTAAAATGAGTATATACATGCAGAGTAAAATGAACCAAAGGAGAAGATATGATATTCTACACCCCGCCTGACATATCACTTTATATACTCACAAACAGAAGGAGCTTTCAGAATTAAGTGCTGTGGTTGAACAGTCCATGTTTGTTGAGAAATTAATGTATTTTGACCTGGTTCAGAGGCAACTTGTGAAGGAAGGGGAGAGCCCTGAGGTCCTTTAACTGGAAGAACATCCAAAGAAACATTGTTGATATGTCTCTCAGAATTTCTGGATTCACTTTTAGGATTTAAGAATCCCAAAGCGGAAAAAAAATAGAAAAAGGAGAAAAAAATGAATCAGCTGACATGTTTTATTATTTGTAATGCTGTTAGGAAAAAAACATTAAAATCATTCAAAGCACATTTCAGTATGGTGATAATTCCCATTTCTAACAATTCACAATTAGAACATTTCATAATACAGGTAGTATGCTTCACAGATCAAAGTTCATAATTAAAACTTCAACTTAACAAGCATCCTATAATGAAAAGAAGTTCCTTTTTGGTCTCAACTTCTAGTAGGAGGAGACAGTTCTGGTTCCAGATAAATAATGACTACAATACACACTATTCTCTCTGTTAAGAAACAGCAACCTAAGTTCTGAAAATCCCAACTGTTACATCAGGCTAATCTGCCTAACGTTTTTCTTTTAAAGAAAAGATAAGCTACTTAGGTAACAATTAAAAGATTAGTTCAAAAGCAACAACATTAACAATATTAGAATATAAGACACATTATTAGAAATAATTAGGTAATGCTATTGACTTTAAGAATTTGTTTTATACTTTTAAAATTCTAATATTTGATAATAATAGTAATTCATAAATTATGATCCTTTAAGATCCTAAATGAGAAGATTCACCAGATAAAATGTATGATTTGAAAGATTTTCAATAAAAATAGAAACAAAATTTAAAGTGAAACTAATAATAAATGTTACTGAATTCAGGATATCCCATTCACCTAGCAGTCCACTAAAGTATATATGTAACTACACTTTTTATAATATAATTTTAGTGAGGCGATTGTTATTTAAAATAATAAGGCCATTATCAGAAGTTTGTCAATATTTTTCTTGAGTTTTTATTTTTATTGTGGAAATATTATTGAGGTGATATATTTATGAAGTTTATTTTTATTGTAGCAATATTTTTGGTAATGGAATTTAGGTGGGCTAAGAGAAATCACTGCATTTAGTCTTCTATTTTTAAAAAATTTACTCAGTTTATGCTAATCTGAATTGGAAGATTAATAAATAGCCACATGAATTCTAAATTACTCTCACCTAACTGAACCCAGCTTTTAGTAGTTAAGTCTAAATTAAAATCATGGTCCCTAGTATATACAATGTGTATACACATTGTATATACTAACAAAAATATCCATCATTAGTACTTTTGAGTAACAGAACAGAGTAGTTAGTAATTGTTAATGAAAATAATAGCAGTAAGTAGAATGCTTTATAGGCTATAAAGTATTACACACAAAAAACTGTAAGGCAAATAGTATAAGTATTATCCTCATTTGAACAATTAGGGCCTAGACAGTAAACTGGACAAAATAATTTCAAATGTGCAGTGGAGATATTCTATCAATACAAAAAATAAACAAAAACCCTTCATGCCTAATTAAGAATTATGTTAACTACTGTGTTTAAGAAATTTAGCACCTGGCAGTAATTGTAGGGAAGACCACAGAAACTAATACAACTCTTAATAAGGCTCTATGCCGGGAAAACAGTATGGTAACTTACTAAGGAGAAAAGACTGCTGAAAAGATGGTTAAGAAGCTCAGGTACTTGGAAATGAATTCATTCCTTCCAATGAACAGTGGAGATGACAAAACTATTTTTTTCGATTGTTGTGCTTGCAAAAGCAAACCAGAAAACTTTTTGAAAAGAATGCTACTCCAATTTCATACTTATATAGCACAGATGTGACTGCTGTCATGACAGATCATGAAAGATGAGCAAAAAAGCCACTAGAATTGAGGAAAAATTAATAGAAATCTCAATCTAACTGGGCCACCTGAAAACCAAGATCAACATTCAAATATGAAAAGGCAATATGGATGCGGGGAAAGCCCAGAATCCAAGAAGAAAAAAGTAGTAGGTTCTGAGGAAATTAGGGTGAAACAGTTCTCTAGTTTTTATATAGAGTTTGGGTACTGGGGTTCAAGATTCATACACTAAATATGCAGTGTCAAAACTGAATCTTTCAGGGCTCATGTTGTGCCTTCAAGAATCCAGGATTAACTTTAAATCACAGTACGGCACCAGAGTAGGATTTCAACTGAATCTAAGTACACACTACAGACGCTGTCACTGAAATTTTCTTGACATCAGAGAACTTATATAGTGACTATAATTTTCTCATACTATCAAGATCTAGAGAGGACCCTTAGAGATAATTTAGTGTAAACTTTATCTTTTACAGATGAGGAAACTTGAAGCCAAAAGAGTTATAAATGACTTGCCAAAGAGCATGGTACATTAAGCACTATAGAACAGATTTAAACTCACTTCCTCCAAGATTAAATTTTTTCCATTTCTATTTAAAAGGAACATATCTGAAATATGAAAGAAATCAAGGTAATAAAATAGTATTCCCTTCTATCCATAACCAGTCTACAATGGAGTCACATCTTATATCAAGGATTATACTCTGTATCAGAGGCACATCATATGTTGTCAAAATTATCCTACAAAGAAAAATTAAGTATAGCCTAAAATTAACATAAAGTCTCAGTATTCTTGGAAAATGGTGGATTTTTCTTTGTACAACAGAATTCTAATGGTGAAATAATGAAGTGCTGTCATTTCTCTACCTGGTACTCTACTGTTGCCTTGCTCTCCTTCCTCCATGTGATGGAAAATGAGGCAGAGAAGGAGTCTCTCTTCTCTTGCAACTATAACCTTAGACAGTACTATCTAAGTATAATTCACTCTATTATTTGCTGAAGACATACAGCTGACTTCTCATAACTTAAATTACATGTAAGATAAAGCTTTCCACTGTGTATCACAGAGTTAACAAAATGTAATCAATTCTAGAAAACTGAACTACTTTTCATCATTAGAAGTAGGATCACTGACCCACTCCATTAGTTTTTAGAAAACTCCTAAGGACTAAGTAAATATTGTATAAATTCATTGTCTGATAAAGATATTTTTAAATTCAGTGAAAGAATTTATACTCATTACCTGTTAGAGGCTAAGTTGTGCTGTGAACAATTCTGAAGAGAACCAAGATTAGAAGCTGTATCAGCAAAGTTACCAACTACAGAAAGAATAATTTTACGCATGTTTCCATAAAAGAACTGGACATCATTTGGCCGTTCAGGAAGATCATACACTAAAATAGAGAAAGATTGCTGTGATGTATACAAATCTTCACACAAATGCAACAGAAGAAACGGATATTTATAATTTGACTACAATGTATTTATCGTATTGCCAGAGTTATTTTCTTAGATTGAGGATTATTATTAGATTGTGGTGACTAATAGTACTAATAGTACTAATTAATAGTACTAATAGTACTGATGAGCTATCACTGTTGTATACTATTGATATAAGGAATTTTATATATGGAATACATTCATATAAGGACAAATCTACTGAACTGAGGAACCATATTAAAATAACAGCAGCAATTATAATTATGTAGCAAAACTAGATCATTATTTATCAGGAAAAGAAAGTCAAGGCTCACAAATGGCCCACTGCAGCCCACATAATTCAACAATTTCTGTCATTTTCCCAATTTCTGTCCCCCAAAAATAAGTGCAAGAGATATAACTTATGCATTCTAAGGAAAACCAATTCCTATCAGGCATACTGTTTCTAGTTTGTTTAGATCCCTGAAGGACTGAATATAAACTATCTGTATGGACAGAACAATAGTAAGATTGTATAGTCACACATGGTAAAACATGCTAAAAACATAGCAAGGCTGACAGTTTTAAGCTTTATTCTCTATTCCATATTTTTCCATCTTTCATAAGAATAATGTAAGACACTTTATTAAAAGTTTTGTGGGGAGTGGAGTCAAGATGGCAGCGTAGAAGAAGGAAAACTCTGTGAGCTCCCCCCAAAACCACCTCAAATACCTAGAAAACATGACTCTAAACAAATTTTAGAGCTCCAGAACCCACAAAGTGACAGAGAAACAAATCTCCCGCTGAAAGCAGCCCTGCAGGCAGACAGGAAGGGTTCATTCTCAGCACGCTGGGAGAGGAGCTGAGCCAAGGCCGCCCCCCCCCCCCCACTTCCCCGGTTTTAGCCCCAGGGTGGCCAGGACCAGCTGCGGCTGGAGCATTCAGGAGAGTGGATCACCAGCAGCTGTGGTGGTTTCCAGAATTATCAACCCATAAATACCAAAGACAAAGTGAATTTGGATGAATTTGGGGGGGGATGGAGGAGGAGGTCTAGTCGTCTGTCCCCAGAGCCAGAAGTGGCAGCCCTGCAGCTGCATCCAAGTAGCTGCTTCAGAGCCAAGCAGCCATTCAGAAACTATGTGCTCTTGCCTTAACCTGCGTGGATCTGGATCATGGTCTTGGGCGGTGGTCCTGAGGTGCGTTTTCAGTGAGCCAAAGCTGATGGGGACTGTAGAGATGGCAGCCTCCTAACAGCTCTGGCAGCTGCAAAAAGCCCAGCGATTTGGGACAAAGCTCTCCCCTCTGGAAGCAGAGTTCTACTGTGGCAGAGCTCAAAAGTCAAGTTACTTGACTGGCAACATGAGCAGGCAAAGGAAGCAAAGCAAGCCCAGCCATCCAACTTTAGATTCCTTTTTTCGGGACAAAAATGATCAAAGCATGGAATGGGAGGAAGACAACACAGTCAGAACTCCAGAGTCAAAAGCTTCCAAGAAAAATATAAACTGGTTACAGGCCATAGAGGAGCTTAAGAAGGATTTTGAAAACCAAATAAGAGAAGTGGAGGAAAAATTGGGAAGAGAAATGAGAATGATGCAAGAAAATCATGAAAAGAGAGTCAACAACCTGACTGAAGAAAATAATACCTTACAAAATAGTCTAACTCAAATGGCAAAGGAGGCCCAAAAAGCCAATGAGGAGAAGAATGCTTTAAAAAGTCCAATTTGCCAGATGGAAAAAGAATCTCAAAAGCTCACTGAGAGTAATTCCTTCAGAGTTAGAGTAGAGCAAATGGAAGCAAATGACTTTATGAGAAATCAAGATACTATTAAACAGATCCAAACAAATGAAAAAATAGAAGGCAATGGGAAATATCTCACTGAAAAAACTACTGATCTGGAAAATAGATCCAGGAGAGATGATTTAAAAATTATTGAACTACCTGAAAGCCATGATCAAAAAAAGAACCCAGAAATCATCCTTCAAGAATTTCTCCAGGAAAACTGTCCTGATATCTAAGAACCAGAGGGCAAAATGGAAATTGAAAGAATTCACCGATCACCTTTTGAAAAAGATCCCCAAAAGAAAACTCCTAGGAATGTTATAGCCAGGTTCTGGAGTTTCTAGATCAAAGAGAAAATATTACAAACTGCCAAGAAGAAACAATTCCATTATTGTGGAAACACAATTGGGATAACACAGGATCTAGCAGCTTCTACATTAAGGGATCGAAGGGCCTGGAATATGATATCCTGGACATCAAAGGAGCTAGGATTAAAACCAAGAATCACCTACCCAGCAAAACTGAGTATAATCTTTCAGGGGAAAATATGGTCATTCATTGAGGTGGAGGACTTTCAAGCATTTTTGATGAAAAAACCAGAGCTGAATAGAAAGCTTGACATTCAAATACAAGAAGCATGAGAAGGTAAACAAGAGAAAAGAAATCATAAGGAACTTATCAAAGTTGTACTATTTGCATGCCTACATGGAAAAACGATCATTGTAACTTAAGAAACTTTTCTCAGGATGAGGATAGTTGAAGGGAATATAAATGTGTGTGTGTGTGTGTGTGTGTGTGTGTGTGTGTGTGTATGTATGTATGTATACACACACATGTCTATATAGAAGGGTATATATTCATATGAATACATATGTGAGTGTGTATATATGTGTACAGGTATACGTAGAAAGAGGGCACAGGATCAATTGGGAAGGATGATATTTTAAAAGGTGAAATTGAGAGGTGGGAGAGAACATAATGAGAGAAGACAGAGAGAGACAGAATGGGGTTAATCATCTCATAGAAGAGGCAAAGGATAATTGTTACAATGGAGGAGGAGAACAGGAAGGCAAAAGGGAAAGAGTCAACCTTACTCTCATTGAATTTGGCTTAGGGAGGCAATGATATACACTCTAAATTGGGTATCTTGCCCTACAGAAGAGTAGGGGGGAAGGGGATGAGAGAGGGGATGACAGAGGGGAGGTTAGGTTGGGGGGGGGAGGGTTGTTAGAAGCACACACTTTTGTAAAGGGAGAGGGACAAAACAGAGAACAGAACAAGTGGGAGGCGGAATAGGATGGAGGGAAATATAGTCAGTCTTTTACAATATGTCTATTGTGGAGATGTTTTGCGTAACTACACATATAAGTGTATTGAATTGCTTGTCTTCCAGTGGGGGCAGAGGATGAGGGAGGAAGGGAAAGAATCTAGAATTTAGAGTTTTAAAATCAAATGTTTAAAAAAAATGTGTGTGTGTGTGTGTGTGTGTGTGTTTAAAAAAAGTTTTGCTAAAATCTAGGTAAACTCTATCTATTATATCCCACTTATCTACTAGTTGTTTAGTAATACTGACTTTCGAAAATGAGGTTATTCTTGCTTGGGGAAATGAAACCATGCTGGTTCTTTGTAGTAATGGCTTCCCTATCTAGATGTTTGCCAACCACTGACTTAATGGTCCACTCTGGGTTTTTCCCAGGAATCAAAGTCAAGCTCACTGACCTCCATTTTACATACTCCATATTCTTTCCTTTTTTTAAAAATTGGGGCATCTGTTCTTTCCTGCTTTACACAATCTTTCAGATACTAGCTCAGGAATCATTCCTTTCTATTGTTTTGAAGACCTTGAACAATTATCTTGCCTTAATCCAGTATCTTCGATTTCCCTCTCCACTGGCTCTTTTCCTTTGCCTACCAACATCTCTGCTTACCCCCTCTATAAACAAATGCACTATCTACTATCATGATCTCTACTTAAATGTTCCATTTCCCACATAGTCATTATTTATGATCTTCCCTTGAAATCTCTTGGAACCTGGCAGAGTACACTATACAAAGTGCTTAAAAATTATTTTCATTTACTTAATTTATCTATCTCCTTCTCTTCCATCCCCAACAAATAATTTTCATCTTAGTTCATATCTTCATCATTTCAAAAATTATAGCAATGTCAATCTCTACTCTTCCAAAACATCACATACACCACTGCTAGTTTAGTCTTCCTAATAGACCACTTGATCATGCAATTCCACATATTAAAAACTTTCAAATGCACTGCCTACAAGGTAGGGTGCAAATCCTTGAACTAGATTGTAGGGTCTCAAATTTAAAATTCTGTGGATTTATTCATTATTGGATTACCTCCCAAAAGCAGCTATGTGATACAGCTGCCTTAACAAATAGTCAGTAAACAAACATTAAACTCTTACAATGTGCAAAGCTAAGCATTGGAGATACAAAAAGAAACCAAAAAATGGTCTCCTTCCCTCAAGAAGCTCATGTCCTAAATATACAAAGGTATACACTAAAAAAAGTAAGCACAGAGGGAAAAGTATCAGCAGTATGAGAGACTTATAGAAGGTGGGGTTTTAGCTGAGTCTTAAAGGAAGTCAAGACAGATAAGAGGAAGAAGTATGGGGAGAGAATTTCAGGTGCAGGGAGGCAATCAAACCAAGGATCTAGAAATGGGAGACAGAGTGTAGTATGAGGGAAAGTAAGAATGCCAGAGTAGTTGTGGGGAGGTAAACAGAGTACAAGAGGCCTGCAAAAGTAGAGAGTTGCCAGGTTATAAAAAGCTTTAAATGCCTGATGCTTATATTTACACAGAAAACAAACTGAGGTGGAAAAAATAGGTCAGAGGTTATTAGAATTTTTCTGCAACATATATGACCAAAAAATTAGTAAGTTAGTTGAGAGTATGAATTATATCATATGGTTCTTAGTACGTCCACCAATGACTACGAAACTTTCAAATATTTGTTTAAAATTGTTTAGTGTAAGAAGCAGCATGCTCTAGGGAAAAGAGCACCAGACTAAGAGTCAAAAGACCTCAGTTTGTGTTATACCTATGCCACTATCTATCCAAGCATCCCTCAGCAAATCATCTTACCTCTCTGAGCCTCAATTTTATCTGTAAATTGTAGGCTTGAGCTAGATGGACTCTCCAGGTCTAATGAACTAGTCAGGTAAGTGGGATTTTTCTGCTGCCATAGCTGACAGTATGGGCTCAGTCAAAAGAGAATCCTAAAAGTCAATGGAATTTCTACAAGAGTGACAGAAAGGTTTTTGGAATAAAAAATTAAGTCTAAATTTCTTGGCTGGTGAATGTTATTTCTTCACTTTTGTAAATAATAAAGTATATATGGGGGCAGCTGTAAATCTATAAAATTTGAGCAAATCTGCATCATACAAATCAAATACATCAAATCTACAAAATTTTTTAAAAACCACTAACTTTAGATACTGTTGAAAACAGCAAACAAGATTTGTCTTAAACTCTTATGGTGTTTTGGGATTTTTTTTGTTTCTGTTTAACAAAGAAACGTGCCTACCTTCACTTATTAGCTGCTCATCTTGAAATGCTTCATCAAAACAAATGTTCTTCAGTAAGCTATATTCTGGAAGTATTTGTTCTACCACTTCTGGATTATGTAACAGAGCTCTGTGAAAAGATTTTATGTAAGATATGTTTAACACATTTATATCTTGAATTGTTTAACTTTTCTATGAAAGCATTTATCTTGACTTGATATGTACATCAGCTTCCTGATGTCATGGTTCTCTTTGAGAATGAAGGACAAACAACAAAAACATTTGTCATGACATTCATAAAAAAAGAAAGAAAAAAATTTACTTTAAAAAGTTGTAATATATTGAAATAGAGTACTAGACAAAGGAATTTTAAAGTCCTGGATCATGAAGAGGAATGGATAATGCAATGAATATGACCAACAAAAGTGGGTGGCTAGGGTGAAGTGCACATGGAAGTTTGAGAGGACATCAAAGTATATACTTAAGTCCTTACAGAGGTCAGAGCGAAGAAGTCAGTGAGTCAGGTGCACTAAACTCCTTGGAAAATCAGGAAAAGAAAAATGAGGTAGGTATATGGCTATAAGAAGGAATATGACAGGATGAAAAGTAGGAGAGGTCATTGAGTGATGTCAGCAAAAGGAAAACCTGACAATAGTACTGAGGGGCAAGAAACATGCCTACTTTTTCTCTGGGACCAGTGTACAGGAGATAACAAGAAGACCTAGTACAAAATGAGTAGCCAGGTATATAGTACGTTACTGAAGGAATCAAGTGTCTATGGTTGCAAAAAGATGGAATAAATATGAGAAGAAAAGGTTTAGGGTGAAGGGAAGGATGCTAACAATAAAATCAGGGCTCAAGAGCTTATAAATATGTAAGGAGAAGCAAAATATGGGCTTAAAAACTAGGATTAAATTAATAGGAACTGAATGGGGATGGCATTGTAAGAAAGTTTTTGTTTATTTTGCCTTCAGATGAACTGTTGTATATAACCATAATGCTTTGATTTTATGAATTTTTACAAAGATTTGTAAACCTCAAAGTGCTGTATTAATAGTTTATTAGATTTCTATTTATATTAAACAAATAAAGCAGATACAAAGGATCAAGCAACTTTAAGGCAATGCCCCTTGAAAGTTAAACTTCATTCACGTAACTAAAAATTAAACAATTAGTGTTAAAAAAAAATAATTAAAACACGCTAAACTTCTGATTCTTTTTTTAAAAAAAGAAGCAGATCAACACACAGAATGAAATTCAAGAATGAATGGAGGTAAAAAGGAGTCAGTAAAAATTTGGCAGTTTGAGTCTGGGCTGGGAAAAAAGAGAAGAGCACATTAAGGGCAAAAGGTGCAAGGGTGAGGAATCTGCAGCTTCAAGGTCACATATGGCCCTCTAGGTCTTCAAGAGCAGCCCTTTGACTGAATACAAATTCACAACTTGTTCTGAGAAAGGGCTGCAACTGAGGACCTAGAAGGTCACATGTAGCCTCAAGGCAAAAAAGGTTCCCTACCCCTGGATTAAGTGTTTCTATAATGTCTAATATGTGTCCTGCACTGTGCTAAGGACTTTAAAAATATTACTTCATTTGATCCTCACAACAATCTGGTAAGATAGGGGTTAGTATTATCTCCATTTTACAGTTGAGGAAAGAGAGGCAAACAAAGGTTAAAATGACTTGCCCCAGGTCACACACTGAAGGAAAAAGAGCAGGAACGATTAGCTTGCCCTATGCTCCATCTTCTCTGCCTTGAGTAAGAATAAAAAACTTTTACCAACCTTCGATATTGTTGTCTTGTTATTTCATCTCCACCAAAAAAGTATATCGTTGACAATAATGATGTTGCAGTTTGACATTTTTTCTCCTTTTCAGCTGGATTATATATTAAAGTGATCATCTGATTTCAAGAAAAATAGGAATTTTTACAAATAGCTTTCTTGTGTCAATTACCTCCCTTTGAAAAAAACTTTCTATAAACTCAAATAAGTAATGTTACATTTTTCATTGAATGGAAATGATAAATGGTCCCAGTTATGTTCCAATCATCTTCTCATCAGCTGCATTAGCACCACACTTTAACCCTTTAAGCTCCAGGACTAACCCTGAGGTTCCCCAATGTTCTTATTGGTGAGTGACTCACATGGTTCTTTCCTCTTCAGAGTTCGTAATCATTTTTTCACTAACTCTTTCACTCATTTTATTGTTCTGGAACCATTATAAAAGTAACATGGACACTGCTACTGGACAGAACATATCAATCTTCTCTATAGCTCCAATCAGTCCCTGTAATTGTTTACACCAAAAATACCTCTCCTTAGTCATCACTTGTGTGGTTTCCCCAACTCCTTGAGGAAACAGACTGTTTTCACTTTTGTATTTGTATTTCCACCACTTATCATAGTATTTGGGACATAGTAAGTACCTAATAAGTACTTTCAAAAATTTAATCATTCATGTGTGCATACATGATTGACGTGTAGTTAATCTTTAACTGAATAAATATCTAGCTATAAAATTTAAACCTCTTGAAAAAATTTTTAAAAATTAAATCTGGAAAACTGAGCAAGTTTTTCATGTGGAAATTATACATACCTCTTGCGCTCTTTCCTTGAGCACAAATTTATTTGGCAAAATTCTCATCACTTGAGCATCTAAGACAAATTTTGTTTGAGAGTCCTTAAAACATACTGCTTTAACATAGGCTGCTCGAGAACCTGTATTTCGCACAGAAAAAACAATTCTGCTTTCTTTTCCAGGTACTGGGTCATTTACTGTTACCATGTAACTATCTGAGAGTTTTTTAACATCCTCTAAAATAAGATTACTTGTTCCTCCATATCCAGACAATGGTATCTAAAAAACAGAATTTATATACCTAAAATTATATTTTGTAGAATCAGAAGATAGCAACATAGGCATTTTAGAAATGGACAAATCTGGTAAACTTTTAAACACAACAATTTTTGTCCCTTGTTTACTAATGAAGACTTGCTAAAAGAATCTAAGAACTGCCAAAAACATAGTCATCACGGAGGTTTTGTCCTAAGAGGAAAAATAAGAAAATTACAAAATGACTATATACTTATAAAAATATACTACTTGCTAAATAAATTGATACCCTTAGTTACAGTAGCTAGCTGAGTTGGGAAAGGAGAAGTCACATGCAGGAGAAGTCACAGAACCAGTCCAAGTTCAACTAACAAAAGCTGGCAAAACAAAAACAGGCCAAATTGAGGCTCAGTGAGGTTACCTACTGAAGTTGCGCAAACTTCAAAAAAGCCCAGAGCTGAAAGGAACCCATTCTATAACTGATCCTAAGCTGAAAAAGAAATTCTATTTTTCCCCATCTTTTGCAAACATTCCCCTTCTATGCAAGAGTCTCTCTATTACTTTAAAACAAAGCTCAAGTACCTCTTTTTGCATGACGTATTTCCTAATTCTGCATCTGCTAGTGCCCTCCCTCTCACAAACTACATTATACAACTTTATATTTTTGCTGCATATTCTTAGATAGGTACTTGTCTCCCTCAATGCAATACAACCTCCTTGCGGTTAGGGATAATTTTTTTCCTTCATTTTTGCATCCTGAATTCTTAGGACAGTGCTGGTACATAGTAATTACTTAATAAATGCTTGCTGACTTATTGACACACCACACTCAATTTGGAAAATTACAAGAAATTATACACAAACCATATTTTCTGCCTTCTAATTCAGGGATCTTCATAGTGCTAAATCATAGTGCTAAAAGTAGAGTTTATAGTTTGCGAAAAAGTGTCTTATGCAAAGGATGTAAACAAGACTAATGAAGAACTATTCAACTTACTAATGAACAAACATTTCAAACATTTTTTATAAGCAAATAAAAAAAATATGGTTCTAATATATTAATAAAACTGGTCCCCCAAAGACCCTCTATAATTTATATTGTGTTTCTTAGGAGTTAGCATTCCAGGTTTTTGCCTCTTGATTTTTTTATTTTTAATTCACTACATAATTCAATTCAATCCACTTATATGCCTCTAAATAAGGAGGGAAAATCAGAAACTTATTTTGTCCTAGATCTGTAATTTCCTCATCCAATAAGGAAACTCCCTCTATGAATGCACATCCAAACCTTTGCTACAACTGGTAGTCTTATAGCAGCTATGTCAAACTCAAACAGAAACTGATCTCTGTGGCTGCATATTGACTTAGAAAATCATAATTTAACATCATCTGTGCTGTACTTTATTATTATTTATTTTGTTAAATATTTCCCAATTACACAGATACCTCTGTCTTGGAGGATAGCCTAGGGCACTGCCCAAAAGGCTCAAAATCAAAAAGTTATGCAAAGAGTCATGACATGCCAGAGGTGGGACTTGAAGACAAATTTTCCCAGCTTCCATGGCTATTACCCATAACTATTATATACTGCGGGATTTCTTTAAAGTCCCGAAACTATAAGTTATAACTTGGAGCCTTATAGATAAGATGTTGAAAGAAGAGTCTAATCTAAGGTGTTCCTCCTCCTTTATTCATTCCAATTATGTGGGAACACACAGCTTAGTGAAAAGTGTACTGGCTTTGGAGCCAGATGCCACCTCTGATGTTTACTACCTTTGTGAAGCTACATCACAGAACCTTCTTGGGTCTCAATTTCCTTACCTGTAATGTGTTAGATAAAACAGCTTCAGGGGTCCCTTTCAACTCAAGATCTGTAATCCTAAAAATTCTTAGGTTTTAAACACCTTAGAGAAAATGCATAGGGCTTTCCTCCCCCGAAAATTTCAAAGCTAGACAATATTAGTAAGCCAAAAAAATGTTTAAATTAAGACAGAATAGTGTAGTTTAATAATCTGACATATCAATAAATCGTGAGCTTGAATAAAAACCATTTAATTCTATCTGGACTTCCAGAAAATTTGCAATACATCAATTTTCTTTGTTTTTTTTTATTTTTTTATTTTTTTTTCTCATTGACTTATTTTTTTACTTTTAATTTATAAGATTCAGTTCCAAAATCCCTTGAGTTTCAGATTTTCTCCCCTCTCTTCCCCCACCATGGTGGCATGCAATCATGTATAGGATCTGCAAATACTTTAACATTGTACAACAGTTTGGTTAAATATATCAATTTTCAAATATCTAAATACTGAAAATACAGTTGGATAGTATACTACTTCTAAGGGAATCCTGTAACTGAACTTTTTGCAAAGTGAAAAATCCTAAAGTATCACCCCCCTAGTCTGGACTATCACATACCAGATTCTACTCAAAGAAGTTTGTACCCTTTAATTGGTAAGCTAGTAAACAAGCCAAAGACAATGAAATTATAGTAAAACAAGCAAAGTTTATCTTACACTGAACTTAATTCCTGGTTGTGATCGAATTCCTAGTTGTTTAATTTCAAGTTTAGCCAGCATACAAGATATTCGAGTTGGTGCAAACAACAAGAAGATGTTAATGTCCTCTTTTGGACGAATTCTGATTTCACAGTTACTTGTAAGTCGTTCTTCTAAACCAAAAGTATTTTGAAGCTACAAATAACAAAAAGATAATTTTTATAAAAAACATATAATAATGCAAGTTAAAATTACTGTCATTACAACATGTGACATTTAAATAATGAAAAACTAAATTCATTCTCAGGACAGAATATAAGCACTATCAAAGTCTGTGAAGTACATGTTTTTGTTTCATTACTTTTCTGTCATATAGGAATGTTTAATCTAGTACAGGGGTGAGAAATGACTGATCTAAGGATAAAAGACAACAAAACAATTTTTATAAACTAAACTAATTCTCCAAAGACTGCTGTTACAGATTTTCCTAGAAGTGTCTTTTAAAATAACAAGTACATTCTACAAACCTGAAAGCAATCTTGATCCTGTCCTCTTATCAGCAGACGTAAACGCTGAGTTGTAGATGAAGAGTTATTTCTGAGCGCTAGTTTCTGAAGACTTAAAAAAAAAGTTTTAACAGGAACTTTCTATCTACATGAATATTATAACTAGAAACAAAAGCTTTTCACAAATTTGTGCTCCTTACTTCCTTAAACGGTTCAAAACTTACCTTTGAAAGCTCATGTTTAAACTTTCAACTCTCCCTTTACTCTTCTTTGGGGGGAGGGTGAGACAATTGGTGTTAAGTGATTCACCCAGGGTTGCACAGCTAGTGTCAAGTGTCTGAGGCTGGATTTGAACTCAGATCCTTTTAACTCCAGAGCCAGCGCTCTATCCACTGTGCCACCTAGTTGCTCCATCATCCCCTTATTGTTAACATTTATCTTATGCTATATAAATATCTTTACATAAAGGAAATTTGCTCAAAGTAATCCCAAATAAAGAATTCCCAAACCAATACGACCAACAAACACTCCTAGATTGGGCATATGCTGACAGAACCCATAAATACCCATCAAATTGTGTGAAGTTATGATTAAATAAACAAGGATAAAAGAGATTTGAAGGGTTTTGGGGGTGAGGGGTAGGGAGGCAAAATAGAAGAAAAGTGTCTATTTTCATACCCCCAAGTTGTTACATGTAACAAACATCTGATATGTACCTAACAGCATATTTGATATTCTGAAAGTAAAAAAAGAACTGATATCTAAATGTTGCCATTAAATCCATATTTATATAACATAGGACACCAGCTTTCCATAGAATAATTCAGGAAACACTGCATCATGTTGCAAAATCATTCGGCAGGACTAAGATATCCAAACTTACTCACTTGGACATCTATATTTTCCAAGACATTCTTTACCAACCTAGAAGTTGTAGCTTTGAATACCTACCCTCACCCTTCTCGCAAAGTTTCACATGAGGTATGCTAACTAAAAAACATCCTAAATTACACTCTATCAAATTTTTTACCCACTACCCAAATGACACTTTCATTGCATCTTCAATACAGTATAGCTATAAAAAGAAGCAAGAATGTCAACATCAAAAATCTTTAATTTCTGAAAGGCCATGTGAGCAGCTAAAGATCAAATACCACACTCGGCAAGTACATAGCAAATACTTTGTATTCTATTTATTTATATCTTAATCCTGAACATTAAAGCTTAATTTTACTGAAGTAATGCTTTATTGCTCTGACCAAATGTCTCCTCCAAAAAAGTTTATGAGTTTAATCTCTAGGTATTTAAAAAAGTTAGAATTCAAAGTTAAATCTAACATTGACACTATGAGAAATTAAAAAATATTTTTAATGCCTCTATATTTCCTTCAAGTAGCACTTTTAAATACTAATAAAGTCTTTTCAAGTGGAGGTCCTGTTGATCCTGGTATTATAAAAAGCTAAAACTCATTTAGTATTCATTAAATTGGTAGAGGCTTCCAAAATTTCAAAAACAACTGATCCTAAGTAGATTTAGAATTATTATTCTTGCACGAACACAACAGAGAAGCAACATCACACAGTGGATAGAGAGCTGACCTCAGAGTCAAGAGATCAAGTCACTTAACTTCTCAAGGCCATTCTTAAATACTATAAACTGAAGCTGAGACATTGATATACATCATCTGGTTGCCTAGTATCTGTAGGGAGTTTCCACACTGAAAGTTCTCTACACGGATTAAATCACAAGTCTAGAACAAAAAACAGAGGGGGCTGAGGGAGCCATTATTAAACACAAACCCTTTTCTCATAAAATGGCAATGTAAAGTTCCAGCCCTGAGTTATCAAATTATGAATCAATAAGATTATGCTATATCTATAAAATACCAAAATTTGAGTGTATTAATGGTCAGTAAAGCTTTATAATAAAGATATAGCTTGTGAAGTAATTAGTTTTATATGGGATAAATTTAGTATAGTCCTTGGAGCTCTAAGGAAGAACACAGTAAGACAACTTCCTTATCTCTTCGTGCGAAATCCTGAGGCAAAGGGAGCGAGATACAATCAATTATGACAAACTTCACCAATAAACTTCTTTCTAGTATCATCTTGTTTCTCCCAAGACCCTTCTCAAAAGGGACTCCTAGTGTATCTTCCACTTGTGAAATTGCTCATTTGCTCCAAAATTACAAAATGCCCGTCTCTGATAATATCTCTACTTACGAGCATGGAATGTGGTTTTTAGTCCTTAACTGGGCCAAACAATCCAGGAGCTATAATGTATATTAGTAATGACAACCCTTCAAATATCACAGATAAGATATACTAACTGTAGTGTGAACTATCCTAGAATACTGTGGCATACTAACCAGAGTAAGAAAAGTTTTTTCTACCAAGGGCAAAAAATGTAGAAATTCATTAAGGGAAATTTTAGGTTCCACTTGATTTGTTTTAAATTTAACAGAATTTATAGAAGAGAACAAGCACAATTTATTAAATGCTTACTATGCATCAGACATTGTGCTAAAGCACTTTACAAATATCTCATCTGATCAGGTACCATTTCTTTTTACAAAATAAAAACCATTTTCATGAAATAATATTCCTATCTTAAAAGTCTCTGAGACTACTACTAAAGCATGATAAAATTACGTCATATTTAAGGTACTGATCACATACCATGTTACCCTGAATTTCATAGTTCTAGCTCAGTAACACTGAAAAAGTCATTTAATTTTTTCTAAGCCTTAGTTTTCTCATTTAGGTCAATACCATTATTTTACAAAGTACCTTTCAACTCTCTTCCACCCTTAAAACTCTTCGATAAAATGTATCCTACTGGTTAGATTTAGCTTATTGGCTACAGATTTCCCACCCCCACACCCCCCAAAAAAAGTACTTCTGGAAAGAGTCCAGTAAGTTCAAATGATAGAAAAACAACACAAAATAAGAAACAATTTGAATGTAAGATTACAAGTGTTAAAATTGATCTGAAGTTGGTGTAAAATAGAGTTGTCAAACACATGGCTACTGCAAAACTCTCAAGTCATTCAAATCAGATTAAAATATAATTAAAAAATATTTAACAAAATAAATAAAAATACAATAAAACAGAAAACATTACATTTTAAAACTAAGTCAATATGAGGCTCACAGGGATCCCTATGTATGGATTATTGGCTCCTATTTCTGAGTGTGACACTACTAGTGTAAAACATTTCAAAAGTAGTATAGCGCTCTCCCTAACTTTATAATTAAACTTAACAGGGAAATAAGATTCAATGATCAGAAGAACTTTCAGCTATCTACTGTAATTCATCTCTTCCATCAAGAGTGATTCCTGAATTCATAATCATTTCTGTGCTATTCACTCCTGTTACACCATTTTGAGTTGTCTACTTAAAAACACCTTGAAGCCAGTGACCATGTCTCCAATTTCTTTGACCTCCATCTATAATGTTCATCAGTGTTTGCTTAACTTTCGCTGACTAGCAGATTTGACAACCAGATATTAAGCATATAATTTACTTATGATTTTGTGAGAACTTCCTGTAGTACATGACTTTTTCCATGAGATTTTTTTTGAAAAAAATAAACCAAAAGGTTATTGAAAAGGGAACAACTGAAGTTCAACATACAATTACCATTTTTCAAATGGCAGAATAAAATAACACAGTAGGGAAGAAAATTAAACTATACTTAAGACTTGATGTGTTGATACTTACTGTGTTCTTCCAACAACGACACCTCCCCATGTCATGAACTGCTTGTTAGATAAAATAGGTGGAACATCTGAGTAGTGAGATGAAGGTGCAGGTGTCTGATATTTGTTTCCTGAAGAATCTATTTCACCTTTCAACACTACTTCATACTGAGGCCCGGATGGCTGCACTAGTATTTTCAAGAGGCTATACATACAAAGAAAAATTTTAACAGCTTGTATCATACTTAGTAACACTTAATTAATGATTTCTAAATACATCGCACTGGAGTGGTTTCCAACATGTAAGCAAAATGATCCCCTTTTTAACATAAAAAACCCCACATACATATAAAATTATATAATCCCCAATATCTAAGTGATCAAAGGATGTGAAGGAACAGTTCTCAAAAGAAAAACTGTTATCAGCAATTACAAGAAAGAATGTTCCAAGTAACTAGTAAAAGAAGGGAAAATCAAAACAATTTTTAAAGTTTCACAGACACTCATCAAATTAGAAAAGATAGGTGAAAAAAAAATTCAATAGTCAGTGTTGGAGAGGTTATGGAAAGACAGGCACAGTACTACAGTTGTAAAGTGGTCCAACCTTTCTAAAAAGCAATTGGGAGTCTTGTTAAAAAAGTGACCAGGATATCCATGTTCTTTGGTCCAGAGCTCCTGATAGTGTGCATATACCCCAAGAAAGTAATAACTGTTATATAGCAAAATATTATATTACTCTTTGTAGCAGATCTGAGAAAAAAGCATATACTCACTGATTGTGGAATGGCTAAACCTAATGCTGTACATGATGTACTGAAATATTTCTGTGATGTAAGAAATGATAAACATGATTAGAAAAGAATGGGAAAATTTGTATCAAATGATGCAAGGAGGTAAGCAAAACCAGGAAAAAAAATATTTTAAAATAACTAAAAACAACATAAATTAAAAAAAACCCAACATATCAAAACAGAATACTGGGAAATTATGAGAGCCATTTTATTTTTCCTGTATATAGCTTGCTTTGTATAGATTTGTTTGCATGTCACCTCTCCCATTAGATTGTAAATTCTTCAAAGGCAAAGACTGTCGTTGAGCTATTGTAGTATCCAAAGCCTGGCACAATGCACGGTCTTAATAAATGTTTATTGATTGACTGATGTTTGATGCTAAAGAAGAAACATGAGAAGGGAGAGCTCCCTTCTTCTTTACAAAAGTGTGGGACTGTAGGGGAGGAAAACTGTCTACAATGTAAGACTTTTTTGATGTCCTGATTAATTTCTGCTAAACTCTCCCTCCTCCCTCCATTTTATTTTTTTAATAAAATTCTTTATTAAAAGGGATGACTCTCTGGGGCATAGGAGGAGGAAGGATATTCTGGAAAATGTAAAACACATAAAAACAAAATGTATATGAAAATGAGGGAGAGCATTTACATTAAATAATCTAATAATAAAATAAACATTAACAAAGTAATTCTAATCTCAAAATCTATGACAGTTGAGGAAGTATTTTACATGTTAAACAATGCCTAATTCATAATAGTAATTCTTTTTTTTAGCTTATTTACTATGAGTTTACAACATTCAGTTCCACAATCCCCTGAGTTGCAAACTTTTTCCCTCTTCTTCTCCCCCCCTCCCCATGGCACAATGCAATCCAATAAAGGTTCTACAGATACTTTCATATTAAACATTAGTCAAGTTGTAAAGAAGAATTATAACCAATGGAATGAATAATGAGGAAAAAGAAACAAAACAAAATGAAAAAGATGGAGAGCAAATAGTTTGCTTCAATCTCCATTCAGACTCTGTAATTCTTTCTCTGGATGTAGATAGCCTTTTCCACCACGAGTCCTTTGGAGTTGTTTTACAACCTTGCATTGCTGAGAGGAGCCCAGTCTATCAAAGTCAGTCATCACAGACACGATGTGTCTGTAATTGTGTACAAAGTTCTCCTGCATCTGCTCCCTTCACTCAGCATCAGTTTATGTACGCTTCTCCAGGTTAATACAAAGTCCGTCTGCTCATCATTTCTTATAGCACAATAGTATTCCATTACATTTGTATACCACAACCTGTTCAGCCATTCCCTAATTGATGGGCATCCCCTTGATTTTCAAATTTTTGCCACTACAAAAAGAGCTGCTATAAATATTTTTGTACATACTGGTCATCCTCCCACTTGTATGATCTCTCTGGAATACAGCCCTAGAAGTGATATTGCTGGGTTAAAGGGCATGCACATTTTTATAGCCCTAGAGGCATAGTTCCAAATTGCCCTCCAGAATGGTTGGATCAGTTCACAACTCCACCAACAATGCAGTGTTCCAAAGATTTCCCATATCTTCTCCAGCATTTATAATTTTCCTATTTTGTCATGTTAGTCAATCTGATGGGTGAGATGTGGTACCTAAGAGTTGTTCTGATTTGCATTTCTCTAATCAATAGTGATTTAGAGCATTTTTTCATGTGATTCTTTAATTTCTTCCTCTGAAAACATAACAGTAATTCTGAAGTGGAAAATGCTTCCTGCTGATGAAAGACATAAGAGGAACATTCATATTTTCCAACAGTATTGAGGCAGCAAGGTACAAAGACAAGAGGATTTGTGATCAAATTCCATTTCTAAGACTTACTGCCAGTGTGACTAGAGGCAAGTCATTTAACCTCCCTTCGTAGCAATTTCCACATGTGTATTAAAAAAAAAAGACAGGGGTGGGCAGTTTGGGCACTAGATTGCCTCTAGGGCCCCTTCTCGTTTTAAGGCTATTATCCTATCATTCTAAGCCCCAGAAAGGTAAAGAGGTATCTACTCTTGTTAAGTAGATAAGTAGATATGGGTCTACTAATATTTTTCTGAAGACCTACCTGTATTTCTAAGAAGTCTAAAGATCACCTACAGAGAGGGAAAGGAGGATCAATGGTGTGTTGGAAGTAATCCCTGGGTTTGGTGAGGCAAGATGGTTTATTAACTGGAGACAGTGTAAAATATCTCAAAAGAAAAGATAACTAAATACTTCTACTATAGCCCTCACTAATGGAAATCCTAAATGACATTGGCTTACTTATAATAATTTTATTAATTTCCTAACTAATTCTTTATAGGATATATGAAGGAATCTGTCCTCTTTCAAATTACTATTTGGAACATAAAGGACCAGTTAGGAAATGAGTAACGAGTTACTGAGAAAGTGGATTAACCATGGTGTGAACTATCAAAAATTGAATGGTTGCCTTGAAAGAATGGGTTCCTCTTCACTAGAGGCTTTCAATTCAAAGATTTCATATAGAGGCTTTGTGAGAAGTGTTTAGATTCAATTGCTATCTCTTCTGTTTTTCTTAAAAGTAGAGATAAGGGGAAAAGACCCACATGCACAAAAATATTTAGAGCAGCTCTTTTCATGGTGGCCAAGAACTAGAAATTGAGAGGATGCCAAGCAATTGGGGAATGGCTAAACAAGTTGTGCTATACGAATGGAATAGAATACTACTGTCCTATAAAAAATGATAAACAGACAAACTTTAGAGGAACCTGGAAAGACTTATATGAACTGATACTGAGTGAGGGGAGCAGAAGAAGCAGGAGAACATTGTACAGTTAACAGCCACAGTGTGGGAGGGCTGATTTTTATAAACTTAGTCCTTCTCAGCAATGCAAGGAACTAAAACAATTCCAAAGAACACACAATGGAAAATGCCAGCAACATCCAGAGAAAGAACTATGGAGTTAGAATACAGAACTAAGCAGACTATTTTCTTTTTGTTTTGTTTTATTTGGATATTTTTTTCCTTCTTATTGTTTTTCCCATTCATTATAACTCTTCTATGCAACACGACTAATATGAAAATGTGAATAGAAATGTATGTGTTGAGCCCACGTCAGAATGCAAGCAGTCTTGGTAAGGGAAGGAGGAGGGAGGAGGAGAAAATTTAAAACTTTATGGAAGCGAATGCTGAAAATTAAAAATAAATAATTTAATTTTAAAAATAACTAAAATGAGGATACTGGCCCAAAAAAGAAAAAAGTAGAGATGAGGATGCAGAGTTTCAAAGAGCAAAATTGAAACAGTAAATCTTACGAGGCTTCCCCTTTAATTAACTCAAGCAGTTTGGTTGGGGAGATACGAGCCACCTGTGGCTGAAAGGGGTAGCCAAACACTGAGAAAACATACAGCCCATGTTAATGTAACAGCAAAGCTGATTAAAAACTGGTAACAAACCAGTAAGATCAAGCTCCAAGACGAGAGTTATTGTTCACTGAGTATCTGAGTCACAGAACTGGGTAGGCCTGAGATACAGAAACCTTCTCAAGATTCACCCAAGTAGGGAAATAAGCTGAAGTTCAATACAAAGAGGCTTTCAATCTTCAAACAACTACAGATTTTGCTTAAAAAAAAATGTACCGCGTACTTTCAGCGTACAAAACATTTATCTGAAGCCCTCTGAAAGGTTTAGTTTTTAAAATGGTTACACTCAGCTATTACAATAAGAGGTAATTTTTAATAAATAAGGAGTGGAAAATTTACAGTTTACGTTAAGAGCTGATTACTCTGTGGGAGCTAGGGGAAAATAAACACTTTGTGATTCTGACCAGGCGGCTGCAGCGCAGCGCCACCAAATGTAGCATGTTCAAATCACTGGAATCACTGAAAGCCAGAGCTAAAGATTTCAAGTCACAGCACAGATCAGGAATGAAATATTTTACATCACCTTTCTTCATAAATTCTGAAATCCTTTGGAGTAAATGAAACTGCAATTTCTTGTTCCTCTTCAGGTTTAAGAAAGAGATTCTCTGGATTTACAGAAAAGTAACTCAATTGATCTGAAATCTACAAAAATGTATATGATTACAAATGGAAGCCACTTAACGCCCATGTGACTACATATACTTCTATTTTTCTGCACCATAGTTTTTTTCCCTGTACAATCTTTTGCACCTTCTTTTCCTCTGCTTGCCACTTTGCACTATCTTTGTGCCTCCTACTCTGGGGGAAAAGTTTCAATGGTTTCTTCTCCCCAACTCCCTACCTTTGAATAACACAACACATCTCTATATTGCAATCACCTCTAATTCTCCCTTGTTGTACACTGAAATCAAGGTTTTTGGTGCTTATGTGTAAAACCCTAGGTTGTGACTAATAAGAACACTGTATTTTTCAACCAGTTCTGAAAACATACTGTTGAATATTTTCCCCACTATATCAGGCTACCTCACTATATTTATGAACTGACATTCTCAAAAATTTACTTTGAAAAACCCTATCACCCAGCACTATTAATAAGTCTTACCTTAATATTTAAGTAGACATCAATATTTCCAGCATTTTTCAAAGGCAAAAATTGCTTTGTTGACGAACCCACACTGGCAAACAAATGCATACTCTAGGGGAAAGACAGCAGGATTTTTTTTTTAATGAAGAGTGGGTTATCACTAAAAGAAAAGCATCCAATGTGCTGCATGAATTCCCTTCACTATGGTAAAACATGGATCAAAGTCAAATTAAGAGAAAATGCTATGAAGGAGTTGTCACCAGCATCAGTAGAGAGAACTGGGATAAAATACTGCATATACTGTCCAATAAAGCCAAAGTGACAGTTTTGTTGAAGTTCTACTTTCCCATTTTTCTTTTCTAATCTTTATTTTATATATTTATCTATATTTATTTTAAGAAAGGGATCAATAAGCAGAAGTATAATTAAAAACGGATGCAATATTAAAAAAGATAAGCAAACACTGAAATGAAAAGATTAATATTAAATTTAGAAACTATACTACTTAAAAAATCAAGTTTTTGCTTCATAATTATAGTACCTGCAAGTCTTTTGGAGCATGTATCCTAGCTATTCCTACTCTTGCTCGAAGAGCAACACTTTTAATAACAGTAGTAGGGCTTGGGCTATCAACTTCCACATCAATTCTTGCCAAAAATTCTTCTGCTGGGCCCAGATTTCCTGTAAAATAACATTGACAAGATAACTGATTATATTACCATTTCATTTTGGTAAAACTGTCTACCCCTAGTCAAAATCAGAAATTATAATTTCAAAGTGATGCGACTTTAACTTGTTTAAAAAAAATGAAACAACAACAACAAAAAAACAAACCCAAAACAAACACTCCTCTAATCTGATCCTGGCTCGTAGAGCAGCTACATTTCCCTTGACTTTAAAGACAAATTGAACTGAATAATTAATCAACAAGTAATTATTAAGTACCTACTATATGTAATCAGGCACTGTGGTAGGTATTGGTGACACATTTACTAAAAAGAAACAGTCCCTGTCTTCAAGGAGCTTATATTCTATTAGGGAAAAACATGTACTCAAGTGTGTGAGTGTTTAATAGGTAATTGTGAGACAGGAGCATCAGCAGAGGAGAAGATCAGGGAAGGCCTCGTGGAAGAGACAGCATTTGAATTGAGCTTTGGAGAAAGCTAGTGATTTTAAGGGCCAAGAAAACTAAATTTTGTGACAAGATGTTGGGTAATTTATAGTTAGTACAAATGTATAGTTAGTACAGAAAGAAGAGTTCAGTTTTAATAGCAGCTCCGAATTTACACAATTCATGTTTTAACCTCCTTGTAGCTCAGTTTTCTTATGTAAAAAATAGGTATATGTGTCCTACTTATCACATGGGGCTGATGGAACGATCAAATCAGATAATTACAGTAAACTCTAAGACACCATTATGATTAGTGAAAAGTCTCAAATGAGTTAAAAAAATACTCTGTAGCAATTTCAAGCATACAAATGAATTGCTGTTTTAACATAAAAACAGTACAGCCCTAAAAGCAAAGAGTCATACAAATAATTGAACTGAAATTGCCTAATATTGTTTTCTCTCATTCTTTGTTACTACTTTAATGAATAGAGAGAGTCAGCACCAATTTCTATATAATGTTGTAAATAATTAAGTACATCAAATGTCCCTCAACAGTAGTACGTAGCAGAAGCACCAAGAAACTACATAAAATGGAGATGTTACTACTGTCCTTTTTAGGTAGAAAGCACATCATCAAATCAGCTCTGTGACATAGTCAGTCTAAGTATTGTCCCTACTTTGTAGCTGAGAAAAGAGGATTAAATTAGAGATTAAATAATTTTCCCAAAGTAAAAGAGATCTTAAGAGAAGAAGCAGGAATTGGGTGCATATCTTCTGATTTTAGTGACTTCCTTGAACACTTTTTAGTATAACTTGTGAGCAACTTTGGATAAAATTAAGTTTAGCCAGTATATAATGATCACAAACTCAAAATTACTTAAGTCCGAAGTAATGATGTTTTTACTGTAATGACTTCAAAATACTGATTAAAAAAAGTAAAAAGTAATTCGCTGTCAATGAATATATGTAGCTTTATCATCACTTATCCCCCCCCCTTTACCTCTTTATGCACAGTCCTACTGTTGTTTATTTAAAATGTTCACTCCATCATATATTAAAGTTAAAAAGCCTTAAATTATCCAACAGTGTTAGTGAAAAACTTTACAAATTACAACAATAATATCAAAATGCTATTAAGAAATACCTGAAGGAGAGATCTGTTTTACTGGACCATGGAAAATAACCCAAATCTTCAGAAATTCTGGATCCTGGAAATGAAAAGATATTAAACATAGACACTGTTAGGATTATTTAAAGAAAATTAAAACAATTTTGTTTCGTTTTTGGAAAAATGGGCATTAATGAAAAAATTCTTTGGAAATCTTGCCCTTTGTCTTCTACTTGAGGTAAATGTTAAAAACTCCCAACTTACATGTCCATCACGACTGGCATACATCACATGGTTTATAACAGAAGGAACTGTGAGCTGAGAAATTACATCACTCTGAAGAGCAGTTTCTAAAGCAGCATTAACTGGTTCCTTAGAAAACGTAAAGCAACGCCAAGCTATAGCATTCTGTTGGGAAAACACAAAAACGAATTTCAGCAATGCTAACAGTACCTTCTTTTTAAATGGACCTATGATTTCTTCTTTTTAAAAAAACAGTATTTTATTTTTTCCAATTACATGTAAAGACAATTTCCAACATTCATTTTAAAAAAAAATTTGAGTTCCAAATTTTCTCCCTCCCTCCTCCCTTAACAAGGTAAGAAATCTTAAATAGGTTTTATATGTACAATCACATAACAAATATTTTCATATTTGTCACATTGTGAAAGAAGAAACAGACCAAAAGGAAAAAAGAAAACAAAAAAAGATACAGTGAAAACAGTATGCTTCTATCTCCATTCAGACTCCATCAGTTCCTACTCTGGATGATGATGGCATTTTCTATCATGAGTCCTTTAGAACTGTCTCAGATCACTGTATTGTGGAGAAGGGTTAAGTTATTCACAGCTGATCATTACACAACATTGCTGTAACTATATATAATGTTCTCCTCTGCTCACTTCATCTTCATCAGTTCATCTAAGCCTTGCCAGGTTTTTCTGAAATCTGTCTGCTCATTATTTCTTACAGCACAATAGTATTCTATTACATTCATATGTCATGGAACACAACTTGTTCAGCCATTCCCTAAATGACGGTCATCTCCTCAATTTCCAATTCTTTACCACCACAGAAAGAGCTACAATAAATATTTTTGTACATATATGACCCTATGATTTCACAGATGTTAAGGAACCCCTAGCTCCTGCTGAGATGCTTCCTCTATCAACATATCTGCTATGCGACCTAGACTCTTAATAAGTTGCGTGGGGGCAATAAGAGATCAAAGTACTTGCCTGGGATCATAAAATCAACATGAGGCAAAAGTTAAGACTTGAACCCAGGCTCTTATTGATTCTGAAGCCAGCTTTCTACTACACTACAATGCTCTCTTATACTACTTGAAATTCTGATGTACTGTTCAACCAATATATAATGGGGCTGAGGAAATTGAGGTTAAGTGACTTGCCCAAGGTCACACAGCTAATAAATGTCAAATGTCTGAGGCCAGAATTGAACTTAGGTCCTCCTGACTCCAAAGATCTATCCACTGCGCCACCTAGCTGCCCCTAATTTAATGGATTTTAAACTATTATTTGCATAGTATTATTCATAATAAAACTTCATCACCATTTAAAACCCAGCTACTTCTAAAATTTCAAAACAAGATATCTGATATACTTACTGCATTGATGATGAGCCTAACTGGAATAACAGCGTGAGTCTTGTTTATCAATTTTAATGGGAGAACTTTCCAACTTCCGTAAGTCAGATCTCCAAAATCAAGGAAGTCTGTCTTGACTGGTTCCACCTATTTTTTTTAATGATGAAAGAAATAACTTTTTTAAACTATGATACTGAAATGTTTCATTAAGAATTACAATATTACAATGGGCATAGCATCACTGACAGGAGCACCTACGTCACAGACTAAGATGTCATCACGCTTAATTCCCACTATACTTTTCAAAAATTCTAATTTTAAATTCTACTTATGAAATATTCAAGTGTATTATCAAAATCTATCAGAAAAAAACTACTTAGCTTAGTTTAAATACAGGGTGTCCAAAATGTCTTAAAGCAGTTTTAAGCTCAAAAGAGAAGAATGTCTACACTAAGATTTTTTTGGATACCCTGTATACACAGTATTGTTGTTCAGTTGTTTCAGTTGTATTTGGCTCTTTATGACCCTACTGGGTTTTCTTTGTAAAGAAACTAGAGTGATCTGCCATTCCCTTCTTCAGCTCATTTAACAGATAAGGGAACTGAAGCAAAAAAAAGTTCAGTGACTCGCCCAGGGTCATACAGCTACTAAGTGACTGAGGCTAAATTTGAACTCAATAAGATGAGTCATCCTGACTTCAGGCCTGGCATTCCATCCACTCTACCACATAGGTGTCCATATACATACTATTTGATCCTAAAATAAAAACTACAGATTCAAAATTACATAGTTGCTCTTCAAAGAGTTCACAATAAAATAGAAGTTTCCTACAGGGCCTATTTCATTTTTTCACAGTAGTTGGGACATAAGTGCCTAATAAATGACTACTGATGCATTTAACACTATATCAGAACACATAAAAGAAGTCCTTTTTCAGACTTAAATTGTTCCTTAAGCATTGAAGATATTTATTTAAAATGATGACAATTTGAGGTATGGTCACAGCCCAAACCAAAAAGGAAAAAAGTAGCACATGTATTTGTCTGTATAATATTTTATGATATATTGAAAATGGCAGAAGAAATGACAAAAAGGGACATGACTGCAGTGTTACATTTTTCCCTTTTCCCAAAAACATTAAATCTGACGGTGATCAGAAGTATGTTTAAATTCTAGATTCTCCAGAAAAGTATTTTAAAAGGCAAACTTCCTTACCCCAGAATTTCCTCTCACTTTAACTATGCCACATACTGGCACTAAATTCATTTTTTTCAAAAATTAAACTTTTGTTGTAACTCCTACACAGGATGAAGTCCAAAATTCTTAACCTAACATTAAAGGTTTTCCATAAACTGGTCCCAATCTGTTCTTCTAAACTAATCTTTAACAATTCCCTGGCATAACAAATTCTCAGCTCAGGTTTGACTGGCCTACAATCTATGAATATATCTGCTGCCAACCAAGCTGAATTCATTTCATGCTATTTCCTTCAAAACTGCTTGGTGCCTAATCAAATCCTACTCATTCTTCAAGGTTCAACTTAAGAATCATGAGGTTTGTGACAATTATTCCAGCCCATACTAAACCCTCTCCTCCTCTGAGCTCCTATTGTACTTAATCATGCACTGAACACTAAATCACATACTGCCCTATATGTTTGTCCATATACAGGATACACTTTTCCTGGTGTGTTTGTGCTAACTTTCCTTTAAAAAAAATTATGGAAGGCTGTCAAGGTGTTAAATCCCATAGAATATGGTTTCTGAGCTTTGAAAATGAGGTAATCCCCTAGAAGTGAATATGGAAAGAAATGTGAATGGATATGTGACCCAAATGTGGTAATTTCAAGAAATTCAACCTCTCATGTTTCTTTACTATTAAATACTTCTCCACTTTCCTGGATTGCCTTTAACATATATACATCTTACATTGGGTGGCAACTTACTTTTAGGAGGAAAAAGGCTCTTTAACAAACAAAAAGTAAAAATCTCATAAACTCTAGTTTTTTTTTTTACTAATAAAACGTTTTTTAATTATAATTTAATGTGTGTGTATACACGTGTGTATTTACTTCAGATGTATTTTATACATAATTCTCCTCATCTTAAGCTGCCTAAGCTAAAATGCCAATAATAATATATTGATCTTCCTATAGCACTTTATACTCTAAGTATTTTCCTCACAATAACATTGCTATGTAGGTGACAAATTATTAATTTGATTTTGAGATGAAAAAAAAATTGAGAATGTAAATGAAGTGACTTTCCTGAAGTGTCTTAGCTATTAAATGGCAGAGATGGAAATTAAGCCTAATTATTTTAACTAGAAACCCAATGCTCTTTCTGCTAAACTACTAAAAAGTAAATTGGTTTTAAATTGCCCAATGCATTTATTAAACTATTACTTACCTCCACAACAGGATTTTCAGCAATAGCTGTTAAAACAATCCTACTTGCTAAAGCTTCTGCCTGAGCTACTGTATCTGGATCTGATGAAACAGGCCAAGAAGAAACTCTTAACACACATCTGAAAATCCCAGGGTGGGCTGGCATGAAAAGCAGTTTTATCTCTTCTGTAGTATGTGGTCCTATAACAGTTTTATTCTTGAAAACCAAGCAATGGCATGTTGAGAGATCCACCTTTAAGGAGAAAAAAAAAACTACTGCTAACTAAGCAATGTCTTACACTCAGTTTTAACAGTTACTAACTGACAAGAAAAAGCAAAATAAAGCATAAGATTTAGCATTCCTATTTAAGTCTTCAAAAGAAGTCCAAATTAATTTACAAATGGAAAAACAAGCTTTCTTCCATTCTTTACTAACCACTCTAAGGCACCTTTCAACAACCCTAGAGCACCTTGCTCTCCCCTCAATGCTATTAACCCTTGCCAAGGCACCAACAGTGATTCAGACCTGGGGTAGTCTCAACTAACAGTACTCAACAGGCAGAATGGATAGGCTAGAAGACAAGGAGATTACTACCTATATTCATGCCATAGTAAGGAAAAATGTACAATGTATCCCCAATATGAGATCTCAAAACACTTTCCCACAAAAAAAAAATTGTCATAAATGAGTGTCAGATGTCCTACAGTATTATATTTCAGGTACAAAATTTAGGTTTTGCTGAGAGAGCTCAGGAATCTAAACAATATTCATAATATAGTTTTTATGGGAAAAAAAGTTTTAACTGACAAAATAATTTTTACAATGCAAATTGGTAACTACTTATATAAACAAGAATTAAATAGACTGGTATAAGAAGTTAGTATTCTCTTCCATGTAAATATTCATATTAAAATGAGGAAAAGTGGGAAAGGAAACCTGACAAGGAAAGTAACTATCAAAGGACAAATGAAAAGAGAGACATTCCAGTAGCTTACATCTAAGTTTACTCTCAGTAGCTTATTGGCATTTTTGGTCAAAATTCAAACTAGATGACCACTACCCACAATGAGTCACATGGCCAAATGATATTGCCAGTAGGAAACTCAGAAAATATTGCTAAAGATTGAAATGTGTGGGACAAGAAAATTTAAACTCTCAGGAGCACAGGTGGAGTTTTCATCTGGATTTTATATGAAGGAAATCAGAAGAGGAAAAGTAGCTGGAAAGTGAACAGCTGGTTAAGTAGATAGTGTCAAAAAATGAGATTCAGATTTGTGGACCACAAGAATAATGGATACAAGGGTTAAAAAACTAGGTGTGGATAAGAAAGTGTAAGAGGTCTGTAAGAATATGTCAGGAGTACTACAACTGAGAGATTAGATAACCCTGGTGTCTACATCTATAGAAACCAAAATGGATTTTCAAAGCTATATTCTGGAGAAGAAAAAGGGCAAAGGGACAGCAGGACTCCTGCACGTCATGGCAGATGATATTGTGACTAAAGGTAGAGAGAAAGCATAATTGTTTAACTCTTATTATGCTTTTTCTGACATGAAGAATAATTTCTGAATTAGAAAGGAAGAATAAAATGAGTAATTAAAACCCAAAACACATAATAATAGTAGAGTGCCACTAGCAGCCATTTGATTTGATGAGTTCAAGTCACCTGTCCCAGATGAATTACATCCTGGAGAACTAAAGAACTGGCAGACACGATTTTTTTTTGGAGGGGGGAAGGCAGGGCAATTGGGGTTAAGTGACTTGCCCAAGGTCACACAGCTAGTAAGTGTTAAGTGTCAGAGGCCACATTTGAACTCAGGTCCTCCTGACTCCAGGGCCAGTACTCTGTTCACTGCACCACCTAGCCACCCCAGACATGATTCTTAAAACACTTCCAGTGATCTCTGAAAAACTGTGTAGAGTTGGAGATGTAACGAAAAATTAGATAAGGGAAGAGTCTAAAAATTATAGGCCAAGGAATTTTGACTTTGATTGTACTACACATCAATAAGGGAATAAGTGACAAAGGTACAGGAAAGGAAGTTGTGCAGAATTAGTTATCACAATCATGCTTCCATCAAGAATAGGTCACAGCAGACTAATCTTTTTTTAAAAGACAGGTAAGTGAGAGAAATGCCGTAGATATAATTCACTTACAATTATTTTAGCAAAGCACTTGACAAAACTTCTCATACTATTATTGAGGAAAAGGTGGAGGGATATGGGCTAGACAGTACAATAAACTCATGTCGGGTTGAATGTGCAGACCCAAAGAATATTCATTAATGCTCTGAAGTCAGCTAGGGAAAAAGTCTCCAATGGAGTAGGGATTTATACTTGGCCCTGCATTGCTTTGCATTTTTATTGATGTCTTAGATAAAGGAATAGCAGGCTTACCAAATCTGCAGATGAAAGAAAGCTGGGAGAGATGGTTAATACACTGAGTTATGGCTGAGTCAGGATTCAAAAAGATTTTGAGAAAGTAGAACACTGGATCAAATAGGATAATGTTTAAAACGTGATCATAAATCAATTTCACTAGTACAAAATGAGGGTAGTGTGACTAAGATTAATCTGAAGAATCTCAGTGTGCTAAAAGCTGTGTTTACAGGGGAAATTCTTTTAGGTATGGGTTGGAAACAGCAAGCCAAAGCAACATTTACAGGAAAAATGCCAGAAAGATTATAATGTGGGGCAGCTAGGTGGTGCAGTGAATAGAGTACCAGCCCTGGAGTCAGGAGGACCTAAGTTCAAATCTGGCCTCAGACACTTAACCCAAAAAACCGGCCATGTGACCTTGGGCAAGTCACTTGACCCTAACTGCCCTGCCTTCCCCCTTCCAAAAAGGAAAAAAAAAAGACACATAATAGAAATAGTTAAAACTGAGAAAAAAAGAAAGTAAAGATTAGTCCTTAACAATCTCTCTAAGTGACCCTGATGACAGACAGAAAAACTTACCTTTTCACCATCGACAGTAATGCTAAGTATTCCAATGGTGACCTGTAACCAACGGTCAGTTGGATTAACAATACTAAGATTGGTTTGAGAAGCAATTCCCACACAACATGCATGAGGAAACTTCAACTCTTCAGGTACTCTGACGTTCCCTGGATAATGATAAAACACAGTAACAGGAATTACGTGGCTGATTTTTTCCTCCATTTCTTTGTCATTTCCTTCAAGTCAAAATTAGCTTGACATTGAAATTAGGCCCATTTAGGCATGTTATCATTCAACATCAAGACAGAACAGTAAATCCTGGCTCCTTAGGAGCTCTTAACACTGCTTAAAAAAAAAAAGTCAAAACAAAGTTCCTCTTTCTTGGTATATGAACTCAGAAATTGTTTTAAAATCTTTAAAAATTATAAATTTTCATTTAATAGTGTTTAGTTTCATGATTCATACTTTTCATTTCTTTTCCATATCAACACACAAGGTATAGATAACTTACTACCTTAAAATTTGCAGAGAAGCTATGTAACAACAAATTCTAAAGAATTTACAACTTAGTTTACCAAAAAGTGTGTCTTAGCTGCTTCTGTTGGTTGTGTTCGTGTTTGGAGGAGGCAGGGGAAATGAAGAAGAGGAAGAGCTTGTCTGTTTTTTTTAATACCAAAAAAGAGGTGAAACAGTAAAGAAAGGGTACGTATATAATGATTATGTGCCTATTTGCGCAGCTAGGAGGTATAGTAGATAGAATGCTAGGTATGGAGTCAGGAAGGCCCAAGTTCAAATTCAGTTTCAGACTTTTACTAGCTGAGTGACCTTTAAGGAAGTCATTTAACCTGTCTGCCTCAGTTTCCTCAACTATAAAATGGGTATAACAGCACCTACCTCCCAGGGTTGTTGTAAAGATCAAATGAAACATGTGTAAAGTGCTTAGCACAATGCTTGGAACTTAGGAGATACTAGATAAATGTTTATTCCCTCCCTTCATCCTCCCTCCCAAGAAAAACTAAATCACAGTACAGAAAAGGTAGGAGCCAATGGCTTGGTTAAGTTATGTACTCGTTGGACACCAGGAAAAAACAGAGATGAAATGAATAAAAACAAAATAGGAGTAATCAAGGTGCCCTATGATTTCCAGATATGGAGCAGAAGAAAAACAGTTATATTTATTTTTTCCTTTGTACTTTAAAGCAGGAAACTCACACCAGCTCCTCAGGATAGTCCATTTTAACAGAGAAACAGGAATATATTAAAGCATTTGCATTTCTCAACCAACAACTGAAAGCATAAAGGGGTAAAAAGGAGGGGGGTAGCCAACAAGGGTAATAACAATGGGAGAGAAACAACTTAATAAATAGCTGGATTAACTACAAAATCATCTTGCAAAGAATTGCCCTGCAATTGAACTCAATTCAACTAGCACCTATTTGGAGAATACTATCAGGTGGCAAGAAGGAACAAAGTATATGCCACAAAACTCATTTTTACAGCATTCATCAGCTTTGTCAGGTGGACAACCTAAAAATAAATAAAATTATATAAAAATACATGGAAGAAACATTAAAAAAAATTTAAAAAATAAACATTTTTAAAAGAATGACAGCTAAAAGCATAAATGAAATGCAAATTAACCCTGCAGCAAGGGTTGAACAGAGTTCAATGTCATACAACAGGGTCAGGATTCAAAAAGATCTAAGCACTGGGCCAAATCCTAACAGATGAAACTTAATAGGTATAAGAGTAGTCATATTTTTAAATCAACTTACACAAGTAGAAAACATAGCCATTTGTTAGTTTATCTCAGAAAGATAAGGGAGACTACAGCAGACTGCAAGATCAATGAGTCAACAGTATGATATGACCACCAAGAAAGTTGCAGGATTTAAATAAACCCACGTAAATCTACATTAAATCCACATATATTACTAACAAAGTACAACAGCAAGAGATAGAAAGAGAAATTCCATTAAGTTACTGTAGACATTATAAAATATGTGGAAGTCTACCTGCCAAAACAAATCCAGGAACTGGGGCAGCTAGATGGCACAGTGGATAGTGCACTGGCCCTGGAGTCAGAAGGATCTGAGTTCAAATTCGGCCTCAGACACTTGACACACTTACTAGTGTCAAGTCACTCAACCCCAACTGTCTTGCCTTTCCCCCTCCAAAAAAAAAAACAAAACCAGGGAACTATATGAACACAATTACAAAACCCTTTTCATGCAAATAAAGTCAGATCTAAATAACTGGAAAAACATCAGTTGCTCATGGGTAGGCCAAGCTAATATAATAAAAATGACAATTCTACCTAAATTAATTTACTTATTCAGTGACATAAAAATCAAACTTCCAAAAAATTATGTTATAGAGCTAGAAAAAATAATAACAAAATTCACTTGGAAGAACAAAAGGACCAGAATATAAAAGGAATTAATGAAAAGAAATGCAAGGGAAGGTAGCCTAGCTGTACCACACCTTAAATTGTATTATAAAGCAGTAATCATCAAAACTTCTTGGTACTGCCTAAGAAATAGAGGGATAGATGAGTGGAATAGGTTAGGTATGCAAGACACAACAGTTAATGACTACAGTAATCTACTATTTGATAAACCCAAAGACTACAGTTTCTGAGATAAGAACTCACTATTTAACAAAAACTGCTGGGAACACCGGGAAACAGTATGGCAGAAACTAGGCATAGACAAGCATTTTATACCCTATATCAAGATAAAGTCAAAATGGGTACACGATTTAGATATAAAGACTGATATTATAAGCAAACTAGGAAAGCAAGGAATAGTTTACTTGTCAGATCTATGGAGAAAGGGAAGAATTTAAGCCAAACAAGAGATAGAGAACATTATGAAATGCAAATTGGATGATTTTGATTACAATAAATTGAAAAATTTTTGCACAAAGCCAATGCAACCAAGATTAGAAGGGAAGCAGAAGACTAGGAAACAATTTTTACAACCAGTGCCTCTGATAAAGGCCTCATTTCCTAAACATATAGAGAACTAAGTCTAATTTATAAGAATACAAGCCATTCCCCAATTGAAAAATGGTCAAAGGATATGAACAGGCAATTTTCAGAGGAAGAAACTAAAGCTATTTATAGTCATATGAAAAATGCTCTAAATCACTATTGACTAGAGAAATACAAATCAAAACATCACTTAAGTACCATATAACACCTATCAGACTTGGCTAACATGACAAAAAAAGAAAATGATAAATGTTGAAGATGTGGGAAAATTGGAACACTAATGCACTGTTGGTGGAGTTGTGAACTGATCCAACCATTCTGGAAATCAATTGGGAACTATGCTCTAAGGGCTATAAAATTGTGCATGCCCCCAGTAAACTTTTAAGTATGTATCCCTCCCCCCCCCCAAAAAAAAATAAAACGGTAAAAAGATCCACATGTACAAAAATATTTACAGCAGCTCTTTTTGTGGTAGCAAAGAACTGGAAACTGAGGGGATGTCCACAATTGGGAAATCGCTGAACAAGTTGTGGTATATGAATGCAATGGAATACTATTGTGAAAGAAGAAATGAGCAAGGTGACTTCAGAAAAACTTGGAAAGACTTACTTGAACTCATGCTGAGTGAAAAGAGCAGAACCAGGAGAACACCGCACACAGTAACAGTCACACTATACGATAACTGACTTTGATAGACTTAGCTCTTCTCAGAAATGCAAGGATCTACGACAAGTCCAAAAGACTCACGATGGAAAATAGTATCTACATCCAGAGAAAGAACTATGGAGTCTGAATGCAGATGGAAGCACACTATTTGTTCTCCTTTTCTTCTGTTGTTTTGTTTCTTCTTTCATGTGGTTCCTCTCATTAGTTCAAATTCTTCTTTACATCATGACTAATGTGAAAATGTTTAATATGAATGGATAAGTAGAGCCTAGATTGCATGCCACCTCGGGGAGAGGGAGAAAAATTAAAACTCAATCTTATGGAAGTGAATGATGAAAACTAAAAAAGTACATATATGTATATATATATATAGGTGTTTTTTTTTTAAAGAGACCAGACTTGTTCAATTTGACCCCACAAAGCAGTATTAAGAGTAACATTAGGGTAAAGAGAGAAATCATAAAGAAGAGAAAATTTAGGCCTGATGTAAGGGAAAATTGCCTAACAATTATAGCTATCTCAAAATTAAATAGTAGGTTCTTGTTCATTAATAGTCTTTGAGCAAAAAAACTATGACTGCTTGAAGGATGTGATGTGGAAAGAATTCTTGTTCAACTATGGTGTGACTTAAGTAACTTTTGAGATTCTTTCCAACTAGCATTCTATATTCCACGACCTAAAAAGAAGTATTTGAGGTGGGAAGAGGGAGGGGAAGCTATGTATACACAGTTGCACAGAACCTAGAATTTAAAATAATGACATGATATGAAGAAGTTATCTACAGAAGTAAATGACAAGAATTGGTACCAACAGAGAAAGCATGAGGATCTCTGTTGAAATACGAAGATTAAGGGAAATTTTTTCCAGGGACTTGCCAACAATATGATATGCTTCAGAGTGTAGCAAGTATCAAATATCAGTTATGTACCCACAAATGTCAAATGGCCACCCTAAGAGAGCAGAAGAATGTTTCTCTAACTTTTCAGTTTACTAGGAAGAATCAAGCGGTTAAGAATGTTGTAAATGCTTCAAGGCAGGGAAAGGAAAAAGAATTCAAAGAGGTAACTGGGAAATCTAATCCATGTTAGTAACTTGAGAAAAGAATGTAAAACTAGGAATGGAAGGACCATGGGAATTTCAGAGCTATATACACTATGACTGAGATGCTTCCTAAAGGGTAGAAAGAAAGAAGCACCTTCTTGTTAGTCAAGAAGTGGTAACAATTATGATAATTTATATAGTATGTTAAGGTTGGCAAAGCACTTCTCTTCATAATTAATTAGAGAAATGCAAATAATTGTGTGTAGTGATTGGGAACATTCTGATGAAGGAAGGACCATATGTCAACTACACATTAACTCTCCAGAAATGGAAAAAGAAATCTCCTAAAAATCAATTAAACCTTTAAAAATACGTATACTTCTGATCCATGTGGAAACGACAATACTGTTGAAGATTTGGTGATCTACAGACAATGGTTTATGAGTTAGGGATGATGGACTCTGAGATTATGGGTCAAATGACTTTAACAAGGGTCAGTAAAATGCACTTGGCTAGGGACTTGCAAGAATGACATAATGGACATTGCTTTAAAGATACAAAAAGGAGAAAACTGCCCACTTGAGTTCAAGCAGTCATAAGCCAAAGAGTAGCAGTGTGATTACATCATTAGAAACAGAATTTAGAGTTGAAAAGGATATCAATGGAATCTACAGCTGACAAAGAATGTCCTTTACAATGCATATGATGAATTGTCATCCAGCATTGCTCTAAGACCTCCAATGAAAAGGAAGCCACTAATCACAGAGGCTAGTTGCCTGTGGTATTCCACTTCTGGATAGTTCTAATTACAACAAAGTTTTTCTTTCATCAAGCCTAAATTTTCATTATTGAAACTTCTATCCAAAACTCAGTCTGTATTCTGATGCCAAGCAAAGCAAATCTAATACCTACCATTTAAAAAGAACTTTACAAATATTATCTTTAATCCTTCTTTTAATCTAACAACCTTTTAAATATCTGATACTAAGTTCCCAGTAGTGAAGACTATCTCTTCTTCAGACTACAGTTCCTTCAACTGATTCAAATTATGACATGAACCAAGGTTTTTCATCATTCTGGTTGCCTTCTTCTCTACTCCTTTATACTTTATCAACGTCTTTTCCTAAGATGTGGCGTCTAGAATGTAACATGCTACTCTAGATATAATCAGACAAGTAGATCTATCACTTCCCTAGTCCTGGACATATGTCTATCAATACAGCCAAAGATGAGATTGTACTCTTTGGGTCCAATATTACACCATGGATATCCCAGAAGGTACTGTCCTGGACTCTCTTCTTCTCTTTTGCTGTGCTACAATTATCCCTTCCACACCATGATTTTCCCCATTATGGTTCCAATATATCACGGGTCAGTATAGAAATAAAATAGCAATGTTGGGAAGTTTTGTGGAAGCTGCAGACCATGCAGAAAAAGTTTAGAAATTCAGAAATGCATAAAATATATGTATAGTATTGTATAACAACAACTTTTTTTATCTTTCAGTACCATAATAATTTAAACTTCTTCTCTGGTACAAAGGGAGAGCCAAAAAGTTTTGTGCAGATTTCCCAGATCACAGAGAGCAGCAGACAACAAAAAAAAGTTTAGCAACTCAAGAAATGCATCAAATATACATATAGTATTATATAATAACTTTTTAAATCTTTCAATATTGTTTTTTTTTAATTTTTTTATTTTATTTTAGTTTACATCATTGATTTCCAAGAAATTTTGAGTTACACATTTTTCTCCCCATCTTTTCCCTACCCACCGCCCCAAAACAGCCACCCCAGTGTATAACCCCTCCCCCAGTCTGTTCTCTCCTATGTCACTTTTTGGTAGGGCAGAATGGATCTCCCTACCACAGTGCCTGTGTATCTCAAGTTCCAGTTGGATGTAGTTAATAATAATAATAATAATAATAATTGTATGTGTGTGTATATATATATATATACACACACACACACACACACA